>CM069524.1:117871888-119071888 GCA_035773235.1 Eospalax fontanierii
ACTGCAATTCCGTTGTATAGCCAGATCCTCTGAATTAAAGCATTCCCTCCAGGAAGAAGGGAGGAGGCTTGTGAGGAGACTTTAAGTCTAGGAAAGCGGAAACTTATGAGATTCACAAGGGTCTTCCCCAAGGTTATAGAAGCAAGAAGCAATTGTGGGGGGAGGAGACTGTGGGGCCAAGCTGCCAAGGAGATCTGTGGAGGAGTCCCAGGGCTGCAGCCCTCTGGAACCTTCACCCGGGGCTTTTGGTGTTGCCCCTGTTCCTGTAAGTTACCCCAGTGAACTCACTCGTTCACCAATTTGGACTCTCATTTTACTTGGTCTGTCCTAGTGAGTAGCTGTGCATGTGTCTCATGTCTTCCTAGGAAAAGTCTCACAGAACAAATTACTAAGATGAAATACAATGAGAAAACCTGGCTCCTCCCTTTGACCACAAACAAACATCTCCAGTGATGGAACCTGAATTCATGGCTCTTCTAGTGGGATAACAGACACAGATAGCTATATTGTATTCTTGATGATGCTTTACTAGAATCAGTTACAATAAAACAAAAGAAAAAAAAAAGAAAGAATTGGGCTGGGGAGATGGCTCAGTTAGTTGGTAAAGTGCTTTGTGCACAAGCATAAGGACCTGAGTTTGAATCCCCAACACCTATGTAAAAGCTAGTTGCAGCAGTGTGTGTCTGAAACCCCAGCACCGGGGGAGTGGAGATAAGAGAATGCGTGGAGCTCATCGGCCAGCCAGTCTAGCCAGACTGGTGCATTCCAGGTTCAGTGAGAGACTCTGTCTCAAAAAATAAGGCGGACAGCAGCAGAGAAAGACATCCTATGTCAACCTCTAGCCTATACATGAATACACATACATGTGCACCCAGACATTTTTACACATATACATGCATACACCGCATACATAGACATAGACATGAGGAAAATTAAAGAAAAAAAACTCCAAATGAAACTTAACAGGTGAATGCTGAGGGTCAACGTTATTTGGATATCAATAAATGGGACCCCAAAGCTGCCCAAGACCTCACAGAAACAATAGGCAAGGTGGAAATGGCACCACTGAGTCCATTTTCTTAGATGTGAGTGCTCTGTAGAAAAAACATTCACATTCTCCATGCATCTCCCAATGCACGAGGAAGGATGGCATGTCGTGGTGCCTGCAACTTAATTTCAAATGGTTCAGAGAGAGAGAGAAAGAGAATGAATCTCAGTGAAGGATTTTCAAACATGGCAAGTAAAAAGGGCAAGAGCAGGCTGGGCAGCCTGAGGATATGTGGAAAAGAAATGATGTAGAAATCCCAGGAAGGCTGATAGGAGAAAGATGGGGGAGAGCATTCATGGATTAAATAGTCCGACAGGCTGTGATGAAGGAATGTCCTAGATGTTCCTCCCTCCTCCAGCTCAGGAAAGCCCCCCAAAAGCAAAACTATGAGGTGCACAAGAGAAGCTCAGTATGGAGCAGAGATGGATGAGTGATGAATAAAAGCAAAAACTCTCGACACATCCAGTCTTTCTGATCAGAGTTAGTAGAATATCATACTGCTCGTTCATACCTTATTAAATACATGGGTCAAGCAGAGGGCACAGTGGGTAAGAACACTTGTGTATAGTGTGAAGGCCTGAGTTTGAATCCCCAACACACACATAAAAAGCCAGGCATGGCTACATGTACCTGTAATCCCAACAACGGAGGACGTAGACAGGAGGATCCTGGAGACTCCTGGCCAGACAGTTTAGCTAAATCGTGAACTTCCGGTTCAGTGAGAGACTCTGTCTCAAGGGAATAAAGTGGAACATGATAAAGGAAGACACTGGACATTCTCCTCAGGCCTCTGCATGTATATACACAGGCATATACACCTCTCCCCATATTCAAGTGCATACTCAATACACACAACACACACACAAATACAGAAGATCAACCATCCAGCCTCCTGCAGCGCCCACCTTCCCAGGCCCTACCCAGCCCATCGCAGATGACAGAATACACCACTGGAGCAATGATTCCTTCCAACACAATAATTACAAAACATTTAGCGCTCTTTCTAAATGATTATATGTTTTATTTAAATATTTATCTTTCTCAAATTTGACTGAAAATCTATATGTAATTAGTTACCAGCCCAGCTCCTTGGGTGACAGGCAGTTTCCTTAATTTTCTATGCAGTTGACGGAATTTTAGCTCTGAAATTATTCTAGTCACAGCACCCTTCAAAGGTCTAAATGAAAAAAAAAAGTTAAATGCCTTAATATCTTTGAGATTTGCAAAGATATTTGAGGATTTGCTGAGGGATTCGGTGTAGGGTGAAGAAAGTGTTTTGTTAGAGGGGAAACTAACTTGCATCTCCAATTTGAAAGGAAATGTGAAATCCGAATGCGCAGAGATGGGCAAGATGAGAGGAAGCCGAGCAGAGCAATCATTTGTGTCTCTGCAGCCCGTGCCTTTGAGGCCTAGTTACAGTGGTTCAGAGGAATGTGGGAATATGTGCTTCCCTCCTCTGGCAAGGGTAACCACAGCGACAAGGATAAAATGCAAACTAGAAAATACTAATTATAAGGTGTCTAAATTATCAGTGAATCACCAGTCCTCTCCCCATCAAACACACCGATGAGCTCCAGTTTGAAGCCAAAGTAAATGCACTGTGCGTGCGTGTGCGTGTGTGTGTGTGTGTGTGTGTAGCTGACCAATGTCCTGCCTGGGGTTTTACCTTATCCTTTTGATATTGTTTGCTGACCTGCTGGTGTCCAGGGCTAGGTCACCTTAGCCTGCCGTTTGCTTGGCACTGGCCTTTGCCACGGAGGGCGCTTCAGAGTTTTGTTCTCTGCCCTCATTTCCATAGAAGAGTACATTAAAGAGATCCCAGGGTTTGGGGAGAAAGCTCCACAGGTAAAGTACTTGCTTTATAAGCATGAGAACCTGAGCTCAATTCTCACAACTCATGTAAGGAAAGCCAGGTGTGGAGGCATACATTTGTAATCTTAGCTCTCGGGGAGGTAGAGACAGGCAGATCCCTGGAGCTCCCTCCCTAACGGATATAACCTACTCAAACGCCAGGTGAGAGTTCCTATGTCAGAAAAGCAAGGAGAGGGGCCAGAGAGAGCGTACAGTGATTAAAAGCACTTGCTGTTTTTGCCTAAGACCTGGATTTAGATCCTAGTACCATATCAAGAGACTCACAACTGACTGTAACTCCAGTCCTGGTGGATCTGATGCCCTCTTCTGGCCACCATGGGCATTGCATTCATGGCGCACACACACACACACACACACACACACACACACACACACACACATAGGTAAAAATGAATACAGATTTTTTTTTAGAAAGCAAAGTGAATGGTGCCTGAAAGACAGTTGAAGTTGACCTCTGACCTCCATATGTGTATGCCCATATGTGCACATGCACCCCCATGCATACATCACCTGCACACACACACACACATACACAAATTTTGTCTCTCACTAAATAAGCCAATCCTTAGTGCCCAGGGAAGTGTTTGGGGCTTCCAGACACACCTGGGCCCAAGCCACAGGCCTCACAGAACAAGGAAGAAGATGAAAATACAACTGCAGCTCCCTGCTTTTGTGGAGCACTTACACAGACAGCCTCCTACAGGTCCAGTTGGTAGGAGTTTTTCAACAGATGTGCATACATACACCTCTGTGCACATATGCACATATGCACCAAGAATTATCACATGAGCTGGGAGTGGTGGTTCATGCCTGTAAGTCCAGCATTTGGGAGACTGAGGCAGGAGGATTGCCACATAGTGCTTGTCAAGTTGACACAACCTAGAATCCCCTGGGAAGAGGCTCTCAATGAGCGACTGTCTACATTGGGTTGCCCTGTGGCCATGCCTGTGGGAGATTGTCTTAACTGACATGTGAAGACCCAGCTTACTGCGGGTGGCACCATTCCCTAGGCAAGGAGTCTTGAACTGTGTAAGAGAAACCAAACCGAACACAAGCAAGTGAGTATGCAAGCATTTGTTTTTCTCTACTCTTCACTGTGGACATGATATGACTTTGTTGCTACATAGTGAGACCTTCTCAAAAAAGAATTCTCTCCCAAAGAACTGTTTTGTGTATGTTGGGTATGGATATAAGCTTGTTTTTGAATGGGTAGAATAGTACATGCATGTATATACATATGTAAAACACCACCATGACTAGGGCCTGAACGTCAGAGGGTTTTTCAGACATTGTACCTTGGGTGTGTCTCCTCCTTCTTTCCATGTCTGCCCCTCTCCAGTGAAGAGAAAGCAGGTCCTTCCTTTCAGCACTCTGCAGGAACCTGCCTCAGAGACTTGCAGCCTGGCCAGATGAGAAGTTGTCTCAGAGAAGCAGTATGCAAGACACAGAGGTTGGTCCTAGGCTGGGCCACATCTTTCCTCTTTCTGGTATAAAATAGAATTGTCTGATTTTCAAGTCCTAGTTTCTCTGGGTTGCAGAAACACCAACTCCTGGTAGTTAGTCCCATAAATTGCCTTGGGTCATGTAGCTACAAATGCATCTATAAATGCCTGTCTGTGTGCATATACCTGTATGTATAAATGTGTGAACCCATGATCAATCTTTGTGTATGTGTGTGAGAATGCATGTGTACACATTTACATAACCCAATGTCATACTTTCTGTATCTCCCTACCTTCCAAAGTTCAGTGACTGCTGTTGAGCTAATTGCTCTGAGCACTGTCAGTGAGAACCAGAGTTGGGGATGGGGCTGCAGGTGGCAGAGAAGGGACAGGACAAGATGAAGGAGAACTGTTAATGACAGCGCACATGGAGTGAGTACTTGACACCTTCTCAAACCCATACACAAGTTCATTAACTCTCATGGTACTTGTTCTAGTTTCATTTCTGTTGTGTGATAAAATACCTCAATGAAAAGAAATTCAGGGAAGAAAGAGGTTCTTTTAGCTCATAATTCCAAGATATAGTCCATCACCATGGGGAAGTCAAGACAGCAGGAAATTGAAGCAGCTGGTCACATTGGATCCACGGTCAAGAGCAGAGAAAAACAAATGTGCACATACTCGCTTGTGTTCAGTTTAATTTTTCCACTCTTTGCCTAGGGAATGGTGCCACCCACAGTAAGCTGTCTGTCTCCCACAGACATGGCCACAGGCCAAGTCAATGTAGACAGTCCCTCATTGAGAGCCTCTTCCCAGGTGATTCTAGGTTGTGTCAACTTGACAATTAAATCTAACCAGCATAGCACCCCAGTCTTCCTGATTCAGTATGTTGGCTTTCCTGTTTCCAGCATGGGCCCAAAGTCTCCAGAAAGGGACTTTGCCTTCTCTGCCTATACTGAGGAGGTAGGGTGCTCCAGTGTCAGTGGATGTGAAGAAATGCAGGGAGCACAGTCAGGGGTTCCAGGTAACAGAGCCAAAGTGCCCCCATGAGGAGAAGAGAAAGACTGAATCCACACACTCTCTGCATGTCCTACATCTTGTGCTCTTGAGCCACCTGGTCAGCTGTCCTGACCCAGCATCGCAGAAGTTGGACCAAGTAGGGATGCTTGACAGAATGGAGATGGGGTGAGGCTGAGGCCTGAACCAGCTCTACTTCTGAGGGGGAGATGGTCCTACTGACTGTCCCCATGTGTCCGCCCCTCACCTCCACCCTAGCCCCTCCAACCTCCCTCTCTTGCTTCCTGCCTCCCTGATGGTTATCAATATGCAGGTATTCAGCACAGAGTGACTTGTGAGTGTCTTAGGTTCATTTCCAGTGGTTGTGCTAAAGTACTCTGACAAAAGCAACCCAGGGGAGAAAGGGTTGGCTTGGCTCACAATTCTATATTATAGTCCATCATTGCAGGGAAGTCCGCACAGCAGAAACTTGAAGCAGCTTGTGACATCACATTCATAGACAAGAACAGAGAAGAGTGGGCTAATGCATGCAAGGTGGCGCCCAGCTCATCTTTCCTTTTCATTCAGTCCAGGGCCCAGCCCATGAAATGGTTCTGCTTACAGAAGACTGGGTCTTCCCACATCAATGAACACAATCAAGACAATCTCCCACAGATATGCCCACGGGCTAACCTAATCTAGACAGTCCCTTATTGAGACTCCCTTCACACATGAGTCTAGATTTTGTCAAACTGATAACAGAAATCATCACATAGAGACCAGGTAGCAAGAAGACCAAGCAAAGACATGGATGGAGCTCTGGGTGGTGGCTTGAGCAGGGAGAGACACAGTCTTACAGATGCTGGAGCAGTGCAGGGGTTATTGGCTGCTGCAGTGATCCCAGTGGCAAATGGTGACACCCTGTGCCTAGGGTGGGTATTGGGTGATACAGGTAGTGTTTGAGCTCCAAATGTGTGGTGAAGGAGAAATTGGTGGGACTTGCTTCATCGAAGAGGTCAGGACTGGGGCCCACCAAAAAAGAGCTGTTCATGACTGAGACGGCAGACTGCAGAGGGAGGAGGCTTGGGGAACATTCTGATTATTCATTCATCTTCCAGCTACCTGTGGGCACTGAGCCAGGGTTGGAGATAGAGTGATGCTTAATGTGGCCCCACATCTCATGGTCCTAATGGCTCCCCTTCATTGGGAAAAGGAGCCACAGTAAATGTTCAGATATCACCCCAACCTCAGGAGCTCTAGAGAATATGTGTTAAGAATTTAACTTAGTCTTGAGACGGGGGTGTTGGTTAGGGGAAGTGATAATTGAAGGGTGGTGTGAAATATGAGGAAGAGTTAACTGTGTGAAAGAGCCGGGTGAGAGAAGAGTGACTCAGTAAGAGGGCAGCACGTGCAAAGGTTCTGCTGTCAGAAGTGTGGGAGCCCAAGACATGTGAGGAAGAGCAGAGTGTGCAGTGTCTGGAACCACGGGAAAGAGCATAGTGATAATGCTGTCACCCAGGGTGTGGGGTGGGGCAGGGCATGCAGAGCTTGCAGTCTCTGTACATGAGGGTCACTTGTCATCAATTTTAGAGGTATCTTTAAGTGCCAAAAGCAGGACAGCTGGCAAGAGATGCATTTTGGAATGATCACATATGGAGAATAGGTGGAGGGGGCCAGATTGGGAATGGGGGACCTGGGAGGGGCAACTACATCGTCTAGGCGAGATGGTGGGGTATGGGAATCTAGATCGGCGAGAGAGGCCGGTGAAAGCAGCTCCTTTCAACACGCGGATATGAGCGATGAAGACTGAGAACAGAACGGTTGTGTCCTTTCAATCAGGAATAGAAACAGAACGCAGGGAACGAAGTCCCAGGAACTATTACTCAGCAACTATTACTGGAGCTACAGGGGTGGCTCTGTGGTTAAGAATGCCTGTTACTCTTGCAGAGGACCTGAGTTCAGTTCCCGACACCCACATCAGGCAGCGCACAACCACCTTAACCCCAGCTCCAGGGAATCTGACTTTTGGCCTTCTCAGGTATCCCTCCAATGCATGACATACATAGAGACATGTGAATAAGAATAAAATCTTTTTAAAAAGAAGTTAAGCAAATTGCCTTTTTAAAAGCAGCTATTATTATCCAACTGGCTACCAATTTGTGTGTGTGTGTGTGCTTTGTGTGTGTGTGTGTGTGTGTTTGTGTGGGTGAGTGTGAACAGGCGTGTATGGAGACCAGATATGTGTCGCTCAGGAGTCATCCACCTTTTCACTTTCTGAGACAGGGTCTCTACAGATTCCTAATGAGAAGTAAGGAGTGTTTCTAAACACGTGCTGTTTTCTGCTAGATCCCAGAATGGAATTCTGGGCCCAACTTTGTCTGTCACTCTTGTGATGTCCTAAGTAGAGTCCTTTAAACTCAGGGTCAGAGCCGTAGGAATCGAGGGATGGGCAGGGATTAAAAGTACAATGAGTAAGACAGACAGGCTTTGAATCTCAGCCTTTCCACAGGCTAATTATGGGATGCTGATGAGTCACTCAGCCATTCTGAACCTCAGTGTCCTTGTCTGTAAAATGAAAATAGCAGAAGCAACTCCCTGGGCATCTGTGATGGTTAAGATAGCTCCTGGAGTGAACTCCGGTGCTTGGCTGGGCTCCATAGAGGCAGCTGTCATTGCTCAGAAGCATCTGATCGTTGATCAACATGCAGCACCTCACTTTACAACCCAGTTGCATCAGCCAGCTATTGCAGTGGTGATGTTGGGTAACAAACCAGCCCATGACTCAGTGGCCTGAAACAACAATTTATTCTCATTCTTTCTTCTTGGGGAAAACAGCGATCTTCCCTTCATAATAAGAGTACTGCAGCCTCAGATCAGCTAAGTGATTTATTTTACAACCTTGCAAAACTGAATGTCAGTCTAGAGAAAAGGCAAATATGCTTGGTGTGCTGATTGGAGCAAGGCTCTCAAACTGTAGGAGACATACGTTTCACTTGTTTTTATTCATGCATGCATTCATTCATTTATTGAATGTGTGTGCTTCCTGCATGCATGTCCCCAAGGAGGCCAGAAGAAGGCATCAGATCCCCTGGAACTAGAATCACAGGCAGCCGTGAGCTGCCATGTGGGTGCTGGGAGCTGGATTCAGGTCTTCTGCAAGAGCAGCCAGTGCTCTTAACCAGGAGCCATTTCTGCATCCCTACACTTCATCTCTGTTGCGATGAATCAGAATGGCAGGACAAAGGGTCTGGATGTGGGGAGGGTGATAAAATTTGACCACAAACAAGCTAACAGGCACACCTCTACTACCATCAAAGGCAGAACCCTGCTCACCACATGCCAAGGAGGGACTGTGTTACAGCCGTGCTAGAATGTGAGAGATATGTGACCTCCAGGTGTCTTCAGTCCTCCACCCAACATTTTGTGGTGCCAAAGATGCCTTTCACTTGGTTTGCTATGTTCTGAGCAGCACTGCATATTTGTCAGTGAGTCCATGGAAATGTCCTCTGCTGGTGCTTGACTGGTGCCTCCTTGCTGGACAAAAGACCTCATGAAAAGCAGCCTAAAGAAGGAAGCGGGGAAAGGGTTTACCTCAGCCAGAGTTTGAGGGTGTGGTCCACATGCAGAGGAGGCACAGCAGCGGGGGCGTGCGGCCTGTGGTCACATTGTGTCTGCAGTTAAGAACTGGAGATGAACACTAGTGTTCAGATCGCTTTCCCCTTTTACTTATTTTTTATGGGTGTGTATGCATACTTGTGTGAGTTTATGTGCATCGCATGTGTGCATGAGTCTGCAGAGGCCAGAAGAGGTCATCAAACTCCCTGGAACTGGAATTACAGATGTTTGTGAGCTGTAATTAACAGGTGTGGGTTCTGGGAACTGAACCCGGGCCCTTTGCAAGCACAGTAGGTGAGTCATCTTCCCAGCCTCCTTCACTGCTGTTTTTTTTTGCAGTTGGGACTCCAGCCACGGAACAGTACTGCTTACATTTAGGGTGGGTCTTACCACCTCAGTTAATCTAATCTAGAAAATCCTTCACAGACATTCCTAGAGTCTTATTGCTTGGTAATTCTAAATCCTGTTAAACTGACAATGTTAACTATCACAAACCAGAAACTGGACAACTTATAAACAACAAAAAATGTACTTTCCACAGCTCTGGAGTTCAAGTCAAGGGGATGACAAGCTTGGTGCCACCCTCTCCTCCCAAGGCACAGAGAACATTGTGGAAGAGGAGGCAGAAAGATTGTAAGAAAGAGATAGATGAGTAGATGAATGGAAGGAAAGCATGTTGTCTGGATGCCACAGAGCATTGCACATATGAATCCACAGCACTGTGACATCATGCACAAGACCTATGCAAGCCCAAGACAGACCAAAACTGGCATGGAGGCAGGAAGTAGGCAGGAAGCCCCAGCTCTAGCTGAGGATCTATTGGCAGTTGATAGCTGCTGGGAGGGTCAGTTCTCTTTTAAGGGTGTGATGCCCATTAGGTTGACCAGACTCCAAGAGATAGACCCAAACCATAGAGCATTTAGAGAACACAGATTAGACTTGATAGGCTTTTTAAAAAGAAAAATAATAACAGAGGACATGAAGCCGGGGGGAAGTACGGTGGGGATGAACCGGGGAGGGGGATGAATACAATACAAATTCATTGTACGAAATTCTCAAAGAATCAATAACAAGATTTTAAATGGAATGAGGTGGACAGCACCTTGAGAAACAACACCCAAGGTTATCTGCTGGACTTCACATGCACATACATACACACACATGCATGTACACCTGCACACACATGCACTTATACACACACATACAAACCAGAAAACCTTAGTGGGAATTTGCCTTCTGGCCTTTAGCAATAGCTGGACTCATTTCTGAATCCTCCAACCCCCCTCTAGCACTCTCTTGAGTTCTCCACCCTAATGCAATAGGCTAGAGTTGGAAAGTGGTTTCCCATCTGGAGCTACGTTTGACCACGTACTTAATCATAATCATAGCTATAATTAACAGAACACTTCTTATCAAGAGCTAGGATGTGCCAATGGTTTCACAGACATTATGTCACATGATACTCAGGTCAAGCCAGTCAAGTAGGTTTTTTTCTACCCATTTTATAGATGTGGAAACAGATCATGAAGAAGGAGCCAAGTATCTGAGATTATACAGCTTGAAGATGGCAGAGCTGGAGTTTGAACTATATCTGTTTTATTCTAAGAGCCCTTCCCTTTGGAAGCCACTTGAGTACAGTGGACAGGTTTGTCAACTGCACTGATATCCTGAGAAGCCCGAGGGTGGCTTTGTCAGCTTGGGAACCCAGGGCACGATCAAGGATGCAGGTGGGGCCTCTGAGGTTTATGCTCCCTGCAGTGGCCCTGTTCTTCTTCTTCCTGTTTCTTCCATGTATAAGCCTGCTGTCTATTTTTCTCTTTAAGCTAATGTCTATACCATTAATTTCATCTGACAGGTAAAGAAGGGGTCTCTTCTGCTGTGGCCCCCAAAGCTGCCTGGGTACTAAATATTGATTTGGGGAACTGGGAGGGCAATTTCACTTGTGAGTCAGTTCTGAGCCAAACACTTCTTGAGTGGCACTGCCTCTGAAGGATGATGCTTTGGCCTTTTGGCTGGCACATCGAGTGTGAGGGGAGGCGGGCTCTCAGCAGACTGCCAGGAAAAGGTTAGGAGCTCCACGCAGCATCCTCGATGAACGCTGGGCCTGCTCTGCCAGGAGAGTGTCAGAGCAGAGAGCAGGCACTTCTGATTAATAGGCACAGAGTTTGTCTCTACAGGAGCTGCCCCAGGGGCTCTTAGTCACCTGGCCCTGTGTGCTGCATTGGAGCACAGGCACCTCCATGTGCCCAGATCTGCTTAGGGAAGGGCCTCTGTCCCCACTGCTCAAGGGGGACTACATTGCCATTTTCCTGCACCTGCTGTCCCCCAGCACCCCTAGAAAGACCAGGGCAGCCTTACTCGGGAGGTATGTTCCATCACCATCATTAAATGGTCCTCAGGGATCACTTGCAGGCCCCTGCAGGGATGGCAATAGAGTGACCACTGAGTGATGTCCTCTGCTCTGGAGCTAGAGAGCAAAGTGACAGGATCCCAAACATAGCTTAGGGTGGAACTGAAGTGAAGTACTAGATTTCATGCCCTTTTCCAAAGAAATTGAAGAAAAAAAAATCATAGTGATAGCAATTGCTGACTCCACAGCCATGCCACATCTCTCAGACCCAGCATTGAGTCAGACAGAAGTGCCTGGCATAGACAATGTGTACGGAGTGGTTCTGTCCATGAGAATATCAAGTAGAGGCAAGTGTATTTGAGGTCTTGTCTAATTATTGCCTATGTTTTGTTGTTGTATGTTTGTTTTTTGAGACAGGGTATCCTTTTAGCCCAAGATAGCCTAGAATTCTGGCCTCGATTTTGTAGCAATCTACCTGCCTCTGCCTCAGGAATTCTGGGATTAAAGTCTGTATCACCATACCAGACTTCAGCTAATCCCTCTGAATTGAAACAGTCTCTCTAAGAAGCAGGAAGGAGGCTCATAAGAGTCCTAAAGTAAATCAAGCCTACTAGGCTCAGAAAGTTCCTGAAACTTAGAAGATTCACAAGGACCCTTCTCCAAACTTATCTAAACAGTTACAGTTGCTTTGGAGAAAAGACTCTCCCACCTGCCAAGCTGTCTGCAAGTCCTTTGGGGACTCCAGAGACACAGCTTTCGTGAGTTTATTCATGCAGGGATAGGTTTTGTGATGACACAGCTGTACTTCTTCCTGTAAGTAACTCCTCAACCATGGTCCTGAGTTAACTCGTTAAACACACTGGTTTGGGCAGGATTGTTCCTTTGGTCTTCCCTTGGTGCCCTATCTGGGATGAACAGAGTTTTGTTCACATATCTACAGGGAGTCACACAATACCTCTGCTGCTTATTTGCTCATTGGCTTCCTACCTTGTGACCATTGTTGTCACAGGCTGCTATCATTTTTGCTATTGTGATCTAAGAGGGCGAGGTTTGGTAATCTAGTAGGCCTCATCTGCTACCAGGCAGCAGCCATAAGAGGCATTTATCACAAGGTGGCCACCAGGCACTGGAAGGTCACATGAGAAGACATGGTAACATACAACTGTAATAACAGAACTTGGGGTGCTGAGACAGGAGATGTGCCATGAGTTTAAGGCCAGCCTGGGCTACATAAAGAGACCCTCGGAAACAAAGTAAAATGTTTTTAATTGTTTCACATCTTGGTTGAGATTTTTTTTGAGTTTTCAGTAAAATGACTTGGGCGGATTGGAAAGCTTGCTTTGGAAGCAATGAACCATTGTATAAGAAATGTACCTATCCAAGACTGATGTGCTGTAGGGGACCTCACTACCTAGGAATCCCATGTGTTGGTGCTCTGGTAGTAATCCCTGCAGAGTGAGTTCCATGAAGATTATACCATCAGCAGCAGCCTTCTGAATGAGCCAGCTGGAGCCCCCAACACAATCAAATCTTCAGATGACAATGGTTCCAGTTTGATAGAATGTATAAATTGCAGAAGAGCTATAAGCTCCATTAGAAGAGGCCATAAAATTATAAATTTCTTAAAGTAGCCAAGTAGCCCTAAACTGATAGTCTGGCTCTATCAACCTATCACTCCCTGAGTTAAGGGAGACTGTTTATTGAGACAACCTGTCTCCTTTAGGGCCTTGAGATACCAGCCTTCTCTAAAAAATACCACCCTGAAAAAGAGATTTTGAAAGAGGGTTTTCAGTTATCCAAGGATACCAAATCTTGGTACCAAACACATGCCAACTGAACCCAAAAGGATAAAAATTTTCACCTTTCCACAGTAGGGTACAGAGACTTCTATCCCCAGAGAAGTGTCTCTGCCTCACTGCATAGAAATATACATTCCTTACCCATTGCAGGTCTGGCTCTGGTTCTTATTTCCTAACTCAAAACTCCATTCCTTTTTCCTCTCCTAAAATCTAATACAGTTGAACTCTGATTTCTGTGAGTCTGAAAGTTTGAGTGCAGCCCTTCCAGAAGTCCGGACCTATAGAGCAATAACACAAAGCAGTATACTGAGCAAAAACACAGACCAGAAAGCTGCCTTTATGTAACTAAAGGGCCCTTCACGTTCCCAACTACATGTATGTGTTCATAGGGTCTTAAATTTTAGATGTGGGAAAAACATACTGAGGCCGATACAGGGGGCATGGCTATCTCCAGAGCCAAGCTGTCCTTCGGCAGGCTGTAGAACGTGACCCTGGCACCCTGTGCTCCCATATGCTGCCCGCTCATCAGACAGATACATCTGCCAGGCTACAGTGCTTTCCATGGTCAGTGTCATTTCTTTTACAAAAGACTAACCAGCAACTCTCAAAGGGAGGGCATCTGTGAGTGGGCACCTCTCACACATCTTGTCCAATGGCCAACGCTACCCAGCCATGGCAGAGCAGGGAGCAAAGTGCTATTTAAGTCAAAGAGAACTGAAGGGAAAGGGTCTGACTGTGTACCCCCAGGGCAGGTCCCCATGGTGAGGAGAGTGGGGGAACAGGGTTGAGTTGGTATTGAGCTGGTATTTGCATCAAGCAAGCATGGATAGAACTCAGCCAAGCAAACAAGTCACAGGCTTCCTGGTGTGGGGCAGTTTTTTGGTGCCTGGCAGGGGGCCACAAATGGGCTTTTAAGTACCTAGGGGGCGGTAGTTCTCTCCTTTTTAAAAACAGATGCATTTGAGGAAAGATTGATAGGCCCCATAAGCTGCCTCCCCTCCTCCCCAGGGATAGCCAAAAAGGTAGTCTGTGGGCACAAGGTGACAAGGTACTGGACAGGCCTGGACTGAGCAGGGGCGAAGCTCTAGTTCTGTGGTGCACCCCATTTAACTACAACTCCCATGGCATCACCAGGTGAGGTTGGAGAGCTGCTAGAGAAACCCAGGTGGTCTGGGCACAGTCATGTCTGTCAAAGCAACTCAGTTCCCCCGGGGATGCCATTTTTCTCATTCAGGTTTCTCAAAGGAGGTCAAGACAGGGCGAGGAAGAGCATTCCAATTTCACATTGCAACAGGATCTTGTCATCTACAGAGTTCACCCTGGAGAACCACACAATCAATTATGCCCCAAAAAAGTCATTATGTTTTAAGTAAGTTTTTTGTGTGTGCTGTACTGCATTCACTAGTGTCCAGAAGCACATGTGGTCCATGGACCTCAGGTTGGACATGACTTTGGAATTCTCATTTTAGTGGAATATTATGAAGACTAAAGCAATTCTTTTTCGTCTTCAGGTGAATGAAACAAAAAGGAATTAAGCAAACTGCTCAGTGGCAGGACGTGATGGTACAGATGTGGACAGGTTCCATCCCAGCCCCAGCTCATCTGACTTCTTTCCCAAAAGATTTCCACTCTCTAAGTGTCAAAATTTTTAAAATGATATTTTTTTCCCACTAGTTTCCTTGGGTGAATTGTAGAGTCTGGCAAACATGGAGTTCGAATTTCCACTCTTTGTAGTACTTTATAGTTTGGAGCAAGTAACATAGTTGGAGCTTAGTTTCTTCAGCTGTAAAGATGGATCTAAAATTACACACATGCTGGCTTTTCAGGAGGTCAAAATACCCCTGTCAAAGACTCAGGCATCTGGAGCCCTCCACATCTCCTCTGTCTGTCCTTCCTTGCTTTCCTAGGGATGCTTTGGGATGCTGCCTAGCCAGACCTACCATCTACTCTGGTTCTATCTGGAATGGATCAAGCCTTTGTTGGAGAGTGGGAAGTGAGTCAGTCAAGACACATTAAGACAGGGCCAGTGACCCTGTGGAACTCTCTCAAAATTAATTAGTCATTCAAATACAAATGATTTAAGAAAATGTGCATTTAAACCTAAAGGCAGAGCCTGGAGAAATGGCTCAACAGTTAAGAGCATGTTCTGCTCTAACAGAGGACCCAAGTTCAGTTCCCAGTACCCAGGTCAGACAGGTCACAAACGCCTGTGACTCAGCTCCAGGGACTTCAGCACTCTCTTCTGTCTTCTGTGGGCACTGCATTTGCATGCAAAAAGCTACACAACACACAAACACACACATGCACACATGCATATACACATAATTTAAAAATAAACAAATGAACCCAAAGGCAGGAATTCATAATCGCAGTAGTCTCTCTGTATCTGTAGGTGTTACATTCCAAGACTCTAGTGGAATCCTAACATTTTAGAGAGCAACACACACACACACACATATACACACACACATGCATGCACACACACACACCACATATATTATGGTATCTATATAGAAAGTTAGGCCGTTCTTCTTTCCTCTTTGTCCCGGTGCCTCCTTTGTACCATTACTTTATGTGCTTGGAGCTATTAAATATAATAAGGTGTTGTGTGAATTAGACTGACCTGGCACAGCAAGAAGACTCAAGTCAAAAACTCAAGTTTTTGCTTATCAAAGGGTCACTTGAGCATAAGCATTGCAAAACTATGACAGTTCATCTTCTGGGCCACGTGGGTCCTAAATAGCTAATAGATAGGTCACCTATACAACATAAATACCCTGGACAAAGGGATGAATCATATCCTCGAATGGAGGGAGATTTTATTTTCCCAGTCAGAACCATGTGCAATCTGAAGCTTATGAATGATGTATATATCTAGGTTTTCCCATTTAATAGTTTTAGACCATGGTTGACTATGGATAACTGATGAGGAAAAATTAGCCTAATATGGAGCTAATGAACTATGATTTCAGTATAACTCTGTTCTGTGTGGTAGATTAGTAAATACTAACAAATGTATTTGATAAGAACTCTATGCATTCTGAATAATAAACCTAAAATTGTGGATAAGGTTAAGTATTGTTGGGATAGCTAATCTTCATGGTCATTACCATATTTAGAGTCACCACATATCCATGAGGGGGTTCCTAGAAATGTTTAACTCAGGTGGGAGCCCCACTGTAATGGGCCTGGCAGAATGAAGATATTCTAGAGAGACACTTGTGTCTCTCATTGACTATCAGACTGTTGAAGCAAAGGACCCCTAAGAAATGGAAATTTTCTTCTGCAGGAATCTAGAGAAGAAGGCCACAAAAGCAGGGGGAACTTATCTTCCCCTCTTAAACAGTTACAACAACTTGTCAGACTGCCATACAGGATGTCTCAGCTGGAGCTGAGACAGTGACAGGTCAGTGGACCAGAGAACACCTGGACCAGGACTACTCAGATGTACATCGATGGCCTTCCATTCAAACTTTAACCTCATTTCAGGACCTTGAAGATGGGCTTGAAGGGATCCATGGATCTTTTTGTTTCTCTTCCCAATGTTACCTATTGAATACATTTCTTTTTTGCTCTTTACTGTTCATTTTGTTGTTTTAATTGTCTTCGTGAAGATGGGTGGGTGAAGTTGATTTCTTAAAGTTCAGACTGTAATCTGAAGTTCAGTAATGCTACTCTGAATGTGAGTTGCACCATCTTTGGCTGGGGTCCTGGACTGAATGCAGAGGATAAAGTGGGCTGAGCTCCAGCTCTTACCTCTCTACTTCCTGACTGTGGATGCAAAGTGACCAGCAGCTCATGCCCCTGCTGCCAGGCCTTCCTCACTGTGGTAGACTGTGTCTCCTTAAACTGTGAGCCACAATAAACCCTCCTTACTCTGAGTTGCTTCTTTTCAGATACTTGGTCACAGCAGTAGGAAAAGTAACTAATGTAGTGGTGAATGAGAATTCCTGGAAAGAAGCTGTGTCTGCGAAGGCCGATTGACTGGTTAGAACTTCAGTGATGTGGAGAGATTAGAATGCTGCTCGTCCCAAGCCAAATTATTGTGGGACATTTTTAACCCCCTTAATAGTCATTTATTGCCCTCCTTTATGTGCAACTTAACATCTTTGTGATGTTAGGTTAATCTTTGCAATGTATGAATAAATTCCTAGTTTCCACCAATCAAAAGACTAAGAATGAAGTCAGATAGATCTGTAGCAGGGTTTTCTTGTTTTGTTGTAAACTGCCTACCT
This sequence comes from Eospalax fontanierii, assembly GCA_035773235.1. Classification (NCBI taxonomy): domain Eukaryota; kingdom Metazoa; phylum Chordata; class Mammalia; order Rodentia; family Spalacidae; genus Eospalax; species Eospalax fontanierii. The sequence continues at coordinate 117,889,246 of CM069524.1, forward strand.
GATATAGCCACCGATGTATTTGAAAAGTGTATTATTTTATGACCTTCCTTGTTCTGTTATTATAAAAATTTCATGAAATTGCCACCTCATTGGAACATGGTATTTGGGGAGATCTAAGTCTGGGTTCCTGGGCTATGGTCACTTATATTTTGCTCCAGAACAAACCATTTATTTTTATTTCTTTGCAGTGAGAGCCTTTTCCTTGGTCAACACAGCTGTATCTTTAAAAATATTTTATTTATTTATTATTTATTTATTTTAATTTATGTATATGAGTGTTATGCCTGCATGTGAGTAAGTGCACCTGTGTCATTCAGTGCCTGCGGAAGCCAGAGAAGGTGACAAATCCCCTGGAACTGGAGTTACCAGAGGTTGTTAGCACCATGTAAGTGCTGGGAACCAAATCTAGGTCTTCTGCAAGAGCAGTCATTGCTCTTAATGGCTGAGCCATCTCTCCAGCCTCACAGTTGTGTTTTTAAATAACTTTTTGAGAATTTCATACATAAATATTATATCTGAATAATTTCTGCTCCTCACAGTCCCTCCAGGTCCCCTTACAGCCCCCACTCCCTTTTAATTTCTTGTTCTCTTCTTTGATTATTTTTACCTATACATACATATATTTATAAAAATTCATATATAAATAATACGCTGAGTCCATTAGTGGTGCTGGTGTATACATGTGTTTAGGGCTGCCCACTGGGGATTAGATAACCTCTCAAGGATCTAGTCCTTGGAGAAAACTGATTCTCCCTCCCTCAGCATCCATCGATTGCCTGTAACTACCCATCTAGAGGTGGGACCCTGTGAAAATTTCCCCATCCACATTGCTGTATCAACCAGTTTTTTCATTATACAAATCTTGTTAGACTCCCACGCTGTGGAGATTTCACGAGTGCAGCTTCCCTGTCAAGTCTAAAGTGCATGAACTAGCAGCAGGATCTTGTTCCTCTGGCTCTGAAAATCTTTCTGTCCATCCCCGCTCCCTCCATGTTCCCTGAGTCTTGGGGACACAGCTGTGTTTTGATGAATGGTCCCTTTACGGCATCTTCGGCCTCGTTTAGCAACCCCAGCCCTTCCCTTTACCTTCAAGTGCTGTCAACACTGCTTCCATGTCTTGCCCATCACTAGGATAGTGGAAGAACGAGGCCCATCACTAGGATAGTGGAAGAACGAGTTCCGGTCCCGCCACCCAGTTAATTCAGCATGTTTGTGAGCTATGGAGGCGACTAGCCAGTGTGAAGGTCCTCTCAGTCTCCTGTGGAAACCCCACAGCTTTTAGATTTTTGAATGCTTTATAAGGCTATTTTATATGAGGACATTCATAGTTTTATATTCATGCAACTGTTTTTTTGGGGGGGAGGTCTTTTTGAGACAAGATCTCCGTGTAGCCACAGCTGGCTTGTAACTTGATATGTAGACCAGGCTGGCCTCGATCTTACAGAGATTCACCTGCCTCTGCTTCCCAAGTGCTGAGACTAAAGGTGTGTACCACCCCTCACAGATCACGTGCAACTGTTTTACACCTGTTTTCAGAATAGTCCCCACTTTGCTTGGTGCTTTAATTTGATTCCTATGACCCATTAGTGGAGTTATCAGGGTCAGAGCCTGGGTCCTGGCAGTTTTAACTCAGGCTCAGCCTCCCAACCTCAGTAAGTCACTTAAAGAAACAATAGTAAAATAAGATTAAGATTTATTCAATGTAGCCTCATTGGAAAGAGGAACAAAGGGGCCCAATGATGTCCAAAGTCCATCTTCAGGGTCCTGACCAAGCTTTAGGTTTAAACAGGGAGTAAGAGGTGTGCCCAGCTAAGCGGTCCTGGTCAGGTGTGGTCCTGCCCGTCACGGACCATCATTGTCTCAGCTCCAGTCTCTCCTGCAAGGTGAGCTGACAAGTTTCCCCTCTAGTTGGCACCAGGCTTCAGCCTATTCCTTCTACCAGTATAAGACTCTTAGAGGAATTCCAGTGCCTGGGGTTCCATTGTCTCAGTAGTCTGACAGCCATGGAGAGGGACACAAGTGTCTCCTTAGAATATGTTCATCCCTGCCAGGATGGTTACACGTCTCCTTGCAACCCTGCCCTAGTCCAAGTCCTCGTCTGGGTAACAGGCTGACAAGCTGGCACGTGTTATGTGTCCTTCTATCACAGACAGACACACACACACACACACACACACACACACACACCACACCCCAACACACAAGAAGGAGAGACCATAGTATAAATCACAGAAGACAGACTGTCACCATGTACCAGAGACATATTACTGGGGATTTGCGCAGTGTTTTGCATTAACTAGATCTCATTTTACACACTTTGTTTATCTTACTTTTCTTAATGATATTTTGTGAAAGTGTAAAACGGCTGCACAGCAAGCTGTAATGATAATATACTATGACATGAAGTAATGTGTGTTATAATTTATGCAACTGTTCCTGATAGCCATTTACATTTTCTGTCCTGCTACAAGAAGCAACTACTCTCACATACTTCATGTACCTATTTCCCATTTTACTCATGTTTTAATTAAGGGTGCTTTTATTCTTTTGGGATAAATTCTGAGGAAGAGGTTACTCTTAATTTTAGCATCTTAATTTTAATAATGGCTCCAAACTGGCCATAATAATGCAGTTTTCACAGGCAAGCCAGTGAGAAATATTCCTAGTCTTTTTAAAAGTTATTTTTGTTGTGAATTATGTGTCTATGTATGTCTGTGTGTGGATTTGTGCACGTGGGCGCAGGTGCCCACCGAGGTCTGAGGAAGACGTCCAGTCCCCTGGAGCTGCAATTGCAGGCAGTTGTGAGTGTGGGTACTGAGAATTGGAGTTCTTTGCAAGAACAAGTGTCTTAATTGCTGCTCCATCTCTCCAGGCCCATATTCTCAGTCTTGTAATGTTTGTTTACCTGATAGGTATGAAGTAACTTTTCATTGTTACTTTACATGTTAATTATCATACTCCTGACTCCTTGAGAATCTAGATATGCTTTATGCATATTGTTCATTTAAGTCTGGGCACATGTGGATTGCCTGAATTTCTTTGTTTATTTTTTAGCACTTGTCTGCTTAGCAATTTGAAAAATCTTGTGTGTGTGTGTGTGTGTGTGTGTGTGTGTGTGTGTGTGTGTTTGGTGCTGTGTGGAGCAAGTTCCAACTTGAAATATTCCATTCTCAATAGAGGCTCACTTAAACTCAGGAAGTAGACAATAGGCAGGTTTCAGGAAGTCCCTAAAGCCTACCAGATTTAATCTTGTGTAATCCACAAAGCTCCACAAAGCCCTTCCTTCTCAAGAGTAAACAAGCAGGACATGCTGCTGCACAGAGAGACTCCGATGTGTGGAGCTGCCTGCAAGTTCTGCAGAGAGATCCAGGGGTGCAGCTTTTGTGAAATGTCACCTATGCTGGGGTGGCTTTTTGGTGATGTAGCTGCCTCTGAGTCATCCATACTCCTGAAAGTGACCCCAGTGAACTCATGTTGTGAAAAATTGCATTCAGCAAGGGACTGAGCACTACTTGGTGAGCTGGAGAACTCACGTTTATTTACGCTGATGGAACCAGAAGAGATAACACTCTGAATTTCTAGGCCCCAAGCACTCATGTCTCACAGGCTTTTTTAAAGTGACTCATAATTCTATTGTTTTCATTACAAAACTGGCTTAGAACTGGATCCCTTGGCCCTTTCTCTTTTTATTACCTCTGGTTAGCTGCCATGTGGGTGCCGGGATTTGAACCTGGGTCTTCTGTAAGAGTAGCTAGTGCTCTTAACCCCTGAGCCATCTCTCCATCCTCTCAACCTGTAAGTTTTTAGTTGCTCTGCTGTGCTGTGTTTTTAAATTTTTTGATTAAAAAATTTTTTTCATCCTCCATTTGGAAGATTTTCTTTGTCCCTACATTAAATTTGTAGGCATTTAAAATTTTTTAAATTTGATTACATTATCTATCTATCTATCATCTATATTTGTATATGGATATATATATAGCGCATTTGGGTAGGTCAGAGGAAAACTTGTGGTACAAAAACCTTAGTAGTGTAAACCTGGCACAATCTCTGTGGCTGGAGAGGCCGTAGACCCTAGCGGAGAACCTACTACCGCCACTACCTACAGCAAAGAAGCTTCTGTTTTCAACAAATGGAGACTACGGAGATCCACAACTGACCAATATAAGAGAATAAGTTGATGTGTTATCTCGCACCAACTGACACAGCTACAACATAACCCCCTCCATCTAAGGCTCAGGGAACATCTCGGAGGAGGAGATAGAAAGATTGCGAGAGCCAGAGGACCAGGATGCCTGCAGCTAGATGGTATATTCCAGACATCACAGGGAGGCTGCACCCTTGTAATATCTGCAATATGATTGTCTAAACAAGATATGCATAATGACAGCACCAGTTGACATCCAACATGGATGGGGGAAATTTCACAGGTCCCATCTCTAAATGAAGAGGCTGCTGAGAGAAGAAGTTATCTCCTGGGACAAGCTCTCTGATTGGTTATCCAATCCAAAGTGGTCAGCCATAAACATATGTATGACTGAGCAATAATAAAGGGACTCAGTGCATTTTATGAAAGTGTGTATGTATACATACATATTTATACTTATATATTTAACAATAATAAAGAAGAGGACAAGAACTTGAGAGGGAGTTGGGGGGATGTGGGAGGAGCTGAGAGGGAGGAGAGGAAGGGGCGGAAATGATGTAAATATGGCACTCATGTATGAAAGTCTCAAAAAAATTTTAAATGTAAGCAAAAAATAAATAAGTTACTCTAGACTATTAGAAATTACCACATTTGTTTATGTGTATGTGCATGTATGGGTGCTCAGCAAGCATGTAGAGGTCGGAGAAAAACTTATGGGAGTCAGTTCTCTCTTTGCACCACGTGCATCCCACGTATTAACTCAGGTCATCATGCTTAGAGGCCAGCACGTTTACCTACTGAGCCATTGCCTGCTGGCATTTAGTCTATTGAAAAATTTTCCTACATTTAAAATCCTTAAGAGAATCTCCTGTTTGGCCTTTTAAATTGTTATAGGATGAATGTGAAATGTCCCTCACAGGCTCATGTGTTGAAAATCTGGTCCCCAGCTAATGGTACTGTTTGAGGAGGTTATGAAAGCATTGGGAAACTGAGCCCCCAGTCTCATCTCTCCCAGTCCTGGCAGAGACATTTGGATGTCTAACATCTGCTCTCTCACTGTCCCTACTGACTAGTAGCACTGAGTTCTAGACTGTGGTGAAAACTCCCTCTGAGATATGACCCTTCAGTTTCTAGATTCTGTATTGAAGATCAGTATTTTACATCCCCAAAGAACTCATTATCCTCATTCAGAAATGGTTTCTTGTTGCTTGTTTAGTTGTCTTTCTTCTGTGTGATTCCTTTTTTTCCTTTTAGAACCTCCAACATTTACCACGTCATTGTTTATGGCTCAATCCTTTTATTTATTTATTTTTAAATTATGTGTATGTGTGTTGTAGAGGTATACGCATGCACATGCAGGTGTCTGTAGAAGTACGAAGAGAATGTCAGATCCCCCAGGGTTAGAATTACAGGTGGTTGAGTCCTGAGAACTGAACTCTGGTTCTCTGGAAGAGCAGTATGCACTCAACAACTGAGCCGTCTTCAGCCTCATTTTTCTTACCTTCATGATTTTCACTATCTAATGTCTATGCTGTGTGTTGTCATAGGTAGTTGCCATTTGATTCTCTGGTCTAGTATTACAGATGTTATAGACATGGATTGGAGTCGGGTGGGCACCCTCCACAATTTATAGGTTCTTGTGGTTCAGAACAAAGAACTGGGTCAGGAACATGTGGCTAGTGGTACAGACAGAGATATTTTATTTTTTAACTTTTTAATTGATGTGTCTGTATATGTCTGTGCATGAGTATGTGCATGTGCATGCAGCTGTTCATAGCAGCCAGAAGTGGGCGTCAGAACCCCTGGAGCATTTGTGAACTGGTCACGGCATTTGTGAAGTGCCAGATGTGAGTGCTGGGAACTGAACTTTGGTCCTCAGCAAGAGCAGCAAGTGCTCTTAACTGCTGAGCTATCTCTCCAGGCCCAAGATAGTCTATTACAGAAAAGAAAGAGACTCCTAAGTTGGGAGCTGGAAAAGGTTAGACACTCAAAATGACACTGGACCATAAGAGTCTTGACTCATTTTTGTGTGTGTATGAGTGCATTGCCTGAATGTATGTTTAGTGTACCTGTGTCATGCAATGTCCATGGAAGCCAGGGAGGGCTTAGGATCCCCTGGAACTGGAGTTACAGACCATTGTTAGCTGCCATGTGGCTGCTGGAAACTGAACCTGGGTCTTCTGGAGGAGCAGCCAGTGCTCTTAACCACTGAGCCATCTCTTCAATCCCTAGAGGTATGACTCTTTGGGGGTCATTTACAAGGCTTCCCACTTCTGGATATTTGGAATTCTGAGGCTTTTTTCTTACATGCTTCATCTCTTACATGTAGTCCTAGCTGGGAGAGGGTTTCTAGTCTTTTTCTGACATTAGCTTCTTTCATGTTATCTTTTAAAAGAATATTTGTTATTTTTATTTTTATGTAATGAGTGTATTGCCTAAGTGTACTGATGTTGTGCAGTACTCATGGAGGTCAGAAGAGAGTTTTGGATCCTATAGAACTGTAGTTTTGGACAGTTTTTAGTCCTCATGTGGGTGCTGGAACTGAATGCAGGCCCTCTGCAAGAGCAGCCAGTGCTCATAACCACTGAGCCATCTCTCCAGCCCTTCTTTCATGTTTATCTTGAGTCTCTCCCTTATCTCCTCTCCTGCCACTTGGGTCCACCCAGTCGCTACTATTTCCTTCTCTTTGCCTCTTGTGTTTTTGACAGGAAGTACATGTGGTGAGGGAAAATGCACCTGAAACTAATGAACTGTAACCTCAGTTTAACTCTGCCCTGCATGGTAGATGAAGAGGTAGCAACAAATACAACTGACAAGAACCTTACGTACTTGTAAAAATAGCTATGCTTTTTGATATATGTAAGAATAACAGGACTTTGCAATGCTTATAAGCCTCTAATTTAGGTCTGTGTCTGAACTTGTAAAAAGGAAAATTTTGCACTCTGAGTTTAGTCTCAGATTGCCACAGGACACAACAGACAACCACAAAGCCACAGTCTGTGAGCATCTTGAAACATGCTGTGTTTTGCAGTTGTCTTAAGGAAACATCTGCCTGCAACATATTTTACTTGTTAAAAATGGCTGGGATTAGCTGGGTGTGGCAGCACATGTCTTAGACCCAGCACTTGGGAGGCAGAGTTCCAGGCCAGTTGTGTTACAGAGAGACCCTGCCTCAAAAAGACAAAAAAAAAAAAAAAAAAAGGCCAACATTGTACTGGCATTAGCAATACATCATGTTGCTTAAAATGTCACAACCCTTGCCCACACTTGTCCAAATATCTGCTTTTGCAAAACATTGACCATTTAAATTTTCTGAATAGCCTGAGGGGCACATAAACATCTCTGCTAAAAGTCTCAAATTCATCAATGTGGTTATTGCCAAATGAGGATGTAAAAAATCCTATGAAAATCGGCATGTATTTCTGGTCAGGTCCTTAGTTTCTCTGGCACAGAGGCTTGGACTGAGGCCCATGTGTAATACAGGAAAAGTGCTCTCTGAATACTGATTGAGTCTTCTTAAAGAACCGGGCCAGTCTCAGATTAATTCCTGTAACATACATTCTCTTCAGAAGGGCTTTCATGTATGTACATTGCTCTTGATAACCAAGAAGACCTCTGTGTTATGGTTGTATCTTGGAGGTAAGAATGTAAGAACAGAGCCATAGATGCAGAGAAATTCAAACACATATGTAACTTTTGGCTATCATTTTGAAGTCTAGGAGAAATGGATAATTTCTTAGCAAACATGTTTCCAAAGATGACCTCAGAAGTGAGATACGTGAAGAGATGGCTTACTGCAGAAGAGAGAAGAAAGTGACCGAGCATTGTCACTCAACAAACAGCGGGAGCTGATGACATCACAGCCCAGGATCGCCAAGCATCTCAGGATCTTGGGAAAGCAGCCTCTTTAGCTAAGTGTGCTTTCTCTGAGGGACTGTCCCTACTATGGGCCCCTTGGACAGTACATAGGTGGGGTTCCCAGAAGAAGGCTGAACTGGAGAGCAATCCATGGCAGTTGCATCCAGAGTTCTCCAGGGAGAAAAAGGAGGATTCAATAGAAGGTGGTTTTGAACTAGGATGCACGATCTCCACAAAGCCTGACGCTGGGAAGCACTGGGAAGCTGTTATGGCCCTTCAGCATCATGATGAACTGCACTGAGATGCCGGGCTTTTATATCCCTACCTTGCCTAGGCATGGGTGGTATCTGCACGGGGAAGGGGGCGCTGCTGTGGACAGGCCAAAGCAGTTCATAAACATGTCTGACAACTGAGTGATATGTATCAGCAAGACTCTCAGAAGGATCTTGGAAATCACATCGCAGTGTCCTCTACAGCAGGGCTGTGTTTTTCTTTGCATTCTGTCAGTCACTATCCTTGCTGCTGCTACACCAAGATTCCTGACCACCACCACCACCAACAACAAAACAACAAAACCTTAGAGAAGTAGGGGTGTATTTTGGCTCACAGGTCCAGGGTGCAGTCCGTCATTGTGGGGAAGGCATGGCAGCAGGAGAGCGGGGTAACATTGCATACACAGTGAGGGAGTAGAGAGGGATGAATGCTGACACTCAGCTTGCTTCTGCCTTTTTATTCAGCCTGGAACCCCAGTCACAGGAAAGTGCTGCCCACATTCAGGGTGTGTCTTCCTATCATAATTATCCTAATCTAGAAAGTTCCTCACATGCTCAGAGATGTATTTCCATGGCAATTCTAAATCTCATCAAGTTGACAATCAAGATTGACCATCTCATATCACTTGAGTCTTGGGCCTGTTGTTGGACTATCATTGAGAGGCAGGTGTTTTAAATGCTGTGTAATGGTGAAGTGGACCCTCACTATACAGCAGTCCTAAGATGCTGGGCAGTGATGGGGTCGGCCCTCACTGTGGGCCATTGCATTAGCCTGAATGACCATCCCTAGCGTGAAAAGGGCATTTCCCGCTTCCTTTTATTCGCTGAACTGCAGGAGCAGGGAGCATGCAGCTGTCTCCCCACAGGCACACGCAGACCAGGGAAAGAGAAGGGCATGTCCTTGAAAAGGAGGAAGAATTTGAGGGGGAAATGCTGAGTCACTACCCTTACCATACCTGGAGGGGAAACTCCTGTGTGAACTGAAGTTCTCAGAAAAAAGCCATATCTGTGGAGAAGATTCTATAAAGCTCACGGGCTGATTAAAACTTCTGAGATTATGGAGTTGGAATGCTGCAGATCTAAGACAAACTATCTTGGGCTATCTTTAGCTGTACTCATGTTTGACCTAACATCCTTGTGACTAGCACTTCTTATAATTTATTAACAGATGACTAACTTCAATCAACTCAAAAGCCGATACTAAGAAGTCATCAGATAGAATCTCAACCCTATGGGAGAGATCTCCCTGCTTTGCTGTAACCTACGTACCCTTGTTCCCACCACTGTATTTGAAAAGGGCCTGACTTATGACTTGCTGTTGTTATAAAAACTTGATGAAAGTGTTACCATGTTGAGACACAGTATTTGGGGTAACCTGAATCTTGAGTTCCCGGGCCATGCCACTCATATTTGGCTCCAGTATAAACTCTCTCTCTTTCTCTCTCTCTCTCTCTCTGGAGAGAGCCATGATTTGCCATGAACTCCTGTGCTGTTTCCTTGTCTATAACCCCAAGATATCCAAGAAATCCAAGAAAGGCCTCACTCATATAGATCACCTGCAGATCCCAGTGACTGCTTGACCTGGAAGTCAGGGAAGGGTGCTGTAGAACACCTTCTCCTTAGCCACCTTTCCTTCACATTTTTATCATTTTTCTTCCTTGTTCATGAAAACCATTGTATTTGTTTTCTGTTGCTATACCAGAAAGCTCAAGACTGGGAATTTATAAAGAGGTTTATTTTAATATTGCTCAGTTTTAGAGACTGGGAAGTCCAAGATTGATGACCTGGGTTTGCATCTGGTGAAAGCTCATTATGCCACCTGGCAGAAAGTGGAAGGAAAGGAGGGTGGGGGAGAGGAAAGGAGGAGGGGAGAACACCATGCTTAGTTTGTGGGGTGCTGGGATAAAACCCAGGGCTTTCTGTGTACTACGCAAGCACTCTAGCCATTGCTACAATCCAGGTCTCAATGATCTCTTACCAACCTCTTCAACTCCTAAAGGCTCTACTGCACAGCACTGCTACAGTGACAAACATCACAGGAGTTTCTGAAGGGAACTATATCCAACCATAGCCATTGTGTAAGATATTTGATTAGTAGAGCAGATGATGTCAACACTCAGGGCTCAAAGCCAGTGATGAGACCATAACTAGGTTAGGACTGGACTAGGGGGAGAAAAGAGAAAAGAACACACACCCTTTGGGGTGAAGGAAGAGTTTGATTAGTCTCCAGATAGGTTCCTTGTCGGTGAGTACCAGCCCTCGGGTGGGACCTGCGGGAACATAGGAAGGGTCAGCCAGCAAGCTCCGCAGTCTGCATCTGCCCATGCAGAGCTCCTGTATTTAAGCAAAGCTTTTGCCTTACATATGAGCATTCTGGGGGGAGATTTTTGCTCAGCTTGAAGCATTGGTCACAGATCTCAGTGACTTGGGTCCTTTGAAATTCAAACATATTCGTGAGGTTGAAATACTGAGGCTCTTTATTCAAGCAAAAGAAGTTGTCTAGAGAAATAACTAGCCATCCTGTACCCAAGCTTGGAAATAGACATGCTCACCGAAGTAATCCTGGCACGGAGGAGCAGGGGGTTGATGACAGTGTGGACATCTGTCACAGGAACACCTGACTGGCTGTCCTGCCTGCATAGTCTGCAGCAAGCTTGGGAGGAAAAGTGTTGTTATGAAAATTTCTCTCTGGGAGAGGCAGACTAACTTAACCTGCCTCTCCCTGCTTGCAACCCAAGGGGTACCCCTCCCCCAGGCCTTGCAACAAACACACAAATTCCTCCACTCACAGTTAAACAGATTTTAGCTAGTTTACTTGGGCTTACTAACAGAGCATTGGGTGAGGGCTTACTTACAGAACACAGGCGCCCACCCTCCCCTCCATAAGTTCCATTATTAAGTCCACGTGGCTGGGGTCTTGCGACTTCCCGGTGAACAGATCCTAATGGTCCATGGCGGAGGGGAGGAAAGGGCCGGCCTCCTGGCGCCCCCAGTTTAAATACCTTTAGCCCCTCCCCTTCTCACATCCAAGGCCAATAGACCAGGCGGGTGGGGCATAGGATTTTCCCAGCTCATCCATCTGCTCAAGGTGGTCTTGGGTGGTACCACTGAGAGGGGTGTTTGTCCACCGTTTCCCTCGGAGAAGCAATTCACTCCACAAGTGTGGAGAAGGTGGAAGGGAGGGCTGTGATATTTAGCATCTGAACCTTAGTACTGAGATTTGAAGAAGAACCAAAGGCTGACACTAAGCCAGGGTCAAAATGAAATGTGCTTCGCTGTGGGAGAACTCTTAGGAAGGAATGAGCTGTGGTTTGGAAGGAAAAGTCATGGACAAGAGAAAATTATTTTCTTCCCATTTTGTATGGATCCAGCAAAATAGAAACGTGGATTACGTCTCCAAGGACTGTTGTGAATCCCTGCCATGAGCAGCTGGTGTCCCCAGCTCTTGGGGCAAGGGACTGTGTGGAAGATGAGCTATGGTTAGAGAAAGGCACAAAGGAGTCACCACCTATTGTCAAGTGGTTCACTCATAAGAACATTAGGAAGAAAGCAGGTAGACCCATGAGGGTCTGCATAGACGAGTCCTGCTACCCATAGATGACCTCATTTTAAGAGAGTAGATGATGAAGGAGAAGAACTTTTCCAGTCTCGACACAGTCTGGTCTACAAGATGGAGTTCACATGGGCCTGAGTGGGTGTGAGTGGGTGTCAGTCCAGGAGGGTCTCTAGTGTCAACACAAGGATTACCTTAAACCAGGCTCTTTGACTTAATAGGACTGTTGTTAAGTATTTCCTCCAAATTGAAACGTTCACCCATGACTCAGGAAATGAAAGTCAGGGAGGCATTGATTTGCTTAGTTCCCACATATGAAGTAGATGCCCACCTGGGGGTGGCTCCCAACTACAATACTGGAGCAACATCAAGGGGAGGTTTTGGTTGTTGGCTGCTTATGACAGTGGTACCCATAGGTATTGGGTCTGGCTCATGAGACGGATGGGTGATGGGAATATCATAAAAAGCAATAAATTCTACCAAGAAGGCTTATAGTGCCTATACAGAATAAGGCTAAAGTTGCTTTTTCCTGTAATCTCCAGGGTTTGGGAGCTCTTGGAGCTAGGCCTAGGGCAGACATCAAGGTTAGTAATATTATTAAGCTTAGCTGGAAGGTACCACATTAACCATAGTTCCCAGGTGACCCCCTCCCCCTTGACTTCCCCAGGCCTCTGTCATGAGCTGACCAGTCAGCCTCCATGTTTATGACTGGAGCAGGGCTATAGCATTCTCAAACTTCAGGTGTGTATAGATTGATCAGCTTCCAGTGTGGTCAAAGCAGGTAGTAGACACCAATGGTGACTTTGAGGAGATCCTCAGGGTCTCTGGTCATTGTCCACTGGAACAGTTACCCAGGTGGGGCGTGTTAGATTTAGAAGGACCCCAAAAGCATGGAAAAGAAAGGGTGGGGGCATTTTTCTTTTAACTGAGGAGTTTTTAGGTGGCACAGAATGGGAGTATAGCCTTAATTTGGTCTCAGATTGGATTGTGGCTTGAGCAGTTACATGGGCTGCTCAGTCAGGAGATTCTGTGAGAATCTTAGGAGACAACAGTTAATTGAGTACAGTACAAGGAGGGGATGGGAAGATGAGCTGGGCCGTCCAGTCCTCATTCTGTGTGTCCATGTTCATCACGGTTCTGGTCATGTCCTCAGAATGTCTTTCAGGAACAGGATGTTACTTTGGGAAAAAGAGAGAAATGGTGAAAAGCCCACTGGCATCCCAAGCCTTTAGCTATAGTGGAACAAAAGATATTTTTGGATTAGATAGTTTTGATATCCCTAGCTTTAGGTAGGGACAAGCTTACTCCAAGATCTAAGGGAATCTTTAGGTTTTAGCTGGAAAGAAACTAGCCATTTGGTGTGTGTGTGTGGGGGGGGGAGTGTCTTTAAAGCTGCTCGGCTGATTTTTTATCTCTTATTTTTATTACTCTTTTTCTGAAGGACATTGTTCATTCTGGATTCTTCCATGCTGAATAGGGACACAGAGTGTGGCAACTGGGGTACCCCTTCAGTGGGTCTCTCTAAAAAACTCCTAAAGTGTATAACTATTAGGTATGGAGAGAAAAGAAAGTCCTTGGCTGGTGCCTGGGAGGAGGTGTAAAGGAGAAGTAAAGGCATGAGCAGTTGGTTAGGCACAAGTTCTAGTCGGGGAACCAGAAGAAGTCAGAACATGGTGAATCTTAAATGCTCAGATCAGTTTCTTGATGGGGGTTTCCAAACCATCCATCTTGGGTTCTCCTCATGCTTGTTTGCCTGCCACGGCTGGACTCAGGATCTGCTTTTCAGATACTTTGCCAGGTGATGGAGTGGCTAGAATCACAGCATGAGTTCCCTCCCAGATGGCTTCTAGATGGGAAGAAAGAAGAAATTCAGCCATCATTTAATTTTCAGATAGGAATAATAGTGGGCTTGTCTTTGGTGGCTCTACGTAGGCACTGCAATGAACTGGGCAAGATTTGAAGTTTTAGATGTGAGAAGGTTTTTTTTTAATCAAGGAGAAAATTTTAGAGACAAAGGTTAAAATAACATTTGATATGAACTTTTAAGCCTAATGTTTGGGGAACACAGTCCCTCAGGCTCTAAAAGAACATATTGATTATTTTAATTTTTGGTTGTATTTTCCTTTTGGGTGTTTAAGACCATATAATTGGCTCAAATTAATTGAAATTTTATTTTACTGTTAAGGTCAGCTGAGGCTCTGGTCTTCAGGAGTCAATTGGGCTTCAGGGAGAGCTCCTGGCTCCTTTTTTAAAAAAGCTGTTCTGTCTATGTGAAAATAAGTCAGAAGGTCCTGCTCAATTGTGGCCTCACTTGGAAGCATAGAGGAAACTCTCCTCTGTGTTGACCCTCCTATTTGTAGACTGGACACTGGTTTGAGTCCCTTTACTGGGGTCTCCATGACCTCCCTGAACAAGAGGACAGGTGACTCATCACAGTTACAAGACATTTTGAGAGATGCCCCATAATCCTCTAGGACTTAGTTGACCTTGGAGGGCAAGGAACAAAAGTTGTCCCTTTAAATCCCATTTGGCCAAATTAGTATAGGCCTTTAAGTATGGTTATTAAACACCCAAGATGTTTAGTTACATCTATCAGGTACCTTTAATTACTGTGTCATATGTAGATAAAGCTTGAATAAAAAAACCCAAACATTTTAAATAAATCTTGACATATATTTTGTTTTTTAAGTTAGTCTTTTTAAGAGTCAATTTATGGTTTGACCTTAGAAAATTTAAGATTATTTTAGTGGATTTAGGTATATAAAGGACTATTTAGATTAATGTAGGAAGAGTGGGCCTAATTTAGAAAAAAAGATTTAACATTATAGGTTAAGCAGGTATAGCTCAGGAAAGGAACTTACAACAATTTTCCAGGTTTGTTTTAAATAAAGATTGTTTTAGTACAAACAGAAGCAGTCTCTTTTCTTCCCCATCCCTCTTATATGTTGATTTACAATTTTTTGAAGGAAGGCAGGAGGTTATATCATACACCTATAGACAGGAAATAAGATGATTAGGATTTAGACCAAGCTCACCCAAACTGTTTCTTTTTGGACTCCTCTTGAGACAAATTATCTTGTTATGGGCAAAAGAAGGTACCAAGAGTAACATTTGCATAATACAGAGAAACATAAAGGACAGTTTTAGTAGTTACAGGTAACCCCAGTTCTTGTTTGTATCCATTAAATCTAAGACTATAACTGGGGTGTGTAGTACAAGCCAGAGGAGTGGACTGAAATTTTTGACTGTAACAATAATTATTGTAACAACAAGCCTGTATTTTTATAAACCTGCTCAGACCTTTAGTAAACTTGTTAAAATGTTCCTCCATTCTGGAAACATCCAGCTGTCTTAATTTTATTAACTCTTAACACTAGTTTTTCACTGATAGTCTGACATATAACAATTTATAAATAAATTTACCATTTGTTGTGAGTAGAAGTAACCATTATTTACAATTAACTTCTATTTTTAAGTAATAGGAACCATGTTATAGAACCAGAATTAAAATAAGGATTAAAGAGATAACATTTGACCTAAAAAAAATATTTTTGGGTTAATTTATGAGACTTTACTTGCAAGTTAATTTGATACCAAGTAGATTAATTTCATGAAGCAAAAGCTCATGTAAACTGTGTATACATACTTAATTATACTAAGATTTTTGTAATGATTTTTGTTGAGATTATATGTTTTTGTATTTTTGAACCAAAATATTTTTAAAGTGGACAAACAAAATGAATACATAAAATACCTTGAGAGTAAACTAGAAACTGAAAAAAGGTACTAAACAAATAGGATCCTTAAACAACTGACTTAGATAGTTTTGTATAAGTAATATTAGCATTTAAAAGTGACATTGTTCAATAGATTTAAAAGTAAAATTATTTAAAAACAATGAGGTACCCAAGTTTATAAACCTTTGAATATACCAACAAAATACCCATATTTATAAATTTGTACATTTGTATTTTGATTGGGCATGTTAAAAATAAAGCCAGTAATTCTAGTGCACAATAAAAAGAATCGAAAGGAAAAACTGAAGTGGCCACGGTTTAAAATTGTCTTGACATAAATAACATATAGAGGCAATTATTATAGACAATCATGACAGAATTATGTGAAATCTTAAAGCATGAAACTCCATATCTATATATACATATATACATATATATGATATATTTACATGAGAAGTAGGTGCACCCAAAACACAATAATCACTAAATTTGCTTATGGTGATCTTCTGTAAGTAGGCACAGCTGAAGTCATGAAAGTGGCCATGGTTTGGCTTTAGAAGAGTTCTATGTAGTATTATTCTACTAAAAGAACATGAAATTTAAATTATATGTAGGAGATAAGGCAATAAACTGATATGAACTTAACAGAAAACAGAGTTTAAAGACAGGTTTTGAATGAGTGTAGACAACAGATAGAAAAATCTTATCGAATTTTGTGAGGGTGACGGCGAAGGCAAAGGTTGGGGAAGATCCTAGAGACAGAGTAGGAGTTAAAGCTTGGAGGATGGTGGTTTTTCAGGAGACAGAAAGCCTGAAAATAAATTTGCAGGGAGTGGAAAACCTAAAACAGGTATTTTTTTAGAGTTAACAAGCAGCTGAATGAAATGAAGAGTGAGGAATTAAATTGTAAGGGGCGGGAAAAATCTTTGAGGTTCAGGTGCTGGGAATTGAACCTGGATACTCTGGAGGAACAGCAAGAATTTTTAACACCTAGGCCATCTCTTCAGTCAGGGATGAAGAGGGAAAAAAATCTGTAAACTGAGAAAAGAGAGTCACAGGAGGGAAGAGATAAAGGAAGCCTTTGTTTTTGGCTTGGAGAGCTTCACAGTGCGAAAGAAAACCAACTGATCAGGAGAAGGGATATCAGAGTAACTGTGTGACAGCGAAAGCAAAGGCAAGACTTTACAGGTACAGGATTTTGTCAATAGGGAATTTGATAAGTAGAGTAAGGGCTGGGGCCAGGGGCGGAGTGTGTTTCGAACCAGTCTCCATTTCGTGTGATAGAGTTGTGTAAATTAGTTAGGGTATTGAAGTCAAAGAATCCAAATCTGGGCCAGTGATGGCAATTGTCTGTTGTGTATTGGGGCCAGATTTGGGCCGAGAGCTGAGTAAGTGTGACTGGTCTTAGGTCTCCCAAATGGAGACTAAAACTATGTCTTTTGGAACAGAGAATTTGGAGCCCAAGGTGGATTGGGAACAAGTAAGAATGGAACAGAGGTCAGACCCAGCCCCTCAAGGAGCCCCTTGAGGTTTGGAGTGATTGGAAATGGTCCTGGTGTCTAGGAGTGAACGTCTTCTGCCTCATAGGCTCCAGGTGGTCCAGTCCAAAGAGGTCCAGTGGGGGAAGGGAGGCTTCTGAAGCCCCTGAACCTCTAATTCAGGATCATGGAAAATGGGGGACCCCCATTCCCAAAACCTGATTGGGGCACATCTAAATGTGACCCAACAGATTGCCTTGTCCCCATGTGATGAATAAGAAATGAAGACAAATGGAGACTGGCCTCTTGTATGAAGGTCTGGTGTAGAGTGGATTTAGCTGGAATGTCTCTTTGCCTCAGTGGCTGGACACTGGCTGGACACGCCTGGATCCAAGTATAGCTATTCTTGCCCTCAGTGGCAAGACCCGCCTCCAGGATTATTTTGACAGGAAGGGAGCAATAGATTCGACCACTCTCCAACCAGTCAGGGACTTGAGGAGGCAGGCAGAGGGAAGAGGAAGCAGGAAATGCTGAGGAGCCCTGCAGGAGTTCCAGGAGGGAAAGTAACATGAGTACACACCTGGAACAAGCAGCCTGCTAGCCCTCAGAGCTCACTGGTTGGAGGTGCATAGCGAGCGGCCTGCATCTTGGCAGTGGCGACAGGTTGCCATCTTGGTGAGTGCACACAGGAGGTCAGGGTGCACTTCTGCTCAACATGCTGGCCTCCTCCTCCATACAGGGGCCCCTCTCCCCGGGAACGAATCCTTTGTAAGTAAACCCAATAAACTCTAATTCTTCTAATCGGAGAGCATGTCCCTGTTCCCTGCCAAATCAGAACCAGAAAGGTGGGCCCAAACCCTGTGTCCCACCGTGGGGGAATTCTCAAGACATCCCTTAAGCCATCTGGCGAGCTCTCAGCAAAGGGGGAGAACAAGAAGGCCTGAGAGGAAGGGAGAGCAAGGAGGAGCCATGAAAATGAAAGATTGGTCCTGAGAGGGCTTGGAGTCATCAAGATGGGCTCCCAAAGCTCGGCCTGGGTTTTGGCATCAGATGTTAGATTTGGAAGAACAGAGAAAGAATAAGTCTAGGTAAAAGACCAGAGCCAGACCTTCAGCAGACTGAAAGGATTTATTCAGTGAAGGAACAACAGCTTTCTCTGTGGCAAAGCAAGCTGTGCAAAGGTGTATGGGGGTGTTGAATTATATATTGCTAGAAAATAACACACACACCCAGCTGTGAAGTCTGGGTCCTTTTGCTTATTCAATGGTCAGAATAAAGAAGCTGTTTAGCGTGGATGTGGCTAGTTTGAGCAGTGGAACAAGGACAGCAGAGAAACATCCTGGCAAGAGGAGTGGGTTTTCCAGCTTTGCAGCTGTGGCATTCTATCATGCCCGAGATATGGATATGGCTATCTTTAACAGTGAGGCTAGGGCAGGACATTTGTCTCAGGGAATGTCTAGCTTCTATCAGGGTGGCAGTATTTACTCAGAAATGATGTATCCAGGTGTCTATACAACTTTTAAGGTTGTAGGGGTGGTTAAAAGAACAGGATAGGTACGTTTTCAAGTAGGATTGAGGTGTACCTTTTGTCAGTCTTTTACCCATATGGAACCTCCTGGTTTGTAGGGCACACTGGGTTACTTTTAGGTAAGGGGAGTCTCTCTAGTACCCATTTGTATAATTGAGCTATGGTGCTGATCAAAGTCTGTAGCCAAGCATCAATTTCTGGATTTCTTCCCTTTGATCCCCAATGATTCTTATGAGGGAGGAAGTCTATCAAACAGACTCTCAGAAGCTAAGACCTTAATTCCTGCTCAGGGCAAGCATCTCAGTTGTAAGAGTGCTGTGGTCCAAGGCAACAGGGTCTCCTGGCAAAATGTACTTGGGGCCTGCTTTAACATTCAGTTAATGGGCTCAATTTTTCCTGAACACTGTGGCTAATAGGACATGTATAAGTTCCTTTTAATTCGTAGGGCCTTTCAGGCCTTGTGTGATCTTGGCTGTAAAGGCAGATCCGTTGGTCTGACCCAACTGAGATCGGCATCCCAAATTGAGGGCAACATCTCAGTTAGTAAAACTCTTTGCCCAGCCAGGGTAAGTATATGCAATGCCCAGCAAGTGCTTATATCCCCTGCTAGGTGGCAGTTCAGTAGAGTCTATCTCTAGATCTTCAAATGGCCTCTACTCAGCTCTCCGTACACCAGCAGCTGCGAGGTCCCTTACTTGGCATTGTTGTGGGCACAAGTTTGTCATCTCTGGGTCATGTTCCCACAGAGCATGGAGAGTCTAGCCATCTAGTAATGCTGTTTAGTAGAGTCTCTAGAGTGATCTTTCCCAAATGGCTATCCTAGTGGAGCTGGTGGACCAGAGGATAGGCCACATGGTCTATAACAAAGAGAGGGAAGTGTTACCACAGCTGTCTTTAATTCCCTTTTCTGAGTTTTCCAGGCCTCCTCTTCTGGAGTATAGTTTGGGGTTTGGGGTTTGGGAAAGGCTTTCAGCATTGACTCTCTGCCAGGAGGTGCCTAGGGAGCTGCCGGAGCCTGCCGGCAGAAATCAGACCATACCCAAAGCGGGGAGTAAGGATGAGAAATGAGAAAATGTAGAGAGAGAGAGAGAGAGAGAGAGAGAGAGAGAGAGAGAGAGAGATAAAGATAAAACAGGACAGACTCAGGAGGGCTGTCAGTCACACCGAAGCAGCTTGCCTTTATTAAGTCTCCCCTATTTATACTGTGAAGTGAGCAAAACAATACTAACACAGGCAAAATAACTCAAGATATGATTGGCTTCCTCCAAAGATCTTCATGTGACCTCAGTCTTAGGTGAAAAATAAACTTCTCCTCAGATGTAAATCATTTTGCCTAACGAAAACTCCTGCTTCCAACAGCACTTCTGTGCATGAGATTGACTTCTGCCTAACCCAAAACTAGGGCATAGTTCAAGGCAGGCACAGGGGGCCATGTCATAGTTGCTTGTTTTGATTCCTTGTTTGTCCTCTGGTTCCTTTGGTGGTAGGGTCTTCTTCTTTCTGATTGTTAAAAACTGTTGGGTCCCAAACAGCTTCTAGGAGATGCAAGACTTCAGACTGACTTTTAATTGCTTTTCCTCCTGCAGTGAGAAGTCCCCTCTCCTTATAGATGACCCCATTTTGAGGCTGTGTAGACATCTACTCTTTGTCTCTTACTCTACTCCAGGGCCCTGAGTAGGGCCAACATTTTGTTTTCCTATTGGGCTGACATCTCATTGGAAGCACTCCTGATGAAAAGGCTCCTGACTCTTCTATTTCAGTCTCTGTCACCCCCATACATCCTGTTAGACCCCTCCCACCTAGCAGGAAACTGCTGTCATCAGTGTGGAAGGCCCTCTCAGGCGGGGATATGGGCTGCATAGTGAGGTCAGAGGGACTTGAAATCATTTCACCTGTGGTTTCAGTGCGCTCCTAGGCCGGAGGGCACGGTTCAGCAGGCAGAAAAATGGTTGGGTTCAGGGTTCTGACAGTTTCCAAGAGAACTGGTAGGTTCTTGCAAAGGAGGCTCTGGTACTGGCTCATATGTGGATTGGTAAGCCAATGGTGCCCTCTGTGCTCCATCAAGGCAGTGATGGCACGTGGGGCCTGAGACTTAGAGATTGTCCCATAATCAGTTTGTTAGCTTTTTAGCCAGGAGAGCCGTGGCTGCTGGAGTTCATAGACAGGGCAGCGATCCCATTGCCACCATGTCTAGTTGTTTAGACAGGAGGGTCACAGGTCACTGTCAAGGACCTATGTTCTAGGCTAGAACTCCCAGGATCATTCCCTTCTTTTCTTGGACAAACAAATTAAACACTGTAGTTATATCAGAGAGTTCCAAAGGCAGTGATTTGGGAGGGCTACAAAGTCCTCCTGTGGTTGTCCCCAGTGGAAGGGCTCCTCCCTCCACCCCTTTTGTGGCTTCATAGAGGGGTTTGACTATCAATTAGTAGTTGGGAATTCGGATGTGACAGAATCCAGCTGCCCTAGGAACTCTTGAGTCTGCCTCCAAGTCTTCAGAATGGGGAGAACCCAGACTTTCTTTTTCCATTCAGGTCCCAAAGCCTGATGTCCTTTTGAGAGCTGGAATCCTAGATATCTGACTTCCTTTTAACAAATCTAAGCCTTTTTTGAGGGAAGCCCTATATCCAGCCTTCTGGAGGTCCAGCAGCACATCTGTTCCCTGCCTGAAGTTTTCCAGTGTTGTACTCACAAGAGTAAAATATCTTATACTGCAGGAGTGTGCATTTCAGTTTTGTGCTCAAGAAGCAGACTAGGTCATTCACTGAGGCTTCCCCAAATATTGTGGGGGAATTGTTGAGCCTTTGGGGCAATAGAGTCCAGATTAATTGTTCCTTTTGGCTAGTATCAGGGTTTTCCCATTCAAAGGCAAATGTTTGCTGACTTGCAGGTGCCACTTGGATGCAGAAAAAGGTATCCTTTAAGTCCAGAAATGTGAACCATTGGGCTCATCAGGTATGAGGCCCAGGCCACTAAATGGATGGCAGCTGTGGCCCGATTGATGGTTCTCAGGTCCTGGACTCATTCAGAGTCATTGGTTTCTTCGTAGGTAGCAGGGGAATGTTCCGAGAAGACTGGCATTTTTGAAGTAGCCCAGCTGGCACTGCCCCGAACAGAACACACATGACCCCAACTTGGCTGTTCCCCTGTAGAGAATTGGGTACTATTTGACATGTGGCAGAATTTGCTCTGAATCTGGATCTGACTCACAGGGAGTTCCCCTGAATCAGACACCACTGTATAGCCTCATGTGGTAATCACAGAATCCCATTTTGGGGCCAGTCAGGCTACAGCTTGGCAGCTGTGGAACCACATATACACTTAGCAGTTACATTCTCTTTCGCTTTAGACTCCAGACAGAACCTTGCCTGAGGTTTTCCTGAGACAGTGATACAACTGCTAGGAGGTGACCATTTCCTCTTCCTGCCTAGGATGGCTGGTTGAGAACAGGGTGCCCTGGGGTGGTTTGCCTTGTCTAGGGTCCCAGGTGATATTCTCACCCCACCCATCCCTCTCCTCTCTCCCCCTCCCCGTCTCGTAAGTATGTTGTATTCTGACAAGATAGTGATGGCACTGATGATGCTCACTGTTGCCCAGAGAGTCTGAAATTCCAAAGAAAACGGGAGAGGTCTTCCAAGCATGCATGGCAACCCTTCCGCACCAGTCTCAGCTGGGTGTTGCTCTGGCAGTGGCTCAAGCGGCCAGCCTTACTCTTACTCAGGGCATTTTAGGGGTTTCCCAGCCAATGCCCATCTGTTAAGGAAAACTGAGGCAGAGGACCCACCACCCACTGCAAAGGCAGTCACTTGAAGAAATCAGGAAACGTTTATTTATGTTGACAGGCTCAAGTGGAGTTTCCTTCTGAACAACTCAAGCCCTGATCCAGCTTCTTCACAGTTTTTATATCCATTGGGGGGCAGTTTACATTTCAGCCTACGTAACTGCAGATTGGGGACCAGGTTCATGGGGGGCTCCTGGCCTATGTGGCCAGAGACAGAGACCGCAAGGGTGAAATTCTTCAGTGAAAAGCATGTATTATGGAAGCAGAAGCAGGCATTAAGAATACAAACAAGGTCTGCTGTTTAGTCAGAGGAGGAGGCATTCATCCTGCCTCAGGCCAGGGCTACAATCGTGAGGCAGCTGTGTCTTAGAACAGTTTTTGTTTTTTAATTTTGTAAGTGGACTTTATTAATATTGACTTTTCACATATTAATATGATATATATGTGTATGTTTAACATATACATGATGCCTACATCTACACATAGCTTCCACATAGAGTGGACACACAGTGTTAGCAGAGGTATGAGTGTTGTGGGAACTGAAAGAGTGACTTCTGGGTGGTGGCTGTCTGGGGTCACCATCCTTTCCCCCTTTAGGAGGGAGGGGCAATAGCTTATGTCTTGAAAGACAGGTTTGGGGTGGCCCCAGGGCACCAACATATGAGAACGGTAAGGACTTCATGAACCGGGGAGATTTAAGACTGAAGTAAGTCTAAAAGGAAGTCATAAACCCTGAACAGGTTTGCTAAATGAGAATGGATTGGCAAGCTCTGGCCAGAGGGAAATTCAGGAGTTAGTGCAGCAATTACAGCACTCCCAGAGTTATAGGATGCACCAGAGAGTCTTTAACCAATGCCCCGTAGCTGCAAGAGTAATTCACTAGGCTTGGCTGTATGTCTAAAGAGAAGCTTGGTTCAAAACCAAGCAGTTTTTTTTCTTCCAAATTAAAAAGCAATTTATATCCTTAAATCACAAGCAACTCAGTTCTCTCCCACACTATGCAAATCTTATTCTATAGGCAGACAGACTGAGACCGACCGTAGTAAAAAAAAATACTGGACAGGAGACACTGCTCAGTGGGTAAAAGAACCTGCTTCTTGGGCAAACCTGAAGTCCTGAGTTCAGATCCTGACATCCCACATTAAATCTGGGCACAATAGCACAAGTGTGTGTGATCCACAAGTGTTTGTGATCCCACACACTCCTCTAGGGAGATAGCAGAGACAGGAGAATATCAGTAGTTCAAAAGCTAGCTAGACTAACACAGTGGTAACACTGTTAAATAATGTGGAGAGCAAGACCCAACGCCCTCCGACTCCACACATGCACTATAGCATGTGTACACCTGCACCTGCCCCCAAACAACCACAAGCACATACCGCACAATCATTGTTCTAGGCATTTAATGTATGAACACTCTTCTAGTCTGTGGACAGGCTCAGAGCATGTCCCTGCTACACAGTTCCAGCTCTCATGCTGGATCTGCCCCACGTGCCCTCAGTCTGTGTACCTCCTGAGCATCTACTATGCATTAGATAAAGTCACACGCCCCTCTGAATTGTCAGCTCAACATGGCAAGTGGAGAGCTCAACAAAGCCCAGGGTACTGAGCTGGATCCCAAGGGAGAACTAGGTGGTGCTAAAATTAAATGCAAGAAATTAATAGCTGCTCAGCATCTCTTATGCAGCAGCAAGGGCTCTTGAATAGAAGTTCCTGCGAAAAGAGAGCCCTATGGTGCCGTTATCCACATCCTACCAGTGGGGATGGGTGCTGAACAACAACAAGACAGGAATTTATCTCAGCACGTGACAAAAGTCTAACTCAAAGTATCTTAACAAGGAAAAGGGATGCATGGGAGGATCCATTGGGAGCTCCCAGAAAGGCAGCAAGAGCTGTTTAGATCCTGGTGATGCAGACCCAGAACCTGGTACACACTTTGCCATTTCTTCTTGTGACTACCTCCTTCACACACTCACCCCATCTTGCAGCTCTCATTTGCCCAGGTTGGGTTACACTCCCAGCATTCTGTATCCATCCCAGCAGGAATGAGGATGCTCAAAGGAAACACTTGTGCCTCTCTCTTTGGGTATCAGATTCTTGAGACAATGTGACCCCCAAGGAATTGCAATTTCCCCAGGAATCTCATGCTAGGAGAACTAAAAGGCTGAAGTCTGGTGCCAGTCAGAAGGAGAGCTTGATTCTCAGAAAGAGAATTCACATAGTTCTGACAACTTGTCAGACCACCTTACAGGAGAGACCAGAGGAACAGATGGGCTGGACCACACCTTGACCAGTACTGCTTGGTTAATGCTTGCCTCTTGGCTTCTGTGTAGACCTGAACTTCATGTCAGGACCTTGAAGATGAACTAGGAAAGTAGTCACTGAACCTCTTTATTTCCTGTTCTCAATGTGTTTACATTGCACAAATGGATCTCCTTTCTCTGCTCTCCAGTGCTGTCTGTGTGATTGTCTTAATGACCGAACCTAGCTTGTTAGAGTTCCAGGGCTGTGACCTGACAATCCTGTAACAATTCCTCTGAGTAGAACCAGCAAGAGGGTGGTCAATGGGATGCACAAGAGTAGTTTTTTCTAGGGAGGGGAAGCAGTGAGGCAGGGGATTACTAAAGACAAGAGAGCCCCAGAATTTTCAGAGGAACCACAGCAGGCTACACGCAGTGTTAGGCACAAAGTGCCCAAGACACGTCCTGTTTTGTTTTCTCTTCTCTTCCATTATATTTTGTTCTTTTTTTTATTTTTGAGATGGGGTCTCATGTAGCCACACTGGCTTTGAACCCAGGATGACCATGAGTTTCTGATCCTCCTGCCTGTACCTCCCAAGTGCTGGAATTACTGTATGAGCCACCACATCTAGTTTATGCACTGCTGGGGGTGAAACCCTGGGCTTCCTGTGTTCAGGGTAGGCGCTCTGCACAGTAAGCTCCATCTCCAGGCCCCTAAGTCACATTTTAACCAAATCTCACCACATCCTCCTTGTCGTCCTTACCTGGAGCAGAGACTTGTAGTTTTCTAAGCAGGATGTGATGATAGGTACCACAGGCCTCTAAGAACGAACAGTGTGTCAGACAGCTTGTCATCACTGTGATAAAATGCCATTGTGATAAAAACGTATAAACAGAAAAGATTTATTTTGACTCACAGTTTTGGAGGTTTCAGTCTGAGGTTTTGGGCCTACAATGGGGTGTTGGATAGCAGAGGCGGGAAATCCACAGGGAAGCAAAGTGCTCACATCATAAGGAGCAAAAGAGAAAGGATTTGGAGAGAGGGTCCCACAATCCTACTACCCTAATGTCCTCCCAGTGCCCCTCCTCCTAGGCATTCCACCACTGTCTAGTAATGCCACCCTAGGTACCGAGCCTTTTACACACGCATCCCTTCATCCATCCATTCCACACCCACTGATCCTCCTTACATGCCAATCACTGGCCTAGGTGTCATGAGTTGAACACAACGTGGCTGTCAACTTCAGGAGTCTATAGGAGCAGGGGTTATTTGTGCTAATTAAAAAAAAAATTTGTGTGTATTGCCTCTATGTGTGTTAGCGCATCCATGTTGTGCAGTGCCCAATGAGGACAGAAGGGAGTGTCAGCTCCCCTGGAACTGGAGCTACAGACAGATGTTAGCCACCATGTAGGTGCTAGGATTTGAACCTGGGTCTTCTGTAAGAACAGCTTGTTCTTAACTTCTGAGTCATCTCTCCAGTCCCATTTTTGTGCTAATTAAAAAAAATCTTATTGCATTTTCTTGTGCATTTTTAATGTATTTATTGTGTATACATATGTATGTGTATCTGTGAGTGCACATGCTGCCTACATGTGTGAAGGTGGGAGTTGGTTCTCTTATGTAGGTCCTTGGGATCAAACTTGGGCTGTCAGGCTTGGTAGCAAGCACCTTTTACCCGCTGAGTCATCTTACCAGCCCTTGTGCTGATTTTTAAATTTCCCAGAAAGCCTAATGACATACTATTCCTAGAGCAAAGTGCCCGTCCTGAGGACAGGTGAATGAATGTAGTGTGCAGGACCACACATTCTCATTCACTACACACTCGTACTATAAAGAGAACTAATGAAAAGCCTGGCAGTTAAGGGGAAGTGGAGCATTCTAGAAACCCATTCACATAACTTACCAGATTGAGATAATTGTCCTGATTGTATGAACATTTGGGACACAGCCCAGCTTGGCTTTGCTGGGCGAAAGCTGATGTGCTGATTAGTCTTAACTGTTAACTTGACGCAATCTAGACTCACCTTGGAAGAGAATTTTAATGAAGAATTATCTGGATCAGGTTGACCTGTAGGCATGCCTGTGAGGGCTTGTCTTGATAGTTAACTGATATGGGAAAACCCAGCCTCCCATGAGCAACACTATTCCCTAGGCACAGGGTCTTGAACAGTAGTATAAGGAAGAAGGTAGCCAAGGGCAAACAAGCAAGCAAGCAGGTGGCCTGCATGTCTTTATTTCTCTCTGCTCTTGACTCTGGATGTGATGTGACTGGCTACCTGAGTTCCTGCCTTGACTTCCCTGATGGACAGTGACCTGGAAGTGTAAGCCTCTCCTAACCTGCTTTTTGTCAGCAACAGAAATAAAGCTAGAATAGCTGGCCAGCTACTGTCTGAGACAATAAAGAGACCCAGGGACACATGTCATAGGTGTCACCTTGATCTCTGGGCTGTGTTATCAATGAAACCCTTCTCTGAGGCACCCAGTTGCCTGTTATAGAAAATATCTTACTGGTTTCCTCTTGCTCATCAATAGCCTGCAATTAATCAGAACACCAAAGAGAGACTTTAAAACCACCTCGTAGACTGGGGAGGTGACTCAGTAAAGTGCTTGCTTTGCAAGCATGAGGATCCCCAAAAGCAATGTAGAAAAATCTAGCTGTGGTGGTGTACACTTGTAATTCCCATGCTGGAGAGATGGAGACAGAAGAATCCTGAGACTCACTGGCCACCCAGCCCAGTCTACTTGGGGAGTTCCAAGCCAGTGAGAGACCCTTTCTCAAAAAACAAGCTGGTGGTACCCAAAGAACAACAGTTGAAGTTTTCCTCAGGACTCCACATGCACACACATGCATGTGCACCCAAACACACACAAACATGCTCCTTTTGATTGAGCTCACCTTCTTTTATTCAGTCTAAGATATGGTGCTACCTGCATCTAGGCTTCGTCCTTCCAATTAGTTAACTCTTTCTGGAAACACCCTTATAGAGACACCCAGAGGTGTATTTCCATGGTGATTCTAAATCCCATCAAGTTGGCAAGGTTAACCATTGAACCATGTAGATAAGTCTTGTCCAAAGAATCTGGTCAAGTGTCAGTGAGAAATCTCTTTTCTGTCATGTTAAATTTACCACCTGGACTTCTGTAGCATAAACATAAAGTAGCCAAGCTTCCACACGGAACATCTCTTAAACTACCAGGCTGTAATAGCCACACCCCTAGAGTGAGGTGGCTCGCAGGGTTGCCTGTACCCAGCCCTCATGGGTGTGTTTGTGCAAAGACTGCCTGTCTCCTCTGCGGCTTATCTTAGGAAGCTCTAAGGAGCCTGATATCACCAGATCCGTCAGTGACAAGATAATGTATCAGTGTAAAGGCTCATTGCTGTGACTCCAACACCCTCTGAGGAGGTGGGCGTGGCCACCCTCTGAGAATACCTGCAAGGGAAAAGTTGGGGGATACCATCCTGTGTCTGTAATAGGAAGCACATAAGGTAAAGGATACCTGCTACTACTCCTCAGCACCCTTGGGGGTCACAGACTTGAGGCCCACACCTAATACTTGGTGGGAACCAGCAGGTACACACAGACATACAAGAGCCCCAAACAGCATCTCTATATAGCCAGTCTCCCAAAGTCAACACATCAGAGGCTTCACATTCTTATGGCTGAGGCTCCTGCCCTCCAGGGAAGGAGAGGGTATGGTGGGAGCCACTTGCTCCTGGATCAATATATCACCCACTCAGAGCTGGGACAGCACTCTGAGCATGAGCCCTGTAGTACCTTTGAGTGGGACAGAGGGTCTGCCCGCCTCAGGAAGGGGAACAATTGGGACAGTAGCCCATGGTGGCCCAGGTCTGGCTTAGGTGCCCTTTGCAGACATCTCTGCCAGCCCTAGTGAGTCTCAGGAGCCAGAAGGAACCTTAGAGAATTTTGAGAAGAAACCCAGGATCCATACAGGACCCCGTGTGAACCTCAGGACCATACCTGAGCAGAACCCCACCCCTGGCTAATCCTAGGGATCCAGACCTACTTCTTGCTTTTAAGATATATTTTTATTATTTTTGACTATGTATATGTGTGTTTATATGTGGGTATGTGCACATGAATGTAGTGCCCTGCAAAGGCCAAACATCTGATCTCCCTGGAGCTGGAGTTACAGATAATTGTGAGATACTCAATCTGCATTGTAGGAACTGAATTTAAGTACTCTGCAAAAGCAGAATACACTCTTAACAGCTGAGCTATCTCTCCAGACGTTTAGGTCTCCTTTCTAATATTAGGCTGGGCTGCAGTTGGGCAAACAGGCTTGGTGTGTGTGGTGATATCTGGCTTCTTCAGGGAGGCCAAGGGCTACAGCAGATAACTCAACAGACTAGTGTCTGTCCCTGGGCCTTGCCTCTCTGGGCAAGGACAGTGTTTCTGTCTGAACTTGGAGTGAACTGGGAATGTTCCTTGACCCATGCCTGGAAAACTACATCAGACTGGGCACTTCTGTGCTCAAGACTGAATCAACAGAGGAAAACCCAGGAGGATCTTAGTGGTTTGCAGTCAGAATCCAGGTCCTAATCCCTCCACTTCCAAGCTGTGTGAGCCAGAGCAAGTATATTATCTTTTCTGAGATTGAATTTCCTGCTCTGTAATAAGCAACTGAGTGTGTCACAGAACTGTCTCAAGTGGAGCTACAGTGAGTGGGAACCTGAAACTCAGGCAGGTATGCTTCTCCTTACCTGCTGTGTGACCTTTGGGAATGGGTCTAACCTTTCTGAACTTTCATTTCTCCAGTTTATAAATGGACAAAATAGTGCTATCTCACAGGACTGTGAAGACAGAATAAAGCATTTTAAATACCCAACACAGTGCCTAGAATGTGAAAAGGCATTGAAAACTTCTTTTGAGGCTGGATCTGATATAGCTTAGGCTGACTTTGGACTTACTATGGTAGCCAAGGATGACCCTGAACTTTAGACCCTCTTGTTTACACCACCTACGTGTTGGGATACAGGTGTACACCATCATACCTTGTTTACGTGGTGCTGGGGACAGAACCCAGAGATGTGTGCTTGCTAGGCCAGCAGTACCCACTGAACTACATTTCCTGAGCCCCAAGTCTTAAACCCAATCTTAAAATCTTTTCCTTTTCAGTCATTGCTGGAGCTGGAACCCAGGACTTCATGAACACTAGACCAGCACTCTGTCAGCCACATCTTCAGTCTCCATTATAAGGAATTAAAAACTTTTTTAAACATTTATTTATTGTGTGTGAGCACCTGCGTGCCACAGTGCACATGTGAATGTCAGAGGACAACTTGTGGGAGTTGGTTTTCTCTTTCCACTGTATGGGACTTGATCAAATTCAGGTCATTAGGCTTAGCAACAAGCACCCTGCTGAACCATCTCTCTGGCCCTAAAAAACCTTTCTTAAATGAAGGCTCTTCGCTTGCCTTGAAGGAGGGGTGTTCCGAATTCTCCATTCAGCTTTCAGTTGTCTCAGCGGATTCCCGGGCACTACTCTGACAGCGCACGCTCATCAATCCTTCTCTCCCCTAACTGTTCCAGTCATATTAATCTTCCCTGTTCCTTATCTCTGAGCCTTTGCTCCTGTCAGGTGACTGAAGGGTCCCGCTCCTCTTTGCCAAACTAGGACTGGCACCCTCTTCATAAGCCTTTGTCAAATGAGAATGTTCTTTGTGGTGAAAGAAATAGAATGGAAACAGAAGGACAAAGCCAGGGACAGGATTTACATATTCATATCCATGGGAGGGAAAAGAGCTTAGAAATTAGTAAAGAACAATAAGTCAATTCAGAATCGATAGGAAACCAACACATGTGAGCAGTTCACAAACAGGGATGTGGGGACAACCCGTCATTGCCAGATGCACAACTCCACAAAGACATGCCACTTTCCACAATTTTATTGGCAAAATAATGTTGACAACGCGCAAGGAGTCGGGGGAGGGAGAGACAACACGGAGGCGCATCGGTAATGGGACTGTCAGTCAAGTGAGCCTCTCTGACAGCGCTTTGGCAATATTTGCCAAATGTTGCTTTATTTTTATTTTGTTTAATTTATTTTTTGTTGTATTAAGGATTGACCCAAGGCCTTGCACATGCTAGGCAAGAACTCTTCCACTGAGCTACAGCCTTTCTTCCTTCCCTCTGTCCCTTCCTTCCTTCCTTCCTTCCTTCCTTCCTTCCTTCCTTCCTTCCTTCCTTCCTTCCTTCCTTCCGTCCTTCCTTCCTTCCTTCTCTCTTCCCTCCCTCCCTCCCTCCCTCCTTCCTTCCTTCCTTCGCTCCTTTCCCTCTCTCTTTCGCTGGACAGGTCTCGCTAGGTAGCTCAGGTTGACCTGGAACTTCTGACTCTGCTGCCTCAGTTGCTGAGTGCTGAGATTCAGTCCTGCTGTGCCACACCCAGTTTATGAGGTGCTAAGGATCAAACCCAGGACCCTGGACATGCTAAGCAAGTACTCTACCACTGACGTGCATTTCCATCCCCTATTGATTAACTGAACGAGACAGGCTCTCACTAGGCAGCCCAGGCTGGCCGGAAACTTGCTACCTTCCTGTATCAGCTTCTGCATGCTGGGATTACAGGTTTGTACTGCCAGTGCCTGGTCAAAATTGATCAGTCTTTTAAATGTGTGACCTCTTTGAGCAGGCAATGTCATCTCCAGGAACTATAGTTGTAATACACATATCCTGTGCTCATGCAGCAAGTCTACAGTCCACTACTCCTGTAGACCACACACTGTCCTTGGTATTAGGGTACAACTGGGGCACATTGATACAGCCATATCCACAGTCATTTTCTGTTGCTGCTGTAACAGATTGCCACAGACTAAATGATTTTGTGCTTGTGAGGATCCAAAATCCTGAAATGAATTCTCTGTGGAGCTCAGCTCCATCTGGAGGCTGTGGAGAAGACTCTCTCTGTCTCCTTGTCTTCTGAGCTTCTAGACTATCAGCATCCCTTGGCTTGTGGCCTCTCCCTCTTGCTTTCCTCTCTCTCAGACTCCATGATGATACTGGACCCACTCAGATCATCCAAAATCATCTTCCTACCTCTACATCTTTAATCCCAATTGTCAGCAAAGTCTCCTTTGCTAGGTGAAGTCACACATACATGTCTAGGGATTAGAAAACAGACATTTTGGGAGTTCATTGTCTGGCTGAGCAAATCACCTCGTGGTGTTAGTGTTCCAGTGATACAGGCTCACAGAGACCCATACAGCACCAATGGCCATCTCAGAGAACCCGGAAGGTCTGTTTATTATCATTGTTATTATTATTTTGCCTGTGTTCAGGAGTATTTGTATGTGCATGTTCCTGAGTATACATGTGCTTGCATGTGGAGGATAGAGGATAGGTTTGGCTGACAGGGTCTCTCAATTGCCTGAAACTTACCATGTAGGCTAGACTCATCTGTCTCTGCCTCCCTAGTGCTGGGATTACAAGTGTGCACTCACTACCCATCTGGCTTATTTTTATGTATGTTCTGGGGATGAAATCAGGGCCACGCCTTCAAGGCAAACACTTTTCCAACTTGGCCATCTCCCCAGCCCCCAAAGCCTATTTACTGATGGCTAGTTAAACTGACTTTGATACACCCAATTATTGGAATGCCAGGTCTCTGGGGGTCTGAGCCAGGTACAGGGACATGCAGTCATATGCCTCCATCTCCAGGTACTCCACAAAGGGGCTTTCAGAGCAAGCTGAATCTGGAGCTGACAACTGCATGTGCCCAGGTGTACTGAGATGACACATGAAAGGGCACCCTGAGAAACTGTTCATGGAGGTCGGGCATGTGAATGGGGTGTGTGTGCAGGGCAAGGCTGGCCTTTCTCAGTGTGTCCTGTCGTATTGCTTTCATTTTCTCCCTGTGTCAGAAGCACTTCTTCAACATAGAAAACTGGCCTTCCAAGCCTTTATTGCAACCCCACTGTATTTGGACTTCCCTTGTTGTTATGACAAAGTACCTGGCAAGAGGCAACTTAAGGAAGAAAGGTTTACTTGGTGCTTAGAGTTTGAAGGTATGGTCTATCATGGGAGGAAATCCTAGTGCAGGAGTGTGAGGCCGCTGGTCTCTGTGCCCACAGTCAGGGAGCCAAGAAATGAATACTGGTGTTCAGTTTGCTTTCTCCTTTTTGTTCAGTCCAGGTCCCAAGCTCATGGAAGGGTTCTACCACATTCAGGATGGCTCTTCTCCTCTTAATTAACCTGAAACTTCCTCACACACGTGCCCAGAGATTCTAAATTCCATCAGTTGACAGTCAAGATTAGCAATCAGATCCACTATGCCCAAAGATCTTGTTCAACCCCCACATCTCTGCTCCTGGGTGCCAACAGCCTAGTATCCATTCCTTTATTCAATAAATCCAGACAGGCAGCCATGATGGACAGACTCTGAAAGACAGAGAGTTTGGAGTCCCTAGAGTGCCAGGAACAGTCACAGGAGTTGCTGCCCCTTATGGACCCCTAGTTCACTTCAGACCTGTCCAACCCATAGTCAACAGACCACATGTGCCCCAGGACAGATATGGATACATAACACAAAATTGTAAACTGACTGAAAATATTACATACGTGTGTATGTAATATATATGTTTATATAGGTTTTGTTTTGCATTTTTTTGTAACTTGATTGCATGGTTCTTGAGTGTAAACTTTATAGATGACAGTGTTGCATTGCAATGCCCAAAATTTGGACACACCTGCAAGATTAGATATTTAAGCACAGGTGCCCACTCTCTGCTTGGCTCTGCGCTGGGCAAAGGACCCGTGAGGTCCAATTTGGGTTTTGGAAAACTCCTTGAGCTGCAGAGAAGCAGAGGGATATCCTAAGGGGCCTTCTGGAGCAGATGGAGGGTGGTTGTGCTGAGAGGGGACAAAGGTCTGGATGAACGGTGGCTGTTGGGAAGGAGACAATGATCTGAGCTGGTGACAGAACTGGAAGAACTAGAGAAGAGGTGAGACTCTTGGCTTCCTGTCTGAGTCTGCTTGAATGGTGATGTCTTCAAGGGAGAGACAGGGTACCACGTGGGAACAGCAGCACTTCCAGCCTGGTGCCATGGGCTTCAAGTGCTTGTGGGGAATTCAAAGGAGGGTGAAGCCACAACACTGGGCAGGGTGGACATTGATAGAGTTACAGGACTGAAGCCAGAAGTGGCAGTCATGGGAGGGACCCTGACTCAGCTCTTGGCTGTGTGTGCATGGATGTGTCATGTTTCTGAGTCCATGATACCTGCAGACACAGCCAAATCTTGTGCTGGTGAGTTTAACTGCCAACACAGAGTCACCTGGGAAGACAGTCTCAATGAAGGGGTTGTCTAGCCCTGTGGGCAGGTCTGTGGGGGATTGTCTTGACTGTTGACTGGGGTGGGAAGATGCACCCTGAATGTGGAGGCTCCAGTTCATGTGCTGGACTCTGGACTACGTGGAGTTGAGAGGGCTAGCTGAGTGCTGACAGAGCAAGTCTGTAACACGGTGCATTGGTTCCTCTGTGCCCTTGACTATGGATGTGATGTAACTAGCCGAATCAGGTTCCTGCCTCTGACTTTCCTGCTGTGATAGGCTATAACTTGGAAGTATAAGCCAAATAAACTGTTCTTCCCCAAAGTTGATTTTGGTCAGGTTGTTTTATCACAGCAACAGAAATGAAGCTAAGAAAGTCTTCAAAGAATGTTTTCACACAAGCTTTGCTTAAGAACAAGAAAGAATACACTATTTTTCTTTCCTTCTTTGTCCTGTCTTTGAGGAAAAGTAGAGCTGGGAAACATGCTCGTCTTTCCCTTGTCATCCCTGCTTAGAAACATAGGGATGGTGAGGGAAGAGGAGGTGAATGTTACTATTTAAGGGGCAAGAGAGAGAGAAGAACCAGGAAGGAAGTTGGGAAGTGGGCCGGAAGCAAGTGGGTTGAGATTTTAAGAGGAGGTTAGAAAACCAAGAGGGGAAAACGTTTCAGAAAGCATTTCGTGCTTTAAAACACTGTCTGGGGAATACTGGGCAGATGACTTGATTGGAAAAATGCTTTCCGTACAGACATGAAGACCTGCGCCTCATCTCCAGCATCCATGTGAAAACGCCAGGCATGGTATGGCACATGTCTGTAATTCCTGCACTAGAAGGTGGAGATGGGGATTCCTGGGGCTTGCTGGCAAGCTCCAGTTTCAGTGAGAGAGTCTGTCTCAAAAGAGAGTGATTTTTAAAAAAGGTCAGCAAGGCAGCTCCGTGGGTAAAGCTACACAGCTGACGACCTGAGTTCGATCCCCAGAGCCAACGATATAGGTGGAAGGGGAAAACTGACTGCATAAAGTGGTCATCGGACCTTTGCACACAGGCCATTGCATGTGTACATGCCCCTCACACACATCACAATAACATAATAACAGTAATGAAGTTTTTTGAGCCAGGGTCTCACTATATAGCCCTGGCCAGGGCTCACAATGTAGACCAGGCTGGCCTTGAACTCATGGAGATCTGCCTGCTTCTGCCTCCTGAGTGCTGGAATTAATAGCATGTGCCACCACACCTGGCTGATAATTTTTTTAAGTGAATCATGATTGAAGATATCTGATGTCATCCTTTAACTGCACTTGCCTGTACATATACATTGTTTTTTAAAAAGCAGCAGTGGTTAACACTGTCAGGTGCCTCTTCTCCCCTCCCCCTCCCCATTTATCTAACTGTTAATCAATCTATAAATCTATCATCTATTCATCTAGCTATCTACCTACCTCTATTTATATTTCATCTGTTTATCTAGTCACCTATTGATGTCCTGTCCATCATCTCTTGCTCTATCACCTATCATCTATCTATTGATCTATCATCATCTAACAGTCTTCTATCATTTATAACCTATCTATCTACCTATCTATCATCTATCATTAATTCTCTGTCTTTGTACTTGAAAGCATTTCTGACAAGCAGAAAGTGTTATATGGAATCTGAAGACAATGCGCTAAGCAACTTAAATTTTATTCAAGTGAAAACTGAAATGAGCTATAAAATATTTAAGTAACAGCTTAACCCTGAAGCCACAAAGGAAAAGAATGATAAATTTGATTGTATAAAAAAATTAAAAGCTGTAGTAAAGTTGATGGGGGAGTTCAGGAACAAAGTGTAAAAGTATCTTCAATGCATAAGACAAAAGACCAATTTCCTTAATTTATGTGGAATCACTGAGAAAAGGACTCCAAAGGAGCAGATGTGAACAGGAAGCTCTTATCAATGAAAGTGACACGAAAACATCTTCAGCATAACTTGTAATTAAAGGAATGTAATTCCAGCCTTTAACAGCACTAGCTGTTCTTGTAGAGGACTTGGGCTCAGCTCCCAGCACCCACATGGCAGCTGACAACTGTCCATAACTCCAGTTTCAGGGGATCAGGCATCCTCTTCTGACCTCCTCAAGTATACACAGGTATACTTGCATACATGAAGGCAGTACAATCATACATATAAAATAAAAATAATAAAGGAAATAGTTTTCAAAAGAAATGTAATTCCAAACTGTATCAAGACTTCATTGGTCAGCTGAGATCGGCAAATACGAGCCTGTCAAAGGTGTGGGAACATAAGCACCCTCTTATTGCTGTATGAGCCAATAATACCACCTTTTCAGAAGATAATTTGGGAATAGGTCAGCTTTTCAAATCCACATTCCGTTTATCCCAGCAAGTTCCATCCCCAGCAGTGAACCTCCAAGTATGTTTACCCACAGGTTCCAGACTGTGTTGTGGATAATCACAGATGAAACTTCAAGCATACCAACCCAGGATCCCCAACCAGGAGTTTTAGGGGTCACTCCAGAGCATCTGTACTCTGGAGTGTCGTGTGACAGGTGAGGAACCAATGCTGCAGAGCACCACATGCTTAGCACGATGCACAGATGTTAAAGAAAAGAGCTGGTATTCTGTCTCTGGATTATCCCAAATTATTTTAGTAAGTGTAACCATCGAGTCAGGAATAAAGATATTCCAAAGAGACACTTGTGTCCCTCCTCTTGGCTGTCAGACTGCTGAAACAATGGACCCCAAAGGATTAGAACTGCCCCAAGAATCTCACACCAGGAGAAGAAAAAGGCTGGAGCCTGGTGCCAGTCAGTGGGGAGGTTTTCTCCCAAAAAGAGATCTACACAGTTCTCACAAATTGTAGGACCATTTAGCAGGAGAAACTGGAGCCCAGATAATGATGGCTCAGTGGTGGGTGGGCCCACGTCTTGGCCAGGCTGCTTAGCTATGCATGCTTTAAGCCTCATCTCAGGACCCCAGAGGTAGACTTGGAGCATCACTGAATCTCTTTGTTCCCCTTCCAATGCAGTCACACTGAATAAATCTCCTTTTCTGTCTTCTGTCATTACTTGTCTAATTGGTCTATTAAGGATGGATGGCCATGAATCTCTGGTTAGGGCTGCCAGGGCCCAGGCTCTGACCCGGAAAACTCTGATAACAGGAAGACACGAGTGTAACTAGCCTGAGGCACATATGAAGGGTTAGGCCATCAGGTGAGATGAACAACACAGGGATAAGGATTTAGGTGGAACATACCTCTGTCTATTTTTTCTTTTTCTTTGAGACAGGGTCTCAAGTAACCCGGGCTGCCCTGGAACTTACTATATAGCTGAGAATGACCTTGAACTACTGACCTTCCTGCTTCCACCTCCTGAGTGACATGCACTACCACACCTAGTTTATGTGGTGCTAGAGATCAAACCCAGGGCCTTATTCATGCTAAGCAAGCACTTTGCCAACTAAGCTACATGCCTGGCCCATCTTCTTTAAAAAAATGTTTTGTTTATTATTTATATTTTGTGTGTATGAGTGTATTGTCTGTATGTATGTAAGTGTACCTGTGTCATGCAATGCCCATGGACATCAGAAGAGGGCATCAGATTTCTCAGGAATTGGAGTTACAGTTGTTGTGGGTGTTGGGAATTGATCTTGGGTCCTTTGCAAGAACAGCCAGTGCTCTTAACTGCTGAGCCATTTCTCCGGCTTCCTGGCCCATCTTCTGATGGAGCTGAGCTACCCAGGAGGGTATTAATGGGAGTGAGGAGGCTTTCTAGGAAACTGACTTAAGCAGTGGCCTCTTGGCCCCCTTTGCCCGGTGACGACTGTGTTTCAGGCTGCTATACCATCCATGAAACTCTGGAGACAAGTGATGCCATTCATCCAGGAGATAAAGACCATTAAAAAGCAGAGCTGGAAGCATCTGTAAATGAAGCTCGTAGGAAAGGAGACTAGTTTTTAATTAATTGCAGCCTCTTTTATCAATGACAACAGCAGCCAGTTAGACCATGGAATACTGTAATCACTGCTTTAATTTCCTCTAAGAGCTCTCCTCGCTATGGGCTCCCCATTCAGTGGGTTCAGGTAGCCCCAGAGGGATCCTGCTGGTGCAGTCAGATAGCTCCAATCTGTGACTTTACCTGGAGAGATATGAATATTTACACACTCACCTCACCTAGTGTACTGACAACAGACCAAAGAAACAATTCCACCCAAGCCTAGCTTGGTGAACCAGGGAGTTTACTGTGGCTACTTAGAGGGGCAGAGACGAGGGGTTATTTCCAGAAACACGGGTGACTCAGAGGCATCTGCAGCACTGGAAAGCCAATTCACCATGGGTGACAGCTCACGAAAGCTGCAGCCCCTGTGACTCCTGCATGTCTTGCAGGCAACTCAGCTGCCTGTGAGCCCTGTGAGCCTCCTCTCCCCAGCAAGTGTGAATCTTGAAAGTTTCAGCTTTCTGAGACTTGTAAGCTTTGTTGATTTTCTGAGTCTTATGAGTCTTCCTTCTCCCTCCAGGAGGAAATGTTACTTAGGAGAAAAATGCTACACAAGGTCCCACAGATAAAGCCTGAGCCAGTCTCTCTGTCCTGCCTCCTCCAGGAATTCTGTGGTTTGTGATTAGCACGATGTCCTGGTGCCCCAGTCAGGACTCCATCAATCAACTCCAACCCCTCCCCATGCTCTGAACATCCAAGGCACCTCCATCCCATCCTTCTGACTCCATCTCAGCTCTTGTCCTGACTTAGCTGGCCGGTGGCACTGGCCTCCTTGCTCTTCCTGTCCCCTGTGTCCAGCCCACCCTCATGCAGCTCCTTGACCCCTTCTTACAAAGGTCTGCCTTCTTCCATCTTTGATTCTTCCATCCTCCCTGTTCAAGAGTCTCCATGGGAAGCTTCCTGTGTGCCCACTAGCCCCACAGGGTTTCCTCTGCCTGTTTCTTGGACACCATGCTGGATCTAACTAAATGTCATCCCAGCTGGACCAAGAGTCCGTTGAGGGTGTGGCACAAGTCATGGTCCCTACCCTGGGTCCAAGACTTGTGCTAAGTACAGTTTGTTGGAATAACACAAGAGAGTCTGAGGAGAAGGGAGAGCAGCAGAGGGAAGGGCGGGCTTGCCAAACCAGGGGTCTCCTGACACAAGAGGGCGTGAGGTAGGACGGGGCTGCCAGGAACACAGCTGAACATCGGCACCTTCTCTTCTCAGGACAACTGCCTCCCCTACAGCAGTTCTGGGGCAGTGAGTACCCAGCACAGAAGTCCAGTCCCCTGGGGTCCAGCCCTACTTCGCAGATATCCTTGCCTCCAGAGAGCTGGCAGGAAGGCCCCTCCTGGCCCTCTTGCACCCTCCCTGACCAGGCCCTTGCAGGAAGCCCCCAACCTGATAGTCCATGTACAGACTACGAGAGATAGGGATGATCTTGAAATCACGGCGGGTGGGAGATGCAGTGAGAGCACCTTAGCGATCGTGATCTCCTGTTTCTCCTCCCCTGCTGCTCACCCAGCAGTGTTCTGGGTGGTCTCCTTCCTGGAATAAGCCAAGTTTTCTTCGAAGCCATCCCTACCCACAATTCAGTCTGTAACAGTTAGATTCATTGGATGCAGGGATATGTGCAACTGTCCGGGGATGTGGCTCCATCAGTAGAGTGCTTATCTAGCATGCACAAAGAGTCCATCTCCAGCACCATGTAAACCAGGCATGGTGGTACACACCTGTCGTTCCAGCACACGGGAAGTGGAAGCAGGAGGAGATCAGGAGTTCAAGGTTGAGGCCAGCCTGAGCTAG
Source organism: Eospalax fontanierii (assembly GCA_035773235.1). NCBI lineage: Eukaryota > Metazoa > Chordata > Mammalia > Rodentia > Spalacidae > Eospalax > Eospalax fontanierii. Next base: position 117,928,907 of record CM069524.1, read on the forward strand.
AGACCCTGTCTCAAAAAAATATGAAAGTATAGACTAGCCATAAAGTTGAGAAGTTTACTAGGAGAAAAGGTAATGGTACCTTATGCCTGTTTCTTAAGGGGGAGCTCCGGGATGGGGCTGCTGGAGCTTGCTGAGACAGCTTTGCTGCTTATCCAAGAACCCTGACCTTTCTCTTACCGGGTCAGCTTGGCTAGGTCATACCCAGCTAGCTGCAAGACCTCTTATTTATCTTCCTCGGTGCTCCAACTTTGCCATATTAACCCTAACATTCATTGTAATCCTATCAAAATGACAGTCTAACCCTGTTTCATTCAGAGGAGGAAGCTACCTGGGGGAAAAGGACCTGGCTACTATCACAAGTCACTATCTGAATCGGTGGGGACTAGAACCCAGGCTCCTGAGCCCTCTGGGTCTGTTCCACTATAGATCTCCGGGTCTCCCATGAAACGTCAGGGAGATGTCACCTTCTCCTGCCCAAAGCCCACACCTGGGGCAGAGACATAAAAAGGGGATGGCAGGCAGGGGCTTCAACCTGGGCTTCAGAGTCAGCCTTAGCAGCTCACTGTGCGGCAGCGGGCCAATAATTTCACCCCTCCCACCTCCGGTTTTATTCTCAGTTAAAAAGGGAGCTACGGAATCTCACAGGATGGTTCTGAGGAATTCGTGTATACAGAAAACCCCAATTCCCAGTTGTTGCTTAATAATAAAGCATCGTTTCCCTGCCTTCCAAGGCTGCAGACCCCACATGCTGCCCTTTTCAATGCCATCTGCCCGGGGCCAGCCTGGTTGTTCCCGGACACGGGGAGCAGGGGTCGAGGGGAGAGTTTGTGGAAAGCCCAGCTCGGATGCCCGTGAAAGGGGCGAATCTCCCTTTCTTCCCTGTGCAGTCAGGTCTGGATGTCCGCGGGCCAGCAGCACCGAGAGCCAGCCAGCGCCTGGAGACAGAGCACGGCCTGCAGCGCCCCCGCGTGCCCAAGAGCGAAGGCGACCTCTCCTGCTGCGGCCGGGTCTGCACTCGGAGCTCGGCAACAACCTGAAGATCACGGAGCGCGCGGGCCAGGCGGGCGGAGCGGCACGCGGCGCAGGGTGCACCCGCTCACCGCAGAGTCCGCGCGGAAAACTTCAGGCGGAGGTGCAAGTGTGACATAGTCAGGCTGGGGAGACGGCGAGGGAGACGGGAAGAAGCGGAAGCGTGGCACTGATTAAACCCTGAAGCAGACACCGAGCTGTCCTAGTTATTGATGTGTTAGAGCTCAGACTTGCGGTCCCAGGGACATGGGACTTGATCAGGATGGGTGACTTGTGGCTTGACCTGGTTGGTGTCCAGAAGGACAGAGAGAGCAGGTAGGGTGGGAGGTGCAGCCAGAAACTCTTCGGGACCTTGGAGGACGACGCACCACCCTGCTCTGGGCCTTTGATGCCGCTCTCCCGCGGCACAGTGGGCCCCTCCACATCTTCCTGCGGGTTATTCTGCGTGTAGGAAATAGTGTGAGCCTGGTGCCGGGTTGGCCCTCAGGGGCTGGTGGGCTGAGTGCTGCTGACATTTCTAATCAAGGCAGCAGGGAGTGACTCTCCTGGCACCTATCCCTCCCCCACCTGCTGCAGCCTTGCCCTTGGTTCTTGTCCTTTGAGAACATAAAAAACAATCAGAGAACTCTGTGGTCCTTCGTCTTCCCACCACAAGATCCACCCGACTCGGCATCTTTATTCATATTTTCGCCCTTCCTGCTGTAAAGGAAGAATGATTCCTGCTCTTACCAATTGCTAAGAATCCTTTGCCCTCTACTTTGTTCTCATGAGGACTCAGCTCCTAAGAAATGATGTCCTTTCTTTTGAATAATTGATTCTCCCTCTTACCTATCAACACACAAACAGAACTCACTGTGCCTTGTTGAAAAATATCAGGCTTTTCCCACACCCCACCTGTCTCTCCCAGCTGCAACCCATTTATTTTCATAGCTTCCCCCCAACCCAGGTGTTCTTAAGACTCTGTCCTGTGCCTTTCCCTGTCCTGGGAGGGTCCTGTCACCAACCATACACAGCAGACCCAGGGCCACCAGGACTGAAGATCTGCACTCAGGAGGAGCAAGTTTCTAGCCTCTTTGATGGTCCATACTGTACTGTTAGTGTTCATTTTAATCAACAACACTTTTTTCTACTTACATATATTATTTATATATTTTTACTTATAAATATATATTCTACTTATATATATTATGGCAGTCAGATGGAAAATCATGGAAAAATATAAAAATGGAAGAAATAAATCATAATCCTACTACTGAACACAAACATCTCTCTCGTGTGTGTGTGTGTGTGTGTGTGTGTGTGTGATATGCCTGTGTGCCTATGTGTGTTGGAGTGCACTCAAGGACACCTATGGAGGCCAGAGTTGGACACTGGGATTTCGTTACTCAGTAGATTTCCACCTTATTATTTTTGAGACAGAGTCTGTCGCCACTGAATCTGGAGTTCACTGTTTTGGCTAAACTGGCTGGTCAATGGCCCCTGGAATTCTCCTGTCTGCATGCCTGTCCCCAGGTCTGGGGTTACAGCTGGACACTGCTGCATTTGTTTTTTAATGTGGGTGTGTCAGAGGAACACTTAGATTCTCATACTTGACTCACTGAGTCATCGCCTCAGCCCTCGAAGATGAACATTTTGGTGAGATTCCTTTTATTCCAGTAACTTTTTTGCCTAAACATGTACATATCTTGACTAATCCATTCACGGACACATACACACACACACACACACACACACACACACACACACACACACACTGGTGTGTGGTGTGCTCAGGAACAGGGTGAAGTTTCTGCCCTCAGTGCGCGGAGGCAATGGCTGCTCTGCTCAGCATGGCTAGGCAGTCCAGCCGTGGGAAGCCATGCTTGAGAGGCTCAAAGTCTAGGGGGGCGGCAGGAATGGTGGCTACAGCCAAACAGAAGGAAATTCCCCAGGCTGGAAAGTCAGTGCTAGCTCTGTGGAAAGTGGCAATTTAAATGTGAAAAGATCAGTAGGGATCTGTAGCACACTGCACCTCTCATGTGCTGAGGAGGGACTTTCATGTAATGGTAGTTGGGAGTCCTTGGAGGGATTTTTATTTTGAATCAGGATCTCTTGTATCTCAGACTGACCTTGAATTTGCTATATAGCAAAGGATGACTTTAAACTTTCAATCCTCCTGTCCCCACCTCTATAGTGCTGGGATTACAGACAAGCTACTACGTTTGATTTTTGCGTGCTGGGAATTGAACTCAGGGCCTTGTCCATCCTAGGCAAGCACACTACCAGCTGCATCCTCAGCCTTTCCATCTAGATTTCTAGACCATGGAAAATCGTGTCTGCTCTCTTCACCGTAACCAACATCAAGGAGGTGGAGGTGTTTTAATGCCAATTTAATGACATGCAAGGATGTTCATGTTTATTTTACTTGTAAGGATGGACGTAGACCTACGGATGGGTACAATTCCAAGACTATAGGCTCTTTTTGAGAGTGTGAATTGGTAATCATGTTCCTGAGACTTGATCCCTTTTTCTCTAGATTACCCCACCACAGAAGTGAATGCAGAGATTATAATGTCTGCCTTTGTTTTGGTTTGTGGTTTTTTTATGTTTGTTAGTTTGTTTTGTTTTTGAGACAGGGTCTCATTGTGCAGCACTTGCCTGGAACTTACTATGTAGCCAAGCTGGCTTGCCTGCCTCTGCCCTCCCAAGTGCAGGGATTAAAGGGGTGTTCCACCACACCTGGCAAGTGTCTGACTTAAAAAAAAAAACTATTTATTTATTTATTTTTATTATGTATATGTGTGTATGCCTGTGTGGATCTACATGCACTACATGAGTGCAGGTGCCCATGGAGGCCAGAAGAGGACATTGGATTCCCTGGAACCAGAGTTACAAGTGGTTGGGAGCCATCTGATGTGGATGCTGGGAATGGGAACCAGGTCCTTTGCAAGAAGAGTAAGCTGAGGACTTATTATTAGTTCAGCAGTTAACAACACTGGCTACTCTTACAGGAGACCCAGGTTCAGTTCTCAGCATATACATGGCAGTTAACAACCCCCTGTAACTCCAATTCCAGGAGATGTGATGCTTTCTTCTGACCTCTGTGATCATGGCACATATGTGGTACACTTGTATGAGGCAAAACACTCATATACATGATATAAAAATAAATGTATTTTAAGGAGGAGTGGACTTTCCTAACTGTTGGGTCATCTCCTCAGTCCTCTGACTTTTTAAAATGTGGGTTCTGGGACTTGAAACTCAGGTACTCACACTTGCACAGTAAATCTTCTTACTTACTGAGCCATGTCCTTAGCCCGCGGCATTTTCTGAGCCCAGACTGGGGTGGGTAAAGATGACAAAGCCTCCATGTTGACGGAGGTCAGTGTTAATGGGCTGAAAGGTACAAGTCGCATGGACCCTTCAGTCTGGCCCCACCTTCAAGTTAACCTCTCCACCTGCTGCCCAGCCAGCCAACGACAGGCCAGGTGCTGGTGCTAGAGTCAGAGAGCCCTGCGAGGTAATGGGTGACTAAAGAGACTGTCAAGACTAATTCTGACCACCGTGACCCTCATGTGCTCCATCCTCACCTCCCTCCAGCCTGGAGCCATGCGTACCTGCAGGCCTGGCATGAGTACGTTGAGCAGGGCGTCTATAAAGGAGACAGGTACTAACTCAGTGACACTCACCCAGTCAATGGCCTTGCAGAGAGCACGGAGCTTTATTAAAGCCACTCAGGAGGGATAGAGAGTCCACAGGGGGTCTGTTCATTTCCATGCAGGTGGAGCTCAAGGGCACCTGGAGACACACCTGTGACTTCAGGACTCCAAGGTCAGCTACACTCTACCCCTGCATCCTCGCTATGACTGCAATTGTGAGAACCCCAGTCACGCTTCCTGCAGTTCCATATGCTGTCCTCTGTCCCCTGACACGTCACATCATCCAGCCAGATAGTCCCAGAGCCTGAGAAAGAAACAGGAAGAAGAGGGATGCTATAGTTAGAGCAAGGCAGTCTTGTTGGTCCTCAGGAGCTCCCAGCTGGGGAAGGGGCCAAGATCTCCCCCACCCAGTTAACCCCAGTGGTCTAGGCCTTGAGTGGTCTAATTCCACTCTGCCCTCAATTGGGTCACGAAAACTTCATGCAGGTATTTAATAATTAATCCACATACCATGAATCATGGGATCCCTGCCCATTCATTCCATTTTACTGCAATACCTGTTAAAGTGTCCACACCCCAGCCAACCCCTTTCCTTCCAGGAGGACTGAAAGCAGATCATTGGATTACAGTCAACTATACTCCAATATGACTATTCAAGGAGTTTTATAGTCCAGCTAGATCCTGATCGACAGGCAGGTATGAGGCTGGGGAGATGGCTCAGTGGGTAAGAGCACTTGCTGTGCAAGCATGAGAACCTGAGTTTGGATCCCTAACACCCATGTGTCAGCTGTAGTTGGGGGGAGGCAGAGACAGGAGGATCACTGGGACTTGCTGGCTGCCAGTCTAGCTCTAGGCTCAGTGAAAGTCCCTCTCTTCAGGGAATAAGGCAGAGAGTGATAGAGTAGAACACCTGATAGACTCCTCTGGTCTCTGCATAAGCAGCAGGCATGCACTTTGGAGTAGGATAAGGTGGAGAACATCTGGAGAAAGGAATGGGACCTGTCCAGAGACAGAGGCCCAGCCAGACTTTGGAGAAGTTGGGGAAACATGTAAGTTGGTTTCTAGTAGCCCGGGACAGCCTCCCCAAATGGATTTCAGTAAATCTTGGCTATGATTTGTTTTCTCTTTCCTTCTCAAGCATTCTTTGCTTTTCTTCTTGTTTGAGATGTAGTTCCACTACGCAGCCCAGGCTGGTCTCAAATTCTCCATCCTCCTGCCTCAGCCTCTCATGAGCTGGGATTACAGGTGCTGCCACCACACCCACCTTTCCTTGTGTTCTTTATAAAGTTCCTCACAAAGCCTGGGAAGATAGCTCAGTGGGTGAAGTGCTTGCCACTCAAGGATGAAGACCTGAGTCTGCTCCCCAGAACTTGAGCAAAAGAAGCAGGACATGGTGGTGTGCACTTGTAATCTCAGTGCTGGGAAGGGAAAGGCAGACAGACCTCTGCTGGCCAGCCAGTCTAGCCAACCAGGCCAGTGAGAGTTCCTGTCTAAGAAGAAAGATGATGGATGGCAATCGAAGAAGGACATCTGAGACTGTCCTCTGGCCCTCCACTCATGTACAAACATATAGATGCTTACCCACATGTACATGTACCTGCACACACATAAATACTGGGGTTGGGGTGGGATTCAGGTTTCTAATTATAGACATGAATATCTGCTTTGCTCCAGCTCCATCTTCTCCCTCTTCTTTGGACAGCCACACTTGACCCCACTCTAGAGCCTCGGCCACATGGCCTTCTGACTCCAAGAATGAATGGACAGTGACTCGTGGCAGTCATTCAGAGCCCTGTGAAGTCTTTGCTGTCACTTCTTAGAATGAGACAGTGTCCCGACAGGGTGGCCAAGCTGGAAGGAGTAAGGCCAGAGCCTGGAGCTACAGAGCCTGGGGCTGGAGACACAGTCTCATGTGCCAGGCTGGCCTTGAACTGAACATCTAGTCAAGGATGATCCTGACCCTTCTGATTCTTCTGCTACTACCAGTCCCAGTTCTATGTGGTGCTGGGGACTGTACCCAAGGCTTTATGTATGCTAGGCAAGCACTCTACTAACTTCTAAGCTCCAGGATTGTCCAGCTCCATGAACTGATGCTTTTCTTTAATGCCAGTCACACTGTGTCACTTACCACCAATTGGTGTCTGTTACCACACCACTTGGGCATGCCCAGGGAAGAAGCCCTGACTAATAGTCACTTACCACCTCCATAGCTGCTGAGGGCCCTCCCTCTGGAGTAACCCAGCATGCGGCAGAAGACAGTGGCATCATTATTGTCCCAGCCATCATCACAGATTGTTCCCCAAGCATTGTTATAGTAGATTTCTGCCCGGCCTCGGTTGCCACTTCCCACGATCCGGGCCGCAATAAGGGACTGGCCTGGACAAGAACATGTGTGAGAGGTGAAGGAACCCCCCCAGCCCATGACTTGAAGGGACCCCTCCCCCAGCCCATGGCCCTGCAGGGTTTTCCTGATGCCATTCCAGGCACTATAGGAGGACCTGCAAGAATCACCAGAACCTACAAGAATCCCACTTTTGGCACTGACAGTATTTGGTGTGCAGCTCTCCTGCACTTGGGCCTGGAGGCCCCAAGCCACAGGAGCAGGTGCCTCCATGGGACCATGCCTTGAGTGTGTAGTAGAGGAGGAGAGAGGTGCAAAGGAGTAGAAGAGAGAGCAGAGGGAGAGGTGGAGTAGGAAAAGAGGGAGAGGGGAGACTAGGGTGCCCAAGAGAAGAGAGAAGGGGGGTAAGGAAGGGGGGCTAGGAAGAGTGGGAAGGGAAGGGACTAAAGGACAGAGAGGGAGGGAGAGGAGGGAGGAGATGAGAGAGGGAGGGAGGGAGAAGGAGAGCAGAGGGAGAAAGAGAGGAAGGAGGGAGGAGGGAGGGAGAGGAGAAGGGAGAGAGGCGTGAGATGGGAAAGTGCCGTCTGTTTCTGGGTCACAGGCAGGCCTGACCAAGGGAGGAGTCTTTGGTTTTTCTCCAGAGATGAGGAAATCTTCTGAGAACCAAGCCCCTCCCCAACACTCAATTTTTCTAGTACTAAATTGACCCTAAAACACAAACTAAAGACAATAAAAATATCAATTACCTTTCTGACCCTTCTCTCCCTTCAATCCTTGCTGTCCTGCAGAACCTGTTGTGAAGAGAAAAATCCACAGAATCTGAGCCAGGCCTGATCCTCACCCCGTGCTGCCCACGGCAGAACAGGAGGGAGGGAGGAGCGATGAGGGGTCGGTCATGCTTCTCCAGCTCTGTCTGTCATTCTGTGAGGTGCATTAAGGGGAGTCCGTTTGTCATGGGCACCAGTGGTTGGGCAAGACGCCTCAGCTGCAGAGAGGGCGGAGGTTAGACTAGCGAGGGGCACTCAGTAAGCAATGTGGAGAGGGGTGGGCATTTCTTGGTGGAAAGATGCTGTTGATTGTAATGTTGTTGGAGGTGGCCAGGGCAGGGACAAGAAGACTGTGTGCATGCCCCCAGGTCTGCCTCTTGGGACACTGGATCATGCTTGGTGCCTGAGACAATTGGCAGCATGTAACTTGCCAACTCAATAAAAAAATTCTCCATCTGCCTGGGTTCTGAAGATTCTAATTTTAAGCCCATGAGACAGAGACAGAGGCCTTACCTTTCATCCCAGGGTCCCCCTTCAGGCCATCTCGTCCAGGTTCTCCTTTGGGGCCTACCAGCCCAGGGCTTCCCATGTCTCCCTTTCTGCCTGCAAGGCCTGGGTGGAGAAAGACAGCCCATAGACACCCACTCTGCTCCCCCAGGTATCCCAAGGGCCTTGCTGATCAATAGATGGGTGACCCTTGACTGTCGGGTTCCCTAAGGATGGGCTGCACAAACATGGAGCCAAGGCCTTTGGTCATTCCAACTTCCACACCAATGCCATTCATCCACCACAGGACACGCCTGGAAGAGCCCTCAGAAGATGACATAATTGTGTAGAAGTATTAGTTATTCTGGGAGACGTTGCTGAAACGTTTCTAGACCCCAGTGTCTCCTTTAGTAAATTAAGACAGTGATAGAACATGTCGCTCATGAGAAAGAAACATGGCTCTAGAAGTTGTCTCAGTTCTACTGTAGCACTTGCAGTGGCTTAGATATGGTTGAAGCATGCCTGCCCGAGGTTCCTGTGTTGAGAGACAGCCAAGGCAGGTGAGAGTCCTCCAGACCATCCAGGGGGCTGCTTCCAGAAGAGATCCTGGGACCCTGCCTCTCTGACTTCCTGTGATCTCCCTCATGCCTGTGTCCCTGACAATGGGACAACAGGAATAAGAAGATCTGCTTTTAGATTCTGTATGCTACGAACATACTTGTGTTTCATATTATAAAAAGGAATCATCATGTACATAGGATAAACAACTTAGCAGGACGCTTTGCTAAGGGTTTGCTTGTCTGAGCTAACCTTTAACTTACATGGTGCCTCAAGAGGAAAGCAGAACTCAGTCACCCTTAGAGTGGGCAGACCTTAACGCAGAGAGAGGTGAGAGGAGAGAGATACCAGCTCTGAATGTCGGGGACAAGGCTGACCCATTAGAGGGACCTCACAGAACTTTGGAATGATTGACAGCTTTTGTCCCCATGTCTCATAAAGTTTGCTAGCTAGAGGTGACCAAGGGAAAGAAGAAATCTCTTAGGATGCTAATCCTGTCTTCCCGGATGGATGGCCGGCTGAGTAAAGCACAGCCTAAAGCCTTGGTTCCTATACTTGTTGTGTGGTGTTTGTGGTGACAGGCAGCGGAACATGGGCATTCTGCTTACACCACGGTTATGACACTGCCCACCACAGGACTTTTGCCAGGGTTGTGAGGAAGCCAGCACCAGGCCCTTGATCTTCCAGTGCTGTATACTCCATCAGTCTTTTTTCTTTATAAAGTGGCCTGCCTTGTACATTTCAGTATAGTAACGAAAAGCAAGTTGATACAGCAGTCATTAGAGTCAGGATGTGGAGAAAACAGGAATGTTTTGTGATAGATGTTGAGCTGTTCAAGGACTGTGGAGGCCAAGACCATGAAGGTGATGAAGGTGATAATGATGATGATAAGATTCTAATATCAAAGTGAGAAGTGGCAGGAGGGGAGAGGAGGGACTTGAGGGATCAAGAAGAGAAAACCAGACCAAAGTGGAGATGGTGAAACCTTAACCTCTAAAGGGAGAAAGGGATCTGCTAGATCATCTTGGAGAGGTACAGCCTGATACTACCATGTGCACTGCCACTCTGCTCAGCCCTGGCCCCGACCCCACCTCCTACCCACTTTGGGGTGCTGAGTTCTTGCCATCTTCCCAGATTCTCCAGGGAAGGAATAGAGACTTGGGTGACCAGGCTTGAGGTCTCTGCTTCAACTTTGGGGAAAGGTCAGTGTTCAAAGTCAATTAGGCTGACTTGCACAGGTGCAGGCCTCCCAAGCCATCATTCTGAGAAATTAAAATGAAGCCAGCCCTTTACCTGGGACTCCTGAGTCTCCTTTTGCGCCTTTCTGTCCTTGAATTCCTGAGACGGAAACATAGAAAAGGGGGAGAGGATAATAAAACTTAGATATTAGACGCTTTTAATCTTAGACAACCTCTACCTTTTTTCTGATTAATGCAGATAGAAGGATACATCAGTTCTCCGTGATTGCTTCAAACCTCACAGCAGAGTGAAAAAGGAGACAGATTGCAGACAGATGATGACGGGTGTGCTGGAGCAAAGTAGCGACGTGCTGGGGTGGAAGTCTGGGGTACACAGACCCCAGACGCCCCGGCTGCCCTTCCCTGTCCACAAGTGACCTGACTTGGCATCTCAATCCAGTTCCATTTCTTCCTGTTATATCTTTCAAGAGATTTATGGAAGGCAGAGATATTTTGGAAATTAACATTTTGATTTCCAAAGACTGTGAAGTGATCACCAAACCTTTAGGGGTTATCATTTATAGATGCACTATAAGCAACTTGTGTGTGCAGGTGTGCAAGTGTGTGTATGCTTGTGGAGGCCAGACGATAGCCTCTAAGGTTGTTTCTCAGGCACTGTCCATCTTGTTTTTCAAGACAGGGTCCCTCACTGTGACCTCAAACTGGCCAAGTCAGCTAGTCTGTCCGGCCAGTGAGTCTCAGGCATCCTCCTGTTTCTGCCTCCACAGAACTAGGATTGCAAGAGTATGCCACCACCCCTGGCTTTTTAAAATGTGGGCTCTGGGGTCAAACTCAGGCCCTCATGCTTGCAAGGCAAGTGTCTTACGGACAAGCTATCTGTCCAGCCCATACCCTACAAATATTTATTGGCTTATTCACTATTTCCCCAGGGTGGGCAAAAGTCCATGTGAAGAAAGAGTCATGTTTGGAAAAAGGGAACATAATAAAGCAGTTGTTTGTGGTTGATGGGAGAGGCCCTCCTTCCTGCTCATCCCGCCCTCCTTCCTTTTATTCATTTATTGGTATGTGTATGTATATGCATGTGTGTGTACATGTACACATGGAGATCCAAGTACAACTTTTAGGAATCAGTTCTCTCCTTCCACCAGGTGGGTTTCTAGAACCGAACTCAAGTCTTCAGACTTGGAAGCAAGTACCCTTATCCACGGAGCCATCCCACCAGCCGTCTCCTCCTTTACCCGCCTCCTCTGCACTCATTGATTTCTTTGTGAATGAAGCTTTTACAAAAGACTGCCTCTGCGCCCTGCAGGCCTCCCTTCCCACGTTGGTATCACAATTCATTCTTTTAGCAGCACCACAGATCTCTTCACTCTGAGGGTCCACACTGATTTCTTTCAAAGCCATAGGACTCCCTAAGATGTTTATGCAAACTTGGAAGAGTGCAAGCTCACTGTGGAGCATCAAGAAGTTAGACAATAACAAGGAGGATACAGTTATCCAGTCACCTGTGTGCACGCACCCCATGCCCTTGGCCAGCCATAGATCTCCCTATCTGACAATCACCGGAAGTCACAGGGCACTGTCCGCTTCCTGATAGCGACTCGAGGGAAGGTCCCTCCACATGCACCATCACTCATTTCTCTCTCTGAATTTCCTGAGCACCCACGGTGAGCAGACAGCAGGGTGAGGGGCCTGGTAGGCTTCTTAATGACCTTTCTGGGACAGTGAGAGAGGATCAGTGGTCAGCATCTCCATGATACCTGGAGGCCAGGAGCTGGCTGGGGAAGAGTGCCAGAGAGCCAGAGAAGCAGAAAGCCGTTCTGGAAGACCTGAGAAGGCAACTTCTCCAGTGTTCATCTTCGGAATGGGGGACAGAACTAGGACTGGGAAAGGCTCATCCAATTGTCGGAGATGCTTTGATGGGCATCCCCTAGAAAACAGGCTCCAGCTCCCCGCAAGAATTGGCATGCACACCTCTCCTCTCATCCTAAAGCCTCAAGACTGTCAACTGACCACCCAGAGAATAAGGGCTCAGTCTGTCCACCTTTCCTGATGTCAGATGTCACCTCTCACAGTACTGCTAACTGGGTCAGGACTCAGACACCTGAGCTTAAGTCTGCTTCTGCCTCTTCCTCCTTCTGACCTGGAGCCTGAGGTTCCTGCTAAGAGCCTTGACTTCCTTCTCTGCATTTTCTCTCCTTACTTTCTCATGAGGAGGTCTGGATGTCAAGAGTGGGGCCCTGGGTCTCGCCAGCGCAGAAGCAAATGATACCACAAGGACCTGTGGTTCATTCTAATTCCCCATTGAGACTTTCTTCCCAGGTTTTTCTAGGTTAAGTTGCCAGTTAAAACTAACCACTACCCCTCGGGACTGAGCCAAGTCCATGCCAACGGGGGCTCCCTCTCCTTCCTTGCATCTAGGTCAAGATCAGGGGAAAGATCACACCCAGAAATCTTCCCAGGGTGGCCATTAACTACAAACAGTCCATATTCGAGATTCTTCGCACTCTTGTCCCCTCCAGGACACAACTCACCAACCTCTACCTCAGGAGCCTGTCCCTAGAAGCCAGAGTCAGGGATCCCAGGACACTGGACCTCCTCAGTTGTCCAACTAGCCATAGTACAAAGTACCCTCTATAGAAGGGGGACACAGGGGCACCTCTCTTCATCAGGTCCACAGCCTCCATACCTGGCCATCCCCATGCACTGACCACACTCTCTCCCCAGGCCATCCCTTCTAGGGGCTCTGCCTTCCCTACAGTGCCAGGATCTAGGCCAGAGGCAGTGCATGTGTGTGTGTGTGTGTATTTTCATGTGTCGGAAGGTGTATGTGCAATCATCTATGCACATGTGCTTGTGTGCACGTGTGAAGAGGCCAGTGCTCAACTCAGGTGTCATTCCCCAGGATGTCTTCTGCCTTAGTTTTTGAGGCAGGGTCACTTATTAGTTCTGAACTTACTGATTCGATAATGCTGCCTCCCCAGTTATTGAACTCCAGGTATCCGCCTGTCTCTGCCTCCGCAGTGCTGGGATTACGCATGGGTACCACCACATCTGGCTTTTTTTTACATTGGTTCTGGGACTGGAACTTAGGTCTTCAAGCTCTTTACCAACTGAGCCATCTCCCCAGTGCAGCCTGGACCCGGGTATTATATGCTGCCTCCTTCCACCTTTCAGCTTCCTGGATAGGTGGTGTTACTCTCTGTGTCATAGAGGAGGCAGTTTACTGATGCCATCAGAGTCCCTACATGATTACTCCAAGGTCACACTTGAGTGAATGCTGTGGTCTGGTGATTCCCTGGACTCCAACTTTCACTGCATCCTGAGGATGCCTTCAGCATGCCACCAGCATGCCCACCTGGTCCTTTCCTGGAGTCTCTCTCAGCCTGTTTGGTCTGAATGACCTCTCTAGGCTCTCATGAATGGTGCCCTTTTTCTCCTGAGAGGCAAAGTCTAACTACAGTGTGTGTCTCAGCATCTCCTGCATGTGGCTTGTTTTAAGAAACATCTTGGAAGTGGGGAGATCGTTCAGTGGGTAAGAGGATTCCTGTATAAGTATGAGAACTTAAGTTCACTGTGCATGCCTGTAATCCTGCGTTGAGTGTACAGAGACAGGCAGATCCGGGTAGCTCACTGGATGGACAGCCCAGCTGAAATATAGAGCTCCTGGCTCAGTGAGAGACCCTCTCTCAAGGAACTAGATAGAGCAAGAAACCCAGTGTCCTCTTCTTGCCTCTGCATGTGCACACATGCATTCACCAGCACACAAAGAAACATCTTACTAGGCCCACCCAGAGATGCTGATTCAGTCTAACTGGGTTAGGGCTCTGAGAAGCTACATTTCTAACAAGTTGCTGTGTAACACTGACCCTGATGACCCAGGGACCCCACTAGGAACAGAACTTCCCTAAACGAGGGCAGCTCTGATTTCTTTCGGGTTGAACAAAGTACAGTGACTTTATGTTATGCCACACAACAAAACCTGGAAAAATATCTTTAGAATCAGATTTTGGGACAAGCCCTTGGATTTACTCTCTATTAATAGAGAGCCCATAATCAAAGGGGTTAGGCTGTCCGAGTTCTTGCACGGTATGCATATGTGTATGCATGGTTTACAAGTGTATGTATGTTGTATGTGAGGGTGCACACAGGTGCCAGCATGTGGAGGGCTAACGTTGATGCCTGGTTTCTATTTTAGTTTCTCTCTACTTTATGAAGGAGAGTCTCTCACTGAACCCAGAGTTCACCAATTCAAGGTAATCTAGCGTGCTTTAACAGTCCCCTATGTCTGTCTATCCAGGGCCAGGATTACAGGTGCTGTCCAAGTCGGCCCAGCTTTTACAGGGGTTCTGAGGATCCAAACTGAGGTCCTCACGTTTGTGTGTCATGAGTTTCACAGACTGAACCATCTCCTAGACCAGTCTTTGCTTTTTGGCTGCTAAATAGGAAAGGTGAAACTCAGGCTTGGGGGTTGATGAGCCACGATCAGAAGAGTAAGGTCCCCAGCAGCCCAGAGGCCTGTTAACAGCAAACAGACCTTTGTTTGCCTCTAACTAATTCACAGTAATGAGACCTAGCTGTCACCCAGGTCATGCAATGCAATGTCATTCCTCTGTCTTTGCCCAAATCAGCTAGATATTCTCTTGAGAGATTAATGGTTTTATTTACAAAATGGGAAGCCTGTCAGTTTGAAACCTGGTTTGCTTTTCACCAGACTGGATAATCACATAGCAGTTCCAGCTTGGGGGATTACTAGCCTCCTGAGGGTGAGGTGACGAGGGGACTTTGGCTTCATGATGGGGACCTGCCACTTACTGCTTCTGATAGCTATTCCAGAAATCATCAAATCTAACATGTGCATAGGATTCTGGGATTTCTCCCTGTTGGGGGTTCATGTGGTCTAGGAACTGCTCCATCAAGGCAAGCATTCATTTGGACTTGGGTGATCCACCAATCAGATTTTACATAAATGGTAATTATCATATGTCCTGAACTGAATATAGAATTCATCCTGTTTGCTTGTGCAGTCATAATTAAGGGGTTCAATAGGATGCGAATGTCTGGTTTTTACCCCTTGGGCTGATTAATAGGCACCTCCATAAAGATGCTCACCAGGCATGTGAAGAGTGGTAAGCCACAGACCACGGTGTTCGCTAAAATTAGTGTGAAATCTTGTGTGTGTGTGTGTGTGTGTGTGTTTTTATGTATGCAAAGCATGTTCAAAAATGTCATGTGTATACAGAACATGTATATATATGGGTACTTGTGTTTTGCCTGCAGGTATATATGTGTACCTTGCAAGCAATGTGTGGAGGCCAAAAGAGGATGTTGGATCCATGGAACTGAGATGGTTGTGAGCTACCATGTGGGTGCTGGGAACTGAACTCGGGTGCCCTGCAAGAGTAGCCAGGGCTCCTAACTGCTGAGCTATCTCTCTAGACCCTCTTCACCTTGTTTTTATGAGATAGGGTCTCTTATTGGCCTGGAGCTCATCAAGTAGTCGAGGCTGGCTGCCAGCAAGTGCCCCAGGGATTTACCTGTTTCTGCCTCTCCAGTGCTGAGATTACAAGCATGTGCCACAAAGACTGGCTTTTTTACATGAAATTGGGGGATTGAATGCATATCTTCATGCTTGTTAGGCAAACACTTGACCCACTGAGCTTTCTCCCTAACCCTGCCATGGGGTGTTGAAGAAGTCTCAGGTTGGAGGGAATCAAAAGATAAGGAAAAACGCAGGTGATGCCTTAGCCATGGCTCCCAACTGCTTTCAGGAAAGTTATAACAACCATGTTCCAAGAGTCCAGGGTTTGCTAGGAGGGGCTGATGAATGAGTGAGTGAGGGAATGAATGAACAGTCACTCAACCCCTTGGCTCAACTGTGAAGGGCCAGCCTTCATGTGGGTCTATAACCCCATCATAGGTCAGGGCACTCAAGCTGTCTGATCTTGTACAATGTTAAACTCTCACAGAGAAAAGGGTCAAGACACAGAGTCCTTGGATAGCCTTGGCAAACACAAGCCCTGTCTCACCACCTTGACTTCCCTTCTCCCAGCGCTCCCAGCCAACCCTCCTGACCACACAGGGCTTCCCAAATGGCACTGTGAATCCCCACTTGCAACATGCCTGCATTCTACTACACCAGCCCATGTGTCTGGGAGCTTGACAGTGCCCAATGCTAAGTTGCATGAGTTGCCTGTGTTCCCAACCTGTTCCCATAGGAGAACACATGTCCCTCTGCCCTATCCAGGGTGCTGATGTCACTGCACAGCAAGATGTTGACTTCCCTTCATGATCCTGGAGGTTTGATCCTGACTTTAAGGTCTCCCAGAAGGCCCTGGGGGTCCTAGACAATAGATATCACATGGTGGCAAGGATTGGGTTGGACAGGATCCCCGAGCAGAGAAACAATAGCCCAGGGTCCTTGGGCTCAAGGGCTTCTGAAGGAGGAAACTGTTTTGTTAGGGAGCCTCAGGGGCCAGAGTGCAGGAGTTCCTCTGCCACCTGTGGGCCGCTGAGAGGCAGTCCTTCTTACCCATCCAGATACCCACAACCCACTCCCCTCCTCCTCACACCCACTTACCTGTGTCTCCCTTGCTTCCTTTCTCGCCTGTGGCTCCTGGTCTCCCATAAAGCCCTGGGGGTCCTAGACAACAGATACCACATGGTGGTAAGGACTGGGCTGGACAGGTGGTGGTTGGAACATCTTCCCCCACACAAGGATATGTAGGACCTCACCTGTTGGGCCAGGAGGGCCAGTGTGGCCAGGCTCACCCTTGGCGCCTGAGGGTCCTGCTGCACCAGGAGGGCCTGGAACACCCGGTGTTCCAGGTTGTCCTGAAAGGTAAGAGGTGATGGCAGGGCTAAGGGTGGCCTGTGGGAAGGTAGGCTCCTCCACCCTCTATGATACCTGCCTCCTAACACCTTCCAGTCCCCACCTTTAGAAGCTATCAACTGCCCTGTGACTGGGAGGGAAACCACCATCAAGGTCTCTGTCACAGTGAGGACTACCCTGTTCTCTGACTGCAGTTCAGGTGGGACTGCCCTGTTCTCTGACTGCAGTTCAGGTGGGACTGCCCTGTTCTCTGACTGCAGTTCAGGTGGGACTGCCCTGTTCTCTGACTGCAGTTCAGGTGGGACTGCCCTTTCTCTGACTGCAGTGGAGAAGGAGGTAGACAGCAGTTGAGCCTGCCCTCCACCAACCTCTCTTTTCCGCTTAGGAGTACCCAGTTTTCTAAGAACTCCTTGGGTGCCCTGGACTAATACTATGATGAAATGAGACTTGGTGAGGTTGTGCATGCCTGTGATCCTGGTACTCTGGACGTGGAGGCAGGAGGATCACAAGTTCAAGGTCGTCCTTGGATTTATAGTGAGTTTGGGGCCAGTCTGGGCTACATGAGAGTCAGTCAGAAAGAAAGAAGAAACGAGGGAGAAGGAGGGAGGGGGAGGCGAGGAAAGGAGGAAGGGGTTAGAAAGGATGGGAAGGGAAGGCGGAACATGGAAAGAGGCAGGTGTGGTTTGGGGAGGAAGGGAGGAACGGAGGGAAAGGAGGAAAGTGTGGAAGGGCAGACGGGTCAGGGGCCCACTCGACTCTATGGGGACTGCAGTGGTAGTTCCTATCTTGGCTGCCTTTGGCTCCAGGAGATCCGGCTAAACCTACAATGGAGAAGGACTCATAGGACCATGTCATTCCCGTGGCTCAGCTACCAGAGAGAAAGCAATGCTTTCAGGCCTGCGGTCCCCACGCGCAGTTGCTTACCCGGCAGGCCTGGCTTCCCAGGGTCACCTTTACCACCCTGGGCTCCAGGGGGCCCCATGACCCCGGCGTCTCCTTTCATGCCTATGTCTCCTTTGCTTCCTGAAACAAACAAACAAACAAGGAGGAAATCAAGGTTCGGCATGTGAAGCAGGTCAACCAGCTCCACCCAGGCATTTCCCATCTCACCCGAATTCCAAACTAAAACTCTATGTGTTGCCCAACTCTATGTGTTGGAAGATATGGTCCTTGCCATCCATGAGCACACCCACTTCCCCAGATACAGGACATAAACTCATGACAGATCAGCCAGATGACCTGGCACCACTGACAGTTGGGTCCCCAGGACTCCAGGCAGAGCCCTCGGGCTCCTGGGGAAGGATACCAGCCTGGGCTTAAACAGTAGTTTAGGGGCTCATTTTATAGGTTATATTTGGAGCATTATATTTCACAGCTTCTCAGACTGAAACCTGAATGTTCTAGAAAGCACCTCTCAAATGCTGAGACTAGCAAAGGTCATTGGTGAAGAGAAAAAGAGCACAGTGATTCCTGTGCCCGCCTGCCGTGCAGACACGGGCTTCCCTGGCACTCAAAATTTCAAAATTTCCATTTGTCATCAACATTCGCATCTCGTCCAGCCGGTCCTCTCCTGAGTCCTCTGTCTCTTCTCCTCCTTTCCTGCCAGTACCTAGTGCATATCAATTGAGGGCGGCTCCTGGCAGGGGCAGGGCTCTGCCCTCCTTCTGGAAGGGCAGATCAGCTGGGAAGTAGACTGTGCATGAGCTTGCTTAGCAGCAGCCACTCTGGGAGCCATTGAAGCCTCATTCTTCTGAACTGCCACTCTGCACCCAGTGGGGCCAACATGGGATAAAAGTTTTAGAGAGAACATCTCACTCCAAAGCAACCTTTTCTGCCAGGAAATTTACTAAACGAAATCGAGGCTCTGTTCTCTTATTGTACTATTACTCCCAAATCTCTAATATGAAATGTATCGTTTTTGTGTATGTGTGTGTACCTGTGTGTGCATGTTCGTGAGTGGAGGTACATGTGCAGAGGTAGCATATGTTCGTACATGAAGCAGAGGCTGGAGAACAACCTCAAGTGTTGTTCCTCAGGTGCTGTCCACTTTGTTTTCTCGAGGCAGAGTGTCTCATTGGGCCTGGAGTTCAGCGATTAGGCTGGGCTGACTGCCTGCCGCCATCTCCCCAGCACTGGGATTGGATAACAAGTGTGTACTACCACACCTCAGTTTTTACCTGGAATCTGAGGACCAAGCTCATGGAGACATGCTTGCACAGTGGGCAGTTTACCAAGTTAGCCGTCTCCCCAGCTTTCTGCTCTATTATTTTGATGAAGGCTCTGGTCACAAATGCCTGTAGTCCCAGTGACAGGGACAAGAAGACCAGAGGATCTTTGGGGTTTAATACCTAAACAGTACAGGCAGAGAGCAATAGAGGAAGACATCCTGACTTCAGTGTCTGATCCCAAACATGCACACATGGGCATGCACATGTACACACACACACACACACACACACACACACACACACACACACACATGAATGGCTGTTACCTGACAGGAGACCAAGCACTAATAAGAGACTTGATCATTGTGTTATACACACATACACACACTCATCACTGTACTTCATATACATGAGCAATTAGGTGTCAATTAAAATTAGTTCATTTTTAAAGGAAATAGGCCATAGTTAAGGTCTCTTTTAAGAAGTTATATGTGCAAACAACCAGGTAGGCAGTTCTTGGCCCCTGGAGGCAGACCCGAGCCCCGTTCTCAGTGTGCATGGCTGGACACGGGGTGCCTGCCTCCTCCAGTCAACCCGTGAGTGCCAGCACTCCAACACGGCCCTTACCTGGAAGACCTGGTTCCCCTTTTTCTCCCTTGGTGCCATGTTCCCCCTTGGGGCCAAGGAGACCTATGTCACCTTTGCTGCCCTTCTCTCCTCGCAGCCCTGGAGACCCTGTGAAGAGAACCGGGATGAGGTGAGCACCCTCTGTCCTATGAGGGACGGGCTCCTGGAGACAGAAGCAGAGGACATGGGAGGGGCTCTAGAGGAGGTCTAGGGGCACATTGACTCGCTCATTTCTTTGGTGGTCTTGTTGGGGTATTTGAAGACTTGAGAGGACAGTGGGGAGTACATGGACTGCAGAAAGAGCCCCCAGAGATGGCTGTTCCAGGGCCATTGGCAATTCATCTCCAGTCCCAGAAGGGGGGCCCCAGATTACCAGCTGTTCCTTGCTTCCCTGGAGCACCAGTGGGTCCCTGGAAGCCTGTGAGAGGGAAGGAAGAGCTCAGTCACTGGGGCATCTTTTAGCTGACATTCTGAGGCCCCTGAGACAGTAAAGGTGCCCAAGCAGGAGACCCTTTCCCCTATGCACAGTTGCACAAGTGAACATACATGGCAGACTCCCAGGTGGATCAAGACACAGTTGGCTGTCTTCCCGTGGAAGGAAGACTCTAGAACAACACAGGTCAATTTGAATCATAGCTCTCTCCCCTGGCAGGCTGGATGACCTTGGAAAAGACACTTTTAAATGCCCTGAACTTAATGTTCTTGTCTATAAAATGGGGCTGGTGATTCCTGGGTTCTTTTCAGGTGTCTCTCTATGCCCAGGACAAAAAGTTGAGAAATGATGGCTCCCTCCTGTGTGGCCCAGAGACGCTAGGTAGTGTGCAGGGCACAGGCTGCAGTGAGAGATATTGCCCATGGAGAGGACAGGTAAGCTGTGACTGGAGAGTGAGGAAGGGGAGGTGTGGAGAGAGGCTCCTGGGTTCCCTGGGCACCCGGCTTACTCTGGGCAGTCGCCCGCGACTCCCCGGCCACTGCTGCAGCTGCTTTGCCTCCCGTTAGGTTTGTGGGATCCATGCAGCATAAAGAGGTGTGCGGTTTCAGGAAGATTTCCCAGCCTCTCCTGCTCTCTGCACATAGCTGCCGCAACCTGAGAAGTATGACTAGACTCTGAGCCTCCGGGAATGGGCTGGGCCCCTTCCTTCCAAGTGGCTTTGCTGCAGTCTCCTAGTTCTAGAAAGCCACCCTATGTCCCTTTCTCGCTAAGGTGAAAGAGGAGTCAGGGAGACGGCTCCCCTCTGAGCGGGCCTGCCTGCTTTGTGAGTGAGAAGGTGTCTATGCTCTGGCCCTGTGAGCACATGCAGGTGTATATGCATGAGCCTAAGCATGCTGTGTGTAAGTGTGAACATTGGAGTTTGCACTGAGGCCTACATGTGTGCATGAGTGTGTGAGCACCTGGATGTGTGAATGTGAGAAGCATGCATAAGCATAGACATATGCTCATATGTGGACCAGCACATAAGTGCATGACTGTGTGTTGGGATGCATGTGTGGGCATAGACATGTGCATAGATGTGTGTATTTGACCATGTGTGTGTGGTATGGCTATGAGATGTATGTGTCCTTAGACATTCACACAAGTGCATGAATGTGTGAGCATATGACCATGTATGCTGTGTAAATGTGTGTGCATGTTCTGCACTGCAGAACGATAAGTCTCCCTTTAAACCAAGAAGTTTAAAGCCTCTTGGAAGACTCCATGTTAGAGTCACGACAGCCTGTTCTCTGAAACTATTAAATGCTAACCATCTATTAAGAGCCAGTTCCCCAATGTAGCTTTCTCTGCTCTCAAGTTCCCTTTCTGTGGCTGCCGGAGCCTTCTGCAGGCTGAGGCCTGCTGGCTTGTTTACCTCCTCTTCCTTCTAAACCGGCTGGCTCGGCTCTTTGCCGTTAAAGGTCTCTGATCTCTACATCTTTCCACTGCAGCAAACTCAGCCCTGGGGAACTGGGAGGGGGCTGTGGAGGCGGACAGCCACTCCTCTCAGGTCTCGGTCTCATCCCTGAGGGACAGCTCTGCATTCACTACTCTCTGACAGAGCCATGACCATGACTTAAGACAGCTGGACAGTCTCAGCCTCTGACTGAAAAATGGAACCTAATACATGTCCCAGCAAGAATCATGGCTTTTCAGTTATTATCTGGAAGGAGGCTGAGGTGGGAGAATTGAGAGCTCAAGGCCAGCCTGGTCTTCTGGCGAGACCGTGTCTTAAAACACAGTAGCAATTGGGGTGGAGAGGACTCGCTCAGCTGGTAAAGTGCCTTGTAAGCACAAAGTCTTGCGTTTTATCTCAAAATCCACATTTAAAAAGTCAGATTTGATGTTATGAGTTTGTGATCCGGACACTGAGGAGGCAAAGACGGATCCTAGGGGCTGATAGGTCAGCCAGCCTAGTCTCCTAAGCTACTTGGTGAGCTCCAAGCCACTGAGAAACTCTGTCTTCCTTTGCCTCGAAAACAAAGGTGAATGACACCCAAGGAACAATAGTCAAGGCTGACCTCCAGCCTTTACATGCACACATGTGCACATGCATACAACTCACACATACAC
Source organism: Eospalax fontanierii (assembly GCA_035773235.1). NCBI lineage: Eukaryota > Metazoa > Chordata > Mammalia > Rodentia > Spalacidae > Eospalax > Eospalax fontanierii. The sequence continues at coordinate 117,951,097 of CM069524.1, forward strand.
CTGCACATACATACCACACACACACAGATGTGTGCAATTGTAACAACACCTTGCAATATTCTCAGCTCCATTTTACAGACAAAGAAACTGAGAGTCACAAAAATAAGAGAAGCTCAATGTCACAGAGATGTATAGAAGCCTCAGCCCCCACTGGACCATGGAGCTTGACTTTTCCCAGTGGGGCTCACAGGCTTGGACTCCTCTGCACATAAATGCAACTGGGGTGTCCACACCATCTACTCTGCCCAAGCTGAGGTGCTATGGGGCAGTACCACCCTGAAAGGGCTGCCCAGACCTGTCTTCCTGTGCGCAGACTACCCCCTCACCTCTGAGTCTACCCTCGGTCCCGTGCCTGCTGCCTCCCCTGGTGCGGTCTGCTCCCATGGAGTTTAGATTCTGGTGTGGGTTCATGTCACTGAGAAAGCCTGCTGCATGTTCCTCTGACACCCAGCCCCTGCTTACCTGCCTCTCCCTTGATGCCTGGTGGGCCCTGGGGTCCTGGAGCACCTAGACATGCGAAGGATTAAAGCAAATGTTAGATATAAAACATGAGGTTGGGTTCCTGGGGAAGATAAGAGGGCCTTGTAGCTAGCTGGGGATGAGACAGACAAGCTGAGCAGATAAGAAGCACCGCAATATGGGAAAACCAGCAAAGTCTGTCTAAGCAGGATCCGGTCATCTCTCACAGAATCCTTCCGGGATCACAAGGCCTTGGCCTTTCTCTTGGTAAACTTCTCAACTTTAGGTGGTAGTTACATATTCTTGTATCTAGTGCATCTAATTATAGCAGACTGAATTGTGGGTAACGCTTATTCCAGGGAAGGTGAGCAGCACCAGATCACCCTGAAGGGAGGAAAAATGGTGAATCAGAACTGCGAGTCCAGAGGCTGCAGGCAGCCCCTTGCTGTGGCCTGTGGCTGGGTCAGCGCTCTGTTCAGGAGGGTGTACTTTCGCCCCTTCCTTAAAACATTAGTATTTATGTGTATATGTGTTTGTCTCTGTGAACATATGTTATGTATGTGGGTGCCCCATTCATAACAGAGGCAAGACAGGATTCAGAGTCTAACTTGGAGAACATGAGATCACAGGGCCAGAACACAGCCACCATACCTGGGGCTCCATCTCGACCTGCAGCTCCCTTGGCTCCCTTCTCAGCAGGTGGCCCAGGCAGGCCAGGGGTGCCAGGAGCCCCTGGAGCACCCTTTTGACCTGGAAGTTGAAGAGGAGCAGAGATACCAATGAGTCAAGCAATGAACTAGATGATGATATCATGATGACATCACTTACTCAGCCACTCAGTAAACATTCACTGAGCACCAGGGGCAGCCTAGCCCATTCAGAAGCAAGTGGAAATGGTTGACACTCCTTCCTCCAAGAGGCATGTGGCAAGAAAGAAATGAAAAGGAGGCTTAGTCACACATTTGGGTTCAAGTTCCAGCCCTGCTCTTTAGCTGGGCAACCTTGGGAAAGTGAGTTCATTGTGCTGAGTCTCAGCTTTGTCATCAGTAGAATGGTTTAATGTGTCCTGAGATCCCCTGGAAGACCCTTTGTGGAAAACAAGGTAATACACAGAACCTATTGTGTCTTCAAGTCCTGTGTTTCTCTGATGTTTCCAAGGACTGCTAGGTAGTGAGGGACTCATTCACTCAGTAACTTGAAGTAGGGGCTGTGATAGCTAATACTGACTGTCAACTTGACAAGGTCTAGAATTACCTAGGAGACAAATTTCTCGCCATGACTGTGAAGGAGTTTTTAGATTAGGTTAGCTGACTTGGGAAGACCCACTCTAACTATGGGCAGCACCATCTCATAATCTGGGGTCCTGGACTGAATAAAAAAGAGAAAGTGAGCAGGGCATGGTGGTTCACACCTTCAATCCCAACACTTGAGAGGCAGAAGCAAGCAAATCTCTGTGAGATCAAGGCCAGTCTGGTCTACATAGCAAGTTCCAGGCCAGCTAAGGCTACAGGAAAAGACCAAAGAACAAAGGACTGTGGATGCAGTGTGACCAGCTTCACACTCGGCTGCTGTGGCTTCCCCACCATGACAGGCTGTACCCTCAGACCATGAGCCACAATAAACCCTTGCTTTTGTCAAGTATTTTGTCATAGCATATCCTTGAAGGAGATTGAAGTTCTGTGGATTTGACACTGGCCAATGGGGAGACTTGAGTGTTCTCTGAGCCCTCTCCAGTTTCCTTCTCTGTCATGTGGAATACCTACTTCAGGCCCTTGAGAGAGTTGGAAATGAGGTTTCAGGCCCCTATTGAGCCAATTGAAAAGTGGCTTTTGCTGTGCTCAGTAACCCAAAGGAAGAGCCCAGAGCCTGAGAGACCTAAGCTATAGAGGTGACCCTGTGGTGGTTACAAAGGCTGGTGGCTTCTGCAGCTGACATTTCTGAGGAAAACACTCACTTCCTGACAGGCTGGGCCAGGCACAGAGGAGCTTTTCGAGGTGTCCTGATTAATTTGATATGCAGCTTAGAGTCACATGAGAGGAGAGGCCTCAATTGAGGAGTTTCCTAGATCAGATTGGCCTGTGGGCATGTCCAAAGGGGTTTGTCTTGTTAACTGACACAAGGCCCAGCCCACTCTGGGTGGCACCATTCCCTGGGCAGGTGGTCCGTGTATAAGAAAGCTGGTTGAGTGAGCCAGCAAGAAGAGAAAGAGAGAGAGAGAGAGAGAGAGAGAGAGAGAGAGAGAGAAAGGAAGAGAGAGAGAGAGGGAAAGAGAGAGGGAAAGAGAGAGAACCAGAAAGCAGCATTCTTCCAGGGGTTCTGCTTTAGTTCCTGCTGTGACTTCCTTCAGTGTGGTGGATTTGGCAATCTCATAGCACTCCAATGCCTGCCTGTTACACAGTGCTCCTGTGTAAGCCTTAGTTACCTTGTCTGTGACATAGGGACAATAGCAGCAACAACTGGAGCCAGTGTGGGGTCAGCTAAGCCTAGATAAAAAGGGCTTTGCAGTTTTCTCTGCGTTCCTATTTATGTAGAGCTGCCCTGGGCCTGTCTAGTCTCTACCCTGCCCACCCCTGCATACTCATTACCCACACCTCTGATCATTTACTCTCAGGTTTCAGGCCCATAGCTTTCATTTTTCGTGCTTTCACTCAACCAAGCTCCCGTCTCACCTCAGGGCCTTTGCACAGGTGGCTTTCTGCCTGGGATCTGTGTTTCCTGGAAACTTTTCTCTCACCCAGCTTCAAGACAGTCCCTGTGGGAGCCTTCCCCGGCCTGGAGTACGGCTTTTCTATGCTGTTTACCCAGGGAACTGCCCACCTGCAGACCAGTCCCTAGGACTTCATCCACTTCGTTTCTAGCATAAGCTATCTCTTATTCCCTTTGAGGTGAGAGCTGAATTTTGTGCATCAACAATACCCTGACACAGCACCCCCAGAGCTGAGTCTTGTTTGGGTTCTCGTGGAATCATCTTTACAGAGCTTTTAATGCACAGGGTTGGTTTATTTTTTGAAGAAACATAGATGTCCAGGAAAGATTAGGGGGAATCTGAGCTACTTTTAACAGCTGCATCTAACACAAGACCAGGACTTTGGAGATCCATCCCTAGCTTCCCTCTCCTGCCTTCCATGGCTACCAAAGGGGCTATTAAAAAGATCTCCTGACCAAGGTAGGCAACCACAAGCTAAGAGAGATGGCAGCCAGGTGGATGCCATCGAGAAGCCCAGACTCCTGCAGCTCTTGGTAGTACTTCCAGGTAGTGTGTGAATTGTAAGTGTGAACTGAAGTTTCCAGAAAAAAAGCTGCAACGATGTTAATATTCTGTAAATATGATTGACTGATTAGAACTTCTGTGACTGTGGAGAACTGGAATGTCACAAGTCCAAAGACAGCTTATCCTGGGCTGCTTTTAGGCCCCTAGCTATGCCTTGCCCACCTCTTTGTTTGGCCTAACACCTTTATTATTAGGTGAAGTCTTTCTAGAATGTCCTAACAGACCCCTTAGCTTCTATCAAAAGACAAGAATGTCATCAGATAGACAGACTCCCTTGCTTTGATGTAACTGTTTACCCCATGTTTCTACTAATGTATTTTCAAAGTATCTTGATTTATTACTCTGTCTGTTAACTGTTGCCGTGATAGAATATGGTATTTGGGGTGACCTGAATCCATGTTCCCAGGCCACTGTCACTCATATTTGTTCCAGAATAACCTAGCTCTTTTCCCGTTTGACTTGAGAGCTGCGTTTGGTGCCTCAGCAACACAACACAACCCTGCTGTCACAATAACCTCCTGGACAACTCAGCATACACTCTAGGAAAAAAGTCCACATCCATGTGAAGTGGGAGGTCAAAGGGACCTCACAGGAGTGCTTCTAGGGCATAAAGAAGGTTCTGGAAAGTTGAGACACCCTGGAAAGATGGGGGAAGGAGACGGACAGCAAGGACCTGCCTGGAAAGATGGCGAGGTTTGGACACCAGAAGGAGAAGGTGGTCATTTAAAACAGGTGAAAGGCAGAGGCCCAGGGCTGGGAGTCTAAGCTCTGTCAAAAGTAGAGCTGAAATCCCATGATGAGGGTGGTATAGGTACCAGATCATTGGAAGGTAAGCTGAAGTCAGAGGGGTCATAGCCACAGAAGAGTTCAACCAGAGAGCCCTTGGGGAAAATCTCCGGGGTAAGGGCAGGATGATTCAGACAAGAAATGAACTTACCTGGAGAGCCTGGTTCACCCTTGATACTGAACAGCTCTGTAAGGGAAGGAGAGAGGGCCAGTGGGTTGAGCTGGGAGTGGGGGTGGCTTTGCTTCTGTGCTCCCTAGAGAGCACCAGTCTCTGCGTTGGAAGGCTGGGCCCCCATGGGTCTGCCAGCCTTGGGATTTAACATCATCACCTGGGTGTGTTATCCAGGAACTAGGGAGCCCTGGAGACTGCAGAAGGATGGAAGTGGAGCTCAGACTGCCTGCATATACCATATATTCGCATAACTCCAAACCAGCTTGCAGAGGCTCCAGAGGTTAACAGACAACCTCTGTGTGTTGGTCAAAATGGCTCTTTTGCAGGCTAGGTATGTGGCTCAGCTGGTAGAGTGCTTGCCCCACATGCATGAAGCCCTGGGTTCCATCCCCAGCACAGTATAGACCAAGTATGTCAGGACCTGGATTTTGGGTGAGGTTGTCCACACGCTGAAGCAGTTGTGTCTGGCTGCTGCGGACCTGGATAAGCTGGGCCCGCAGGCCTTGCAGTCCTGATGCTCCTGGTGCCAGATGAGTTTTGGGAAGTATGAAATGCAGCAAGGACGACTGGTTCTCTGTGGTCAGTGTTTCATTCAGGGTCTCCTGGGTGCCGAGCTGTTTCTGCAGATTCAGGACTGGACAACCCACCCCAGAACCTTGCTGAAACCTGAGACATTGGAGTAGATCCCTGTCATTCTGTGTCACACATGTATGACTTCTGTAGGGCATGGATTCACAAGCACAAATTTTATGTGCTATGGGGACCTGCAAGCTTACAGTTTTCCCTACATCTTTGTATGTGTGCGTGCACATGTGTGTAGTGTGTATTTGTGCGTGTGTAAGTGTGTGTAAATGTCAGAAGATAGCCTTGGGTGTCATTTCTTTATCCACTTTGAAATGAGTCTCTCACTGGCTTGGAACTCACAGAATAGGCTAGGCTGGTAAGCCAGCAAGCTCCTGGGATCCACCTGTCTCTGTCTTCCCAGAGCGGGGATTACAAGTGTGGGCCATCACACCTGGATTTTGGGTTTTATTTATTTATTTATTTATTTATTTATTTAAACAGGGTTTTCCCATAGCCTCAGATGGTCTGGAACTTGCTATGTAGACTGGGCTGACTTTAGATTCATAGGGATGCCCCTGCCTCTGCCTGCCCAGTGTTGGGACTAAAGGTATGTACTACCACACCCAGATGAATTTGACATTTGAACTGGGAATTATTATATGTGTGGTATGCAAGTATGTTCATGTATATACATGTGCATTTGGGGTATGAGGGCAGATGTATGTGTGAGTGCACATGTATGTGGAGGAGAAGACAACCTCGGGTTGTTCCTCATGCACTGTCTATCTTGCTTTTTGAGACAGTGTCGCTCATTGGCCAGGAACTTGCCAGCATGCTGGTCAGTCAGTCCCAGGGACCTACCTGTCTCTACCTCCCAGTGCTGGGATTATAAACATGCATTACCATGTGTAGTTCTTTACATAGGTTCTGGGGATCAAACTAGTTTGCATACTTAAAGGACAAACAGTTTAATAGCAGCTACTGCCTTAGTCCTGGGATTGGGAATATTTCAAAGTAAAATCATGTTTAGGATGAACATGTTGATTGACAGAGCGCTTTCCCACCCAGAGGGGGAATTCTTTGTTAGGTGGGTTCCACAAGCCACAGGTGGAATCGCACATCTGTCGTTCCTTTGCTACGCATACACTTCCTTCACTCCTTCATTATGACGGTGGGACTACGCTAGGTGCCTCAGCAGGAAGGCAACAGCACTCTCAGGATGCCCCCACTCAGCCTGAGCCCTGCCCAGAGGAACCAGGATGGGCACTCCAGGTCCACACAGGACCAAGATTGCCTCACCTTGGACAGTCAGCAGCGCAGTGCCTGCTGTGAGCAGGATCAGGTGAATGGCCATGACCACCATGCAGAAGGTCCCCCCATTTCTCTTCTTGGGCCTTGGATCTGAAATACAAGATGAGAGATAGGGGCTGCACAAAGAACAGAGCAATAGGCTAGCCTGTGCCAGGCCACACCTGAGAGAGCCAAGACCTCCCTGAGAAGCTGTGTAAGAAAAATCCAGATCTTCCTAATTCCTGTTTTTTCTATAAAACAAGAAATGCCACATTCAGTTCTCCATAGGTGTGACTGGGGAGGTGAAGACAAGCAGATCCCTGGGCTTGCTGGCTTACTTACTTGGTGAATCCCAGGCTGGTGAGATACTGTCTCAAAAACAAAGTAGAAAATGCTTAAATAACAACCCCCAAGATTGACCACTGGCCTCCACATGCATGCTCACACAAGTCACCAGATAGAGATGATATGTGGACCTTACTCATTACTAAACACCACTATGATGCTTGCCTTGTATTAGAGTCAGCCAATGCTTATGCCATGAATCAGTGCTGCCATGGATTGAATTTACAGTCTGGGAGGACGAGGAGGGTTTCTTCTTTTCCATGTTCCTAAATGCTGAGTGAAGCTCAGAGAATTGAGAAACTTATTAAGATACATGATGCATGTCTGCAGTTCATGTCTTCACTTTCTTTGTCTTTGGTTTCTCTCTCTCTCTTTCTCTCTCTCTCTCTCTCTTTCTGTGTGTGTGTGTGGGTGTTCATACAAGGAGGTACGCATGCACGGAGGGCCTTAAGCATATAGAAGACAGATGACAAAGGCTGAGGCACTGTCCTAGTTAGCTTTAATTGTCAACTTCACAGCCTAGAGTCACCTGAGGAGGAAGTCTCAACTGAGAGATTGCACAAGTCAGATTGGCCATGTCTGAGGGAGATTGTCTTGGACTGATAGTTTATGTGGGAGGGCTCAGGTACTGTGAGAGACACCTTTCCCTAGGCTGTCCTGTGATGTATAAGAAAGCTAGTGGAACATAAGCAAAAAGATGAAACTGAGGCGAAAAAAGAGAGTAACCCCAAGGGAATGGCCAGGGATGCGCACCCTGACCCAGAGTGCTTTCAGAATGCAGTAACCCAGGAAGGTGGGAAGAGTTTTCAGAAACTGACAGCGCTATGGTCTATGTTCTATAGAAGATGTGGATCTGGAGGGAAACGGATATGATATTTCAATCTTACAAGGGATCAAAAGAAAAAATGGCTGAATACCCACCTGGTCTTCCACTTCCACCATCTCCCAGTGCTCCTCTCTTGCCGTACATGATGGGCATCTATCAGGAGGTGCTCCATCCCATACCCAGCTCTTCATGCTTAGTAAGCAAACCCAGAGAAGTGATATGTGCCCTGAAGGCTTGATAAATGCTACCCTCTGAGCAGCAAAGGGCAGTGTGGGTAACTGCCTTTCTCTGCTTGCCAGCTGTACCAGAAGGGGGTGAGCAAGAGGGCAGATGGTACCCAGTCAACAAACAGACTGACAGGGTTTTAAAAACTAGATTGTCAGCAGACCCCCCAGCTCCCAAGGCGGCAAGAACCTTTATGATAAATCCAGCATGTTTAAATAGAATTCAAAGTCTCCTAATATAGTATAGCAATTATCTAGCAAATAATGGAAAATCATTCTTATATCAAGAACAGAGAAAACCATAACTTTATTGAGAGAGACAACAGGAGCCAGTGTTAAGTAGATACATGGGTTGGAATTACCCAACATCCAATAAGAATTTTAAAGCAGCCAGGTGTGGTGGCACACTCTTTAATTCCAGCACTTGGGAGGTAGGTGGATATCTGTAAAATCAAGACCAGCCCAGTGTACACAGCAAATTCCAGGTCAGCTGGGACTATAGAGAGACCTTGTCTCAAAGAAAAGAAACAGTGTAGTAAAATGAATAAATAAATACTAAAGTTTGAATTTCAGACAAACCACAATATCTCTCAGTAATCCTGGAGTCTTCAGGATTGCATTCCTGACGATTTTGTTTAAATGGCTATAATCAGATCGCTTACTATTCTTTTCAAGACTCCTAAAGTTAGAACTTTATGCTGTTGTCACTAGAGAAAAAGCTTCTTGAGGAATTAAATAAATGTTTCTCAAGAGATGGAAAAGTTAGTTAAATAGTCTTGATTTAAGAATCAGGTACGGTGGCACATGCCTGTAAGCCCAACGTTCAGGAGACAGAGACAGGATGGTCACCCAGAGTTTAAGGGTGAGTTTCAGACCAGCTAACACTACAGAGTGAGACCCTGTCTTATAAGAACGAAACAAACATATGTACATATTCTTGACTTACAGGGTTTTTTTTTTAAATCAAAGCATACTGTAGTTGTTAAAACAAATCATTTTTAACATTGTTAATGACCATAGTGATAAATAATATCTTAGGTCATTAACATTGTTAATGACCATAGTGAAAAAATAGTATCTCATTATAAAATGATTCATACTGAAAAAGTAAAATATAACAGAAATATTTTTAGATTCCTCACATATCCAGTTACTTTACTTGAAGGAAGAAAACAGACAAAAAGAAACACATTTGAAACAAAACTTTTCACTACAATTCTAGGTATCAGATGCTTTTTGTTACCTTAGTTTATTTCTTTGCTTATCTTTGTCACCTTACTGTCACAGCGTGATTTATTCAACAGACCACACAGCAGTTGCATGCTGGTAACAACTGACGACTACTGGTACTCCCAAAACTTACTGGGTCCCTTTGAGATTCAGAATTTTGCATCATTTTAGACTTTTCTGTGTTTGTATATCTGGGTGTGATGAACTGCTGATGACATTTTGTTCTAAAATGAGATATTGGTTAGTACATTTTTAGGGTCACACTGGCTGGTTTTCAAAGTTTGAATGAAGTACAGATCCTAATTTGTTTTTCAAGGCAATATCAGTATTTGCTCATACTATCTAAACCCCTTACAAAATAAAGCTAATTCAATCTGGAAAAAAAGAAGAGTTTTAGAGAGCCATCAAATGAATGTTTTAGTAAGGGGAGGTGCAGGTAGGGGAGTACATCTGAATATATTCAAAATATACTGTATGAAAACCACAAAAATTCCATTTGAAAAGGGAAAATATCAAGCAAAGGAAAAAGCCAGATACTCTCGAAAACTTAAAATCTCAACCCCCTCCAAAACAGAGGGTCTGAAAGCATCCAATGGGAGCCATAGAACTAATCCCACTAGTACTGCCAAAAATAATATGAAAATTTCACCAAATGAACTAAAATAGTATGATAAACATGACAGAGGAAGCAAACATGGATTGGGGAGATCGCTCCATAAGGAATGTGCTTCCCTTTCAAGCATGAGGAGCTGGATTTAATCCCTACAGTCCACAGAAAGATGCCATGCATGGTGCAATCCCAGCACTGGGAAGGCAGAGACAGGTGATCCCTGGGACATGCTGACCAGCCTATCCTATTTGGTGAGCTCAAGGCCAGTGAGAGACCATGCCTTATAAAACAAGATAGGGTGTTGCCTAAAAGATAATAATAGCTGACATTTTCCTGTGGCCTCTACACACATCAGTATACACATTCATTCATGTGTGTGTGAACACACATACATATCTGTACACATATCCAACATATAAATAGTGATAGAACTGTAGAAATTACCCAGTCTGCAAAACAGAAATCAACTGAAAAAAAAATACATGAACAGAACTTCAGAGATTTGTGAACAAAACTGTAAATATCCGGTGTTGATATCATTGGAGCCCTAGAAACAAGGTGGGGCTGAAAAAATATTCAAAGAAATGATTGCTAAAAGTGTCTCATGTTTTGTGAACTATGTATACTCACCTAAAGAAGCTGAAAGATCCTCAAATATGGCAAACCAAAGAACATAGTGATGAGAATTCAGGGACTGTTGAGGTGACTCAGTGGGTAAAGCACTTGCCTTGTAAGCACAAGGACCTGAGTTCAAACTCAGAACCTACTTAAAAAAAAAACTGGCTATGGTGGGACATGTTTGTAATCCCACTGCTAGGGAGGCAGATACAGGCAAATCCTTGGAGCTCATTAATCAGCCAGCCTAGCTTACTTTGTGAGTTCCAGGATAGTAAGACCCCATTTCAAAAAGGAAAAAACTTTCCAAAAAAAAACTGTGCAGACAGGTCTAAGGAATAACACATGCCTTGGAGGTTGACCTCTGACTTCCATATGCATAGGTACACACAAGTACATCTGCACCCACACATACATGCACTTATGCACACATGTACACCCACATATACATGAACACTTACACATGCAAATGTACACACAAATATAAAGAGTTAAAGGTGGAGAAAATTGAAGATCTAAAGAAAAATATTGAAAGCAGTCAGAGAGATGGCACACACTGCTTGCAGAGACTCCTGCTCTGAATGACAGCAGATTCCCTCTCTGCAACCATGGAGACCAGATATAAGTGGCACAACGTACTTCGTGCACTGAAAGGACAGAATTGCCAACAGTGAATTCTCCTGTGAATGAAACATCCTTCAGGAACGCAGGGGAAATGCAGACATTCTCAGATGAAGGGAGACCAGGAGGATGTAAAGGAAGTTCTCCAAACAGAACACGACAACAGAAAGCCTACAATTTCAAAACAGAGAGAGAATAATGGAATGCACAGAAATGGGGATACATATTAAACAATTTCTCTCTGCAGGAGTTTCTAAAATCACACTTTGTGGTTGAAAATAAATAGACTTTCTTCTGTTAGTGTGTGCAGTGTATGGAGAGGAGATTCTGAGGGTAATTATATTTTTAAGTGGTGATGGACATAAATGGAAATAAGATTTTTATACTTGACCTGAAGTAGGAAAAATGTTAATACCCACAGGTTGTGGTACATTCTGCATGTGCATTATAATACTCAGAGAAACTCTGAAAAGAACTGCTGCGGCTTGAATGTGAAATGTTTCCCATAGGCTCATGTGTTGAACACCTTGATTCCAGTGGGTGGTGCTGTTTGGGATGGTTATAGAGCCTCTAGGAAGTGGGGCTTTGCTGATGAGGTGAATTATAAGGCTCAAGCCTTGAGGGTTTCTAGCCTATCTCCAATTTCTATGGACTCCAAGCTTCGTCAGTAGAGATGCGATGTTCCAGCCAGCTCCCTCCTCCTGCCACCATGGCTTCCCTGCCTACTGCCATGTCTTCGCATGACAGACTGCATCCCCCTGGAACTGTATGCCAAAATAAACCTTTTCTCTCTTAAGCTAATTTTGTCGGGGTATTTTATCAACAGAAAAAATAGCTAAGGAAAAAAAAAACGAAGACAAAAAGTAAAAAGACCGTATGTTCAAAATGGATTTTCCAAAAGTGTTCAGATAGTCCATTGGAAAATAAAATAAAATAAAATAAGAACATAAATAAAGAAATATAGGTGAATGAGAAAGAAGGAAAAGTCAGAAATTGCACATTAACATGGCAGATTTAAGCCCTAACAGAGCAATGATTAGTGTACATATTAATCATCTAAATCTACCAATCAGAAAATACAGGTATTAGCAAATTGAATTACAAAACATGATTCAACTACATATTATCTCTAAGAAACCAAAGAGAAGAACTTAAAAATATACAAAACCAAACTGATAATAGCTAAAAGAAGAGATGGACAAATTCATAATTATAACTAGTAATCTTAATTTTAAGACTTTGCTTTGAGTAACTGATAGAAAACCAGCAAAGACAGGAGAATTGAACATGGATGAACAGTGTTTAATGAACATTTTTTACAGAACACTTTGTGCAGTAACAAAAAAAGACCCATTCTTTTCCAGCACACATAGAATATTCACTAAGATAGATCACAGTCCGGGTCAAAAAAATCTCAGGTAGATAGGGGGAAAAATGAAGTTGAGTCCTGTGAAGATTACTTAGTCAATAAAGTGCTTGTTGTATAAGTATTAAGAACTGAGTTTGGATCTCCAGCACCCACTTATTTATCTATTTATTTATTTAGTATGTGTATTATTACCCGTGTGTATGTAACTGGTGTTATGTAATGCCCATGGAGGTCAGAAAAGGGTGTTAATTCCCCTGGAACTGGAGTTACAGACAGTTGTTAGCCTCCATGTGCTGGAATTGAGCCCAGGTCCTCTACAAGAGCAGCCAGTGCTCTTAACTGCTGAGCCATCTTTCCAGATCCCTCAGTACCTGCTTTAAAAGCTGAGTACATCAGTGTTTTGTAATTCCAATGCCAGAGAAGCAGAAACAGGAAGCTCTCTAGGGTTCATGGCCCAACAAATCTAGCTGAGTCTGTGATCTCCAAGTTCAGTGAGAGACTATTTCAAACAATGGAGTCTGAAGAGATGGCTCAATGGTTAAAAGCACTTAATGTTCTTGCAAAGGACACAAGTTTGGGTCTAGTACCCATACCAGACCAATGCAATAAAAATAAATAAATAAAATAAATATAGCCTGGAAAGGAAAAAATACATTCCTATTTGCAGACATGACTGTCTATATTTTAAAAATCCCTAAGAAACTGATCATGGTGGTATATACATTAGTCCCAGCACTAGAGAGGCAGAGACAGGAGGATCTCTGTGAGATTGAGGCCAGCCTGGTCTACATAACAAAAATCAAACCAAAACAAAACACCCCTAAGAATCTTTTCAAGAAATTCCTAGAACTAAGTAAGTTCACCAAAGTTCTCGAAAGTTCTAAAGATCAACATATAAAATCACTCTCATTGCTCTATCCTAATAAAAAGCCATTGGGAACGAAGCTTAAAACACAGTAGTACTAATAATCATTCCAAAGAAAATATAATATTTAGATGTAAATCTAGCAAAACAATACAGGATCTGTTTAATGAAAAGTACAAAGTTCTAATTGAGAAAAGTTAAATAAGTGCAGAGACATACTCAGTTCATTGATCTAAACCTGAATATAGTAAAGCTCTAGATTATTCCTACATTCATACCAAAACCCCAGCAATATTTGAAGATTTTGTATGCACAGGACAAGCCAACACTAATTCTTAAGTGTGAAGCCCTTCAAGAGACCCAGCTATCTTTGTGTAATCATCCTACAATATTCACAATCATCATATGTATGTTACAGATATGTACAATATCTGTATTTCTTAACTTCTCAATCATACCTTAAAAGGCTGGGAAAGAACTGGGGATATAACTCACAAGTGTAAGAACCTGAGTCCGAGTGCCAGCACCCATGTAAAAGCAAGGCAGGCAGTTCACACTTGTGCTTGTAATCCCAGTGCTGGGAGGTAGAGACAGGTCCCTGCACTTTCCAGCCAGCCATACTAACTCACTAGGCAAGTTCCAGGCCAGAGAGAGAGGTTCCAGAGAGAGAGGCTCTTTCTTTCTTTCTCTCTCTCTCTCTCTCTCTCTCTCTCTCTCTCTCTCTCTCTCTCTCTCTCTCCTTTCTCTCTCTCCCCCCCCACACACAAGATGGACACCCGTAGCTTTCTGCTAGTCTTTACATGCAAGCACACACATGAACACATGCATGAATGTACACAAGAAAAATCCAGTAAAAAAGGGAAATAAGGCAAAGTATGTTGAATGAAAACCAAACAGTGGTTAGTAAGGGGAACTTGTTACTAGAGAGATGGGAAGGTGGGAAGCAATACTGGGGCCCGAGAAAGGAAGGGGGAGGCATTCTGCTTGTAGAATATTCTGTGAAACTTAAATCATTGTTTAGACTGAATTGACAGGAAAACAGGTATAGTTCAAATTTGAAGTATCTCAACATACCCCTGGGGGGAGAGAGAGAGAGAGAGAGAGAGAGAGAGAGAGAGAGAGACAGAGAGAGAGAAGGAGGAGGGGGAATACCAAATGTTGTCAAGGAAGGACCATTTCAGAAGTTTGCCAATCTCAGTTCTGGAAATTTCCACAGTATAGGTCAAAATACACCCCTGATATTTTTGAGCAATTGAAAAAATGTAATGTATACTGGCCTGCTGCTGCCTTCCTGTAATGCCAGCACTTGGGAGGGTAAAGCGGGAGGATCATGAGTTTGAAGCCAGCTTGGGCTACAAAGTGAGGCCCTTTGTCATACAGGAGACAGATGCATTTTGTATTTCAATACTAGCCGAGTAGGAAAATAATCATGGGGCTGGGGGTGGGGCTCAGATGACAGAGTGCTTGCCTAGAATCCATGATGCCTGGTTCCATCCCAGCACTGCAAAAACTGGGTGTGGTGGTGCAGGTCTGAAATCCCAGTACTCTGGAGGTGGAGGTGGGAGGACTAGGATTCAAGGTCATCCTTGGCTGCTTATGGAGATCAAGGCAGTCCTGAGCTACATGAAGTCCTGTCCCCCCTAAAATAATGGCAGAGAAGGAAGAGAAAGAGGGAGAGGAGGAGGAAGAGGAGGAGGAAGAGGAGGAAGAAGAGGAGGGCAAGGAGAAAGAGAGGGGAGGAAAGGGTTAGAGAGGAGACGCGACATTCAGACGTACTTCAGTTTGTGTGGTGGGTTTTTTTGAGAACTGTATATGAAAATTTGAAGACAGTTTTTTGGTTTTGTTTTTGTTTTTCCCCAGAAGAAAATTAAAGTAAGGTGGTAGGGGCCATTCAGCGCTCACCACCAAGTCGTTTCAGTCAGCACAGTAAGCCATAGCAAATTGCTGTTCATAGTGACACTTTTCTAGGAAGGTCCATATATCCCTGATCTTTGTGCTAGAAACTAGGAAGTTGCAAGGATACTGAGAAAGTGTTCCAGCCATGTTAGATTGGTGAGTTTTTGTTTGGTTTGAATCTTGGTTTGGGGTTTGAGTTTTAGTTTGTGGTGCCTACAATCCGAGTCAGAAGCCTGGGCTTTGCCCTTGACTCTTGTTCCTCTGTCTCCTGTCTTGACCTGCACTCCAGACCTACTAATCTGACATCTAATGTTTACCCAGGGCATTTTCTGTTTCTCTCTGTCATTCTATCTCTCAATCTCTGACTCTGTCTCTCTCCCTCTCTGTCTGTCTCTCTGCATTTGTATGTGTGAGTATGTGTGAATATGCATGCCACACGTGGTGGTCAGAGGACAACATCAGGTGCCAGTCCTCACCTCCCGCATTGTTGTCCTCTGCTGAGTATCCCAAGCTGGCTGGCCTGCAGTCTCCCAGGCATCTTTGTCTCCCCTACCAATCATACCACAGGAGTACAGAGATTTCAGATGTGTGCTACTGGCTTGGCTTTATGTAGGCACTAGGGATTAAAGCAGATCCTCATGCTTGCACAGCAGGTGCTTAACCCATTGAGCCATTTCCCCAGTCATTGTTTTCCTTCTTTACAGCCACTTTTCATCTCTTGCCACAAGCATCCTGGCC
The DNA here is from genome assembly GCA_035773235.1 of Eospalax fontanierii. Classification (NCBI taxonomy): domain Eukaryota; kingdom Metazoa; phylum Chordata; class Mammalia; order Rodentia; family Spalacidae; genus Eospalax; species Eospalax fontanierii. The sequence continues at coordinate 117,966,978 of CM069524.1, forward strand.
CCTACTCTCCAGCCTTCTCTCACCTATCATGGTGAGCGAGCTCAGCTCCAGACAGTGCACTCAGTTCCTGTTCAGTCCTCCAGTTTCCCTGCTGCCCTGGAGAGTCCTCCATCTTAGCTTAAATCCCACCGAGACCCCTTCCCAGTTCTGGCCCAATGGTATGGAGTTTTTCAGACTTCTCAGAACATTGCTTGTGAGTGTGACCTGACACCCTGCCCTTGCCAGCCGTGCTCCCGCGTCTGCCCCAGCTCCTTCCATCCCTTCAGCTTTAGAAGAGACGGCAGCTCTAACCCCAGGTCCCCCTCCCTTCCCCACGTTAGGTCCTTTCTTGATGTCCTGTGAAATTCTCAGCCTCAGTCAGAGACAGATTGTTTAGAAAGGCCAGCTGAAGAGGGGCTTGCCCAGCTGTCCCCTTAAGTATGGACTCCTCAGTCCAGCAATCATGTTTATTCAGGTGTCTTTTCTCCGTGCTGAGTGTGATATCCCATAGGTGCTGAATACATTTGGTCTGTTGATTTTCTAGCACATTGCATCTTTAAAAGTATCAGATCCAGGTAGAGAGAGAGATTAGTCAGTAAAGTGCTTGCCTAGATCCCTAGAACATATGTAAAAAAAAAAAAAGCCAGGCACATGGGTGGAGAGATGGCTCAGCACTTAAGAGTGCTTACTGTTCTAACAGAACCGGAGTTCAGATTCTCAACATCCACATGACAGCTCACAACTGCCTGAATATCTCATTCCAGGGAATCCCATATCCCCATCTGGCTTCTATGGGCATCTGCACACACATGTATATGTATATATTTGTTGGTATAACAATTAATAAATCTTTAAAAAGCCAGGCATGATGGCACCTGCTTGCAACCTCAACACTGGGGAGGTGGATTTGCAGATCTCTGGGGCTCACCAGGCAGCCAGCCTAGCCTAATTGGAGAGCTTCAGAAAGGTAAGAGACCTTGTCTCATAAAACAAGGTAGACAGTACCTGAAAAACATCTAAAGTTGACCTTTAACCTCTGTGCACACTTGCTCTTACATATATGTTACATATATGTTCACACATGCATGTACACAGACACACACATAAACAGATTCAGAATGCTGTATTCTGAGGCATTCTGACTGAGCAACAGAGGTTGCTGTTACCCACACTCACGCCCTTCTCTGTCATGCCACTAATTCCCATCTGCGGCATCCCAGACCCCTGCTCCTGAGACCCTTATCAGCTCCGGCCAGAAACCTTCCAGATACAATGCTGTGTGAGCAGGACACCATTCCCACACATGCGACTTCTAGAAAAGTCTATGAGTGAGAATAACTGATCACCATGGAAGTTGATTCCAATAAAATGCTCTGGAATGGGAAATCAGAGCTCACCCATGGGAAGTAAATCTACCCTTGACTTTAAATGCTACAAATTCCTGAGGATGTAAAAGGCACCTCACCTGCGTAGCACTGAGAGAGATGATAAAGACAATTTAAAACATTTTTGAGGGGCCAGTGAGGTGACTCAGTATGTAAAGGTACTTGCCACTGTGCCTGATAACTTGAGTTGAATCCCCAGATCCCACATGTGGAAGGAGAAGACTGGCTCCCAAAAGTTTTCCTTTGATCTCCACATATGTGCCATGGCCATGGCACATGTACACACACACACACACACACACACACACACACTAAATTAATTAATTAATTAAAATTTAATAATGTTTTTAAAGCTGGGTTCCATTTAAGTTGAAGTAGTTCAGAAGCTAGGAGCCTACCTTGGCTGACAGAAAATGAACATTCTGCTCCCAGGTCAACACATCAGCTATAACAGATGCCTCCTTAAAGGGTTTTAAAGGACTTAACATTCAAAAGCAAAATGTCGTTTTTCCTTCAGTGCTATGAATTTTTATTTTTTATTTTTTTGAGATAGGGTATCATGTAGTTCAGGCTGGCCCCAAACTCCTTACGTAGTTTAGGATGACCTTAAACTCCTGATCCTCCTGCCTCCACTTCTCAGTGGAGATAGATTTTAAAATATTTATTTTATTTTTAACATGGGTGTTGGGAACAGAACCCAGATCTGAAAGAGCAATAAGCACTCTTAATCACTGAGCCACCTTTCTAGCCTCTGCTTCTGTGTGCCACCAGCCCTTGTTCATGTGATTCTGGAAATGGAACCCAGGGCTTCATGCATGCTAGATGAGAACTGTAACTGAGTCCCAGCCCCAGCCCCAGCCCCAGTCCCTGTGGGACTTTTTCACACACCTTTTGTATTGTTATTTCAGCACACAACTGGTGTGCCTAAAGAAGACCCTCATTAAAGAAGGGGACATCAATTTAATAGGCATTGACATTTATCCAAGGTAAAATATTTAAAGATTATTTAAAGGAATGAAGAGGATTTAAACAAAAATCAGCCATATGCCAAGGACACAGCATTTATAATCAGCATCCAGAAATTCCAGATAGAGGAATTTTCTAGAGCAGTGATCTGAGCAATCTAGAGGGTAAGAGTCAGGTGCAAAATTCATCAAGGGTTCAAACCTCTATCTCCTATCATCTTGTTTCATCTTACTTCCCACCAACAGACATACCATGTTTCTGGGCAAGTGCATTGATGAGGGAATTGTACTTTACCATTGATTTCAAAGGTCTCCATCACAGGAAACATGGCTTGCTCCAAATTAGCTTCTTCTTTAGTGCTCCGCAAGAATGTTTCCTCCTTGAAAGTTTCTTTATTTCCCATTTCTAAGTTTTATAGGTAGCCAAAGCCCTGGAGCCAGCAGAAACACTCCCCCAAAGAGGAACCTGTGCTGCCATTTAAGTGCTGCAACTAGCCTGAGAGCTCACATGCTTCCCTTTGGCAATGATTCCTGAATTTGCACAATGTTTCCTGACTGTGAGGACCAGGCCATTCTCATGTGGAACCACTACTTGGGGAAGCTGCTTGTTGAGGAGACATGAACTGGTTTGAGGGACTCCCCGGCTTGTCCCCAGACCCTAAGTGGATCATGAAGAGGATCTTTCTCTTTCTCCCTATGCTTGTCCAAGCCCTACCTCAGTCCAGACCCAGCTGGCTGTCTCAAAATCTCTCCAGCCCACACTGAAGTCTTCCTTTGATCCACTTCAGGCCTGAGTTCATCCTTCAGCTTTAATGTGGGCCCTGGACAAACAGTAGGAACATTGCTTGGGAGCCCAGGAGACATGCAGAGTCTTGGCTCCTACCCCATACAGACTGGATGCAAGTCTACAGTTTAATGAGGTTACAAAGTGGTTTACATATATGTTAAAGTTTTAGAAGTAGGATGGGAAGATGGCTCAGTTGATAAAGTGCCCACCTTACAAACATGGGGACATAAGTTCTGCTTCCGAGAACCCATAAAAAAGTCAGGTGTGGTCTCTACTCCTCCCAGAACAGGGGAGACAGAAACAGGCAGATCCCTAGAGCTCTCTGACCAGCCAGTCTAGCTAACTGGTGAGGTTCAGTTCAGTGAGAACCCCTGCCTCAAAAAATATGGTGGAGAGTGACAGTGGAAGACTCCTGATAACCTCTGACCTCCACAGGCACACACACATACATGCATTCATCAGCATGTACATATGCACACACAAAATTAAAAATTAAATAGTTTTGGAAGCACTCTTTTGCAGCACATATTAACACTCAGATTTCTGTCAGAGATCCCTAAGCCACTGTGTGTGTGTGTGTGTGTGTGTGTGTGCATTTAAGGGTGTTTGCGTGTGCATGTGCACACACATGTTCAGTCCAGCCCAGTGAAGTCCAAGCTCCTGTAGGGAACCCTTCAACCTTGTTTCTTCTGGGGCTGAGCATAGTAATTAAGATACAGAAGCAGAGGCTAGAAAGGTGGCTCAGTGATTAAGAGTGCTTATTGCTCTTTCAGATCTGGGTTCTGTTCCCAACACCCATGTCAGACAGCTCACAACTGTCTGTAACTCCAGCTCCAAAGAATCTGACACATCTGTGGGCATTCAAACTCATATGCACAGACCACTTATACAGAATTAAAAATAAAATAAATATTTTAAAATCTATCTTTATTTTATGTGTATGAATGTTATGCCTGCATGTATGTAAGTGCACCCATGTCATGTGGTACACACAGAGACCAGAAGAGGGCATTGGATCCCCTGTAACTGGAGTTATGGACAGTTGTTAGCCCCCACGTGGATGCTGGGATTTGAACTGAGGTTTTCTGCAAGGACAGCCAGTGCTTTTAACCTCTGAGTCATCTCTCCAGCCTCCAAAATAAAATAAAGATTTTTAAAGATGCCGATGGAGAGGCAGCATGGATGCTTTAAATATCACCTGGTCTTCATGGTCGCTGTGGGTCTGTGGACAAGTCACTCGAACTGTGGCTGCCTTTCCTTCTTTGTTTGTAGAAGGGAGATGTGGAGAATTGTTGCGTTAAGTGAATGAAATCACTTGAGTTCAGATCTGGGGAGACGACCCAGTCAGTGAAGTGCTGTTAGCCTTGCTAGCATGAGGACCTGAGTTTACTCCCAGAGCCCATATTTAAAAAGCTGAGCGTGGTGATATGTCCCTGTAACCCTCACTCTGGAGAGCTGGAGACAGGAAGACCCCTAGGACCCACTGGCCAGCCAGCCTAGCCTACTTGGTGAGCTCCAGACCAATGAGAGATCTTGTCTCCAAAAACAAGGCATATGACCCCTGAAGTTGAGATTGTCCTCTGGCTTCCATATACATGCACAAGCACCCCCACACGTGTATATCTGCACATATATGACACATACAGAGAAGTCGTGTGAGTTAGCTAATCATGTACTTGTTCTTGCTTTTATTTTTTCTTTTTTGAAAATTTTTGTTATAGTTTCACTTAGTGTGTGTTTGTCTGTGTGTGTGTGTGTGTGTGTGTGTGTGTCTGTCTGTCTCTGTATCTGTGGGCACAAGTGTGCCACAGTGCTTCTGTGGCGGTCAGAAGACAACCTTCAGGCGTCATTTCTCTCCTTCTACCATGCACGCTCTGGGGATCGAACTCAGGTTCTCAGGCTTGGCAGCAAGTGCCTTTACACACTGAACCATCTCCCTAAAGAGGTGGTGGTTCTTGGGCATTGGATGTCAATGTTGAAGGCAGAGCATTTGCCTTGACCATATTCACAGTCCAGCACATGAGATGGAGGTAGAGACTGTAATTCCCGAGGAGAGAAGTGCCTGGATGCTAGGTGACAAGGCTGGACATATCCCCCAGGCCTCACTACCTGGAGCAAGGACGTGGAGCTAAAAGGATGATAGGGCTTGACCAAGAGGTCAAGATAAGACAAAGGCCCTGCAAAGGAAGGAGAAGAAAGAGAGTGCCACGGAGGTGAAATGCCTGTGGTACAAGCTGGAGACTGAGAGATGAGAAGGAGCAGGGCCAGGAGGTGAGACCAGGAAAAGTCACCTTCTCTGGCCTGAAGCATGGCAGAAAGTGAAAGTGGGAGTAAGATTCAGCAGAACCAGTTCCTGGCGGTTCTCTGGAGGCGGAGGTCTCCAAAGCACCTACAGTTTCAACACTCAGGAAGTTGAGAGCTGAGGAGAAGTAGCTGGGACAAAAAGGATTAGAGCTGAAGCCTGGGGCACTTAGGGAAGTGGAGCCCCAGGCAATCAGTGCTGGTGGCAGGGCATGGGGCCTCCCCCACAGGGGAAATTCTTCCTGCAGAGGGAGCTGCTCACACTCACTGTGTACCATGCCCTCCCTAGTCTTTGCTTGGCTTGGTGCTCTGGGCAGTGGGGAAGGGGCTCACTGGAGAATGTTGTGATTTAACTTAGTGAGGGCTCTGGCAGTGCAGCCAGCCAGACCCAAGTCACAAATCCAACTCCATGAGCCTCAGAGGTGGCCTGATCAGTGGGTGAAGTGCTTGCTGCCCAAGCACGAGGACCTGTTTGGAGTCCCAGAACCCACGTAAAAACCTGGATATGGTGGTATATACTTGTAATCCCAGAGCTGGGGAGGTGGCCATGGGTAGATCTCTGAGGCTCACTGGCCAGCCAGCCTAGCCTACTTGGTGAGTTCCAGATTCATTGAGAGACTTTGTCTCAAAAAATAAGGTAAAGGCTATGTGATGAATAAGGGATGGACAAGGAAGAAACTGAAATGATGCATCTTTAAGATCTAACAAGCAGACTAGGCTTGGAGCATGCTGCCCCCACTCTGGATATGACTGAGAAGTACAGCTCTCAACATTCACCATTCTTCCTCTAACAGATGGAGACTATTAAAAAGTTCCACAACTGGAACCATAAGTGACCATAAGGTGCCCAGCCCTAAGTAACACATCTACAATGCAACCTCTATGCCTAAGGCTCAGGAAACAGTGTGGAAGAAAGGTTGTAAGACCCAGAGTCAGAAGATACCTGCTGATAGATAATGCATGAAACAGAATCTGCATCAGTGAAATCCCCACAGTTTGAAAGTCTAAGGAACTCTGCATAATGACAAAACCAGTTGACATGCCAGTTTGGAAAGGGAAAATTTCACGGGATCCAACTTCAAGATGAAGAGTTACATGCAACCAATGGATGCTGAGAGGGAGAACTGGCTTTCCCCAGAAACTAGCTCCTTGAGAGGTTATCTAATCTCAAGTAGGCAGTTCACGGAAGCCAGAAGAGGGCACTGAGCATCCTTTATCACTCTCTGACTGTTCCTTTGAGGTGGGATCTCCCTGAACCTGGGGATCACATTTTCTCAGCTGGGCTGGAAGTCATCAGGCCCCGGTGGTCCTCCTGCTTCTGCCATCACCCCAGCTGTTCCAGATGAACTCGGGATACCCAGCTTCTTGCAAGGTGCTGAAATCAAAACTCTGGTCCTCTTGATTGTTCAGCAAGCTCTGTTAACCACTAAACTCTACCTCCATCTCAAATAAGATTTTTATTTTTAGAAACACAGTCTCCCTGTAGTCCCAGCTGGCCTGAAACTTGATATATAGACCAAGTTGGCCTTCATCTGTATCTGCTTCCCAAGTGCTGGGACTAGAGGCATGTACCATTATACCCAGCCCAAATAAGATTCTAACCCAATCTTTAAAAAATCCCACTGAGCACAAACATCTTACGATCAGTAAAACACTAGCATTTAAAATAACTCAGCTCCACATGTGCCCTGGTCCTGGCCCTGGCATTAGCTCTGGGTTTCAATGTGTCCATTACAAGGGACTCTGAGAGTCTCCCTGTCTGCCCTGGGTGAGGATCAGAAGGAGCAATAAAAGTGTAGCACATCTGTAAGAGGAAGACTCTGTGGAGAATGGGGTCACTTACTAAGCCAGGCTGTAAGGGGGACTTCCTGCCTTGTCAGAGTTACCCTTCATAATCCTTTCAATCTCCCATTATGCACAAATCACACATTTACAGGGACAAGGTGTGGTCCCTTCCTGAGCTCCACTGCAACACTTTTATCTCCAGGAGTACTGATCTGACTCTTTCTTTCCCAGTTGAAGTGCTCAGATTGTATCTAGGGTCCACTGTGTTCACCGTATCCAGGGTTGGGCTTTTTTCTGAGCAGAGTCCCTCTAATTGGATTGGAGTGTCCAAATGTGTATGTTCTGAGAGATCCTGGTGGAGTTATGTCAAGTTTTCTAATGTTCTCTGAGTGACAGGAAAGTGGCTAATGCTGCCTTACTAGACAGGAGGAATGGGGGCAGGGCATCATAGGCAGGTGTGACCCCACTCTTGGAATCCTCTGCAGAGATTAATACTCCATTGCCTAGTGGGCCCAAAATCTGTTAACTAGTAAGCTCTTGGATGGTCACCAAGAAGAATCTTGGGGTGAACTTACTCTAGTCTGAAGTGGGGCAACTGTGTGGATGTGGTGTAAGAATCAAGTTACCCAATTAACTGGAGTTAAGGACAGTTGTTAGTCAGCATGTGGGCCCTGGAAACTGATCCCAGTCCTTTGCAAGAGAAGTCAGTTAACCACTGAGCCACCTCTCCAGCCCCACAGCAATCATTATTACTGTATTGTGGCACAATAGAAGTTTGTCTTTTGGGCCACTGGGACAGGAAAGTAAGAGGTGGATCCCAGTGACCCACTCCATTCTGCCTATCCTTAAGGGCCCATATACATGGGGACTTGAGAGGTTAAGATCACAGCTGTGCTCTGAGAAGAAAAAAAGAGAAGCAACTGCCCAGATATATTCTGGGTCTTCCCCTGAAGGACCCCAAGTCAGCAATCACAGAGATACTTGCACATTTGTTTATTACAACACCATTCACAGGAGCTAAGTTTGGAGTCTAGGTATCCAAAGACAGGGGAATGGAGAAAGAAAACATGGGTGACATATAGCATGGAATTGTTCTCAGTCATAAAGAAAAACGAAGCTATGTTATTTGCAGGGAAATGGATGAAACAGGAGGTAATCAGACTGACTAAGTTAAGCCAATGTTAGAAAGACAAATATTGGGTGTTTTTTTTTTTTCTCCTTTCTGATTCCTAGATTTTGTATAATAGATACAATTGTGTGTGTGTGTGTGTGTGTGTGTATGTGTGTGTGTGTGTGTGTGTATGTGTGTGTGTGATGAAAGCAGAAGCCAGACTTTCTAGGGAACAGAGTGGACTAATGAGGGAGGAGTGAGCCGAGGGAGGAGTGGCACAAGGGGACACTCTCAGCATACAATCTATGTTTGTGTAAGCTTTTTAAAACAGTTTTTTTTTTTAAGAAGACTCAAAGTAGTCTCTGGTAAGACTCTCCCTGCCCAGAGCTGCCAACCAGGACACACACAGGACAGGGACAGTGTGCTGGCTAGTTCTAATTATTAACTTCATATGACCTAGAGTCATGTGGGAAGAGTCTCAGTGAGGGATTGTCTAGATCAGATTGGCTGGTGGGCATGTCTGTGTAGGGTTGTCTTGATTGTTAAATGATGTGGGAAGACCCAGATCATGCCTTGGGCAGGGTGTCCTGTGTAAGAACAAAGAGGTAACTGAGCACAAGTAAGCATGAATGCATTCATTCTCTCTGCTCTTGACCACGGATGTGATGTGACTAATTGCTTCAAGTTTTTGTCTTGACTTCCCTGCAGTGGTGGACTATACCTGTAACAACTGTAAGCCGGATGAGCCCTTTCTCCTTTAGGTTGCTTTTAGTCAAAGTGTTTTATCAGAGCAACAGAAATGAAACTAGAGCAGCCAGGAAGGCAGCTCCTTCCTGCTCTGACTGTAGAGATACAAACTCTCCTGACCCCACACACCACACCCTGCATTTCTGGAACCCTCGATGTCTTCATGGGTGGCCAAGACTTTCATTGCACCATTTAGAAAGGGGATGTAAAAATGTGTTCTTGACTGAGAGAGAGGAAAGTCAGACACTGACATGAAATTCTGTGAGTGGTACTTGCTCTTCATCAGATCAGGTTAAGGATATTACAGATGTGGAGTGGGAAATGGTGGCCGCCAGTCACATGCCTATGGGGTCTCACATCACCTTATAATTTCCTCTGTGTGCGTGTGAGGGATGTTATGCATGTGTGTATAAATGCATGTACATGTGTGTGTAAGTGTATGTTCGTGTGTGAATGCATATGTCGGGGTCAGAGGAGGTCAGGTTCCCTTCCTTAGGTACCATCCACTTTGTTTTCTTTGAGGCAAGGAACTCACCAGTAGGCTAAACTGCAAGTCCCAGGGATCTGCCTGTCTCCGCCTCCCAGCACTGGGATTACAGCATGTACCACCATGTCTTTCTCTCTCTCTCTCTCTCTCTCTCTCTCTGACAGAGGATAGCCTTGCATGGCATTCTTCTGGTATCATCCACCTCCTTGTAGACAGGGTCTCTCATTGGCCGGAAAGTTGCTGATTAGGCTAAACTGGCTGGCCAGGGAGCCCCCCAGGGCCCTCCTGTCCTCGCTTCCCCAGCACCCACCGAGCTGTCTCCCCAGCCTCTGCGCCCTCCTCTTCATTGCCTTGACTCTCAGCTCCATTGTATGTCCTCCTCTTTATTGGGGAAATTCCAGGTCCTCAGAAGAGAACTCCTGTAGACTCTCCAGCATGTGTCCCAAAGATCTTGTCTGCCTTCCTCCAGGAACTTTCCAGATTCCTCTCAAGCTTCAGCCCTCAGCATGTGCTCCACATCCCCTCTCCTCTCACCTACTCAGCTCCTCCTTTCTCCTTCCCTTGGATTTGACGCTGCTGGAGTACTCCCAGCCACAAAGCTCATGCTCTGGTGTTTCTTCCATCCCAGCGCATGGACTCCTGCCTGCCATCCATTTTTGTTTTGCTCTCCCTTCTAGTAAACTTCCTCAGAAGAGTTGTCTATCCCACTACGTTCAGTTTCTCTGCTTCTGTGCTATTGTAGATCAACTGCAAAGGGATTTTATTGCTATCACTCAACTGAAACTACCTTTGTTGATATCACCAATGGACCCTGTGCTTGGCATTCTGTGATTAAATTCCAGTCCTCATTTTACTTAGAGCCATTATGTGCAGCTCATCACTCTTCCCTTCTTTTTTTAAAAAAGATTTCGTTATTTTTATTTTATGTGTATGAGTGTATTCCCTGAACGTATGTAAGTACACCCATGTTGTGCAGTGCCTGCTGAGGTCAGAAGGGGGTGTTTGATCCCCTGGCACTGGAGTTACAGATGGTTGTTGGCTGCTTGTGGGTACTGGGAACTGAACTGGGGACCTCTGCAAGAGCAGACAGAGCTTTTAACTGTTGAGCCATCTCTCCAGACCCACAGTACTTTTCTTACCTCACTAGTCATTCTTGGTTTATTTTTGTGTTGTTTTATTGTTTTTGAGGCAGAATCTCTTGTATTCCAGGCTGGCCTAGAACTTACTATATAGATGAGAATGAACCTGAACTTCTGTTCCTCTTGTTTCCACCTCTTGAGTGCTGGAATTATAGGTATCCATTGTCACACGTGGTTCATGTGGCACTGGGGATGGAACCAAGAAATCTGGCCACCTGAGGTCTGGGAACTTTCTTGATGTGAGAGTGGAACCTGCCCTTCTGCAATCTGGAAAGTTGGGATAAAAGATCACAAGCAGACTCTTGGCAAGAGGTTTGTCATTTCCTCCCAGAGGTTGTGGCTATAAGAAAGAGGCCTGAGCAGCAGTCTGGTCTAGATTCTAACATCTTCTCAAGAGAATAAGGCAGAGAATGATAGAGTGGGACACCTGATATTCTCCTCTGCTTCTTCATGCACACTCAGGGGTAGGCTCATCTCCACATACTTAAGCATAACATAGAAAGAGGGAGAAGGAGAAAGAAAGGGAGAGAAAGAGAGAGGGAGAGAATGGGGATATGACTCAGTCAGCAAAGTTCTTGTCTTACAGGCACAAGACTGGGCTTTGAATCCAGGTCTTTTGTAAGAGCAGTGCTCTTAAACTCTGAGCCATCTCTCCAACCCCAAATAAAATGTTTTTCAAAAAAGCAATCTGGGGGAGAAAGGGTTTATCTTAGTTGATAATTCCAGGTTACAGTCCTTCATTGTGGGGAAGCAGGAACTAGAGACAACTGGTCATACTACATCCACAATCAAGAGCAGAGAGAAATGACTACATGCATGCTCCCTTGCTAACTTGTGCTCACCTTGATTTCTCCATTGTTAGACAGTTCAGGAACCTCTGCCTAGGGAATGGTGCCATCAAGAGTGGACTGGGTCTTCTTACATTCATTATTGGGTCATTCCCCCATAGAAATGCTAGACAGTTATTTTATTAAGACTCTCCCAGGTGATTATAGATCTGTCAAGTTGAGAGTTAAAAACTAACCATTTCAACAAGTAAGGAAATTAAGGAGTTGGGGGACACAAGAAACCAATTAGGCCTCACTGATACACATAGACGCTCTACCTATAATGACTGAGTGCTCATTCTATTCAAGATCATAGAGACATTCTTAAGATATGACACTTTCAACCACAAACTCAATACCAATAGATTTTACAAAATAGATAAGCAAAAGGAGATGAATCACAAAAGTCATAAATATATGGAAATTAAGCAATGCATTCTTAAACAACTATGTCAAATAAAAAAACCACAAGGGAAAGAAGAAAACACGAATGAAGACTAAAACGCAACACATCAAAACTTATACATGTTTAGAAGTAGTTACGGTTATAACTATGACATCATGTATATTTTGGTACAATGAAATATAAATAGGCTGGTGAGATGGCTCAGTTGGTAAAGAGTTGGCCACACAAACATGAAAATCTGACTTCAGATTCCAAGAACATATGTAAAAATGTCAGGTATTCAGCACACTTCTGTAACCCCAGCACTGGGGAGGTGGAGACAACGGGATCCCAGGGTTTGCTGGCCATTCAGTCTTGATGAATCCGTGGTCTCCAGATTCACTGAGAGTCTCCGTCTCAAAAAACAAGACAGAAAATGATAGATGAAGACAGGTGACATCAGCCTCCACATACATGCACACATACTTGTACACACACACACACATGATATTGACCCGTATAGCTTTTTACCACTCTCTTCTGAGTAGCAGGACTTTAACTCCAGTCAATATGGAGGCTGGGGAATCTGTTTTCCTCATTTTTCTACCCTCAGCCTGTGCCTTCCCCACTGTCCCCATCAAGTCTGGGTTCAGAGAGACACTCCCTTCAAGGAAGAGCAGAGTTCATTCACTGGCTGTTTAGGTCATAAGACCCTAGGGATGAAGGGAGTGGACTGAACTCCTCGAACAGAAGTTCGTGGTTGTGAAAAAGAACCCAGGGCTGGAAGTCTTGCTTAGGTTTTTCTTCTCCTTTTGTTTCTAGAAACTACTAGTCAGCAGCCTGGGCAATTGTGAAGTCCAAGGGCGTGTGGACCAGAAATACAAGTGGAGAGTTCACCTGCGGTCTTATAGAAACACACTTTTACATGTCAACTTGCCATCACCTGGAATCATCTGGGAAGAGTCTCAGCTGAGGAATTATCTAGATCAGACTGGCCTGTGGGCATGTCTATGAAGGATTTTCCTAGTTAGATTCATTGAGTTGGGAAGACCCACCCTGAATGTGGGCAACATCATTTCATGGCTGGTCCTTCAATTGCATAATATTTATTTTATTATTTTTGTGTGTGTGTGTGTGTGTGAGAGAGAGAGAGAGAGAGAGAGAGAGAGAGAGAGAGAGATCCTGTACAAGTGCATTTGGTGCCTGTGGAGGCCAGAAGAAGGCACTGATTCCCCTGAAGCTGGTGTTACATGCAGTTATGAGCCATCCTACATGGATACTGGGAACTGAACTCAGGTCTTCTGAAAGGGCAGCAACTGCTCTTAAACCACTAGGAAACCTTTACAGTCTCCACTGGACTGTGTAAGAGTAGAGAAAACTAGCTGAGGAGAAGCAAGCAGTCAGCATGGGTGGGTGCATTCATTTCCCTCCGCTCTCAGATGCGATGTGACTGGCCCCTTGGGCTCCTGCCTTGACCTCCCCTCAATGCTGAACTGTAAGCTAGAAGTGTAAGCCAAACAAATAAACTCTTTCTCTCCTAAGTTGCTTTTACTGTCAGGATATTTGACCATAGCAAGAGAAGTGAAACTAAAACACCTAGAGAACACCTGGGGCACTGAGATAGAGGAGGGCCAGCTGCAGCTAGGAGTGACCTGCAAATGGATAGCTATGTGATCAATGAAGTTGCCATGAAGTCTGGCCTCCTCAATCAAAGAGAAGTCTGTGGTCACATTGTCTTCCATGTTGGCTGGAACAGGAACCCAGGTAGCTTTGAAAGACACGGGCTTGAGCCTGACTGAAGTGAAGGGATCAGGGCTTGCTGGACTGTTGAGCTGAGCACATAGGCAGATGGTGAAGTGCCTGTTCAGGCTTCCAGAAAAGAGGTGGAAGAGGAATAAGCCTTTGTCCTTGTTCAGGGTGTTACACCCAGTTGACAGTTACAGGTCTGGGAGCTGCCCAACATCCTTCACAAGAACCTCCTGATTTCCCCTATCAGAATTGCCACCTCTTGGCTGAGGATATGGAGCCTGCTTAGCATGCACCAAGTCCTAGGTTCAATTCCAGCACTACATAAATCTTGTGTGGTAGTGCATGCATGTATTCCCAGCTTTCTGGAGGTGGAAGCAAGATGATCAAAAGTTCATGGTCATCTTTGGTCATGTAGTGAGTGTCAAGCTAGCCTGGGCTACATGAAACTCCATCTCAACGAAGGAAAGAAGGGAGGAAGGAAGGAAGGAAGGAAGGAAGGAAGGGAGGGAGGAAGGGAGGGAGGGAGGGAGGGAGGGAGGGAGGAAGAAAGGAAGGAAGGAAGGGAGGGAGGGAGGGAGGAAGAAAGGGAGGGAGGAAGGGAGGGAGGGAGGGAGGAAGAAAGGAAGGAAGGAATTAGTTCTTCCCTACTACCAAGAGTTCTAATCAAAGGACCATAACTGACCTAGTAAACAGCTGGGCCAACAGCATGATTCCTTCCTGGTACTAAGTCTAGGACAGTGGGCAACAGCCTAAAAATACTTCAGTTTTTTACTAAGAAAGCCGTTCTTGCAGCCTGACCTGAGACCTGCCTGGCTGCCTATGCTCTAACATGACCAGTTTTTATCTTTCCTAATCTCAGTTCTTTCTGTCACGCGGAAGTCCCTGAAATTATTGCTGTAAATTTCCTTTTGTCAAGCTGGCTAGATTTCATTTCTACTGCAAGTAGCTAAACATCTCGAAGGGACATTGCTCTACCCATGGGGCTTCCAGCATGCTGCGCCTTCTTTCCCTGCTTACCTCTTAGGGCCATGTGCCTGAGGACTATGGACTTGCCTTGGCTATGGGTAAGGAGCTCCTTCCATCAGCCACTCATCAAGGGCCTAGCCAGTCCCAATCACTCAGGAAGTGAAGGGCTCATAGTGCTCAGAACAAGTAAGGTTGGCTCCCCCAGGGATTTAATTCAGGACTGGAGAGATGGCTTAGTGGTTAACAGTGCTTGCTGCTCTTCCGGAGGATCACAGTTTGGTTCCCAGCACCCACATGGGTTGGCTCACAACGTTCTGAAATTCCAGCTCCAGGGAATCTGATGTCCTCTTCTGGCCTCTGCAGGCATATGTGCACATGTTCATAAAAGCACTCACACATGTACATACAAATAAAATCTAAAAATTGAAAAAGAATAATATTCATTCTCCAATTTGAAGCCAATAATTACTGATCCTTTGCTGGTAATTCCCAATCTCACCCATTTATAAAAGGAACAACTGTGTATGAGTATATCTGTGTGTGTGTGTGTGTGTGTGTGTGTGTGTGTGTGCACGCAGGTCAGAGGACAACCTCAGATATCACTCCTCAGACATCATCCGTTCACCTATTTCTAGAGACAGAATCTCTCACTGGCCTGGAATTCACGTAGGCTAGGCTGGCTGGCCTGTGAGCCCTGGGGCTCTGCCTGTCCCTGTGTTCAGACTGAGAGCATGGTGCACCATACCTGGCTTCTTTAATATGGATCCTGGGAAATTCAACTTAGGTCTTCATGCTTGCACGGCAAGCACATATCAACTGAGCCATCTCCCAGCCCAGCAAGTTTTTATAATAATATAATAGTCACCAACACACTTTTAGTAATACAGCAATCTCAGAAACAAAAATCAAGAGGAAGTGGGTAGAGGGGTCACCTATGAAGAGCCTCCAAGAGGCCTTCAGGGGCAGTGCTCTCTTCCTCTTGCGGTTCATGGCTTGGTGTCAGGTCAAGAGGTCCAAAGGCCCTCAAATGAGTTCTTTTTCTACTCTTTGGCAGAAATGGGTGGTATTAGGAACTGCCAGAAAAGGATCACTAATTATTAGGTTTGAATTGGGGAGTTGAGTTAGATGACTGATGTGGATTTAAGCCCCATCTCCATACTTAGCATTTTCCCTGCCTTCGAGGTGGGGAATGGAGGCAGAAACAATGTTGAATTAATGCTAAGGGACTGAAGAATGCATTGCTCAAATTCCCAGAATCCTTTGTACATAGGCATGTGATCAAAGGAAACACCACATCCCTTTAAAGGAAAAGCAGAGATTACGGCATATCAGGGGAAGGGGCAGGAACAGGGGTGATACGAGGGGTCCTCCCTGTGCACAGGCAGTAGGACTGTCAGCCATGGCCTGTAGGTCCTGCTGGTGCTTCTGGCTGTAGCCCAGCAGCCTGTGCCTGACCTTTTCCCAGGCCTGTTTCTGCAGTCTTAGTGGAAATTCCAGTACTCGCAATCTCTTCTGGTCATTTCCTTCTCAACTTGAATAAACAAGATTCCCATTTCTGTTGCTCACAATGTTCACAGAATGGCAGAGTACAGCTGTGGGCACGGTGTAGCAGTGGAGTGCTTGCTCAGCATGGTTCTGGGTTTCCTCTCTGCCCCTGCAAATAATGAATAAATAGATAAATAGATAAATAAATAAGAGAAAGGGAAAGAAAGTTCTTCTGGTAAAGTGCTTGCCGTGAAAGCATGAGGACCTGAGTTCAACGCCCAGGATCTGAAAAAAAAAAAAAAAAAAAAAAAAGCTGAGTGTGGAGGTGCGCACTGTAATCCCAGCACTGGGGGGGCGCAGACAGAAGGATCCCTGGGGCTTACCAGTCAGCATAGCCTAATCAGCAAGTTCTAAGCCAGTGAGAGACGTTTCAGTCAGCAATCCACATACTCAAGAGGCCCAAGGGTTTTGATTTCTAGAGAATAAAAAGCCCAAGTTTCTTCATTTTGTAAATAAGGAAGTCTATGACTGTTCCAGAGTCTCTTCCTGTGTGTCTGTGGTCTCTCCTAGAGCTTCTCCTGTGCATCTGTGGGTATCTCCCAGAGCCTCCTGTGTGTACACCGTTCTTTCCTCTGCCAAACTCATATATCTCTGGTTATCCTGAACAACTTCAGTTGTCTAGGGTTGTTCCTTCTGCTTGAATGCTCCCATTCCTCAACCTCACAGTGTGTAACCTGTAGCTCTGGGCCACTTGTATCTCGGGATAGCTTTGAATGCTCTTCAACTGAAACTCATAAATGTATGTAAGATATAGTGAGATCGTGTCTTTTTTTTTAAGTAACTCAGTTGCATAGTATGAACTTTATAGATGACAATGTCCATGTCAAAAGATTGGGTGTTCATTTAATCTAAGGCATTTCCCATGATGCCTATGGCCCATGATCCCACCTGCTCTCAGATGTATATTCTGCACTAAGACTGGCCTCAGCACAAGTATCCACAGTGGTTATATTTGTAGAGTTTCCCACTAAACTGCAAGCTCCCCACAAGCAAGAAGCATGATTTGCACATCTTTAACCCCAGTTCAGGAAGAACTGAAGACCTAAAGAAATAATTGAGAAATATTCAGATTCTAGGAAGCGGTTTCCACTGTTCCAGTAACTGGGGATTATGTGTGTCCTAGGACTAGGAGGAGCAGAGAGGAAAAAGGGCAGACTGGAGGCTGGCTTGTTCTCTTATTGACTAGACTTTGACAGAATGACAGCCAGAAGGGCATGACAGGACCTGAAATCTGTTTTAGTCCAGCACAGAAATGATCCCTGGGTCTGGAGAGATGGCTCAGGAGTGAAGAGTGTTTGCTCTATTGTCACAAGGACCCAAGTTCAGATCTCTGCATCCACGTAACAAGCCAGGTATCCCCCAAAATGCCTGTTACTGTGAGAGGGTCAGAAACAGGATTTCGGGGGTCTGCTGGGTTCTAAGCTTTCAGTCTGACCAAGAAAACCAGAGCCTCAGAGCTCCAGTTCAGAGAGAGATCCTGTCTTGAAGGAATGAGCAGAGAGTGATAGAAGAGGACGCCTGGTGCCTTCTACTGGCGCTGTGTACCCACACACGTGCATAGTCTCATATAGATGCATACACACACGTAAATGAATATAAGAACTTTTTTTAAGTGGAAAAAGAGTATGATCCCTTGAAGACTCTAAGCAGATTCATGGCCACGTGCATCTGTGATTCATTCATCAAGGTCTGTGGCCTCAGCCACCAGACAGTGACAGCTGCTACTGACCCTGGTTATTCAGTGTCTCAAGAATTTTCTTGAGTACTTTCTGGGCTGGAGAAATGGCTATTAGTAAAGTCCTTTCCTTGTAAACATGGGAACCTGAGTTCAATTCCCAGAACCCATGTGAAAAAAAGCTAGATGTGGTGGCTGATACCTATAATCCCAGGACTGGGATAAAGAGAAAGGAGAGCATTTCCAGGGCTTTTGGGCCAGCCATTCTAGTCAAAAATGGCAAGCTCCAGGTTCAGCGAGAGATGCTGTGTCAAAAAAACAAGGTAGACTCTTTTGTATCCTGGCTCCAAGATGACCAAAAAAGACTGTGGCCATGTGCAGCCGATTTCACAGGACAGACTGCACCTGGTGCCTGCCTATTGACGAGGCCATCAAGAAGTTCGTTATTCAGAACGTAGTAGAGGCCCTTGCCATCAGGGGCATCTCTAAAGTGAGTTGCTAAGCTCTATGTCAAGCTGCATTACTGCATGAGCTGTACCATTCATAGCAAGGTGGTCAGGAACCACTTGCAAAGTCAAGAAGGATGGGACACCCCCCACCATGATTTAGACATGCTGGTGCTGCCCTGTGACCTGCACCAAAGCCCATGTAAAGACCAGCTTCTGGGAAAATAAAATAGAAAGGAAGTTAAAAACAACAACAAAAACAACCAAACAAGGTAGATGGTACCAAAGGAATGAAAGCTGAGAGACAGACAGACAGACAGACAGACACACACACACGCAATGTACCTACCTTCATATGCCTATGCCTCAACATTCACAAACATGTAAGAATTGTACAGTTTCATAGAGAGCCTGAACTAGCATCACCTGGTTAGATTTGTGCAGAGGACAGAGACGGGGTCCGACAGCCAAGGCTGAGGGAGGCCTCTTCACTCCCTTGCCCCAGCAGGGGAATCAAGCACGTGCACACAGGCACTTACAGCCTTTCCAAATCATGCTGTTCCCCTTCTCATCTTCATTTCTTTATAAATCTGATTTTTATTGAATTTTTGACACTTTCATACAGTGTATTTGGTGGTATTTAGAGCCCCTCCCCTTTCTGCACTCCTCTATTGCCCCCTGCCTAATTTTATGCACTCATGTACTCTCTATATATGTTAAAGTCTATGGAGTATAATTTGTGTCCCCAAAAGTCCTTCAGTACGGAGCCTGTTAATCCACCAAGTCCCATTCTTGAAGTACACTGTCTCTCTCCCTCCCAGTAGCCATTAATTGCCAAAATTTTCTTAGGAGGGATTGGGGGTTCTTACCCACTTCTCCATGTCTATGCTGGGATTTTGTCTAGTTTGAGCTTGTGTGGGACTTGTGCATGCTGTCACCATTGCTGTGAATTCGTACAAATAACTGATCAGCTGTCCGGAAAACTGTTTCATTTGACACCGTATTTTAAAAATTTTGAGAGGGAAAATGTATCCTAAACAGCTGGGGGGGGGGCTGGGAGATGGCTGAGACAGTAAAGTTCTTGCCTTGTAACCAAGAAGTCCTGAGTTCAATCCCCAGAACCCATGTAAAAAATCTGGGAGTAGTGGTATGCCCCTTGTAGGAGCACCACGGACCCAGAGACCGCCAGATCCCTAGGACTCAGTGGCTGGCCAGCCTAGCTTACTTGGTGAGTTCCAGGCCAGTGAGAGACACTGCTTCAGAGACACAAGATAGACAGCATCTGAGAAATGATACCTGAGGGGGCGGGGGGGGAGAGAGAGAGAGAGAGAGAGAGAACAACTTAGTTCCTTTCATCATTTTGATCTGACTCTACTTTTCCTCAAATGAGTCTGGAGTCTGAGAGCACACGACTCTGGGAACTGCACTGAGGTGAAACTGCCTAAAGTTCTATTGTCAGCCTACAGAATTCCCAGGCTATTATTATCTTTCTTGTGTCACTTATGATGGCAGAAGGGAGTTGGCTGGTGATGGTTTGCAGGGAAGCAAAGTCCTGACCCAGAGTTTTGAAGGGCTGGGTAGAGCGGGTTGAAACAGCTGTGTTTCCACGTGCCGGCTTCTGAGACAGCAGCTTTTAGAGACTCACTTCCCCAGGACATACAATGGGCAGTTATATGTCAGTATTGAACATGGGCCAGGCTGAATTTAGTGTTTGTCTGGGCGGGGGGGAGTCTTGTTTTGAGACACTGTCTCCCTGTAGTCCCAGTTAGCCTAGAACTCACTATGCAGACCAGGCTGGTCTTGAATTCACAGGGATCCGCCTGCCTCTGCCTCCTAAGTGCTGGGATTAAAAGCCTGTGCTGAATTCGGTATTTTTTTAATTTATTATTTTTTATTTTATGTATATGAGTGTATTGCCTGAATGAATGTAAGTGCACCAATGTTGTGCGATGCCTGTGGAGGTCAGAAAAGGGTATCAGATGCCCTGGAACTGGACTTATGGACAGTTGTTAGCCACTATGTCGGTGCTGGGAATCAAACTCAGGTCCTGTGCAAGAGCAGCAAGTACTGTGAACCGGCTGAACCATCTCTCCAGCCCCAGAATTAGACATTTGTTCAGATTCCTTCTTCACAGCAATCCTCTTTAATGTAAATGTTCACTTACAGATGAAGCAACCTAGTCCCAGGACTGTTAAAGACACCTTTAACAGCTCTGGTGAGATCTCAGATGGTAGAGCACGTGTACACAAGCATGAAAACCTGAGTTTGATCCCCAACTCCTTTGTAAAATGTCAGATGTGGTAATCTCAGCCCTGGGGAGGTGGAGACAAGCAGACCACTAGGCTTACTAGTCAGCCAGTCTAAGGTAGTGGGTGAGCTCCAGGCCAGTGGGAGTCTCGGTTTCAAATGGCCATGTGGAGGGTAATGGTGTTTGCCACCAAGTCTAACAACTGGAGTTTGATCCCCAAGACCCACATGGTGGAAAGAATCTACTCCTGTAAGTTGTCCTCTGACTTCCACACTGGCACCATAGCATACTCACATCCCCTCCTTTGCACAAATACAAAATAAATGAATAAAAATGATTTTTTTTGAGACATGGTCTCCCTGTAACCCCAGCTAACCTGAAACTCGCTATGTACATCAGGCTAGCCTTGGTCTCACAGAGATCGCCTCTGCCTCCCAAGTCCTGGGACCAGTCACCACTTCTGGCCCTGAAAAAATTTTTTAAAGGCGGGGAGTGATAAGCTGGTTCAGTAGGTAGAGTGTACAGCTCCTGAGGAACAGCACCAAGGTTGACAGCTGGCTTACACACACACACACACACACACACACACACACACACACACCATCCACTACTCACTAGCCCCACATGTACACACAAACATGAACATGTACACACTCACACAAACATGCACACGTTGCTATTTTTGATTCACCAGTTGTAGAACAGAATCTATCAGCTTCCTATGATAGAAGATGAGGATGTGGTTTCTCTTCTCCCAATCCTACTCTATCAGGTTAACCAATTTATTAACTCTGTAGTCCGTGCTCACATCGCCCTGACTGTATACCTGTGTATACAGCTAGGTCAAGTTCGTGATGGGATACTCCCTTTCTTTTCTGACACAATTTTTTCCCATTAAGAATTAAACTTGGCTTATTTTTTCCCATCAGTTTTGTTTCTATGAATCCATCTTTAAATTTTACCAAATGTTCCATCAAACTTTTTAAAATAACAAATACTAGCTTTCAAGGGATCAAACTATACTAAATACTTCAAGAACTCAGTGTATCTTAGAGAATTTTCTCTTGAAGATTTTTAGTTAAATTGGTTTATTAGTGTGTATGTGTGTGTATATGTGTGTGTGCACACAGGATGTGTGTGGACATGCACATGTCATGGAATACCTGCAGATCTCTGTCAAAGGACAGCTTTGTGGAGTCAGTTTTCTCCTTCCACCTTTGTGGGTCCCAGGGATTGAACTCAGGTCATTAAGCTTGGCTGCGTGTGCTTTTACAAGTGATCCAGCTTGCTGGCCCCAGATAACTTCTTTAGTATGCTATCTGTTTAGTTTTTACCCATATCTAAATTGGGTGATTCATTTACTATTGTTGAGTTTTGGAGAGTTCTTTATATTTTATTACAAATTCTTTATTATGCACACAATTTGCAAAGATTTTCTCCGAGGCATGCCTTGACTTTTTACTCTCTTTGGAAGTATTTTTAAAAGGAAAACTTATTAGAGATGGATTATATCATTGTTTTAGGTACAAAAAAATCTTCGCACAATCTAAGTACTGATAAAGATGGTCAACAAATTTGATATAGAAGAGAATTTTTTTGGCAATGCACTAATGCTGCTTTTAATGGTGCAGTAGAGAAATACAAGGTTTTACTAGCTTGAGCTAATGCTTGTTTTAAAAAGATGTCCACTGACACTACCAAGTAGCCTCAAAATAGAAAGGCATCCTAGACTGCAAGGCTATCAGACACACTGTGTGGGAAGGAAATTCTTCTGGCAGCTAGTAGGGTGAAAGTGTCAGACTGCTGACTGATGATAGAAGGGCATTTTTAACCTGATTAAAGGCATCTATGGAAATTCTGAATTAAAAACCATATTAAATGATTTAAGATGGAATTTTTCCCGCTGGCATCAGATTCAGGGCAACCACATCTCTCTTGCCATTTCTCTTGGAGGTCCTGGTGATGCACTCTGGCAACAAAATCCAGTACAAGCAGAATTGCTGCTGGGAAAAGACCCTACAGACTTAAAGGATAAGACTTTAGCAGTGAACAGCTGTGGTTATCATACAGCTTTTTCAAGGAATCTGTGATGGCTAGCTTGAACTATCAATACGACACAGCCTGGGGTCATCTGGGAGGAAAGTCTCAATGAGGGCTTGTCTACACTGGGTTAGCCTGTGAGCATGCTTGTGGGGGATTGTCTACTGCCTTAACTGATGAGGGAAGGCCCATCCTAAATGCGGATGGTACCTTCTGCTGACACCCAGTAGAAGGACATGGAAGAGAAACTCTTCTCTTGGCCTTCACTCTTGCTGGTGAGTTCATCTACTCTGTTGCTGCCACTTCACTGACATTAGAACCAGCTTCTTAAGGCTTCCAATATGGACTAAATACCAGTGGTTCTCTAGGAATTTTCTCTATGCCTTCAGCACCAGACTGGGCCTGCTGAGGAACCCAGCCTCCTGAAATGAGCAACTACTGGGTTCTTAGTCTCTCTGGTATGAGACAACACGTTTAAGAGTTTTGAATTCATTACTTTGGTGGGAAAATTCAGTGTTACAGTGCTATCCACTGCTCCCAAAGGGATTTATAGATCTGATGCAAGTGCAAGAAAAGCAGCAAGAGCTTTTTGCAAGTGTGTGTGTGTGTGCGTGTGTGTGTGTGTGTGTGCATGTATATGTGTAAGTAAAGGTGCTTGTTGCCTGACTTGATGACCTGAGTTCAGTCCTCAGGACGTACATGGTAGAAGTTGTTCTCAGACATGTCACATATGTGTGCTCATACATATGCACAAATAATAAAGATATGTTTTAAAAAGAAATTTAGGTAAAAGGGGATATATTTCCAAAATCTAAACTTTTTGACAAATTACATTGGGACTAGTCAACAACTTATTACCAAAAGAATAATGCTGATGAATCACAGATGCATTGCAAAAGTTGACAAAACCAGAAGAAAAAGTGATCTGGTTTAGCACCTTTAAAAAACATTGCTGGAATCAGGCGTGGTGGCACACACCTTTAGTCCCAGCCCTTGAGAGGCAGAGGCAAGCAGATCTCTGTGAAAATGAGGCCAGCCTGTTCTACATAGAGAGTTCCAGGCCAGCCAGGGCTGCATAGTAGAAACCCTTTCTGAAAAATAAAACAAAATAATAAATACATTATTGGAATATGAAATAACTTTCCAAGCAAAATCAAAGCACAGGCACTATGTTTGACCACATCAAAGTTCCAGTAGCCAGACAGGGAGAAAACAAAATAAGCAAAGTTTTATTTTCAAAATATAAACCAAGAAAATTTTTTAGCAAAGGAATGGGTTTCATCCTGGAATTTTTAAACACATGTCATTATACTGTATTTGCATTTGTCTTCCACCACCTTCCCAGCCCACCTCTCTGCTGGTTACCTTTGTTTTACCCTCAAAATAATTTTTAAAAATATTTTGCTATTTGTGACCTTTTGTTACTGGCCCTTTCTGCATGAGGGAGCTTCATTAATGAGAGTTGAGAGGTTCATTAGTGTTCTCTTTACCCCTGTTCCATGTCTAGTGAGCCTGGGATGTAGAGGTTGCATTGCAGATGTGCCACTTAGGCTGGGGCAATTCACAGACAATGTCTGTGTGTGACCAGTTGTGGTACTCTCTAGTAGTCTAGGTCTGGTGCAACAGAGGCTCTTTTGATGAGTGGTGACTGGGATACTTGACTGTATATATAAGGATACATATTTTGCAAACTCAAGCAGACAAAAACCCAGCATGAAACTGGAGAAATGAATAGCAGACCCCAATCTTTGCTGAAGAGATATTGGCAAGTGATTACTGTTGGGTGAGGTTAAGCTAGTCTTCCTAAAGCAAAGGAATCTGAATAGACTGAGTAGATTTCAGTGAATAAACCTGCACCGAGGAACATTTGGGGACACTAACTTGACACAATAGACCTTAACACAGATGAAAGAATGTATGGATTCCAGTTGGGGGCCTACAAGGGGCATCTTGTGGGGAAGGGGTATAAAGATGATTAAGACTGACTGAAACATCCTGTATGAAATACACAACAATTCAATAAAAATATTTTGCTGATGCCTAATTTCTATAATTTCTATTTTCTACAATAAAACTAATGGGAGAATAGGCAGTACACCCAAACAGGCAGATTTAAGGATGAAAAGCAGGTCATAAACAAATGATAAGGCTTCCACTTTTAAAAGCTATCAGAGTAGAAAAAAATTCAAACAGCTCAACAGAACATTGTTGACAAAAATATAAAATAGACATTTTGGTACCTAAAATGCCAAGATGCATGTTACCCCACCTCCTGATGAATAATCTATTGATTCGACCCCACAGCTCCCCTCCTGGTGTCTATGTCACAGGTACCTTTGGATATGGGCACAATGATATTTATGAAGCAGTGTTCATAAATACAAGACTGAGCAGTTGTAGGAGGACAGTTTTGAATAAAGTATGGTCCGTTCATACAGTGGAACCCAATTATAGCACAATTAAATAAATAGAAATACCGTGTTTATCAGATCTCTCAGAGTTGTATTTTCATGATTCAGTGGCCAGCTTTGGAGAGAATAACAGGGAACAGAGGAAGTAAGGACCAAAAGGATGCCTGCAAGGAGGCCCCTCATGAGGCCAGGAGACAATACCCAGGAATCCCACCATGGTGTCCCCATCCCTAGGCTCTCCAGCAACCAGCAGAGACTACCACACAGTGGGAGTGGTATGGGGAAGAAAGTCACCTGGTTTCGGGGACATTCGGGGCTTCTAGTCCAGTGAGGTGTCAGACAGCCATGCAGAGGGTGACTCAACAACCCAGATGGGCCTTGCGAATGTTCAGAACAGACCTAGCCTCATTCATCTTCCTCTGGCTTTCCCCTCTAGTCAGAATGAGGGGATCAAATTAAAATGGCCAAAGTGAGGGGGTCAGAGTGGGGAGTCAGAGTGAGGGGGGCAGAGTGAGGGGGTCAGAGTGGGGAGTCAGAGTGAGGGGATCAGAGTGAGGGGGTCAGAGTGGGGAGTCAGAGTGAGGGGGTCAGAGTGAGGGGGTCAGAGTGGGGAGTCAGAGTGAGGGGGTCAGAGTGAGGGGGTCAGAGTGGGGAGTCAGAGTGAGGGGGTCAGAGTGAGGGGGTCAGAATGAGGGGGTCAGAGTTGAGGGTCAGAGTGGGGAGTCAGAGTAAAAGGAATCCAAGTGGGGGCCAACGTGAGGGGGCTCAGAGTGAAGAGGGTCAGAGGTCTAAGTGGGGGAATCAGAGTAAGGATTCAGATTGTGTTGAATGCAGTAAGTATGGGAATAACAGCGGCTACCCATTATTTGGGGTTCTCCCTTTTGGGTCCCAGACCAGCTATGGGGAATGACTGGGACTGTCCCTGGAACTTGTGTGGCTACAACGCTTCATGGTTCCTAGATTAATGAGAGCCATTAACCCAGCACTTCACCACAAGAGTCAAGTCTGTGAAAACCCCTGAAAGTCAGCTGCCCTGTACTCAGTTTACAGAGGAAAAGAGCCGGGGCTCAGAGAAGAAGTGGAACTTACCATTTCTTCAGGCAACTCAGTGATATTGTTGGAATTCAAGCCACAGATCCTGTCACAATGTCAGGGGCCACAGAAAATGGTAACTGAGATCAGTGGGACAGCTGTGCCTTTCACACATCCTCATGAGTCAGGATGGAAAGAAGGAAGATTTGGGGGGGGGTTGGTAAGGAAAACATGGGGAAGGAAACAGGCTTTTCATCCTGGATCTGGTTTCCTTTCCTTGGGTGGACTCTGACACCACTGAGAAAGCCCAAGTTGCCCATGGGGTCAGCATCTGCTTTCCTAAAGACCCCTGCCCTGGAACTGAAGACCAAACCCAGGGCCTTGCACTTGCTAGGCAAGCACTCTACCACTGAGTTAACCAACCCCACCCCAAGATCTCTTAACTAAAGATAATAAATAGACAGTACTCACTTAGGTCAAAGTGATCTATAAATTGAGTCATTTCCAGCACTCCTCTCTCATTCCTAAATATGATAATATTCTTCATAAATCCATCTTGTAACTTTTTTAACAAAAGTTTTTAAGTATTTTGTTTATTATTTTTATGTGTATGAGTGTATTGCTTGCTTGTGTGTATGTGCGCCTGTGTCATGCAGTGCCCTTGGAGGTAAGAAGAGGACGTTGGATCCCCTGGAAGTGGAGTTATGGATGGTTGTTAGTCACCATGTGGGTGCTGGGAATCCAACCCAGGTCTTCTGTAAGGACAGCCAGTGCACTTAACCACTAAGCCATCTCTCCAGCCCCACAAAAGGAAAAGGTTTTAACATTTCAATCTTGTTGTAAGCCTCACTCTGAACAATGTTAAAAGAGGGGAAGGAGCTTCTTAGATATTTTTAGAAGAGTCAACAAAATCCTGTACATACCTACTGTAAGGATTCCTAGGTTTCCTTTGAGAGGCCCAAACATGTGCTCTTGGATGAGGCTTTATTCTTTTTCTGAACACTTACTTTTCTATTTTCAATAAACATTAACTCAAGCAGGTGAGACGGCTCAGTGGATGAAAGTGTTTGCACATAAGCCTGACAACCGGGAATTCTATCCCTGGAATCCACAAAGGGAAAGCGATTTCCAAAAGTCATCTTCCAGCCTTCAAATGTGCATAGCACATATGTACCTGTACTCACATATACATGATAAATAGATAAACAAACAAACCCCAACTTGGTTTCACAATGGTTCATCCTTAAATTCCTTTCTGTGTAGAAGACACAATCCATTTTGCATGAGTGGAGATCCTAAAGGAAAAGAAAATTCTTCAAGCTGCTGTGGGTGACAGAGGGCCATATTCTGTTCCTATCTCTACTGACAGCTCCGATTAGAACGATGTACACTCTCACATGCTCTGAGAGCCTTCCCATGCTCAGATACATAGACACAATGTCCAACTGAGCACGTGGGTCATATGTGTGCAGAGGCACCATCTACCACTTCCCACATTTCCTCTGTGGTGTGTGGAGCAGTAGCCTAGCAGCTAGAAGCACCAGGAGACAAGGATGGTGCCAGTTTCTGGACCCCAGGTCTGAGGGGCAACATTCTTCATGGTGCTGGCAGAGTCATTCTTAGGATAGCAATCTTACTTCCTCATCTTGTCCAGTTTTGAATCCTGCAAAATTATCTGTGGAGCCATACACACATGTAAATATCTTGAGACAAATTGAAAGAGAAGAGACTGAGAGAGAAAAAAATCACATTCTTCACCTACTCTTTTGAGGCAGGGTCTGTTCCTGAAGTTGGGGCTCATGGTTTTTTTGGAAGTCAGCAAGCCCCAAGTATTGTCATGTTTTGGGCCCCCTCTGATCCTAGGTTACAGAATGCCTGATTTGTTATGTGTGTGCTGAGACCCAAACTCTGGGACTCATGATTATGCAACAAGTGCTTCTTACTGCTGCATCATCTCTCCAGGCTCCAGAGGCATTATTCTTGCTGAGGGACACCCAGGTTCTGAGATAAGACTCTATATTAGGGACAATCAAGGGATTATACATGAAGCAAACAAAAGCCATTTCCCTTTGAAGAACTTCCCTCTAGAACATAGGGAAGTGGTCTTTGATATGATATAGGTCTAAATGGAAACCTCAGGCCACATCATTTGCCAACCAAGAAATAGACTTTGGATGGACATGGTAGCTTGGGAAGAAGATGCAGAAGGATTGTTAGGCTAAGCTGGACCACATAGCGAGTTCCAGATCAGCCTAAGCTAGATAGCAAGACCTTGTCTCAAACAACTACCACCACCACCACAAATAAATAGGAATCTAACTTTGAATTCCATCAAAGAAGGATCATGAAATTGAGGTCATCCTGTGCTACAAAGCAAGACTGTGTCTTAAATTCCCCTTTACCACCAAAATAATAAGACTAACTTTAAACTCTAATACTTGGGAGGCTAGAACATGAAGGCTACAGTTTGGAGCTACACTGTAAGACCCTACGCCCCTTAAAAAAACATAACTTTAAGTTATAACACTTGGGAAACTGAGAAGAAAAATCATAAATCTGAGGCCAAACTAGGCTATATAGTAAAATCCTGTGCTCAGAATAAACAAAGCAACTGTACTTTGCCTTTTTAGGGATCCAAGATGCCTTCCAAAGTTCCTGTGGTTTTGATATGGTTTGTCCCTCAAAGATTTGTATCCTAGACTCTTGGTCCCCCAATGATGTTAAAATAGTGGATCCTTTAATAGGTAAGGCCTGGTGGAAGGGAAGTAGGTGGTAGCTCTCCACCCCCAAGCTATTTTGGGGTGTGTGTGTATGTGAGAAGTATTTGTTCATGTGGGTGTGTGCATGCATACATGGATGTATGCATGCATACACATGCACATGGAAGCCAGTGGTGAACACTGGCTATTTTCCTTGATTGCTCTCTGCTTACTTTTTGAGATAGGGTTTCTCACTGAATCTGAAGCTGATCCAGTCAGCTAGACTAGCTAGTAATTAGCTCTTGGGATTTGCCTGTCTCTGACTGCTCAGCCCTGGGGTTGTAGATACATGCCATTATGCCTGGCTTTTATGTGGGTGCTAATGATGAGAACTCAGGTCCTCATATTTCTGCAATAAGCACTTTATTGACTGTTACACCTCAGTCCTGTGTGCAACCTCCTGATATTGTGACATCTATTGCCACCTACAAAGTTCACATTTCAGAATTATGCAGTCAGGTTACAAAAAAAAAATGCAAAAAAAAGCAGGATGCCTATAGTCCCAGCATTTGGGAGGCAGAGACAGGTAAATCCCTGTGAGTTTGAGGCCAGTCTGATTGACAGCTAGTTCCAAGCCAACCAGGGCTACCCAGTGAGATCTCGTCTCAAAAAATATATTGTTTTAAGCTTACAATTTTGCATTGGGCCAGGTCATAACTATCCTGAGCTGCATATAACCTGCATGCTGTGGGTTGGACACATCTGTTCCTAGAGGCAGCAGTATATTGGGATACTAAAAAGGCCCCCATCTTTGTAGGAACTAGAACAAGGCTTCCTAAGGCTGATTGCCTTCTCCCTGGGTCTGTAGCAGCTTTCCTGCTCGGCCCCCTCCATTGTATCACAGCTATGGGCAAGACAGTAAAGTGATGAGAGAAAGTCAGAACTGCCCAGTTATTACACTGGAGGGAGGATGATCAGGGGAATGCTGGGAGTGAGAGGCAATCCTGGGTAGAGTGATACTGCTGAGATCACAGTGTTGGGGCGCTACAGCAGCAGCTGCTGTCTGTCCCTTTTCACACTCTGCAGAGAAATGGAGGGCAGAGGCTTGTGGGGTGGAAAACCCTTTAGTTATCATTCAACTGTCTTGGCTTCCTATGACACTGTCCTTCAAGCTCCCTCCCTTAAATCTTAACTCAGTAGTGAGGCTCTACTGGGAGAGGTTCCTGAGCTATGGTTGGGGGAAAGTTCTGATTTGAACAACACTAATTCTGTTTTCATTAGAGCCTCGCATTTCTGTCCTTCTGGCCTTGGGATTTTTGCTCAGCAAAAGAAGGTGGGGAAAGAAGGTGAATTCCTCCAAAACTACCCAGGTGACCCGAAGTGTGACATTTCATCCCCCAGCAGGAAAAGGTAGGTTACAGGTGGCACCTGCTCCTCCCCTTGCAGTCCATCACCTCTGTGGGCTAGCTTCTAGAAAACCATCAGCAAGGGGTCAGCAGCCTGAATTGCTTTCCCTGTGCCTCTCAGGCACAGCTTTCCAACCCCAGAACCCACTCTTCCAGCAAGGGTTAACTGTTGCTGTGATTCACCTAGAAATGTCTTTTGTGTGTCTACGGTGCATGTGCATGTACACGTGCGTGTACATACTCGTGGAGGCCAGAGGTCAACGTCAAGTGTCTTCTTGAATCACACTCAACCTTAATTTTTAAAAATAGGTTTATTTTTATTCATGTGTCTGTGTGTGTGTAAAAACTTGTGTGTTCAGGTGCCCTTGGAGGCCAGAAGAGGGCA
This sequence comes from Eospalax fontanierii, assembly GCA_035773235.1. Taxonomy (NCBI): domain Eukaryota; kingdom Metazoa; phylum Chordata; class Mammalia; order Rodentia; family Spalacidae; genus Eospalax; species Eospalax fontanierii. Next base: position 117,997,478 of record CM069524.1, read on the forward strand.
CTGGATCCCCTGGAGCTGGAGTCAGTTGTGAGAAATCCAGTGTGGGTGATGGAAATCACACTCTGCTGAAACCTCTCTCCAACCCTACCACCTTTAAAAAATTTTTATTTTTGTTTTATGTATGGGTGTTTTACCTTTATGAATGTAAGTATACCACATGCATACAATGCCCATGGAGGCCAGAAGAAGGCATCAGATTGGCTGGAACTGGAGTTCCAGATCCTCTGCAAGAACAGTCAGTGCTCTTAACTGCTGAACCATCTCTCCAGTCCCCTTCCCCACCCCTTTTTTGAGACAGAGTCTCTCACTGAACTCGGAATTCAGTGATTTAGCTAGACTGGCTGGCCACTGAGAGCCAGGGATCCAGTGCTGGGATTACTAATGTGCCTGTCTTTATTTTAACATGGATTCTGTGGGAATCTAATTCAGGTCCTCATGCTTGTACAGCAAGCACTTTATCCACTGAGCCATCTCCTCAGTGTGCTCCCCTGTGCTGGCCTTGAAATGGATAGTAGCTGAAGATGACCTTCAACTTCTGACCCTCCGCCTCCCAAATACTGGTATTACAGGCTGGGCCACCACACCCAGTTTATGTGGTACTGCAGATCAAACCCAAGGCCTTGTGCACACTAAGTAAACACTCTACCAACTGAAGTACACCCCTAGTCCCTACCTAGAAACTTCTATGATACCCTTGCTTGATTCCCTTTTCACCTGGACATGCTGTGATCCTCTCAAAGATGCCAGACAGGTGAGCGCCCCACTCCCCACTTTGGAATGCTCTGGGCGGAGCCCAAGTTCACTTACTCACGAACCCCTTTGGGACTCAGAGAAGAATTTGGGTTGTCTGTCAGGGTTCATCCCTCACTGCAGCGGCCAGCTGTTTATCATTCAGCTCGGGCCTGAGACTGAGTGGATCGGCACTTAAGCAGCCGATTTATATTCTGAGCAGAGTTTAAATGAACTGCGCAGAAGTCAAATCTCGAATTGGTCCTGTTTACTTTGAGCAGTGCTGAAGACTTAGGCTCCGGTCCATCCAAATTCCTAATGGGCCAACTGCCCCAGTTATAACGGATGCTGCCGGAGACCGGAGCTCTGCGAGGATGCTTCGGGAGGGACTCCATGTCCTTCACTCAGTCCGGGGCAAGTGATGCTGCAGCAAGCTGTGTGCTTTGACTTCACAGACGAAAGTCCTTGGGCCAAGGAGTGACTTTCACAATTTGACTTTCTCCCCTAGCTAAGACTTCAGAAGCTAGCAGGCCTGGAAAGGGATGGAGCTTTACAATTGGTGGCACTGGGGAGGGACATTGATGGTGCCCTGGTGGAAATAGGATGTGCCAATATTTTGGGTTTTGGAGTTTTTGAGACAAGGTCTCATGCAGTGGAGTCTGGCCTCTGACTTCTTATATAGCTGAGAATGACCTTGAACACCTGATCCTCCTGTTTCTACCTTTCTACCATAGGAGTTACAGGAGTACACCACCACACCCAATTTATGCAGTGTTAGAATCAAATCTGGGGCCTGGTGCATGCTAGGTAAGCACTCTACCAACTGAGCTATATCTCCAGCCTAGTTTAGATCACTAGATGACGTTGTTGAAGCTGGGAAATAGGTACCTGATGTCACCACACCTTCCCTTCTACTTTGAATACATTTTTTAATATTTCCATAGCTAAAAGTCCTGTGATGCCCTTCCTTCCTTCCTTCCTTCCTTCCTTCCTTCCTTCCTTCCTTCCTTCCTTCCTTCCTTCCTTCCTTCCTTCCTTCCCTCCCTCTCATCCCTCCCTCCATCCCTCTCTCTCCCTCCTTCCCTCTTTCTCTCCCTCCCTTCTCTCTCCTAGGCACCATTGCCCCGTTGATGTCACAGCATGCACAGAGTTCTACAGTTTCTTTCTTACTGTATGTTTCCCCACCAGACTGTCCTGGAGCAGGGACTGTCGTCTACCCGAAGCTGTGCCTACTGTGCCTCATTCAATGCCTAGCATATGATTTTGTTGAGTGGAAAAAATGAAAGAGAGGACGAATCAGCTACAGAATAGATAGCCAGGCCCTCAGTGGGACACTGGCCTGAGAATCTTGTCATGGCCTGGGCATGGCCTAGCCACCACAGGATAGTGATGCCCAACTCATCCCCAGAGGGCACTATGGGAAGGGGTCTGAATCAGCAGAATACCCCAGAATATCCTTTAAAGTGAAAGCTTCCATGGCTAAGCCTGGTCCTGCCCTGGGTGATCCTCAGTGCTCTGACCTCAGGGGCTCTGTCTCCAGATATCTGCCACACTGCATTGGGAAGGAAGCTCTGGTTTCCTGTGGACCTCTGAGCAGTCCATGGGATGCTGGTGACCCCAGCACAGCAGTCCTTGCTGGGTCTTTCCAGTGTAGCTCTAATTAGTGGGGACAGAGGAGCATCCCTGTCAAGTGTGCTTGGGGAATTCCAAGGATTAGGGAAAAGGAAGGGTCAGCCTAAGGAAAGAACTGGCTTTGCATTATTGGGAAGGTTAAGCACTAAGGTGTCACCTTCTACTTCCTTCTCATCCTCTCCATACCTGGGAAATGACATATAGGCATGCATGGGCATCTGCATACACACACTATATATACATGCATAGATGTGTTACATATTCATGTGCATTACAATACACACAGCTATGCACATAACACATAGCTACTCCCATTTAAAGGTATATTTCCCTTCTGTGAGGAACATTTACTGTGGCTGTAGGTGGAGTTCAGTTTGGAAGAGTTCTTGTCTAACATATATAAAAGCCCTGAGTTCCACCCCCAGCACCACATAACTAGAATATGGTAGCACATGTCTGTAATCCTAGAATTCAGGAGGATCAAAAGTACAAGGTCATCATCCTTGGCTACATAGTAAGTTCAAGACCAGACTTTGTTACATGAAACTCTGTGTCAAAATTAAAATGTAGTGTTTTGGGGAAAGTTATTTGAATTGAGAAATCCCGTGGCCTGAATTCTGGCCATTCAGGGGATGGGAACTGCCACACAGGGTCATTTTCTTGGCTTACCCAGGCTTCAGTTCTCTCTCTCTCTCTCTCTCTCTCTCTCTCTCTCTCTCTCTCTCTCTGACAGTCCAGAGAAATAGTTAATGAGAGGATGGGGATGTTTTTTCTGATATCAGATTCTGCTGTTGCTGATGTGAGTGTATTAAGTTTCCCTTAATAAGTTCCAATTCTGATCTGTCATCCTTGTCTTAAATCTAGTTATAATTTCAACTGTCAGTTTATTTCCCAAAGTGAAAATAGCAAACAGTGCTTTAATGAATCAATCAGCTAGTGCTGCTGTGCAAACAGGGGCTTAGGAAAGGATGGGTACTGTACTAGGAAGCTAGATGCTTGTTTTCTGGGCCTCTCTCACTGACGACTCTCACAGAAGGCAGGGGTCCAGGGATGTAGCAGGATGCATCAGAGTATGAGATCATGGGTGTCTGGGGAGACGGTCAGTAAACTGCTTGTTAAGCAAGCACGAGGGCCTGAGTTTGGATCTCCAACACCTACATAAAAACCTGGGCATGACAGCACACACCTGTAATCCCAGAGCTGGGGAAGAAGAAATGTACAGATCTCTGAATGGCTAGCAGGCCAGCAAATCTTACTGAGTTGGTGAGTTCCAGGTTAGTGAGAGCTCCTGTCTTAATCAGTCAGTCAATAAATTAATTGAGGAAGATGCCAAACATTGACCTCTGGCCTCCACATATACATATGGCACACACATAAACACAGGAAATATGCTTCTGGCCTGAAGGGGTCCTCACATTTCTCCTTGGTGCTAAATCATCTGCCTGGCATCATATTTTGTGCCCAGGAGCATGTCCGAGACCCGGTCCCTCCCCTGAAATGCTGAGACTTTCTATATCTCAGGGCAGGAGGGCATGGGTGGAAGGGAGAAAGGTGCGTCAGGTTCCCCAATCACTGAAGGGGATCCAGTGACATTACAGATTTTCCTGTCTCCTTTCAGAGAGGCAGAATTAGGTGACCTTGTTCTTTAGGGAAGATGGGACAGAAGAAAATGTTCCATTCATAGTAAGTCAATGTTGACTCAGTCCTAGTAGACAGTTCAGTAGATATGTGATGCCTTTGTGAAGACCAAAAAACTCAACTGGTGAAGGAGACTTCTGGAAAGGCCATGGTCATTCTTACAAGGAAGCATGAGAAAAGGAAGTTCTCTCTCTCTCTCTCGTCACTGACCTTTACCTGGGATTCCAGCCATTACTCCCTCCTCTCTTCCTCAGCTGCAAGTGGTCTTGGAAGATGCTGGAGTTCACAGGATGTGGAAGCTCCACGTTGCAGCTTCTGTGGCGCTGCTGTCCATGGTGGGGTGAAGCTTTGTGGGGATGCCACACTCCTGTCTGGGGTCTCCACACTCCTGTACGTGACCCCTCAGCCGTGCTCTATAAAGAAGCCCAATCAACTCTCTGATTGACCGAGTCCAACTTAGGTGAATCACTGCTTTGGTCTGTTATCAATGACCTGTCTAGGGTGGATAAGCATTTGCTCATGTCACCACAGGAAAAGCTTACACAACCGGAGGAAAGTGTTGAAGTGGCAGGTGGAAAAGTACCTGTGTCCTTGAGGCCATCATTGGACCTCAGAATTGCCCAAACTTGGAATCACTCTCTGTCTTCAGGCGTTGTTTTGAGAGATATAGATGCTCTTACTGTGAAGTCAGTTTCTGATGGATCTTTTTATAGCTCAAAATATCTTCCTTGAATTGGGCAGAGTAGATCAGGTTAGGCAAGATAGCAGACAGCTCAGGGTCACAAGTTCATTCACTTTCCACTCAGGTCAGGTGCCCCAGGGGACTCTGTTCATTATAGACTTGGGACTCTAGCTATAAGGGATCAGAAAGGGAAACTAGCAAAAACCCATTATCCTGGAAGCTTCAGTCCTGAGCTAGAACCTATTACTGCTCAGGCCTCACTGACTGAAGCAGTCATGTTGATTGGACCTTATTTCTTTTGTGCATGCAGAGGTGTATAGATGCAAAGGCCAGATGACATCCTCAGATCCTATCCACTTGTGTTTTGAGACTGGGACTCCCACTGGTCTGCAGCTTGCCAGGTAGACTAGGCTTGATGGCTAGTGAGTCCCAGTGACCTTCCTGTCTCTGTCCCCAGCATTACATTACAATCACATACCATCATGTCTTTTCTTTTTACTTAGGTTCTGTGGGTCAAACTCAAGTCTTCATGCTCAGATACATTTACCAGCTGAGCTATCTTCCCATCCCCTAGATGAACCTTATTTCAAAAGCTACTAGGAACTACAGTTTTACCATGTGCCCAGACAGTGAAAGCAGGAACAGTTTGATGAATGGCACCAATGTCTATTACATTAACTGATATAAAACCCAGTAACCATGGTTGCATGTCTGGTACCAAAGATTTAACTTCCTCAAGTTCGCTTTTGTCACAAATTTTTACTGCTTTGAATCTTTCCTCATTGCTCTGCTGTAATAGTGTATAAATATGTAATAGTGTTTAAATATGGAGGTACTTTTAAAGCCCAAAGAAGTTCGAGTGAATGGGGAGCTAGAACCTATTACTACTCAGGCCTCACTGACTGAATGGGGAGGTCCCAGCAAAGATGCTGGAGACTCTTCCCCTGACCCTTGAGAAGTGAGGACACAGTCTGTCTCCCATTCCATGACAAAAGAGGGGCCATGTGATACTGGGATTGTGTTGTTGGAGGCGGGGAAGGAATCAGGCAACACAGTGGCGAAGCGCATCATCAGCACGGGCTGTGTGACAACACACCCAACAGTCCATCCTCTCGCTATTCCAGAAACCAAAGCTCATGACCAAGGTGCCAGAAGGCAGACGAGGTTTCCTTTGATGCCTCTTTATTTGACTTGAGGATGGCTGCCCTCTCCTAGGTCCCCCAATTCTCGGTCCCCACATGGATTTTCCTCTGTGCATGCACGTCCCTGGTGTCTCTGCATGGACTAAAATCTGCCTCTTTTCTGTGAGAATACCAGATGATTGGACAATACCCTAATGGACTAATTTTAACTGAATCTACTCTTTAAAGACCAAATCTAGTCCCATGTAGAGGTTCCAAGCACCAGTCTATGAATTTGGTGCTGAACAAGACCATTATTTTTCTACATGCAGGACGGCAACTGCTGGAACTATGAGTCTTGCAAATGATACGTTATTTATGAGACAGACATGAGCTCTGAGGCCCAATCTCAATCTTGTCTTCCTGAGCAGAGGAGTCAGAGCTATTTATGGGCTAAAGAAGGACGACAGTCTGAGGTGAGGAGAAAAGTGACTGGAGGTAAAGAAAGGGAAGCAACTGATGGTCGCACGTGTGAAACCAAATTGCTCATGCTCAGCCAATCCAAACGGCACATGCATATCCAAGTTTTTCACATTTCAGGCAGGATGTCATCTGCAAAGTTCACACTAAAGAACAGATAAACCAAATTACAAAAAAATCAGCAATATCCCATGTTTTAAGTAAGTTTATGATTTTTATGTTGGGCTGCATTCATATCTATCCTGGGCTGGATGTGGCCCAGATAAGCAGATTGGACACACAGCAGCAAAGCTGGGGGGAGGGGAGGTCTACTGCTCAGCTACCTGGCCTCTCAAATCAGTGATCAAGACAAGTGACCAAGGGGCTGAGAGGCGGCTCCGTGGTTAAAGGCACTGGATACTCTTCCAGATGATCTTAGTTAGGTTCTCAGCCCCCAAGTTGTGGGGTTCCGAATGCCAGGAAATCGGATGCCCTCTTCCTGCAGCATACAATGACACGCACACACAGACACATAAATAATCAATCTTAGAAAGAAAAGTGGGCACTGGAGAGATGGTTCAGAGATGAAGAATACTTTCTACTCTTGAAAAGGACCTGAGTTCAGTTCCCAGCACCCACATCCATCAGCTCCCCACAACCTGTACCTTGGAACTGGAGATCTGACACCCTCTTCTGGCCTCTGAGGGAACCAGGCATGTACATGGTATGCACTTATGCATGTAGTACGCACATATACACATAAAATAAATAATTTTTTTAGAATGTGGCCAAAAGCCTGCAAAGCCAGGATTTGACACTGCTCAGGTTTGACACTAGTTTCAAACTGGGGGTTAGGAAAGGTGGTTCAGCTAATGAAGAAAGACATTCTTGTCCTCCCAAAGAGAAGACTCCACAGGAAAACAGATACACTCACTATCATTGTCAAGAGCTGAGGAAGGAGATTAAAGGAGAAAAGAAGAGATCAAGAAGAAGAGAGAAGGAAGAGACAGACAGAAGGAAAACAGGGACTTGCAAACTTCCAAGCCTGGGCTTATAGAACGGAGTAGGTTGATGTGTGTGCATGTCTGCTGCTCTGAGGCTCCACCCTCACTGGGCCTGGTCTGCAGGTGACTGTGGACACCCTGAGCAAAAAAGAGCCAGCGCAAGTCACTCTGGCCAGTCGTGGTAGCCAGATTGCTGTGTGCAGAGGGATTGGTGGGCTGATGAAGCCAAGCGCTGGGGAGTTTACTTACAGATAAACTTGTAGAAGATATTCATAATTAATTGTGTAGGTTTAAATGCTTAGGGAAGTTCATTTATGATCTTAACTGTAGTCTCTGCATTCAGTTCACCTTAAACAGAATCCTAATTTGGGAAACTCAGGGAGATCTATTAATTCTAGCAAGTCCAGTCATCTTCCAAAATGAAATGATGTAGTAAAGGCTTTCCTTCTCCAGGTTCAGAAAAAGGGGTGCAGAGAAAGAGCCTACAAGCACAACGTAGCATGGTTATTTTCTACAAGGGAACAATAAATGTTTTGGCAGTATTTGCTTTTTAGTCCCTGTAGTGGGCTCAGCTGTATCCCTTTGATATTTTTGAATGCTGAGCTGACTAGCTGGCCGTGAGCAAGGAACTTCCCATCAAGCCTGATGACCTGAGATAGATCCCCAGGACCCGCATGATAGAAGGACAGCAAGTTGTTCTCTGAACTGCACACATGCGCACACAAACACACTATGCACACACTAAAATAATAGATGTAATATTCACATGTTCAAACCCTAACCTCAGAACTTCAGAATATGTTCTGTATTTAAAGAGAGGGTCTTTAAAATAAAAGGAGGATGTCGCTCCATTGGTAGGGTGCTTGCCTAGCATGGAGGAAGCCCTTGGATTAGTCCACAATACACATAACACCAGGCATGTTGGTGCACTCTTGTGATCTCCATCATGGGAAGTGGAGGCAGGAGGAACAGAAATTTAAGAGCATTCCTGACTACATAGAGAGTTGTAGGCCAGCCTGGATTATAAAAGATCCTGTTCAGAGAGGAGGGAGAGGAGAATTAAGAGGAAATGGAATCAGTAAGATGTGTCCTGATGCTTTGAGACTGAATTCTTTCTAAGAAGAGATCAGGACACAGGCACACATACACATACACAGACATAGACACACAGACACAAGACACACAGATACACACACACACACACACACACACACACACACACGATGTCTAAGTGATAAAAAGGGATAAATTCATCAGAAAGAAAAGAGAGAGATCTCAGAAAAAATCAGCTCCATCTATTCCATGTCCTCAGCACTGTAACAGAAAATTCTGCTCGTCGAAACCATCCCATCTGAGGTACTTTGCTGGAGCAGCTCTAGCAAAGGAAAACAGTCCCTGAACATCCTGGGACCAGAAAGAGAGGGCAGCTGGTGAGAAGAGGGGAGGCATTCAGAATGGTGCAGTGGGCGTGCCAGTCATTTGAATTGCACTGGGCTAGAGCTGGGAAGCTACTGGTCAAGAGAGGGGCTTGGGAAAGGCAAAGTGGGCCAGAACAGTTGTGTGTGTGCGTGCATGTGTGCATGTATGTGCATGTGGAAGTCAGAGGTCAACCTCAGGTGTCATTCATCAGGTGCCATCTATCTTGCTTCACTGACCTGAAACACAGATTCAATTAGATTACCTGGTCAGTGAGCTCCAGGTATCCACTGGTCTCTGCCTCCCAGTGCTGAGTTATAGGCACATGCTACCATACCTAGCTTGTTACATGAGTTCTGGGGATCAAACTCAGGTCCCCATGTTTTCAAGGCAAGCACTTTACTGACTAAGCCATCTCCCCAAACCCTCAAACAACATTTGTAAGGTACATAATGCTCACTCTTTCCCTCAATGGTTGTTCAAGAAGGCAAGGAAGGAAAACAGGATTTTTAAAAGAATATTTTATTTATTAGCTTTATTTTATGTATATGACCGTAAGTGCATATACATGTCTGTATATGCACTATGTCTGTAAGTGCACCTCTATCACGTAATGCCCATGGAGGTCAGAAGAGGGTGTTGGTCTCCCTGGAACTGGAGTTATGCAGTTGTCAGCCACCACGCAGGTGCTGGGAATTGAACCTGGATCCTCTGGAAAAGCAGCCAGAGCTCTTAACTGCTGAGCTACCTCTTCAGCCTCAGGAAAGAGGATTTTATCAGATCTCTCTGCAAGTCTTTTACAGTGTGCTGTTCCGGTGGAGATACCCCATCCTCAGTAGAACTTCTAAAAGGCTCTGCTGTAAGCAATAGATGAGATATCTACGTCTGGAACCACAGGGGATGATGCAGTCAAACCCCACAGATGACACATGCACAGGTATTTCCTCCAACACTCCAGCTGTCTCACCCCGAGTGGTGAGGGCCTCGGCCTGGCACTGTATTACAAAGATTTTGTCCAACTGCACGCAAAGTGAGGGTGAAGCAATTTTTATTGTTATTGTCATCATTAATCCTTTAATTAAGGCCTCCTTTCTTCGTGTCAATATCCTGCCCCGTTCTTCCCTCCTTCTCTCTGAAATCTCATTCGTTGGACAGGTTTCTCTGAGCTCTCCCAGATCAAATTTTAATTAAAGTCAGTCACAAGTCTGGAATCGCTAATGAGCCCTCTCCCAGACACCATTAGAAACCAAAATGGTTGCTCTCTCTATGGTGGGGTTTATTAGCACGATGCTATTATTTTAGTACAAACGGCCCCTTGTCTTGAACCTTCTTGCTTTGGGTTGCCATTCAGACAGGAAGCTGTCCTTGTCTCATGATTTACAAAGCGTTGAGTGGTTGTGGCATTGAGGAAATCAAAGTAAAGTGAAGTACATTAGTTACTTTTTTCATCACAGGAATAAAATGTCTGTGACAAAAACAACTTAAGGGAGAGAGGGTTTCTCCTGGCTAACAGTTTGAGGGTGTAGTTCATCATGGTGCGGAAGGCGTGGTGCAGGAGTGTGAGGAAGCTGGTCACACTACATTTATAATCAAGAAGCAGAGAGAGATGAATTCTGCAGCTCAACTCCCTTTAGCCTTTATATGAAGTCCAGACACCAGGCCATGCAATGGGGTTACCCAGTTAAGGTGGATCTTCCTACCTCAACTAACCTCATATAAATAACTCTTCACTGGCATGGCAGAAGCTTGTTTTCATGGTGATTACAGATCTGTGAAGTTGCCAACTAATATTAACCAAGCTATGAACCAAGTAAAAGGCCCAGGAGTGGAACTTGCCTCACCTTGAAAGTAACTCACCATCCATCCTATGGTGTTGGAGACTAAGGGTCCCACCCTGGAGAGCTGTTCAGATGACCAAGACCCATCCTTCTGGACTTGAAAACTTTGTGTGTGTGTGTGTGTGTGTGTGTGTGTGCGCGCGCGCGCGCGCGCGTGTGTGTGCAGATGCGTATGCACATGGGTGTACATGCATGTGGAAGCCAGAAGGTAGTCTTGGTTGTGTCTCTTAGTTACTCTTCACATTGTTTTTTGAGACAGAGTCTCTCACTTGGCCTGGAGCTCACTAATTCAGCAAGGCTGGCTGAATCTTCCCATTTCTACCTCTCTAATGCAGGAATTACAAGCACGTATCACCATGCTTGACTTCTTATGTGGGTGGTGGGGATCAAACTCAGGCCCTCATGCTTTTATGGCAGTCACTTTACTGACCCAGTGATTTCCTCAGCCTTGGCACCCTCTTCCTCAGAAGTGGATCTGATACTCAGGTCTATGCTTTTTGGATTCCTCAGTCTGTCTTATGATGAATGGGCAATCAAGGATTGGGAAAGGAATCTTGTGATCATGCACTAGCTCACAGTCCTACCTACACTGGAAAATTGAGGTGTCCACAGGCTGGACTTCTAAAAATAGTCTGAGGAGAGGGGTTCCAGAGATGAAACAGAGGGCCACTGCACTTACTCCATATCCTGGAGTCAGAAGTGAAAGCTGGAGCAGCATTTGGAGTAGAACGTCATGATGTCACATGCTGAAAGGTCAAATTCACTGTGACAGTCAGTATCAATAATCACCTTGACAGGATCTAGAATCGCTGAGGCTGTGAACACTGACATGTTTTTGATGAAGTTTCTAGAGTACAAGGAACTGGGAAGACCCACTGTCTTAAGAATTTTCTCACAGTAAGGCCCGGCATTGAGTCCCACCCCTCTAGGTCTGAACTGATTGAGCAAACAGAGAATGTGCTCCAATTAGAGAAACCAGTTTATTTGGGGTTACTTACCAAGGAGTTTTCCCAGGACCTCTGGCACACTCTGCCAAGGTGGCAATGAGCCATCCCCACACGTGTCTCCTATCCAGCTTTCACTGCTTCCCCTTAGGCCTCCCCCTCATCATTGGTTGGTTGGAAAGTAGTTGACTCTATTGGCTTCATCTCTGTCAATCAAATTGGAGTGTCCATTGAGCCAGAGGGAAACTCTGTAAATTTGCCCTACACCCACCCTAGATGTAGGCAGAGCCATCCCATGGGCTGGGCTCTCAGGATGAACAAAAAGGAGAAAGGGAGCTGAGCACCAGCATTCATCTCTCTCTGCTTCCTAACTGTGGCTCAATGTGACCAGCTGCCTCATGCTCCTGATACCATGCCTTCCCCACCATGGTGGACTGCACCCTCAGACTATGAGCCCAAATAAACTCTTCCTCCTTTAAGTTGATCACAAGCAACTAATACAATCATGAAGGAGTTAGCAGAGGAGGACACTGAATGTGTCCTTTTGATCCCCAGTAGACAGCTCGTCCCACAGCCAGCCACCACCATGCAGTCTCACAACCAATCCCAGTTTCCTAATGAAGCATGAGGCAGTGAGCCATCACCTGGAGGACTGCACAAAGACAGGAAACAAAACCATGTGATCACTGTTACTAGAGGAGAATCATATTCTCCCTAATCCGCATTTCCTCTTTTCATATTACAAGCTGTCAGTGGTTGTGTTTTAATGTGAAATGATCCCCACAGGCTCATGTGTCCCCACTTGGTCCTCACTTGGTCCCACTTGGTCCTCACTTGGTCCCCACTTGGTCCTCACTTGGTCCCACTTGGTCCTCACTTGGTCCCACTTGGTCCTCACTTGGTCCCACTTGGTCCTCACTTGGTCCCCACTTGGTCCCACTTGGTCCTCACTTGGTCCCCACTTGGTCCCCACTTGGTCCTCACTTGGTCCCCACTTGGTCCCCACTTGGTCCTCACTTGGTCCCCACTTGGTCCTCACTTGGTCCCCACTTGGTCCTCACTTGGTCCCCACTTGGTCCCCACTTGGTCCTCACTTGGTCCCCACTTGGTCCTCACTTGGTCCTCACTTGGTCCCCACTTGGTCCCCACTTGGTCCTCACTTGGTCCCCACTTGGTCCTCACTTGGTCCTCACTTGGTCCTCACTTGGTCCCCACTTGGTCCTCACTTGGCCCTAGCTGGTGGTACTGTTTGGGGAGTTTGTGGAAACTTCAGGAAATGGAGTGTTGGTGGAGGAAGTGGGTCACTAGAGGTAGACCTTGAGGTCTTATAGCCTGAGCCACTTCCTGTTCATTCTCTGCTTCCTAACTGTGAATGTAACTGAACCATCAGCTTTCTTTTCCTGCTACCATAACTTCCTTAATATGATGGAACATATCCCCTTGAACGGAAGCTAAACTAAATCCATCCTCCCTTAAACTGTTGCTTGTCAGTTATTCTGTCACAGCAACGAGAATGTAGCTAATATCATATGGAAAATGATTGTGATAGAATGTCCAAAGGAAAAAAATGGATTGAAGTTTCAGAAAAACTCTGGGTATGCAAGTAACAATACTAGCACACAACATTAAAACAGATTTTTGGAATGTTGGCAGAGTTTCTGACGACTAGCTTCCTATCTAATGTGTGGTGATGTTATGACATTATTTATGGTAAAGAAAACTTCTCATTGTGTGGATCTGAGGAGTGGGCAGATGGAGATCAAACCCCATAATAAACCCCAGGACCCAGAGGCCTTTCGTCATCTCTAAGAAACTCTAGTAGAAGCTGGTCAGTGGTCAGAGACTAGAAGAGCTGTGACTGAGCTGGGTGGAGATCCATTCAGTTGTGTAATTTTAAGAACCTGTTTCAGGCCAGGGAAATTATATAGTCAGTAAAGTGCTTACTATACAAGTGTGAGAACCTGAGTTCAACCCCACCCCACCAACCCATATTTTTAAAAAAGCCAGGTTTGGCAGCCTATACCTGTAATTCCAGAGCTGGGGAGGTGGATACAGATGGACCCCTAGGGTTTGCTGGCCAAGCCAGTCTGGATGAATTGGCAAGACCCACGTACCAGTGAGAGACCCTGTCTCAGAAGAAGTAAGGGAGAGGGTGACTGACAAAGACATCTGACATTGACTTCTGGCCTCCACATTCATGTCACATGCACACCCATGTGCATAGACATAAATACACACACACACACACACACACACACACACCACGCACACACAACCAGAAGAGAAGCTTGTTTGGTCATATTAGGTATTCTCAGCCTAGGCACTGTTGACTTTTTGGTCAGGTAATTGTTGGCTGGACCTGAAGTCCTGTGCTTTTTAGAATGGCCCCAGCAGTGCTCAGTGGCTTCTGTTTACTAGCAGCCAACACGTTCCCTCTCCAGTCAGGCAAGTTTCTGAGTATCCTTTGGCAGGCAAAGGGAACCACTGTATGAGATTCAACATAGAAATCTGCCATGGGTGCAGGATCTGCCACAGACGTGGCTCAAGCTTTGGGAACTTGGAAGAATGCTTGTTCCTTCCCTGCCAGCAAGGAGTGCTGCATTCAGAGTTCCCTCCCCTTCCTCTCTGAATCACCTCATATTTCTCCTGTGGTAATGAAGAGTCCTTCCCTATGCAAGAAACAGAGCAGTTGCCCTTCCTATTGATGATCGTGATCTTGAGGCAAAGAGTGGCTTCAGATCTAAGCCATGTTTGAAGACGTGGTCCTGAGCAACCTGGGTTCAGTCCTGCTCTGTCATAAGCAACCTGCAGCCTCAGTCAAGCCAGTTACTCTACAAAGGTGACTTTGGGATCAGATGTTTCTCTGTGCTTTTTCTCATGAAAGGGTAAACACTGATCTAGCAAGCTGTGCTGACTGTCTAGGAAACAGCTGTGTAGCTAGCCTTTTATTGTGGAGCTAAGAAACAGCTAGACTTGATTGCTGGGCTAAAGATTCTCTACTTGTGGATGAGGAGGATACGTAGAAGTTTCTGCACTATATATTCAACTATGTAATTTAAGACTCCCAGCTGGAGGGCAAGTTAGAGATCACCTTATCCAGCCTTCTCACTTTACACATGGAGATTCTGTGGTGGAGGGGGAGATAACTTGTTTACTTCTTCGTACCAATTGTTATAATCAACATGGGTTTTAGTTGCCCATAGAGACAGTTTCTGGGGGACAGGCACCTGTGTCCCACAGCCCCATGCATTTCCAGCTCACGCTCATGAACTCTCTTAGCACACTCACTTCTCCAACCCTTGGTAGAAGGAAAGAACTTCTTGACGCATGTCTATAAACAAGTACCCCAATCCACAGGCAGGACAAACATAAAACCCAAGAAACAGTGCCAGAGTCCAGACAAGACCAAACTGCACAGGTCTTTAAGCCTAAAAAGTAAAGAACTACTAATGAATAACAGCCGTGGTGTCAAAGGGTAAGAAGAACTCAGCCCCAGCGCTCCAAGTATAGGGTGGGCTGGGCTCCCCATCTTGAGAATCCCAGGAGCTGGGCCAAGGCTAAGAGGCTGACCTGCTGAGAGGGGGTTGTGGTCTACTGGTAACAGAGAGGTTCACGAAGGTGAAGTCACATGAACAAGGCCAATCAGAAAACTTCCCACTAAGAAAGAACTCCCAGAGAGCTATCCAGAAAATGCTCTGGATCTTGTAGTAAAGTGGATTGGGGAGCTAGTGGAACTCACCAGGAAGTTTTCAGGAAGCGAGCTGCCCGTCAGTTTGACAGACAGTTTGACCTAGGTGCTACGGAAACTCCTTTAGGGGGCTATAGGTGAAAGGGGGGGTTTCGTGGCGGGGGATGGTGGGGACAGAGGATGCTGTTCCCAGGAACAAGCAGTCCTCAGAATCCAGGAACAAGGAGAGATGCATTCTATTCTGTAGCATGCCCCTAGCACCCTCTACTGACAAGGCCCAGCATCATGCCAATGGAGCAGAAACAGAGTTTGCAAGATTTGAATTCCAATCAGGACAGTAATGGGCACTTCTAAACACATACAGCAGCAAATTGATACGTAACATGTAACATAGTTAAGACAACAATCATTGAGGTGAGCACCTGCACACACACACACATACACACACACACCAAGATAAGGAGAATTTCTTATCACATAGACAAAACAGTTTATTTAACAAACATAGGTGTTGATAGTTGTAATTTTGACAAAATAAATCAAAATAAATAATCTGGCCACAGTTTTTGGTTTGGTAGACATTTTTTATTCTGGAATTTGGTACAATCCATTTTGATCGTATTCAGACCCTTCCGCTTCTTTATTCCCTCCACCCTCTCTACTACCCCTCCCTAGTTCATGTCCTCCATTATTATCTGTCCCTTTTAAATATTTTAAAATTTCTGTTTATTTTTAAATTTGCATTTTTTAAGGCCTATTGATTCTATTCTGTGCTCTGGAGTCCGCGTGTGTTCCTGGGTGTGGGTCCTCGCCCTGGAGTCCGGTCAACCTGCCAGGCAGCACACAGTAAGGAAAATGAACTCTCCCTCTCTCAGAACTCATCAGCTGCCAGCTGATACTCAGCTAGGGCCGGGACTTCCTGTGAACCTTCCCCATTGAGAAGACTCCGGAGAGGCCCGGGAACCGCAGACATGACCTGGAAGAGCTCCGAACTTGAGAACCCAAGGCTCAGAGGCTGATCAGCATCTCAACTTTTCTCACTCCTGTTCTCCCAGAGCGTCTATTGGGGCCATACTGGATGATCCCATGAAGATCGTGGAAACGGACATTTGTGGTACTACGTAGGTACTACAGGCGTCTTAGCTAAGTGACCTTGGGACCAAGTTTGCACCTGTTGCTGACACAGCTGTCCTGGGGATACATCCCTTGCTCTCCCATGTGACCTACTTATCCAGGTAGAAACTGGATCTAGTACAGGCACCCAGCAGACTAGCTTCTACCTGTGCTTACCACACTGCCGACTGGCAGAGGGTTCCAGGGAGGACTAGATTTGGCTTTGCTGTGTGACTTTGGTGATAAAGACTTTCTAAAACAGACCACCAGGCTGGAGTTCTGAGTGATTAAATGGGAGAGTGCAGGCAGAGATTTGGACACAGGTGTGACCCTATCACATGGCTCCTCTACCTGCCACTTGCCTCACACACTGTCAGTCTACAGGGCAGATGAGGATGACAGGATGTATCTCTAATGCCAAGAGCACAACAGAAAGCCATAGTTAACGAGGGAGGAGCTGGATGCTCTCAGGAATCGCTGAGCAGAAGAGGCTATCGAGTGTTCCATCTCTCTATCCATCTTTCCTTCCCAGGTACTTTGAGCAAGGAGCTTGGAACATAGAGAATTATTGGTAGTTGAGTACTGCTGGGTGAGGAAGAGCTGATTTTCTTAAAGGGAGGGACTCTAGATAAGCTGACTAGACCTCAGTGGATGAGCTTTTCACTGAGGGATGTCTGGGGACACTAAGTGGACAGAATAGGCCTTAATGCAAATGACAGAATGTTTGAATATCAGTGCGGAATAAGAGGGGCCAGTGGCGGGGTGAAGATGATTAAGATACGATGTTCTGTATGAAGCACACAAAAACTGAATTAGAAAGTTACAATCAATCAATCCAATTAGCTTATTAGTGCATAGAAGTGGGTATGAGGAGGAGGAGAATCAAGTCCAGGATTTCACTGAAGAGTATCCCACATTGCCATCTGGTGACCAAACTGTAGAACACACTCCCCCACTGATTAGCCCACAAAACAGGGTGTTACCCTGAGGCCACTTACAAGAGTGGCAGCTCGGAACTGGCACCTTGTGCCTGTGACCCCCACAGTGGCTGCTACTTGGAATTGTTTGGATGCATGTGTCTCCCTCAAGACACAGTGGGATATGAAACTAGTCCAGGACAGGCTTTCCCAGGATTTCACAGCCACTGGGTTAGATAATTTTGTCCCAGGAAGAGATTCTGCTGTATACGTTGTAGGATGCTTAGTAAGTATCCATGCTGGCTACTTACAAGATTCCAAGAACAACCTCCCCCCGGTTATGACAGTCCAAAATGTCTCCCAGATGGAGCAAACCATGGCACAAAACGTCATCCCTTCCTCAAGCGAGAGCCATTGGGAAACTAGCCAGTTAGTGATTCCTTTCATGAATAACCAGTCCCTTAGCAAAATGACAAGGAGGACATGGTGACTGTTCGGTTTGCATCCACAGCAGTCTGGGGCACCCCCCGGTGGGGCTGTAGGAAGCAGTGACATCACGCCCCCTGGGTTCGTTCTCTTGGTAGGCTCCTCAGCCTCCCTCCCCTTTCCTCTCTCCTGACTCTTCCTTTTCCGCCTTCCCTCTTCTCTTCCTCCTTCCTCTTCCTCCCTTTTCTCTCTTGTCCTTTCATCCTCATCTCTTTGTCTCCCTTCCACTTCTCTCTTTCCTCCCCCTCCTGGCATTCTAATGCTGACCCCTTCTGTTCTTAGCCTAGGTACTGACCCCTGTGAAGAACATCTGTTCAAATGAGGGTCAGGTGAACTTGTGGGACCTGCTGTCTCAGAATCAGAAGGACCCTTAGCAACCTGAAAGCAGCTAGCTTTGTTCAGCCTGAGGTACACGTCTATCTCATACTCAGAACTTTTCTTCCTCAACCCTCGCCCCAATCCTCCCAAAATTAATGCTTTTGAGACAAGGTCTCTAAACCAGACTGTCCTCAAACTTACTGTATAGTGGAGTATGGCTTTGAATTTCGGATCCTCCTGCCACCACCTCCTGAGTTCAGGGATTCTAAGTGTGTGCCACCATTCCTGGTTTACGCAGTGTTAAAGATGGAACCCAGAGCTGCACACTCTACCATCTGAGTGGCATCCCCACACTACTACTCCCAAATCTGTTAGGTGAGTGTCCTTTAACAGGAGAGAAGATGGCTCAAAGGTGGATTCAGCAGCTTACCCTGGGTCTGCACCTGGGTTCCACAGAGTCTTCTTCAAGCTCATACAGCCTCCAGAAAACATCATGGAACTTGTCAGTGGAACCTCATTTAGCCTTTTCTTTGAAGATTGGACCCAGGTTATATTTGCTATGTTTTCCCCGTGAGATACAACCCAAGATCCTTAAAAAACAATTTGAGGTATTGAAGAGATGGCTCAGTGGTTAACAGCATTTACTGCTCTCTTAGAGAATCTAGGTTTGGTTGCTGGCATCCAGAAGGTGGTTCACGACCTCCTGTAACTCCAGGTCCAGTATATCTGACACCTCTTTTTGGTATCTTTGGACTCCTACATTCATTCGGTGTAATAAACTCACACAGTCACCCACACACATACACATAAATGTAAAAAAAACTTTTTTTAATGGACCCTCTACACATAGGATGACTACATCTCTCCACTCCAACCAGAGACGTTTCCTTGTGCAACAGATGGGGATTAACCCAGAAACCCACAATTGGCCAAGGTGAAGATAACAAAAGGCTGCAGAGTGCTCATCCCTGAATAGGACACCTATTTCAAACCTCTGCTCAGAGATCACTGCAGAAGAGAAGTTGGAAAGATTGTAAGAGCCAGAGGGAGTGGATGACCACAAGGAAGCAGAGTCTTCCAGACAGCTGGCCAGTTACTCATAGAACTCACATCAGAGGTGGCAGCATGCACAAGTCCTATGAAAGCTCAAACCAGACAAATTCCAGCATGGACATAGGGAAGTAGGTAACAAAAATCCCAGCTCAGCCTCAGGAACTTTTGGTAATTGATGGGAGGGGAGAAGACAGTGTCTTACAGAGATGGGACTCTTTGTGGGCATAGTGGATGGACCTAGACTGAAGGACATTTGAGGACATAAATCAGGCCCCATAGGCTATATTTTATATATATATATATATATATATATATATATATATATATATATATATACATATATATATATATATAGTTGTATACATAGAAGAGCACATTAAATTGGGTGGGGCAGTGTGGGAGGTGTGGGTAGAAGGAATCTAAATACGATCAAACTATATTGTCTGAAAATTGCAAAAATTCAATAAAAAATTTGAAATCTTTCTAAATTTTTATTTTGAGACAGGATCTTGCTACACTGCTTTTACTGGCTCCGAACTTGCTCTGTAGCCCAGGCTGAATTCAGAGTTTCAATCCTCCTGCTTTAGCTTCCTGCAGAGCTGGGATGCTAAGCATGTGCTGTCATGCTCTGCTTCCTTGAGATTTAGCTCTGATAAAAGTCTCTATTTTCTTTTTCTGTTTGTGTATATATGATGAGTGTGTGTGTGTGTATGTGTGTGTGTGTGTGTGTGTGTGTGTGTATACATCTGTGCATGGGTGCAGGTCAGAGAAGAATGGTAGCTGTCCTGCTCCATTAGTCACTATCATATTCCTTTGAGACAGGGTCTCTCACAGAACTTAGAGCTGGCTGGCCAGCAAGCCCCAGAGATCCTCCTGACTTTGCCCCGTAGCGTGGGGTTACAGGCCTAATTATTTACATGGGTGCTGGGGTCCAGACTCACGTGCAGCAAGTTGCTCTTACCACAGAGTCATCCTGCCAGCCAGGAAGTCTCCTTTATGTGTCTTGAGTATGTGATGTTTGTCTCCTGGAGTGAGCTGGAGGGAAAGGATGGTGACCTTTGCTTCTGGAGGCAGCATGCTGCAGGACACATGATTCTCAGAGGCCCTGCAGCCTCTCAGAGCCAGTCTGTTTCCATCCAGCAGAGCCTTTGAAGCTCTGATTGTTCTGTCTAGACGTCTCTGGAATTTCATGCACCTCCTTGTCTTCCTTCACCTCAGAATCAGAGCTAATAAAGAGATCCATTGCATCTCCTCCTTCATCTCCCGCCGGCGGCAATCTAATTAGGCTTTTCTCCACAATTAACGATTCGTAATTAAAGAGGAGCAAAGCCGTGTGTCATTCTTAGACTTCATCCGTTTAAACAACAACGTCCAATCTTGAAATCCCTCCTCAGACAGAGAGAGATGGCACTTGTGTGGGTTTGGAATTCTCCCTACACTAACCTAGATTTAATTATGCAAGGAGGACAGAACTTTGACTTCAGCCCTCTTAGAAGTACCATAATTAGAACTCAATTAGGGGAAGTGCCGGACAACATCATTATTCGGGTGTCACCCTCATGAAGAGACAAAGAGCTCAGCACTGCTCACAAGGACTTCTGAAGCCTCTTGGAGTCTTTTCCAGTTAAGGAGTCGTTTGGATGGCCCCATCTTTCAACATTCCTGGAAGTACCATTTGTTAGTTGCCTTCTTCTCGGTAATGACTTTCTAAATGGCTTTTGGGACTGAGGAGATGGCTCAGTGGATAAAACACTGGCCCTTACCAGTTTGAGGACCTGAGTTCAGATCTCCAGAACCCATGTAAAGCCAGATGCATCCACAACTGTCTGAAATCCCAACACTTTCTACCAGAGAGATAGGAGGCAGAGACAGGAGACTTGCAGAAGCTTGCAAGATGTCTAGCCTAGAGTACACAGTGGTAAATGAGAGACCCTGTCTCAAATGGGCTGGAAGGTGAAGACCTACATATGACATTGTCCTCTGACCTCCAAATGCATATTATATCACACATACACAAACACATACCACACACACAGATTTAAAATAAGAAAATGGCTCTTTTCATGAATCTATGACAAAGGAGAAAATGAGCCTTATCTAACCTGCCAGTTGTTGATGACAAGAATATCACACAGTGTCCACATAACCCACGGAAGGCTGGCGTCATCCTTATTCAAAGACAATTTAAAGAACCTTCTAGTCATACCAATATGAAACAACATGACTAAGTTCAAAGCCAAACACTGGCAACCACTGTGCTATCTTCCTGTTTGGAAAATTATTTTCCAAGCTGTAGATGCAGTTCAGTTGATTGAGTGCTCACCTGGCATACACAGGGCCCTGGGTACCCCCTGCCCCAGCATTGCACAAATCAGATGTGGCAACACTCACCAGTAATCAGAAATTCAAGGTCATCCTGAGATATATAGTGAGTTCAGTTCAAAGTCAGCATGGATTAGCAAACTTTCCTAAAAAAGAAGGGCAGGGAAAGAGAAGAGAGCTTCTTAAACGCCCGATTTTTGATGTTTGACTTTGGAGACAAGAATTAACTGGGACTAAGAAATCAACATCAACTATTAACAGGCTGCCACATCTGCACAGCCACATGGACCATGTGAAGATCCACCTATGCATAGTCCAGGCTTCCCTCCTGTGTATGGTCCAGGCTGCCCTCCTGTGCATGGTCCAGGCTGCCCACTTGTACATGGTCCAGGCTGCCCAGTTCTACAGTGTCTGTAACCAGTTTCAAGAACTCCATCTCTCGCAGGCCATCATCAGACAGGAAAGCTGTAACCATCCAACCATCCTACGTGGGAGCCTCTAAAGTTGTGTCTGCTCTCCCACCCGCAGGGTGTGTTGTGGCTTTCCCACTAGGTGGCAGGGTGACTTTGGCTCTCTGCCAAGAGAAGAGTGAAGGAGGACGCCAGGACACCTGTCAACACCCTATGAGTCAAGGGAATCATAACAAGGCAGTTCCCCAAGGCCAAGCTCAAGAGCCTGCTGATACTTGCAGGTGTGCAGTCCCCACCCACCCCAACTCCATCCCCACCCCTCAGGGTCCTAGTGTCAACCAGACTGAGAAGGGTGTCTCCATTCTAGGTGTCCTAGCAGATGTCCACTGCTCAGAGACGCCTGTGGAGCACAGGAGGGCCATATCCATTATATTCTCTGCTGTATGCACACGTCCCAGTGTGTGGCTGGCACTTTGTAGGGACTCAAGGCTAAGGAGCTGAGTGAGTGAGTTCATCCAGAGGCACACACTCAGTGGAGTGACAGTAGATGGAATGGAAAGAACTACACAGTGACCAGGCAGCAACTGTGGGACCTTGACTACATCACTGATTCAGCTCCAGGCCTTGTCTGGACCAGGCCTCTCATCCCACATCTGGATTTTATAGATGATGAAGTGAGGCATGCAGACACCCAGTGCCTTGGAACTAGGGCAATGGCTCAGTCATTAAAGTACCTGCTGCACAGCCCTGAGGACCTAAATTCAAATTCCCAGAACCCATGTAAAAACCCCGTGTGTTTACAAGTATACCTATACCCCAGAGCTCTGGGCAGTTGAAGATTGATGGCTACTGACCTGGATCCAGGTTCAATGAGAGACCCTATCTCAAGGAAATTAGGTAGAGAGCAATCGAGCAGGATACCCCGTGTCCTCCTCTGGCCTCTATACATGCACGTGCACCGGGGCATGCATCCACACACCATACACATTCTCATGCACACAGAAAAGTGAATTTAAGAGATAGAATGAACACATGTATAAAGAACTGAAATGGGGTCTGAGCACCAAGTTCCAGTCCTGCTCTGTCTGAACCACAGTGCACATCAAGCAAGTTGGTCAATCATTCTGGGCCTCTAGAAAGGTGACTTTTGGATTCAGATTGCCTTTCTATTCTCATTTCTCACTAAAGTGTAAATGATTGACAGAGCATGCTGTGTTGGCCTTCCAACAGGTAGCTGCACAGCCAGCATTTCTGTTAAGCTAAAGAACAGCTAGGCTTGAATACTGGACCAATATTCTCCACCTGTGGATGAGGAAAAAATGTAGAATGTTCTGGAACACACATTCAGCCATGGAATTTAAGACTATCACAGCTAGAGAGTAAGCTAGCAATCATTCTATCCAGTCCTCTCATTTTACAATGGAGGTCTTGAGGCCAAGAAGGGAGGTAGTTTGTCACCTCTTGTTGCCAAGTGTCATAATCAATATGAGGTTTATGTACAGGGACCTTGAAGCATAGGGTAGTTCCTGGGGCATGCATATCTGCCGCACTCAGCTCTATGCACTCCCGGGTTATTCATCTCAAACCTTAGCATACCCATTTCCCACCCTGATTTCTCCATGTATTTCTATAAACATGTCCATCAGTAGTCAGGAAAAGTACAAAACAATGACCAACGTGGACAGTGAGACCAAAGGAAGCTACCAGAGTCCAGGCAAGAGATGCCACACAGGATTTTAAGCAGGGCAAAGAGCTACTGACAGGTAAACCAGGGACTGCGGCAGCAAAGTGCTGACTGAGGACAAGGACTCAGAACACAGCACACTAGCATAGCACAGATTCCTATCAACTAATAAAACATTTTATTACAGGGCTGGAGAGATGGCTTAGCAGTTAAGAGCACTTGCTGCTCTTGTGGAGGACTCAGGTTTAGTTCCCATCACCCGCATGAGTTGGCTCACACTGTAATTCCAACTTCAGGGTTACGAAAAGCCTCTGGCCTTCACAGACACCTACCCCCACATGGTGCGGCTCACACACACATGCATGCAAACATAAATAAATCTTTTAAGAATTCTATCACAGAGACATACCTTAATTTGGTTAATTAATTGTCAGATACTTTAATACTTGCCCCCAGTATTAATTACTTTTCTTATTGTTTTGACAAAATACCTGACAAAAACTACTTAAATTAAAGAAGGGTTTGTTTCGGTTCATGGTTTGAGGGTCGAGTGCTCTCCATCGTGTGGAGAATGCACAGCAGCAGGAGAGAGGGGCAGATGTATATCCGAGGTCAGGAAGCAGGGAGGGCTGAGTGCTGGTGCTCAGCTTGCTTTCTCCTTTTTATTCAGTCCAAGATCCTGATTCATGGAATGGTACTGCCCACATTTAGGGTATGTCTTCCCATCTCAGTTAACCCAATCTAGAAACTCATTCACAGCCATGCCTGGAGGTTTGTTTCTATGGTGATTCTAAATCCCATCAAGTTGACAATCAAGATTAGCCTTCCCAGCCAGTTAGAAGTATTAATAATAAGTATAGAATTAATAATAATAAGTATAATACAGTGCTGTCCATTTGCCTGCATCCTCAGCAACAGTGACTTTTATCTTTTTACAAAAGAAAAGTTGTACAGCTTGAAAGACAGAACATAACTCCCTGTCTCTGTTCTGTTTCCCGTTGCTGTGGCAAAAAACATACTGTGACAGAAACA
Source organism: Eospalax fontanierii (assembly GCA_035773235.1). Classification (NCBI taxonomy): domain Eukaryota; kingdom Metazoa; phylum Chordata; class Mammalia; order Rodentia; family Spalacidae; genus Eospalax; species Eospalax fontanierii. Next base: position 118,021,964 of record CM069524.1, read on the forward strand.
ACTTAGATGAGACAAGGCTTGTTCTAGACATAATTCCATGTGACAGTCCTTCATGACAGGAAAGTCACAGTAATCACATCCACAAGCAGAAAGAGAGAGCCATGCATGCTCGCTAGTGCTCACCTTGCTTTCTCCACCCTTTACACAGTCCAGTAACCCTGCCTAGGGGAGGGTGCCACCCACAGTGGGCAGGTCTTCCCACCTCGGTTGCCTAACTGACAAGATATTCCCCCACAGACATGGCCCCAGGCCCACCTGATCAAGGCAACCCCTCAGGGAGACTCTCATCCCAGGAGATTCTAGGTTGTGTCAAGTTGATGCAACCCTCACAACCCCTGTCATTTCACATGGGATACTGCTGTTAACCATCTCAATGAAGCTTTTCCTGTCCTGTATGCTGTGAAGGGCTCCAGGGTTGCAGGAGCTAACGTCTTTTACGCAGTACCTTGAATGTGTTGTTACATGGAGGAGAAAGGTACTGTTTGCTGAGAGCTCAACACTTATACAAAAGGATTGTATTTGACAAGTTCCTTACTGAACCTCACAAATACCCTGCTTGGGGAAAAAGGGTACAGCTACTTTACAAAAAGCTAACAGAAATAATTGTAAATAATACATGAATCTTTATAAATATACAAATATCTACTGTGTAATTACTATGTGCAGCTGTTTATAGAATGCTTTCAAAGTCTCATCTAATCCTACAAAGACCCTACAGAATAGACGTATATTTATAATCTATCTACATATGTTGTTTGGTCTTTTTAACCAAAACTCACTGTAGAGACCAGCCTGGCCTTGATCTTGTAGAGATCCACTTGTCTCTGTCCCCCTCATCTGGGGTTAAAAGCATGCGCCACCACCCTGGCATATATATAATTTTATTTTTTATAGATGTGTGTTGTGTGAGTGCCTGCAAAGGCCAGAAGAGGGCATTGATCCTTTGTTGTGGGAATGACTTGTTTACACGTAACCAACCTTTAATAAAAACAATGCAATTGATCTTCCTATACTTTGGACTCCCGATGTCTAAGACCACCACTGAAAACAAAGATACGTTGACAGCAACATATCCCACACAAGTGTCAAAAGCAACACTAGGCTGGTGACATCTGTTTGCAGCTTCGTGTGCTGTTCGGAGTCAGTAAGGGTCAGAAAAATAACTTCTTCCCTTGTAAGCTCTGCATAAAGATTACTGGAGACAACATTCGCCTTTCCCTGCCCGTGCTCTGACGGCTCTGCTGTTCGATAATTTAAGAGGAAGCCCTTTGTTCAGGACGGCAGTTCTGAGAGAAAGCAGAACTCCTCAGAGTAGATCGGGCTCCTTCTTGGTTAAATGACTCCAAGAAACAGTTTCTCTTTTATATAGCACTGCCATAAATTGTGAGCCCAGTGTGGCTGCTGGGATCTGCGCTGTAGTACTCATGATAGGGCAGCAAGTGTTCATTTTAACCACTGACCCATCTCTCCAACCCCGTAAATTTAAAAAAATTGAAACAGTCCATATAGCTGAGAATGGCCTCAAACTCACTACCCAGTTGAACCTCTGATCCTCTTGCTTCCATTTTCTGAGTCCTGGACCACCACACTTGATTTATAGGCCTCCTTGCATGCTATGCTACATGTCTAGCTGCGTGTGTGTGTGTGTGTGTGTGTTTCCCTATGTGGGTGTGCTGTACTTGCACAGGTATGTGCAGATTAACTCACACTTGGACATGCACAGAGGAGGCACATATGTCAGAGGAGGCGCAGAGGATGCCTCTACCTGACCTTATTCCCTTGAGACAGGGTCTCTCATTGAACGTTGAACGTGGAGCTAGACAGGCAGCCAGCAAGCCCAGTGATCCTCCCCCCCCAGCACTAGGGTTAAAAGTGAGCAGTCATGCCCAGCTTTTTACATGGGCACTGGAGATTCAAAGTCGGGTTCTCATGTTTCCACAGCAAGTGCTTTTATCTACTGAGCCATCTATCCACACCCCTCCCCATATATAAATTTTTGACAAATGTGTTATTTTGTGGGCAAAGATGGTCTTTTCACTAAATGTGCTGAAGCCACTGGAATTCTATGTGAGCTCTTCTATGCCTCAAGTCTTTCTTAACACCATGTAAAGGCTGAACTACAAGTAAATCATAGGGAGAAATGACTCAGCCATTAAGAGCACTGGCTGCTTTTGTAGAGGACCCAGGTTAAGTTTCCATCACCTACGTGGTGGTTAAGAATTGTCCATAACTCCAGTTCCAGGGGATCCAATGCCCTCTTCTGGCCTCTGGGGCATTGCACGACATAGGTACACTTACATGTAGGCAAGACAGTCATACACACAGAATAAAGATTCATTAATTTTTTAAAGACTGAACTAGAAGCAAATCATAGGAATAAGTACAATACCTGATAGTTTTCAGATGATAGGAGAAAACACGGGGGAAACGTTCTGTGGGCATGAGCTAGTCAAGGATTTCTTTCTTGTTGAATTTGTGCAATTTATGTACATTATAATTTGATGGTATTTAGATCACCTTCCCTAACCCCACCTCCCCTCCCACCCCCTGCCCAATTTAATATACTCTCTTATATATATAATACGGCCTACAGAGTATGATTTGTGTCCCTAGAGCCAGAGGGGATGGATGACCACAAGCAAACAGCGCCTTCCAGACAGCTGAACCCACAGCAATAGTGACAGCATGTATTAAGTCCTATGCAAGCTCAAACCAGACAAAATTCCCAGACATGGATAAGTGGGTAAGAAATCCCAACCCAATTTAAAACTCTTTTGTCAGTTGATGACTGCTGGGAGGAAGAAAGACAGTGTCTGACAGGGATGGATCTTTTGGTGCACCCATCTTAAAGAAAACACACAAATATGCCAGGCATAGTGGTGCATGCCATTAATCTCAACACTCAGGAGGCGAGGGCAGGCAGATCTCTTTGGATTCAAGGCCAATCTGGTCCTCATTGGGAGTTCTGAGCAGCTAGGGCTACGCAGTGAGACCCTGTCTCAAAAAAGCTCAAAACAACAACAACAAACAAGAATACAGGAACCATAAATTAAAGAGATAAATTGAACTTGATGAAAACTGAACTTTTGAGACTAGGTTAAAGCTCAGGGGTAGAGCACTTGCCTAACATGCATGAATCCTTGGATTTGATGCCTAACACCAAGAAAAAAAATCACTTTCTTCCAAACATGCTACTTAGAAAATGAAAAAGGCAGGGTCGGACATGTGGCCCAGCTGGTAGAGGGTTGCCTAGCATTTACGAGGTCTTGGACTCCATCACTTGAATCTCAGAAAGCAGGTGTGTGGTGCACTCCCATAATCCCAGCACAGAGGAGGTGGAGGCAGGCGATCAGAAGTTCAAGGTCATTCTTGTCTATATAGGGCATCAAGGCCAGCTTGGGTTACATGGACACTTGCCTCAAAAAGCACAGAAAGAGGGGTTGGAGAGATGGCTCACTCTTAAGAGAACTAGCTGCTCTTCCAGCTGCTCCTCTTTGGTTCCCAGGACCTACACGGTGGCTAACAACTGTAACTCCAACTCTAGGAGATCCGATGCCCTTTTTTGACCCTCACAGGCACACTTACATACATGCAAGCAATTGCTCATACACATAAAATAAAATAAAAATCATAAATAAAATATTTTTAAAGCAAGCAAGGAAGGAAGGAAGGAAGGAAGAAAGAAAGGGACTTTATGCCTGTGATTATCCATGTGTATGTGCGCATTTGCACAGGAGTGTACCCACATGCACACACAAAAGAAAACAGATACAAAAATATGTTTAACATATTATTATATCACATGCCTATTCATTCCAATTCCTTGAATTCAGACTTAGCAGACAGATAAGCTAGGCCCAGGCTTCTATCTGGTCCTTCTTGACAAGAAGGAAATTAGTGTCACAGAGAATGCGCTGAGCCACCATATGAGTGAAGACTTGTTTGAGAGTTGTTACCAGAGTCTGGAAAATTACTATCTTGCAATCATGTGTTTCACATTGAATGTGCTAATTATAACTGTTTCTTATCTGCTCTTTGCATCAGATTTCCCAATATCTGCCTTCAGGGTCCTGGAGCCTCCCTAAAATTCAACTGTCATCTCTTGGTCTCCCAGGCCAAGGCTGTACTGGAAAGAGCTTCAATGAGGGCACGCTGTTTGTTTGCACAGCTCAGAGGATGAGGGGCCTTTCTGCTGTATCCTCTTAGATGGGCAAGTTCACTATGGTCCCCAGGCCCTTCCACATTCTGAAACCCAGGAATGTCAGTGCACACCTGTAATCCCAGCACTCCAAAGGTCAAAGCAGGAGGAGTCCAAGTTCAAGGCAATCCTGCAGTATATAGTGAGACCCTGTCTTGCATTATGTAATTTTAACCTTTTTTTTTTTCCACTACAGTCATTTATTCTATGGAGGAAGATGGGTATATGTGGAGGTGAGAGGACAATTTTTGGGAGTCCATTTTCTCTTCTTCCACCATGTGGGTCCTGGGGGATGACTTCAGGTCATCAGGCTTGCTAGCAATTGCTCTGCTCACTGAGCCATCTCACCGTCCCACATTACCTAATTTGATCCCTTCAGTGGTCTTGCTTGGGAGAAGAGTTAAGTGAGTGTTGGAGGCTGGCATTTTGCTGACCTCATTCTGATGTCTGTTAATTCTCTATTTCTGTTTTTCTCTGCAGCTTTGTTTTTGATATAAGTCAAATCATTAGTCTTACTCTTCTTACTGTCCTTACTGTTCTTACTGTTCTTACTAAAGGGAAAGGTTTTTTTTTTTTCTGACGTCTGTGTTCTTCACGTTAAATTAACAAAGGGTATTCTAATCAGTAGGCCATAGAGGCCGGTCAGAGCTGATCGATCACCATGTCATGGGATTCTTTATAAGATTTTATAATAAGTTTGTGTTAATGATTAACCACAAATTCTTGCTTTTGTATTCAGCTTTGCTTGCTTGCAGAAAGTCATGAAAGACCTATAAAAAGACCCTGTTGCTTCAGTTCGGGCCGCTTTCCTCTCCTACTCCTGTGGAGTTGGCCCAATTGCAATTGTAATAAATTTCTTGCCTTGCTACACGTCCCTCTCTGAGCCTTATTGGACCCCGATTCTGAGACCATAACAGTGGGCACTATGCTATGACTGAGAAGGCAGAAACTGCTGCCCACCATCAGGAAGTCCTCCAATCTCAACTCTGCTCCACTATCAGCCAAAGGAAAGTGGAAATGTGGCTTGTAGTTGGGGTCCAAAACTCCAGGCTCACATGAGGGAACCACAGTTCCAGCTCACAGGAAGGGAAAATAAATCTTTTTAAAATGCAGTAACATGCACTAACTATCAAGGTGACCTAGGAAAGCTGTCTGATCTCTTGAATCTCAGGACTTTGAATATGTGAATATGTTGGTTCTCCTCAAACAATACATGGATTCAATGAAGTCCCAATATATCCCCAAAAGAACTTGTTCACAAAATAATTTGGCAAACAATAAAAAGTGGATGGATATCGTCATCTTATGGTGTTTTCTTCTTTTTACTTTTATTTATTTTTCTGTGTGTATGAGTATGCACACGTGCCTTCTGGTGCCTGAGGCATCAAATCCTCTGGAGCTGAAGATACAGGCCATTAGGAGATTTGAGCAGAGCCACTGGACATGGATGATGAGAACAGAGCTTGAGTCCTGGGCAAAAGCAGCAAGTCCTGTTAAGTCTTACTTCATCCCTGCTGAACCCTCTCTCCAGCCTCCCCCCATTGTTATATTTTTAAACATACTCATTTGGTAGATAGATTATATAGTTGTGTTTTGAGTATTTTAAGCATTTTAAAATTTTCATAATAATGCCTAATTTGTGGAATTGCTGTGAACATAAACTCTACAGTACATGGAAAGAATTAGCCTTAAAAAATAACAACGATTGTATCTGTGAATATTGTCATCTCCTCAGAAACCATGGTTGGCCCCCTCAGCATTTTGAACTTAGAGTTAAATCCAAGATTCATTCCCCACCTCTGCTTCAGTGTGTTAGCCTCAATACTGCATATAAGACAGAGATGAAAGGAGATGGAGGGGACGAAAATGATGGATTAAAGTCAGAAAGATATCCTTCTGCAGGTCTAGGATTCCTGGTTGTTCTGTGGTGAGAATTTTGCAAGAAGTGGGTAACTTCAGAACCCCTTGCCAATGGCTTGCAGTTGATGTAGTACCAGAGTATGGACACACGATGGCGCCAGAAACCAGTATTTAGAAACTGGCTCGCTAAGGCGGTCCTCTTTCCTCTGCCCTTTAGTCCCAACACAACAGAAGAAAACAGTTGCTGAAATTCCAAGTTGCCCCCATGCACATGCCTATCAAAAGAAGGAAATTATTGAGAAAATCCCCCCAAACAGTTGCAGAAACATCCAAATTACCTTGGGGCTGAGGATGTGGCTCAGCTGGTAAGAGTGCTTACGTAGCTTGCACAAAGCCTTGGGTTCTGGCCCCAGCAGGGCCTAAACAAGCACGGAGGAGCACATCTGCTACTCCAGCACTGGGGAGGTGGAGGCAGGAGGTTCAGAAGTTCAAAGGCATCCTCAGCTGCATAATGAATTTGAAACTAGCCTGGGCTACATTAGACCTTGTTTTTACAAAGGAGTCAGACCAGTCTATTTCTGACTATAGAAATACAATTTGAGTCCTGAATGCCAGATGTTGAATATGTAACAGAAGAGCTCTAACAATCACACTGAAGGAACATAAGAAACATGGAATTAACTTGAATAATGCATTTTATTTAACTCAGAATATTCATGATTGTATTAGCATTTAATTATATAAAATATTGAGATAGCTTACATTTGTGTGTGTGTGTGTTCATGAGTGATTGTTGTGTGTGTGTGTTCATGAGTACTCATGTGTGTGTGACTCATTTTGCTCAAAAGATCCTAGCCCACCCCAAGCTATTGTGAAAATATGCTATTATTCAGAAGAAATGTTTTTAACTCCTAGGCCCCACACCAGTGTTAAAGACCCTCCAGTGTGGAAATGTCTGGATTCATGAAGAGGTGTTTTTTCAATGTTTGGAGTTATGCAGAGAGCCATGGAGGGGCACGGACTGGCCACATTCTAACTGAAGTCTCCAGAACAGCTGTGGAGAAAAGTATGCTTTTCTTTTAAAAAAAAAAAAAGTGTGTGTGTGTGCGTGCGCGCGCGTGCGTGCGTGCGTGCGTGCGTGTGTGTGTGTGTGTGTTTGTACTTGCAGAGGACAGAGGATTACTTGCAGGAGTTGCTCTCTCCTTCTACCACGTGAGACCCAGGAACTGAACTCAGGTCCTCAGTCTTGGTGGCAAGCACCTTTACCCACTGAGCCATCTCACTTATCCCTGAGGAGAGTGTTTTCTGAAGAACTGTCATGAATTATTAAACAAAATATTTTGCTACTAATATGAATGGCAATTGTAGAGACAAGCATCCATGTACAAGCACCAAGTAATACCTGGGATTGGGTCCAGTTCTTGGGTCTGGGAAATAGCAAAGCCAGTAGCCATTCAAGGGGCCCTGTCACCTCCACGTTCTTTCCAAAACTTCTACTCCTTGAACTCCTCCCCATCTCTCTCCTTGGGACTTCGTGCCTGGTCCCTCTCCATCCTCCCTGTATCCCCTACTACCAGTCAAACAGAAGGCGGCAAATGCATTATTTTTAAAAAGAAGTTGGGAGCAGCACCAGAATGAAGGTCAGTTGGTAGAGTGCTCACCCTGCATACAGAAGGCCTTGGCATACTGTATAAAACCAGGTGTTGGGGTGTACATCTGTAATCCCAGATTTTGAGAGGTAGAGGCAGGAGGATCAGAAGTTCAAGGTTGCAATGGAAATATGCCAGAGCTGCTAAAAGCACTTACTGCTCTGGCTGAGGACCTGGGTTTAATTCCTAGCACCCACATTGGATGGCCCCCAACTACCTGAACTCCAGTTCCAGGGAGATCTCATGTCTTCTTCTGGCCTCCTCCTGCACCTGTAGTCACATGCACAAACCTACACGCAGACATATGCATACACATAAATAAAAATAAATCTGAAAAACATGAAGTTCAAGATCATACCCAGTTTGAGACCAATGTTAAAAAAGAAAAAAGAAAAGAAAGAAAAAAAAGAAAATTTGAGAGTAGAGTTGGCATGTTAGTTACCCTACTTTTCCTAAAAGATTCCTGGACCAGGAAACCCTTTCAGAATTGGTGATTGTTGCCGTACAGTCTAAACCAGGAAAGGAAGCTGAGGATGTGGAAGGACATTATTGTTTTCCCTGCCTTGTTGTCTTTGTCTTAGATTATATAATCTCCATGGGAATTTCCCTCACCTGTGAGCTTGGTGGTATTTCTGAGAAAGAAGAATAGTTTTAGGTTGTAGGATTTTCAGGTGTGTTCTGTTTTCTCCTTATCTGAAGCACGAAGCAGATAGGCAGCCTAGAAGAGAGGGCATTGATCAGTCATCCCCTGCCCATCACAGCTGCACAAGCTCCCTATGCCACAGGCTCCTAAGACAGGAGACCCTGAGAGTTTGAATTCCTCATCCGAAATAAAAAAATGACAAGTAATATCTTGGTCTGAAGCTGCAGCTCAGTAGATGGCAGGCTTGCCTAGCATGCACAAAGCTCGGGGTTTGGTCTCTACTTTCACATACACTGGGTATGGTGGGGGTGGCATATGCCAACACTCAGGAGATGGAGGCAGGAGGATCAGAAGTTCAAGGTCATCCCCAAGTTAAAGGCCAGCCTGTCCTCCATGACACCCACATGTCATGGCCATGGCTTCCATGTCAATGCCAGCCAGCTCCTCTATGTAGTGAGTTCCAGGATAACCAGAGCTACATAGTGTAACAAAAGCAAAACAAGCAAACAGAAAAATAACAAAGTGTTACTTTTTGTTTGTTTGTGGGTTTTGAGACGGGGTCTCCCTGTAACCCCAGCTAACCTGAACTCACTAGGTAGACCAGGCTGACCTTAATCTCACAGAGATCTGCCTGTCTCTGCCTCCTACATATGTGTGCCATCATGTTACGTTTAAAGAGATGATATTTCAAATTCAATCAAATTTATACTTATCTTAAACCAAAGCATTTGTTTTTAAAGCTGAACATAGTAGTCATTTATATTCTTTTTGAATGGAGGGGATATCCCCATATAGCAGTAAAGCTGAGGAGGAGGAGGAGGAGGAGGAAGAGGAGGAGGAGGAGGAGGAGGAGGAGGAGGAGGAGGAGGAGGAGGAAGAGGAGGAGGCGGCGGCAGTGCCTGGGGAAAGCTGAATTTGTCATGTCCTCCAAGTCCAAAAGGGAAAGTTCCAGAGTGAGGAGTACCATTAAAGTACAGAGGCAATTCCATGAACCCTCAAAGGCCCGGAGATGGGTGGAAGTTTCCCACAGCCTTGATGGTGAGTCACTGCGCTTTGCTACCCTCAAAGCATCCACTGGTTTTGGCAGTCAGCAGGGTCCCAAATCTTGGGTCCAGCCATGACAAGGAAGTTTCTAGAGAGAGGATGGGAGACAGGAAAGAGAGAGGGGAGAAGTGGGTGGCAGAAAGAAGTTGCCTTAGAAGGAAACTGTAAGTCCTAGAGCCAGCCTGGCATCTCACGAAGCTGGGGAAATGTTGGGGGAGATCAGAAAACCCTCTGCTTCTTCCATCCAGAATTTGGAGAAAGGCAGAGCATTTATCCCAGCACTAGGAAGGCAGAGACAGGCAGATCTCTGTGAGTTCAAGAGCAGCCTGGTTTATATGACAAGTTCCAGGCCAAGCCAGCCAGGCCAGCCAGGGCTGTATAGGAAGATTCTGTTTCAAAATAAATAAATTAAATTAAATTAAACAAAATCTAATACTCAAGAGGCCTCTATAGCAGAAGTGCACGTTCAGGGCTAGTCTGGGCTACGTATTAAGTTCCAGGTTAGTTGGACCTATAAAGTAAGCAAGACAAACAAAGATGAGAACAAAAGTATGTTTTCCACTTTAAAAAGTTTGTAGAACATCTCTTCCACAAATGTTAGAATGGGAGCCTGGGAGCATACCTCAGTTAGTAGAGTGCTTATATAACATGCACAAAGCCCAGGGTTTCGTTCTCAGCAGAGCACAAATCAGATGTGGGGACACAGGTCTTCAATCCCAGCACTCAGGAGGCAGAGGCCGAAGAATCAGAAACTCAGGTCATCCTTGGCTGCATAGTGAGCTGGAGGCCAGTCTGACCCATTTAGCCAGTCAAGTCAGCCAAGTCAGTCAGAGCTACATGGTGTAACCCTGTCCCAAAAAAAGCAAAAAGAGAGAGAGAAGAAGAAAAAGAGAAAGGAGGGAAGGAAGGAAAGAGGAAGGGAAGGAGGAAAGGAGGGAGGGAGGAAGGGAGGGAAGGAGGAAGAAGAGAGAGTAAGAGAGGGAAGGGAAGAAAGGGAGAAAGGAGGGAAGGTAAAAACGAAAGGAGAGAGGGGTGGGGTGATCAGCCCAGCCTCTGTTCACACACCTCTAGAAATCAGACATGGGCTTACAGCCTTACCCGACTCAGCACACTTGTTGCAGAGTTAGAGGTCAGGGTAGGGAAGAGTTCCCAGGTCTCCCTGGAGCCTTCCAATCAAATCACTGCGTCTCCATGGGATGGGCGGACATAGAAGAGGCGGAATTAACTGTTGAACCAAAGGCTGACCAGTAACCTGAAAGTGACCGTCTAAGAGGGAAGATCTTAAAGTGGGACTATCTCCAAGCCCCCCTTTAACCAAATATGCACAAGAAAAGTTTCCAGTATCCCACATAACAGATCAGGGCTGAACAGTGTAGGAGACAGGTGGATTTTGAAACGCAGAGCAACTAGAGCTGAGGAAATGGAACTAGTCAATGGCTACTGCTTAGCTGGTACTGTAATGATGATAATTTCCCTGAGAGCTCTAGATACACTGTTATTCAATCCACACCACCACACTATGGTGTATGTAGATGCAAAAGCATAACTCTTACCTCAAAGGGATAAGAGATCGTGTATTCTGGAGCCAAATATAAGTGGCCAGGACCCAGAAACACAGATTCTGATTATCCCAAATTCCATGTTCCAATGTGGTAACAGTTTCATGAAGTTTTTATAGTCACAGAACAAAGAAAAGTCATAAATCAAGACACTTTTCAAATACAGTGGCAGAAATGTTAAGAAGTGAGATCCAGCAAAGGAGAACTTCAGCCTCAGACGCCTCTGACAGCACTCAGACTTTTGGTTGGTTGAAGCTGGTGGTCTGTAAGTTAACACATCCCCAAAGGTGTTTATCTGTTAGTCACCAGATGGTAAGTCAGAAACAAAGGTGGGGAAAGAGTGACTATTTAGGGGCCTAAAGATGGCCCAAGATAAATGGTAATTGGCCTCTAGATCTGCAGCATTACAAATTCTCCACAATCCCTGAAGTTCTAATCAGTTGATCAACCTTTGTAGAATGTCCAGTTTTAAGATGCAGTTTTTCTGGAAACTTTTGTTCACATTATGGGTGTGCTTGGTGCAGTTTTAAAATTATGTGTGTGTGTGTGTGTGTGTGTGTGTGTGTGTGAGAGAGAGAGAGAGAGAGAGAGAGAGAGAGAGAGAGAGAGAGAGAGAGAATGTGCATGTGAGTGCAGGTGCCCACAGAGGTCAGAAGAGGATGTCATATCCCTTAAAGTTGGAGTTACAGGTGATTGTGAGTTGGGAAGTTTGTGCTGGAAACCAGATGCAGGTCCTCTCCAAGAGCAGGGCTCCAGAGTCCGAAGCTACAGGCACTTGGTTCAGTAAGCAGTGATCCAGCCAGCTCCTCATCCCCGCACTGAGGCTGGGGGGAGGGGCAAGGCGCACACTGTCCACAGGTTAATTCACTGCCTCAGAGGGAGCGGGCAATCCCCAGGTTTCTCCAAAGACATTTGTGCTCAGAACCCGGTTGTCTGTGAATGTACTTCTTGGAACATAATTACCGCCATCAAGATTATTGTTCGCATTAGGCATTTACATGACACTTAATATTTCCAAAGCATTGTACTTCCGTTTAATTAGTTTTTCCTTGCGACATTCCGGTCGAGTCCACACTTGATGGCTTGGGAGACTGACAGACTGAAGAGATAAATGGTAAAGATTGCTGGAGAGGGGCACACCCTATACAATCTCCGAGCTTCTGTTCGCTCTCACTCAGCCAAGATAAGTTACTCCCCTCCCCCACTCATCTTATGCAAACCTCTCACCTCCAACTCCACCCCCATCTCGAGGTCTAGGCTTCTTCAGGAGAGGGGGCAGATCTCCCTGGTGTATTTTGGCTCAAGGTCCAAATATCCTTCAGAAAAGTAGCTCAAGTTCACACCACAGACACCATCAGTCTCTTTCCAACCTTTCTATTAAAACTCCCTATAAAATCCCAGGGCTGTGATTCCCAAACCAAGGAGTCTCCCAGAGGAAGCCTTTAGCGTCTGACAAGCCTAATGGGGCTGTTAAATGACAGAGCAGGTCAGGTCAGCAGGAGCTGCCTCCTGAGACACTGGGGACTTCCCCCTTGCCTTGAAAGTCTCTGAAGAGTCCCCACAAGGCATGGGTGGGTCCCTCTTCCTATCCCCACTGCCAGGCCTCTTTTTCTGCTTCTCTGACTAAAGGAGAAATTGTAGGGAACGAAAAGGTGCTTGGAAGATGCATGGGAGTGAGGACGAAGGATGGCTGGTTAGTGTGGATGCTAAGCCGTGGACCCACCACTAGAGGAGGAGGGCAGTCCCCACCCCCCCCCCCCCCCCCCCCCCGCTGCAGCAATCCCAAGACCCAAGCTCAGCCTCAGGACCCCGGATCTTGAAATCCAGAAGAAAGGAAACAGCAATATTAATCAGGGGGCACAGTGGCCTCCTCCTCCTCCAAGCTTCTGGGTGACAGAGAGGAAGCATTGGTATATTGTCACTGTGGGAGATGGGGACCCTCCTTAATTCACTGCCCAAGCTTATTGCCCACCCCTAGGCAGCTAGGTCCTGAAGAACAAGCTGGGTCTGAACATGGAGGGACAGAAGAGCCAGGAACCAGACAAGGAGCGTTGGTCCTATTGCTGGCTGGGGCCTGCGGACCACATGCTTTCTGAGACAGCTGGTCTCTGTCTGACTTCCCTGACTGGGGAACATCGGGCTTACTTTTCATTCCCCACAGGCTGTCCTTTGGGTGGGTTATGTCTCTCTCAAGCATCAGTTTCTACTTTATAAGAGGGAGAGTTAACATATTCGTTGGGTTCCTGTGAAGGTGAAGTGTTTGTTAACCCAGACTGAGCGAGCATTCAGGCCTCTCTCTCTCTCTCTCTCTCTCTCTCTGCCTCCCCTTTGTCTCCCTTTTCTCTCCTCTCCCTCCCTTTCCCTTTCCCTTCTCTCCTGCTCTCTCTCCTCCAGTCCTTATTTCTATACATCTATTCTACCTTCTATGTTTTATCTCCCCTTCTGAAGAGGTCAACAACGGAATGAAATCAAGTTTAACACAAATACACCCATAGCCCTCAATCAGTCGGGCTGGGAAGGTGTTGTGAGCTGGGCTCTCCCAGAGCTCTGTAAGAAGCTCTTTAGGAAGCTCCAGTGTTGGTCTTGGATGCCTGGGATCAGACTTGTCAGGGTTCCTTGAGCCGTTAGGGAGAGTCCTGGAGACAGTCACTGAGTGAATGCTGTGAATGCCGGTCCCTCGGAGAGGCTTCTTTCCACCACCACTCCCAGGACCTCAGGCGCCAAGTCGGGAAATCCACCATCTGGGTCTAATGGGCGGTAAAAATAAAATAAAATAAAAGTCACAAACCAGGTGTGCAGTACAGGGACTGCCAAACCTACAATCGAAAACTCAGAAGAGGCCTCTCTGACCCCTCAACTCTGAGCTGGTGGTCAGGGGCCACTGGAGAGGACCAGTGACCGGACCCCTAGACCCTGATCACTCTGTTACTAAATAGTCCCTGAATCAGACACCCATGTGTGGACAGGTTTCCTAAACTCTGGAATTCACTCCCTCCGGAGGAGGGGATTCAAAGGGTGTGAACAGTTCTGAGACTCTCAGAAACACTAGAAATATCCCCTCCATCCAGGGAAGCAAAAGGTCTCAGGTTCTAAGGGAGGTTTCTCCTAAGGAAGGTCTGTAAGGCCTCCAGGCAGGTGCTCTGAGCTGGCAGTCCACTGGATCTGATCTTTAAAACCAGAGCCAGGAGGTCCGCTTGGGGCAGCTGAGCCCGGGAGCCCAGGAGGACATCTGATTTGAGCTGCAGCCACCCAGGCTTGAGTCCTGCGCTCTCAGAGCTGCTGGGAAGTCAGAACCCAAGGGCTGCGTCCTACCTGTCTTCTCAGCTCCCTATTTCTGTGCTTTGATAATTTCACCAAAAGGTGAGAGAAAGTGATCTGAGAAAAAAGCTCCGCGTTTGCCTTTTAACTTCCTAAGCTGTCTAGTAGAGACTTCGGAATCAGGGTGCTCTCCTTCCCCAAGGGGCTCAATCCATCCTGCTTCTCGCTCTGTTTCCCATCTGCTTCTCACAGTTCTTTCTGACATAGATCGCACTGGGCCAAGGTCTTCTCATCTAAGCTACCCAGGTGTGCATCCACTGTGTCTCCGAAGAACACAAATACATATTGACAAACTGAAAGAAGTTTCATCTGATTAAAAATAGTTATGTTATTTTTAATGTTTCGAGAGACATGGCTCAGTCATTAAGAGCACTGACAGCTCTTGCAAGGACCAGAATTTGGTTCCTAGCACCCACATCCAGTGACTCACTACCACCAGTGACTCCAGGAGTCTTCTGGCCTCCGCAGGCAACGGCACACATATACACATAAATACAAATAAAATAAAATACTAGTTAAATTAATGGATCAACAAACATTCTAACTCCGTTTGGATGAAATCTTCGGTCAATTGAGAAAATGTTGACCTATAGACTTGAAGCTCTACTTTAATACTTACAAGAGATGAGCTTATAAATACCATATAAATGTCTAGAGTCTATTAAGACTGAAAATAGAAAACTAGACCTAAGTACCTAGTACCATTAGGGTTCACTGATTCAGAGTCAAAGTTTGGGAAGCGGATAAATCCAGTTCAGTTCGCTACGTACAGGAATAACGAAAGTGAGGCCCAGAGAGAACCAGAGCCCCACAAAGGTCTCACAGCTTGCTGCCCAAACATACTCCTAGCCTGCTGTCTTTTAAGAATTTTCTGCTAACGGTCTTTTTCTCTTCACTTTTGACTCTCTTAAAATGAGGGGAATCTCCAAAAGATCATTTTCCTGGGAATCCTATGTGTCTTCCTTTGGGTATCAAGTGTTAGGGGAAAAGTCAAATTTCACCTTACGTAATTCAAACTCAAACCTCCGCTCACCGCCTCTTGCTCGCAGTTTTCCGAAGTGCCGACAGGTGGCGCTTTTCTCACAGGCAAAACAGCAAGAAATTCAACCCCGCTAAGCCAACCGATCCTACCCAGTGCCTACAGAAAAGACCCCAAGGGGTGTGAAAGGGATGCTCCAAATGGACGTCGAATGGTTTGAGATCAGAGATCCTAGAAACTCAGTGTGGAGAGATTGCAAGGACCACCTTAAAAGAAGTCCCTCCAGAAAAGGCAAGACTCTGCCACCCACAGAGGTCACCTCTAGGGTGCGTCACAGCCCCCCAACCAGCAGACACCTACAGGGTCCGGTGTGGCTTTCCTCCGCCGCCAGCCCCAGGCCCCTGCAAATTCTATATGGGAGAGGGTGAAAAGGGAAGGAGGCGCTTTTACAGTTGTGGCGACAATTGTCCTCCAGATAGGTTGCTTAATCTGTTCATTCATTATTGACTTCGCCTCTAATATTTGGCTTGGCGGCTTTGATGGCTGGGAGATCACACTCTTGACTTCTTTGCATAACAATTTTGGGGCGGGTGTCCTCGGCGCATGATGTGTAGACGTGCTTGGAATGACTTTGGCCAGGTTTTCCACTCCATCCTCCTACCAGAAAAGAAACTAGATTTCTCTTTGTCCCCTCCCTCCACCCCCCCTCCCCCCATTCAAGCCAGGAAAGGTCTTGTGTGGGTGAACGCTAAAAGGTAAACTCGGGGGTGGTTGGGTGGAGACTTTAAGAACAGCAGGTGTCAAGGCGAGGGATTCTGCGTCCTCCCCCTCACTGCGTAGTCAAGAGCGTTCTCACGTCCCCTCGCCACTCACTTGGGTAAAAGCCGTGACTCTTCTTTGGAGTTACGCGGAGGAGCTCAGTTCGCTTGGTGGAGAGCAGCATTCCCAGCGCTCTGGGACAAAACTCAACTCTCCTGGCTCCAAGCAGTGTCCGACTCCGGGGTCTTTCCCTTCTCCAAGTCTCAGTTGCCCAGGCTGTGGACTAGGCCTTTGGTCGACCTCATCTTTGATCTTGACCTTGGCACGTGTTGCCCAGTCTTCCTCCTTCACAAAACCCTCCAGAGTCGCAAAGGTGAGGCTTGGTTAACGCCCCCCCAACAAACAAACAAACAAACAAACAAAAAGAAACCAATGTTTTAATCTGGATTTGAGAAGTCTTCTTTCACAGTTTCAAAGACAGGCGTGGAGGAACTGAAGAGAGAAAATTAACCCTTCAACACTCAGCCTAGGCCGGAGGTCCGTGGTCTGCAACTCCACAGACTTCCACAGACCTTGATCAGAGAGAACTACTCTCCTCAGATCGCACACAGACCCACACGCAGACGGGTACAGGCGGAGATTATCCATACAGACAAGCACAGGCATACAGACACACCAACACCAAGCCCACGGAGACATACTTCCACCATGGATAAACGGCGCCCAGGCATACAGGAATTACTTATAAAAGCCACGCACAATTCTTCCTTGCTCACATTCAAACACATAAGCACTCAAGCTGAGACTTTTAAGCACGGTGCCACATATAAACACGCACTCATGGGGTCGTACACATGTCTCCCCCCTCTCCTGGAGGAGTCAGACAGGGAAGGTGTCCCCGGAAGGCCTGGACACTATGGTGACCGGAAGGGCTCTGAGGTCCGAGTCTGATAGACCTGAGGAAAGAGACCTGGGGCTGTGTAGGAAACTGAGGGGTCCTCGCCCTTCTTTCTTGTCATATTCCCAAGCTCCGGAGGCTTCTCTTTTCTGGCCATCTCACCTTCCAGAGGAAACTTTTTCCTTTAAGCGTTTCCTTGTCAGTGACCCCGGCAGCACGGACGTCGATAGGACCAAAGAGTTTTATTCTACACCCTGCAGGGGAAGAGGGTCCCAGCCAGGCGACGCACAAGGGTTAAAGGCTGGAGCGCCTGTGAGCGCTCTCGGGGACCTGCGGACAGGGAGGCAAGAAGGCGCTGGCTCAGAGCCCGGGCGCTGGGAGCGGGTTCTCGGATTTCTTCCGTCTTCTCACCGGTCAGTGGGAAAACAGCCCGAGACAGCCCCTTACGGTATTGCCAGAGTCGAGGGAAGGAGAGGACAGTCCCGGGGCAAACAAAAAGAACATAGGTTTTGGATTTCTTTTCTTTTCTCTCCTTGAATTTATTTACTTATTTTTTTGTCCCCGACTTCGGAAAAGGGTCCTGACCATCCTGGGAGCACCAACTGATCCGCTGAATGGGGGGCAGCCAACCCGGAAGCTGCTCTGGCCCCTCCTCACTAACTCCCACCCTCTCACTCTCCGGTTTGCACACATTCTGAGCCAGTCGGTGGAGACCCTCGAACCTCGCCGAGCCGGATCCAGGCCGGAGCAGCCACTCAGACAGGTGGGAAGTGAAGTGGGCTTCGGGACCCTCTTGGCCAGGGAATGCCAGCACCCCAAAACCTTCTAGGGAAGGGAGGGAATTAAGGAAGCAGGAAAACAAAATAAAGTAAGTGAAGAAAATTCTAGCTTCGATGCTGACTTAACTGTAGATATTTCTCCGGGAAAAGGGAGAGGAATTGAATCCAAATGAAGAATTTGGGTTCTGGGGTTTGGGTGGGGTTCAGTGTAAGAGAAAAAAAAAACGAAATGTCTGATTAAAGTGAAATAAATATGTATGTGTGTATATATTGGAGACGTGTGTGGAATCACCGTGATTCTGAGTATCGCTTGCCTTAAAATCATTGGCACCAGGAGCCTGTCTGGCTGTTTGGTTCAACCCCAGAACCCTGTGGGGTTATGGGGGCGGGGGATGAAGGCTCTGCTTGCCTAATGCAAGCCCAAGGGTCCTTGCATCCCAATTGCGGAGCGGGACACAGTCTGATTGCCCTTCAAAAACCCGCAAGTAGCGACCAGCTGGGTGCAGAACAGTGGCGTTCTCAGCGCCCAAGCCAGCGGAAAAGTCTTCCTGCGGGAAGCTAGGGCCCGGAGGAGGCCCTTCGCAATGAATTTAAGAAATTCAGAGGGAAATCTCTACAACCCACCCCGTTCACTTTCACACAGTCAAAGGAAGGGAGGGAGGGACGGAGGGAGGGAGGGAGGGAGAGAGGAGAGAGAGAGAGAGAGAGAGAGAGAGAGAGAGAGAGAGAGAGAGAGGAGAGAACAAAAAGCAAATGAATGATGTCCACCGCTATGGAAACTGCGGGATAACTGGACTGAGGATAGGGGCAAAATAAATTTAAATATCGAAATATCCCAAGGTGACAGTCCTCACCAGCAGTCTTTTTCTCCTCCTTTCTAGGAAGCCAGACATTTATGGATGCCCTTCATACACAAGGGGTAGGGTGGAGAAAAAAAATCATCACTGTGAATCCCTCTTCAGATCCAGGACTCTTCTGGGGCCCCTACAAATCAAACTACCAATTTGATTTCAGTGGTCAACTGAGCAAATTTTTTCTGAGGTTTGGCCCCAGCACCCTCACTCGCCCTCTGGCTTTTTTACGTTGACTGGCCTCCCCCCAGTACTCCAGTTCCACTCTGGGCTTCAGACAAAATTCCTGAGGATCCCTAACCCATACCCAAGGAATCCCCCAGCACCCACCCAGCCTTCATATTATTATCCCCTCCAAATGAAGACCGAACCCGGAGCGCTAATTGAATTAGTCTATTGAAAAGACTGTCAGGTACAATCACGCGGCTCGAGGCCTCACATTTCCCAGGGTCTATAGGCTTTGGGGACCTGCAATGTATAGTCTGACCTTCCGGCTCATAATAATACCGCCGCACTTGTAGCAGAAATCTCCTCGCATTCACTCCCAACAAAACCGCTGGTCACCCAGTCCCCGTAGGAAGGCTGCGAGCTATTGTGTTGGGACAACTCATTCATGTCCCGCACCACGAGGCCCCGCCGCCATCTGATCTACACTGGAAATGGGATTACCACCGTGTGCCTGCAACACCCTCCTACTGCAGGCCTGCTAGCACACTTCTGAGCCAGGCAGGCTGTTTCTCTCTCTCTCTCTCTCTCTCTCTCTCTCTCTCTCTCTCTCTCTCTCTCTCCTTTTTCTTTCGACATGGAAACAGGAGGGAACCCTCACATTTGTCTCTGCCTAAACAAAATCCAAAATTCTTCAGAAACACGGAGGTGACAGGAGATTTCTCTTTCTAAAACATCACACAGTGAAACTCTCAGCAAACATATTTCTGGATGCCTATTGGTGGGGCTGACTTGGGCATACACAGTAACGCACACATCCAGGGGTCTCCTGCCACACACACAATTACACACACAGAAACGCACAAACAAATACTATTATAGACTGGTTTTCTCTGCGTGTGGCTGTCACCTACACAGTTAAATAGACACAAATACAAGCAACTAAAGGGGTGTGCTTTTTCTTCACAATATTAGAAAGAGGGAGAAAAACAATTTCTCAGTTTTCATCCTTAGAAAACTCATTCTTTGCACTGTCTGATCCTTACACGTCTCAGCCTACCCCTCTCTCCAAGTAGTTCATATCTTTGCTGGCCAGGTGTCTTTGGTTCTGTGAAAGCATCTGCTTAGCCTCAAGGAATGGAGGAAGTTTAGAAGTGGGAGAGGGCTGGAGGGCTTGGGCTCTTATCCTGTGTACTACACTCCCCAACCTGAAATCTTTGCAAGAGCTATCCACACCCACACACTTTTAGCTTTTGGAAACTTTTTTTTTTCTTCCTTAGCATTTGGGGGAGGTGTTATGGATAGGTGACTGGGGACACGCTGTCTATTGCAGAGATGTAGCTCAGCTTTTGGACTTCTGATGGGCCTCTCACAGGGGTAGTAGCTACAGAGCTCAGAACTGAAGGCAATGGAAGGAGACACTGATCTCTGTCCTGCACACTTTTCTCCCAGAAGCTGGTGGCATGTAGAGAAAGGGACTGCATTCCACTTGGAGTAGGTTCCCTGACAGCTGCGGGACCTGCCTACCACCTTGGCCTAAGAAATGTCTTAAGTACCAAAGACAGAGAAGAGTGTTCTGGAAAGGGGGACCACTCCCCTGTAGTCACAGGGGCACACATCCCTGCTCACACACACACACACACACACCAAGCCCCTTTACACAAATACATGAATATACCACTCACCCTGCCCTTGCTGTAGCTCTTCACCCACTTGACAGCCCTGAGCTCAGGGTTCCCTGGATCCCTCACACATGCGCCTCAGCCAGTATTTGATCACTGCCTGCACATATCTCACGCCATGGCTTGCTCGGACGCCAACATGCTTATACTGAGTTCCCAATAATATGTTCAATTTTAGGAGGGAGAGGACGGCGTGGAGCCTGGGTGAGGGTCCTGAATCTCGCTCGGGCTGGGAGGGGATAAGGAGCATCCGCCCCAGGCTGAACGGGGGTGGGGTGGTGGTGGAGATGGAGGAGGTGGGGACAAGCCAGTGCGCCGCAGAGGAGCGTCACCTAATCCAGCCCAAGCTCGTGGGCCGCGGGTGCATTTATCATCCCATTACTGTAACAAATCCGGGCTCCACTACATGAAAGGTAAAATGAATTACCGACGTTAAGCCGTCAATAAAGTCATTTCTGTAAATGGTGTCTCCAAAGGGCCGCCGCATTATTCAGCTGGCTTTATCAGCTGGCTGGAAATTACGTACAGGAGCCGGGCCGCGCGGCGTGCGGGGCCGCTCACTTTGATTAAACGTCTTGCCAGCGCGATGTGACAGAGCTTTTGACCAGGGTTTTATTCACAGGCCTGTGATGAACGCCAAGCTGATCAGGCGGAATGAAGAGTAATTAAAACCTATAAATTATCTTCCGCAGCCCTTCTCACGGCGTCTCCTGCAGGCGAGATAAGGCGTCGAGACCCTATTTACGGCGCTGAAAGGGACCGCGGCGCACAAAAGCTACGCGGCTAAATAGGATATTGATAGTGTCCTAATTAGAATTTAATTAAGTACCCACGCTCGCTTGCGGGATAAAGATTTCAATTTTGCGAACTTAAATATAAATAAAAATCCCACCCCTATTTCTAGGGGAAGGGGTGGGGGCGACTGGAGATTTCGGGGAGCCTCTGGGTGTGAGACAGAAAGGAGCCCGGGAAATGGTAGGTGGATGTAGGAGCCACTTCAAAAAGTTGGGGAGAGCGCGGTGGGCCCGCCAAGAGCGGCACTCTGGAGGGATTCTCTGCCCCTGGCCTGCTCTGTTAGGAAATAGCCAGGAAGCCCGGAGAACTCAGGTTGACCCAAGGTGCATCCAGTGATAGGAATCCCCGCTTTCCTCCAGTGCCTAGACAAACTTCAACTAGTGCTGAGGTTGGGCTTGTTGTGGGTTTAGTTGCTTGTTCCTCCTGAGCTAGCCTCACTGGATTTTTTGGAAAATAGATAGTAGAGATTTCATGTCCCAAAGAGATCGTCCCCACATACCCCTTTTGGGACAATGGGAAGAAAAGGGTCAGTTGGATCTCCAATGCAGCATCTGTGGGGAAGGCCTTGGTGGAGAGCTCAAGTCCCTTTTCTTGGTCCAAAAGCTTAGGCAGTCTGTCCCTACCTTGACCCTCCAAAACAGCTCCCCAGGCAACCACGCCGGTGCCGATCACTATCCGTCACTCTCTAGCCCTGGTTATGGAAAACTTTTGAGGTCCACCCACTAAAAAGAAGCGAAAAGGCTCAGCATATCCCGGAGTAGGAGCTGCTGCTGGCGCCGCAGTTGCCAAATCCTAGGGGAGAAAGCGCATCGCTGCATCATAAGTGGCCTTGGAGTGGTGCGCAATGCCACAAATTCGGTTATCCTAAAACTGGGGTGACCCGTTGTTCAAGTCTTTGGCTGGCCAGGGCAAACATTTGAGGCGCAGTGGTTTTATTGGCTTGATTGTACTTTGCAGAGAAATCTAACAGGGAGATTCCCCTGATTTAAAAACCCAAACCCGGGTCATGTGCCTTAGTGCATTGGTCTTCCTGCCCCGGGCCCTCCTGTGACTACTCTTCCAACTGGGATCCCATGCCTGCAGCCAAGGGAGAACCAGGCGGCTGACGTTATGCTCTTCGGTGACCTCGATAGTGTCCGGACCGCATGGGTACTGAAGATCTAGATAGGGAAGAGCATGGGTGAGGATCTCTCCGAAAGGACGCGGCAGTGCTAGCTAGGTGTAGGCGGCCTCTTGGGTTCGCAATTTGTGGAAAACAAACTGCGCCCCTGAAAGTTAACCAGCCAACTCTAGTTCTATTTTTCATCACAGATCTCTCCATGTCATTCCACTCCCAATACATACGTGTACACACACACACGAGAGAGAGAGAGAGAGAGAGAGAGAGAGAGAGAGAGAGAGAGAGAGAGAGAGAACACACGAATTTCTTGGACTTTAGGGGTTGCAGAACCCAGGTCTCTGCGGCCAGTCCCTGTTCCCAGCGAGCACGAATCCACAATCCAGTATTTCTCCCACAAGTTGTTTGTGGAGTTGCTTCTCTAATTGCCTATACCCGGAATTCTACCCTCTCGGATCTCTTCGTCCCTTCTGCAGTACGTATCAGAAGGAGGGGGAGGGGCGCGGGCACGGATGGGGGGAGGGCCGGCCGGACGTACTGGGCCGAAGCCTCGGCACCCCCTCTCCACCCGGGGCCGCCGCCCCCGGATTATTTATCCGCAAAGTCCCGCGCGCGCCCATTGGGCCAAGCGCTGAGTGTCAGCGCTAGTCGTGGCTCGCCATTGGTCCCGCACACGTGCGGCCCTGACTCACGTGCTTCCGGTTTGAAGGCAAAAAGTGTGCCTGGGTGATTTTTTTTTTTTTTTTAAGCGAGAGTTTGTGCAAAGATCCGAGCTGTCAGAGATTTCAGGGGGAAAAAAAAAAGGAGCCCGGCGCTGGCGGAGACGCGCTCTCCCTGCAAAAAAAGCAAAGGCGATTAAAGGCGCTGCCAGCCTCGCGATCTGGGCACAGCTGAGCGTGACACGGGGGAAGTCAAAGCCCTTACTACTACCTAGGAAGATGGCTAGACTTTAAAGACTATTTTTTTCCCCGTTTTAAGAAAAATATTCTTGGAGCTTTTTGAAAAATTCCCTTTTTCTTTCTTTTTTTCTTTTCTTAGATTTTTTGGGGGACCATGGCTTGCACCATGTGCATTTAAAACCAATCATTGAAATCTGGTTGCCGAAAGAAAAAACAAATAGCCAAGTGTCTCCTCTAAATCTGGATGTCTACAAATTAGAGAGGAGAGAGAGAGCGAGACCTATCTGCTCGACCAGAGCGAGTGAGAACCAGGCCAGACGCCCGGGCTTTCCTTTTTTTCCTCCTGCACCCGCCCAGTGCCTCCGCTGAGGCTTCGCCTAGCCTCCTTCCTCTCCGCGCACCCCCACGGGCCCGCTGGCAAAGTGGGGTGGGGAGCGCAGCGCGGGGGGCGGGGGCCGGCGCGGCGGCCGGGGCTGCCGGGCGGCCGAGCATGGAAGAGCAGCAGCCGGAGCTCAGTCAGCGCGACTCCGGCCTCGGCGCGGTGGCGGCGGCGGCGGCGGCCCCGGGCGCTCTCGGCCTGAGTCTCAGCCCGGGAGCCAGCGGCAGCAGCGGCAGCGATGGAGACAGCGTGCCGGTGTCCCCGCAGCCCGCGCCCCCGTCGCCGCCGGCGGCGCCCTGCCTGCCGCCCCTGGCCCATCACCCGCACCTCCCCCCGCACCCCCCGCCCCCGCCGCCGCCGCCGCACCTCGCGGCTCCCGCTCACCAGCCGCAGCCCGCGGCCCAGCTGCACCGCACCACCAACTTTTTCATCGATAACATCCTAAGGCCCGATTTCGGTTGCAAAAAGGAACAGCCCCTGCCGCAGCTCCTGGTGGCCGCGGCGGCTGCGGCCGGAGGAGGCGCCGGAGGAGGAGGCCGGGTGGAGCGTGACCGGGGCCAGACTGGCGCAGGTAGAGAGCCCGTCCTCTCGTTGGGCACGCGGGCTCCGGGCGCTGCCTCTCTCCTGTGCGCCCCGGATGCGAACTGTGGCCCACCCGACGGCTCCCAGCCCGCCTCCGGAGGCTCGGGCGCATCGAAAGCGGGGAACCCGGCTGCGGCGGCGGCGGCGGCGGCGGCGGCAGCGGCGGTGGCCGCGGCGGCGGCGGCGGCGGCGAAGCCCTCGGATGGCGGCGGCGGTGGTGGAGGCAGCGCGGGGAGCCCCGGCGTGCAGGGCGCCAAGTTCCCAGAACATGGCAACCCCGCAATCCTACTCATGGGCTCAGCCAACGGCGGCCCGGTGGTCAAGACAGACTCGCAGCAGCCCCTGGTCTGGCCCGCCTGGGTCTACTGCACGCGCTACTCGGACCGTCCGTCCTCGGGTGAGTACCCCAGCTGGGGCCCCGCGGTGCCTCCAGGACTTCCCAGAACGCCAAGCCGGTGCGCTGGCGAGAGCAAACCCAGTCCCAAGAGCTCTCGCTTCATGCCTGTTTCCTCCTCCTGTCCCGGGTTTCAGGCACAACGGAATGCTCACTAGGTTCTGCGATCCCGGCCTCTACCACCATGTAACCATGGGCACGGCCCGCTCCAGTCTCGATCTTTTGGTTTTTCGAGCTCTGAGCCCCTGGGGTCTTTTGTATGTTTTAGCTTTATTACATTTAAGAAAGATATACCATTACTGATTAATTTCTTTTCTAGAGAGAGAAGTACGTAGAGCTGGCGGGAAGGTAGGCCTAGTGATTTGGATCTGAAATTACCAGCCTAGCCTTGTTAGGACCGGCTTTAACAGGGAAAGCTATAATCAGAGAAATAATCTTTGCAACGTGTTAACAAGCATCTTGAGTATTATTTTGCGGGCAGCCCCATTTAGGTAAGGAAAGATATGGGGACACCGAAAGAGAGAAAAAGGCGCCATCCTCCCTTTCCAGCCTGAGTAGTGGGAAAGCCAACCCGGGTGGGGAAAATTTAGAGAGAGAGGGTATCCAGGAAGAGGAGTGCGGGGCTCCCTGTTTCTCTGGAGCTGGTAGACAGTGGGAGAGGAAAGAAAACGGGCCCGGATCAGGCTTTCAAACTGGGCTATGGGCAAGAGAGCAAATCTTTTACTGGTGAGGCTCCCACGTCCCCTCTGCCCTTTATTGCCTTCTTTCACTCTTTCCTTGGCGCATCCTCCAGTGAGTAGATATCTGTCATCCACAGGCCATTTCTTCTGTCTTTCCCTCCGTGTGCCCCTTTGGTATAGTGAACCTAAGGGCAAGATCTTCCAGGGAATAGTCACTAGGCCCGGAAGAGGAGGCTCAGGCCTGCTGCCCCAGCACGGACCAGGAGATCTTGGGAGGCCAGCGGGGCCGCTAGGAGAGAAACAGGGGCTTTGGTCCTCGGTCAGTGGTTGGGCCCTCCAGGGGGCGGGCAGAACATAGCCACAGGCGGATCTCCCCCGACAGGTTTCTCACTGCCTTGCTGCTGGGGGCCGCTGCGGATCGATGCGCGCTATCAGCCCCCGCCATCTCGAGCCCCGTTATTGACACGTCGGGCTCCCTGAACCTCCGAAAAGCTGCTTTGATTGACTTGCCTGATGGATAGAGTGATTGAGCTGTCAGGTTGAGAGGTTCGAGCCGGCCGGGAAGCTACGATTTTATTACAAGTGTCCGTGCTTCTACACACACGCACACAACAACAACACTCCAACATGCCCCAGACGCACCTCCTGCAGTGGAACCTCTCAGAGGATATGCACATTTCCTGGGACATCTCTGCTGGCTGAGCTCCTGAATCATCTAAATCCCAGTCCTGCTCAGGAGCTGCCTCGTCTTTGTTCCCTGTTGCTTTCCTTTCTGTAGGCCTGAGGAAGCAGGGACTAGATCTTTCTTCACCAAAGGCAGTTCATGGGGATGGGTGTTGACCTAGATAGGATTCCTACAGTGTGTTGGGTCAGTACTCTTTGTCACAGACAGCTGGTAACCCCTAGGTGCTGGGCTGCTGTAGGATCCAGTTGCTCAGTTTATCCAGAAGCTGATGATAGGTTGGAGATGCTGGCCAACGCTCTTCTTTTAGATAGTTTGTGGAGTAACAGACCTGACAGGACTTCGCTTGAGTCCGCAGGCCTCCACAGCCAATACTGAACCCAGCAGTTTAATGCCAGAGGCTGACAAGAATGCCAGGAGGCAGGCTTCCACTCTCTGGACACAGACCAGCAGTGTAGTTCCCTCTCTCCTGTTCCTCTCTCTCCTGAGCTGGACCCCATGGCATCCTTCCACACTACATTTCAGAGAGACTTCACCTTCTTGGGAAACCTCCCAGTGGCCTTCCTCCACACCCACCTTCGGGGTGAAAGGACAGGTTCCTACAGTGTATCTCCATCTCCATCCCTATTCCTCAGTCCTTGTTTTGCTTATGAATGGGGACTATAGTGGACTCTTCCCAAATGCTATCACTGTAGGTAGGCAGAGAAAATCAGTCTGTTTTGTGTCTGTTATAGAGGACTTTTACATCCTGAAATTATAGCAAGGGGATTCAAAGGAGAAGTAATCTGGCCTGCTTATGTGGAGGGCTGGAGAGAGTTCTTTCTTTCTGGCACCATCCAGAATTTCCTGGAGCTTAGGCTAATGGGCTAGGGGTACAACCTCATCAGAGACGGAGCAGACAGTATCTTTTTCCACCCCAGAAAAGGCTTCCTTCCCGTCAAACAGAAAGGAGAAGGGTCGGTAACAGCAAACACCCCGTTCTTTAGAACCGGGTGAATGCTCAGTTTCCTCTCTGTCCCTAATTTTCAGGGGTGGATGCTGAGAAGCACGTTGAGTCTTCACACAGGCCTACTTGTATGTGCATGAAAGAGGGCTGAAGGGTGGGGTGGAAACTTCCTGTGAAGACAGTCCAGACTAAGGCAGGTCAGCCATTCCTACCAGGTCCCTTGCTCACTGCTTTGGGCCATTTTATTCCAGGGCTGAAACGACAGAGGTGGATCCTTAAATCTATCTAGGCCAGCCTCTATCTTAGATCCTGCCTTCTTGGCCTGGAAGAATTGTGATTTAAGCCTTTCCCAGTTCTCCTGAATTGAGGTGTGGGGTGTCCTAAGCCCCTCTCAGGGTTCCTCTATAACTTCTTCGCACTCAGGAGGAGCATAGATATCCCAGTGACTTAGAGAGGGGCCCTTGGATGGAGGTCGAGGGAGTTCAGCGTCTGGCCTGCACCATCGCCCGAGAGCGCGGGGCCGGGGAGGTGGGCTCAGCACAGTCATTCTCAAAGCTTACTCTGCCCTCTCCCCCTCCCCTCTGCCCTCTGTCCCCACCCCCATCCCACTCTGCCCTGTCGGCCCCTTGCAGGTCCGCGCACCAGGAAGCTAAAGAAGAAAAAGAACGAGAAGGAAGACAAGCGGCCGCGGACGGCGTTCACGGCCGAGCAGCTGCAGAGACTCAAGGCGGAGTTCCAGGCTAACCGCTACATCACCGAGCAGCGGCGACAGACCCTGGCCCAGGAGCTCAGCCTCAACGAGTCCCAGATCAAGATCTGGTTCCAGAACAAGCGAGCCAAGATCAAGAAAGCCACGGGCATTAAGAATGGCCTGGCGCTGCATCTCATGGCCCAGGGACTGTACAACCACTCCACCACCACGGTCCAGGACAAAGACGAGAGCGAGTAGCAGTGGCCGGCCCAAGGCCCGCGCGGTGCAGCCGCGCCCCCGCCGCCTCCTGGCAGCGCGGGGCTACAGCCTCGCCGGCAGAGAGGAGAGATGATCCACGCGAAGGAGGGAGGGTTCCGCGGGGAAGACAGAAAGTGAGCGAGAGAAAGAGATCCTCCGAGTGGACAGTGAGGTTGGAACGAAACGTTTGGAAATGGGAGAAAGACTCGGACAGGTGCGATGGGAGAAAAAAAAAAAAAAAAAAAAAAAGAAACGATCTATTCTCTAACTCACAGGATAAGGGACGAAACTGCGAATTCCTTAAAGCTCTATCTAGCCAAACTGCTTACGACCGTGTATATATTTAATTTCAGGTAAGGAAAACATATGTGTAGCGATCTCTATTTGCTGGACGTTTTTATTAATCTTCTTTATTATTATTGTTATAATTATTATAATTATTATAATTATTTTATCCCCACCTCACTCCCCCAGCCCAGTTTCGTTTTCGTTGCTTTTTTCTGTTAAATGTTTTTCTCCCGACCCGCATCGCCAGCCCTGGTTTCTCTGGGACTTTTCTTTGTGTGTGTGTGTGAGTGTCTTCCCTCTCGTGTCTGCCGTTGCCTCTCCTCCACCCATTCAGGATCCTTCTGTCGGTCTTGTCTGTTCTTCCCCCACCCTCCTTTCGTTTTCTGGAGACTTGTTGAGAAATAAAACCCCACAGACTGCGAGACTGAACCGCCGCTACAAGCCAAAGATTTTATTATGTTCAGAAACCTGTAGTCTGAAATAAAATGTTCACTGTGTTCACGAGCTGCTGGCCGCCCTCCTCTTTGCGGGATGGGGAAGGGCATGTGTCCTGTGGCCAACTGTGAAGGGTGCGCAGCGGGTGGGCGCACATGCTGGGGCCTTAACTGTTACCGCCCGCCCAAGGATTGCTGGGGTGAAGGAATTATGACACAGGAGACCCAGAGTCGGCTTTGACCCTTGTCTGGAGAGTCTGAGGATTCACCTGGGCGCTAAACCATCTGAGGGGACCCAAAGCCCAGAAAGCCCATTACCAGCCTCAAATCCACGGCCCTGCTCCTAGAGGCTCTGTGATAGCTCTCAGTGCTTGGCCAGGCGCAGCCAACAGAGGCCTCCGGCTCCCGCCTGTGCCCTTCTCCTTTCTTTTTTTCTTCCTCCCTTTCTGTTTTTGCTTTGTTTTTTCTTCCTGGTGTGGGTTTGGCTGGAGGTTTTTCTCCTCCAAAAACAGGAGGCCTTACCAGGGCAGGCAGTTATGGGGCTGTTGGTGGCTGTCTGCCTTGCCAGCTTTGGCTCAGCTTCTCTGCAACCTAGACTTCAACTCTCCTTTTGAGGGTTGGCTTCTCTTTTGAAGATGGTTGATCTGGGCCTCACTGGGCTAGAATCTCAGAGTACTACAAAGAGGGGCCTTAATGGTAGGAAAGCTACACCCTGTGATTCTGTATTAGGCCTGCAAACCCAAAGTAACCACAGGCCTACCTCTTCCTGATCCTAAACCTAAGTATGGAGGTCCCTTCCCAAGACCCAACAAAGCTTGGCATGGCAAGTGTGTGCGTGTGTTGGAGTAAGGGGGAGGAGTTATACGCAAGTCTCTAGGATAGTCAGGACACCTGAATAGCCCAGAGGGAACTGTCTAGATTCTTGTCAGTGACCCTAGGATAGGTCTCTATGTAGGTAGGTGTCCTGCATATTTGTGTGTATGTCTGATAATGGGCATAGTTTAGTGAGCTTCAGTTCTCACCAGTTTTGTTTGTATTATATATGTTTGTATTGTGCAACTGGGTGATTGTTTCTCTAGGGTCAGATGCACGATTGGACATTTGTGAGCTCATGATGAGAGTGTGTACACATTCATCAGTGTTTGCACACTGGAATGTTTGCTTGCCAAGTGTGTTTTTGGGTTTATGCATGCATGGGAACCCTGTTCTCTGCACTTTTCCCTGCAGTTGATTTTCTATTGTTTTTGTTGGTTTTTCGAGGAATGAGAATGGCCCCAGTTATT
This sequence comes from Eospalax fontanierii, assembly GCA_035773235.1. Classification (NCBI taxonomy): domain Eukaryota; kingdom Metazoa; phylum Chordata; class Mammalia; order Rodentia; family Spalacidae; genus Eospalax; species Eospalax fontanierii. The sequence continues at coordinate 118,051,776 of CM069524.1, forward strand.
CGTCTTTTTCCTTGGAAAGTTCTCCCCTAATTTGGTTTAGCATTCCTGTTACTCTTGGTTAGGGTAATGGAAGTGCTAGGCCTACACACTCAGGAAGCCAAGGGCCTTGTACAGTTCCCTCACAAGGGATTGGGAGCTTGGGGCTAGGCTGTAAGAGGAGTTGGAAGTCCATTTGGCATTGCTGTGGGTCCCCAACTTTATGTTGGTATCCCATTTTCATCCTACCATTTTTTGGGGGGCCTCTGAACATCATAGGTGTTCAGATGATCCCTGTGTAGAGAGTTGGAGGCATTTAGATGGGCTCTTCTGCTGGTGACTGTAAGAATCTGTTTTCCTTTTCTTGGGGAGTGGATCTTATTATCTTCAGGCCCACAGGCTTTCAGGTAAAGGAGTCTGAGGCCAGCCGTCTAGGTATAAGCTCTCTAATCCAACCAACTCAGAATTTGGGAAGAGTCCCAACCCCCATGTCCTCAGAGGCACATGTAGGCATTTCCAGTGCCTAGAAACCAGGTTCCTCTCTGTCCTCCCTTACCCACAGTGGTCCGGTGCCTAGAAACTGGGTTCCTCTCTCTCCTCCCTTACCCACAATGGTCCTGTAGGATACCCAAGTATCCCCAGACCACCAAGTTCAGGGACTAGGACAGAGGCGAGGATCAGAGTAGCTCCAGGAAATGTTCAGTTCTGGAAGGCCAGGATACAAAAAGATCAAAGCCAAGAGCTCTTCCCCAGAAACCAGAGGGAGAACAGAGGGCCGTTACTGCTCCCCACCCTGTGTCCCTGAGAGTAGGATGGGGACAGTATTGTGATGTAATTTGATTTCTTACCCATTAGCTCCTTTTATCTTCTAATCACGTGGGCAAATAGAGTTTTCCTCATTGTTCAGCTGCAGAGACCGGAGCTCCTGAACTTAAGCATTTGGTGCTTGGTTTTTGTTGCCCCCGTGTTTTTGTAGCCTGTACCTCAAAGACACTGCCAAGGTCTTGAAGTCAAGGTCCAGAATGAACCACCTTCCAATCTTCTCTCCTTCCCCTTTCCAATTTTCATTTTTCCTGACTGGGACAGAGAAAGGGCAGAAGACTGAGCAGATCTTATGCTGGCACCTTATTCTGGCACCCCTTCTTTTAAAAAGACAGAAGGAGAGAGTAATAATGATCATAAATGGGCATTGATTTCTCTGATTTATGGGGCTGGCTTGGCGAGCCGCCTGTGTATTAAAGTGTGGGGCTACACCGAGATAAATACTTGAGCACACCATCCCAACTTCCTCATTTTCTCCTTTCCCTCCCCCTCCCTTAAAGATTGAATTGAACCATAAACTTAAATCTTTCTCAGCTTAGCAGGAAATGCATGCTACAGGAGTCTAAACAGTATCGATCCCCAGCTCTTTTGAGGGCAAAGGTCTTTGTTTTCTCCCTGGAAAGCCCCTTTCCTTCTGGAAGGGCAGGGAGAGGTGGGATGGAAGGGAGGGAGAGGTGGGATGGAAGGCAGGGAGAGGTGGGATGGAAGGCAGGGGGGGGTGGGATGGAAGGCAGGGGAGGGGTGGGATGGAAGGTAGGGAGAGGTGGGATGGAAGGCAGGGAGAGGTGGGATGGAAGGCAGGGAGAGGTGGGATGGAAGGCAGGGGAGGGGTGGGATGGAAGGCAGGGGAGGGGGTGATGGAAGGCAGGGAGGGGTGGGATGGAAGGCAGGGAGGGGTGGGATGGAAGGCAGGGGAGGGGTGGGATGGAAGGCAGGGAGGGGTGGGATGGAAGGCAGGGGAGGGGTGGGATGGAAGGCAGGGAGGGGTGGGATGGAAGGCAGGGGAGGGGTGGGATGGAAAGGGGGCGGAAGCTGCATGGAGGCAGGGCGCATGCGGGTATGTGTGCTTCTGAGTCTGCTGTGTGCTGTGCAGGGGTATTCAGGCACATGTGCTATGCATATATTTATCTAGCTTTGGGAAGTGCTTTGGTTATGTAGGCCCCAACTGGTGATCATAGGTTGGTGTGTGTATGTGTCTGGTTCATAGGCTCCTTAAGTGGAGCTGTCCAGGGCACAGAGGAAAGGCTAGCCTGCCCATTCTCTGGCTATCATACCCTATCAGTCACCAGAAAAAAGAGCCACCTAGAAGCTGCTCTCCCCTCCCCCATAGCCCTCTGTGAGACCAAAGTGCTCTGAGGCAAAGGTGAGCTTTGGCAGCTCCTAGGAATCCAGCAAGTTGAAGCCAGCGGCACTGGAAGAGGGCCTGTCCTTTTTTCTAGGGTGGCCGTGGATCCTTCAATGGCTAGTTTAGCTTTTCCTTTGTGTGCTCCAGATAAGCCATTTCCCTGGCAGTCCACATGATATGATCTTCTGTTCTCCATTTCTACCACTTGTCTGCTTGGAAAGAGGTCCAGCAGGGAAGGAAGGCCATGCACCCAGCATCACCCCAACATACTTGCTGTACTGCCTGGCTCATTTAAGCAGGACAAGCAGTGGGTTTAAATTAAAGATCATGTTGTTCCCTCCCAGGATTGCATCGATGCTCCATACCCTTTGCCCCACCAGAGGCCTCTCAGTTCTCCCCTCTGAATTCACTTAAGAAGGCTGCACTAGCTTGGTGACTTATAAAAAGAGCACTTGGCATGGTGGCACAGGCTCTTAATCCCAGCACTTGGGAGGCAGGGGCAGACAGATTTCTATAAAAGAAACCTAGTTTTTTTTTTTTAAATCGCAGCCCCAATGTTGGAGTGGTACTGTAGGATGTGCAAATAAAAAGGTTTTATTTTACAGGTGGAAAAAAAAAGTCCTGTGATTGAAAAGGTTTGGTTGGGAAGCACACAGCCAGTGAGAGGCTGAGCCTCAGACTTCCTGTTGGTATCTCATCAAGTGAATGATGCCTATGCACGCACAGGTTTCTACAAGTACAAACACACTTGTAGGCACATACCCATGTGTAAAGTGTGCCCATGTAGAAAACAGATACACATGAAGCGATATTCAAAGATATGTTCACAGTAGGCTTAGGAACACCGCTGGGTACAAGGCACACTTCCATATGCCTCTAATACTTATCCTGGGAGTTGACACAGATGAATACGTCCCAACTAGTGGGCTCCATTCTTAGGCAGGGTAGTGTACAAAGGTCTCTGCATAGGGTCTCTCCATGGATACTACCATGGAGAACTGGGGTCAACTGGGGCCGAAAGAGGTGGTTAGCTGTTTGGGAGCATGGGAGACTGAAGTCTGGGCTGCCAGCAGGGTGGAGAGGTAGCTCCTCCCTCTTCCCCTGTAGCAGCAACCAGATATCCTGGACCTCAGACACTGACTCCTGAGCTGAATCTAGCCCAGCTGTACCTCCTGGGGATGGAGCAGCCTGGAGACGTAGGGATATAATGGGACCCAAGCAGATTTCTCAGAGAACCTGACTTCTGCAGTCAGCTTTTTTGGACTATGGCACCACCCTGGAGGTGGAGTGGATCACTCTCTGCACTCTCAGACAATGGAAGTAGGGTGATTTGAAGACATCGGGGGGATTCCAGGCGGTCGGGATGGAAGAACTCTGGGTTAGGGTGAACCTGCGGAGAAACGGGTAGACTGTGGAGGCGCAGACACCCAGACAACATCCACTTCTGAAGAGAGTTCTCAACAGCTCTGGATCAGACTTTGAGCAGTGGAGGTGGGGGAGGTGGGGTGGGCGAACACAGGGAAGCTGTGGGTACAGGCTTCCCCCTTCAGATCCACTGGGGGTGGGGGTATAAACTTGTCACAATTACACCCACCAAGAGGTTTCTCCCTTCCCCATGCAAGCACATACACACCACCAATGTCGAGGAATGGTGGGGGTGGAGGGGTAGTGTGGTTGGGGATTGGCAGGGTGGTGGAAGGTGCTTACTCCAATCCTACAGGCACTTTGGACACAAATTGCAGCTCAGGGAGGAAGGAGCCCTCTGTGGAGAAAAGGAGTCCCAAAGGCAACCGGAATCCTGGGTGCCTGTAATGAACTAGGCTAGTGTCCTGGGTTCCTGACAGAGGGGAACCTTTTCTGCAGAAGACCATGCTGGCACTTAGAGTTTAGGGAACTCAGTGGGGTCCCTGAGTGCTAGAGCTTTCCTGGCCTTAGCGTTATGGATACTGCAGGTGTGCTCCCAACAACACACATGCAAAACAAAACAAAAGCAGATCCCAGTAGCGCAGTAACCTCACATTAACTGGCCTGTCTTTGCCCTTGCACAGCCTCCTACAATAGGATTTGAACATCTAGTAGAGCAGAGGAGGTTTAAAAATTTTAAATTATTAAAAATATGCTACTTAACTGTTGGACAACTGAACACGTTTGACATTTGCCTCATCCAACTACACGCATTTCTTTAAGATAGATACACACCTATCTATCTATCTATCTATCTATCTATCTAATCATGAAATCACTGTGCCCATTTTACAGATAAGAAAAATGAAGTCCAGAGTTGTCTTGGGAAGGTCAAACCCAATCACATTAAAGTTTACACTGTAGTAATGTATCATAAACCACAAGAATGATAGGTTTTGGCACAGTGTAGTACCAAGTCCCTGCCTTATTTTTTGGACTTTGGCACCTGGTCAGGAGCTGCACTGCCTGTGCCTTCTGGCATCTACAATCTTAAGAAGAAGTGGCTCTTTAGGGTCTCCCCATCTCCCTACCTTCTCAAGGTAGCAATGGGACCCAGATCTCAGATTAGCTCCTGGAGCGGGTGTTGGAATTTTTGCCACAGCCTCCTTCCTTATAGAAAATTTAGTTAACATTTTCATCTTCCCCTGGCACCTGAGCCTGTGGAAACAGCCCCACCCCTCCCTTTCCAGGGTCGTATTCCTTTGGCCTTGCTCTAGCTGGGCTGCAGCTGCCTGTCGCTCTTATGGTCTTCCAGGGGCGCTGGGCACATGTACTTCTGGCCAGCACAGCTCAGACCACCCTGGGATCCCCTTTCCAGCGGGTGGGTGAAGATCAAAACTCTCTAGGGCTCCATTGAGGCCTCTGAGCAAACCCCACTGCCCCACTGGGAACCCCTAGATCTCTTCTGTCAGTGTGGGACTCAGGACCTGCCCCTGCTCTGGCTAGGGACACGGGAAAAAGGCCACCCCACCGGTCTGAGTTGGGAGCTACGCTGCCTAGGCAGGGTCTAGTCTATCTTGCTGGCTTCACCCAAGCCACGGCTCTCCCTTTGTTTTCAATGTATATTTGACTTGCTTCTTTTCTACTGTGTTTTATTCTTCAGTCTTTATATTATCTTGAGCCCCTTCTGGTCCCTCCCACCCCCAGAATCCACGGTCCCCACTTTTGCATTAGTTGATCGCCCTCCTTCGAGTGGGCAGCTTCCTCGGGTCACTTGCACTCAGCCTTCCAGTGATGCATCCTGGTATTTGGTTTCCAGCCTAGCTTCCAGTTTTGCTCAGTTGCCCGAGTCCCAGAAATGCTCCTCAGTAGATAGGACTTGATGATGATCCCTCCCCTCCCTACTACCCCGCGTGAGGATCACGCTGATTTTGAGGGCAGACAAGCGGATCTCTGAATGCTTCCGGTCACCTTCAACCCCCAACTGTCTCAGAGTTTCCAACTAGGAGCCTGAGAAGGTATAGTGAGAATCACCTTTGTACAGCTGCGCAAACTGGACCTGGGAGCAGCCAGGCCTGGGGTCAAATAAAAACGGGGGAGGGGTGGCCTTCTAGGCTGCTGAGGCTCAATTTTATTCGTGCGCTTCAACTTGTCCTGGACGGTTAGACAATACGCGCACTCTCAATAACTTCACCGGGCAGCACAGACCCACTCGCTGGCTGCACAGCCTGCCTGGTGGTGCCTGGGCCCTGCGCTGCCCATCGTGGGCTTAGGAGAGTGCCTGCTTGGAAAGTGGCTGGGGAAGACTTGACCCACCAGGAGCTGTCATCTCAGTTTTCTCTGGACTAGGTGAGCACCTTCCGAAATTCTTCCTATTCTTTTGGGAGAGAGTGCAGGAAAGCTCTGCCCCCGCAGGCCAGGAGCAGAGCCTCTCTGGTTTCACTGAAGGGGACTGGCCAGTTCTCTAGGGAGTGCAGGACTCCCATAAGCACAGCTGAGTTTTGCTGGTCAAGTTCATGATTTAACTAGAATTTCTATTAAAAGGATCTGCAGCCAACTGCGGATCTCCGTAAGGGACTTGTACCAAGCCCTTCTAGAAGCGTTTGCTACTCTCTGCGGAATGAACTCGCCTTCACTCTTGGCTTCCTGACTTTCGGTCTGTCCGAGTGTCTTCCCAGATGACTGAACTCGGTTCCCAGCATGTTGGGCCTCCTCTGGCATTGGGGATAAGAAGTTGCGTGTTCCTTTGCTTGGGAGACTAATCTGGAAGTGAGAAATCCCAGATACCTAGAAAACGTCTTGGCAACGGAGAATAGAAAGATATCCACTCTTTTGAGTCAAGTTCAACTAAAATTGGCAAAGGTCTCTTTGGGATTGAGTTGTTCTTGGGAAGGACCCCTGGTGGAGGACCGACCACCGCCTCCCCACATGCAAAATTTGGTCCCAAACAAAACTAACCACCTGGTAAACAGCAGCCAGCTGTGGTTTGGGCCAGGGGAGGCACTCAGGAAAATGGAGTCCGGTATGCAAAGCGGGCCTCTAGTCCCTGGAAGAAGGGGCTACTGTCCCAACAGTGTGGGTGGGCAAGGCCTGGGTTTCTTTGGAGGCGGCTCACTTCTGTTTTTCCAGGACCTGGGAGCTGGCCTGTTCTAGACTTCCTCAGCTTCTCCACTCCTCGAGGGCAAGTTGTTTTTTATTACTCCAAACCCTATCGACTACCTGCAGGAGAGCTGCGGGGGGGTGGGGGGGTGCATTTGGATGTGGTCCACCCATACCAGCAACTCAAGACCAGACAGGCAGCCCAGCCATCTCTGAGTTTTGGAGGATGGGTTAGGGACTCTCTTCTCCCTCAGAGACCCTCTAGTGCCAACAGAGTGTCGATGATCATTACTTTAAATTAAAAGTCCCCATTTCCTTTCTGTCTAAGCCTCAACTTAGTTTCAGAGAATGAAGCGTGAAAGCTTTTATAGAGATTACCAATGCTTCATTTATTCCCGCAAATGGCAAACACGGCCAGGGGAAAACCGAGCGAACAGGCTCCTTGTCTCGGATCCTCAGCCGGCTCAGTCTTCACAAGCTCACTTGGCTGTGAGACACACTCGGCAGGCAGAGCTCCGCTTGGTGGGCTTCCCCCGGAAGGGAGTCGAGCTCGCCCAGGCTGAGACTGCTCGACACAGGAATCCCCTAACAGTGTAGCTCCAAACCCAGGCCAGGAGTTGAGTGATCTGGGACCAGGGAAGTGAGAGAAGTAGTTCCATGTTAGCTAAACACGAGAGTCCCTGCCTCCTCTTGTTTCTGTGAGAGCGGTGATCTAAATTATCCTCAAACTCACCTGTCATTCCCTGCTTACAGAGGAATCCCGGGAACCTCCTGCACTTTGCAGGGAGAAGAGAGGGCCAGGAGACCCCGTGCCACCTTCTGATCTCATTCACATCCTGTTCCAACGCCACACTAGCCCCAGAGACCTTATGCATGCCCACCAGGATGCAATCACAGCCACGATTTCTCTACGCTTGAGTTTTAAATCTTGCCAAAATAAAGTTCATGCACACATAGACCATCCTTCAGGGCAGTTCCCCTCAGAAAAGAACATCATTGGAAATGGAATCAGCACCTTTGAACTTGTGCTATACAAAGTTCATCTTGTGACCCCGATAACCAAGGATGTTTGACTCATTTCACAACGGGGCAGATAGAAGGCAGTGATGTAGCCTCCGAGAGAAAAAACAAAAACAAAAACAGAGAGTTTTATTCCCTGACTGAGCAGGGAAGTTTGAAGAAGGGGAAGCTGAAGCCCCCATGGGAGTGGAGCCTTACATTCCTTTGTGACACTGTATTATTAACTCCAACACTGTGGCTTCTCCACATTCCAGCCACCTGGAAGCCCCAGTAACAAAAAGATACCTTTGGGGGAAGGTAGCTAGGAGGGGCGAGCAGCCCTCCTCCCTTCACCTTGGGGAGCTCGCAGGTCGCAGCACGGTGGAAGTGCTGCTTTTCTGAGTCCAGTTTGTTTGTCCCAGAAAGACATCTGGCAGAAATGGCTGTGGAAGTTTCCCTGGGGTGTCAATATGGAGCAGGGTGACAACGACCCCTTTCCCTTAATTGTATAGCTAGTGATTTGTCTATTGCTTGCTAGGAAATTTGACCTGTTATGTTGCCTTTGTCACAGCCAAGGATAATGACAGTTTTACTGTAAACACCTTGAATGGCTAAAGATGAGTGGTCTAAAATACTTTAAACACGAAGATTTAACCTCCATTTTAACATGCAAAAAGATCTGGATGTGGTGATGCAGGCTTGTAATCTAGGTACAGGGATAACTGAGACAGGTAGGTCCCCCTGGATCATAGGTCAGTCAGCATAGCTTACTTAGCAAGTTCAAGTAAGAGAGAGACCTCCATAGGGGCCTTCAGAGAGGTCTCCCTGGTGCCACAGGGGAGGGTGAGCTGATGAGTGTGTGTGTGGGGGGTAACAGTGGTGGGGGGTGCAGCTGCTACATGAAGTGGATGGGAATACCTGGTACTGCACCCAGAAAGAAGGAATTAGGGGCTTCTCATTTTCCTGAACTCTTGTTCATTTCCATTAATTATTTAATCATTTCAACATGAAAGCAGACATCAAGATGCTCTCCTGAGCCTTTGAGATTGCTCACCAAGTAAAGGCATTTGCCACCAAGTCTGACCACCTGAGTTTGATCCCCAGGACCTACATGGTAGAAGGAGAGAGCAGATTCCCACAGATTGTCCTCTGACTGCCACGAGCAGGAACCGTGGCATGTGCATATCCACACACACACACACACACACACACACGTACACAAACTGAGTAAATACAAATGTAATAAAATTGTTTAAATGCTATCCTGTCATTTGGATTAATGGTTTGCAAAATTAAAGAGGGGGCTTAAAAGAGAAAGTTGAGAGGTCCTAAGAAAATTCAATCCTTCTTTTAAATCTACAAGATAACTTGATAACTCTCCTGATGGAGTTACTGGGAAGTGAGTTGAAACCAATTGTGGCTTAAAGAATGGAGATTGGATTCTTTTTACTTTTCAGATCTATTAAGAAATTTTTATTTATATATATCTGCATGTAGGTGTATGGTGTGTGTGTGTGTGTGTGTGTGTGTGTGCCCTAGGAGGCCAGAAGAGGGCATTGGATCTACTAGAGTTGGAGTTACAGGTGATTGTAAGCCACCCAATATTTGTTCTGAGAACTGAACTTGGGTCCCTTGGAAGAGCAGTCAGCACTCTTAAGCACTGAGCCCCCTGAATTTGGATGCTAATGCTGACAAAGATCCAAAGGAAAATCTTCTTGTGTCTTGATCAGTTATTCAATTAATCAAAATAGTTAAGTTCTCTTAGTGGCACCTGGGTGAGTACCAGTGTGGTAATGTCTCCAGTTGTTTCTGTGGTTGGGGAATGGACTAGAAGTTCTCAAGTGCTCAATGAATTTATTATGCAGGCTCCGTCTAGGTGTTTGACCTATTGCACTCAATAGCAGGGCCCATGTCTTAACTTCTAGGACACCAGGGGCAGTTCCTGTGGGACCTCTGTTCAATTCATGATATGTAAACTCAAAAAGAAAGTCAGGGCTTTGGTGCATGTACCTTAGTTCTTCACACCAAAAGCTCCAGGGGCTGCAGATATAGCTCAGTTGGTAGAGTTCTTGCCTAGCATGCCCAAAATCCTGAACTCTATCCCCAGCATTGTATAAACAGGGTATAGTGTGGTACACATCAGGAGGCAGAGGTAGAGAGATCAGAAGTTCTAGGTCATCCTCAGCCACATAGCAAGCTTGAAGCCAGCCTGGGTTTCAAGAGATTCCAAAACAAACAAACAAACAAACAAACAAGCAGAGAGCTTTGGGTGTGAAACCTTTCTTCCTTATTTCCTCTGCATACAATCTGCATACAAACTGCTGCCTTACATAGCAGAGGGAAACTGAAGATGAGTGGAATTTACAGGTGACCTTCTCTTTTCTTTGATATTCCCCCTCTTATTTTTTTTCATTGTCTGTTCTCAGGTAGTTTTGATATGTGTGCCTGACTTTTGGTTACATGTATTTTCTGGGACGAATAAGGAGCAGTCAAGCCTTCATTTCAGATACATGGCTTATGCTTTGAAATGGAGCACTCAAGGAGAGGGTTGGATATATTACTCCTGAGTGTCTTATAAAGTTGATAAAGCCAGAGGAATCCCACTGAAATAACTTCCAGCTCTGTGTGGGTCTTGTTCTTCAGATGATTATTAAGGAATTTTTTTTAAAGAATTATAATCATTACATTTCTGTAGGGGCAAAACTTGGGTAGAAATTTGAAACATCCTACCAGGGCCATTTTTACGTTTAATTGCTTGTGGTAAATTTACCATTGCAATTTTTAAAGTTTGCATTCTTGGAATTCTAGGCCTCTTTCTGGGATTCTTTTAGGCACAATCTATCCATGTAGATCAATTTTAGCAAAAAAGTAACAGTGAGATAGAAACTGGTATAAGTCACACATAGAGCCATGGAGCTGGAGCTACTTAAACTACTCTATCTCATCTTTCCCAGATCAGACTATCTGGTGGCTAGACTACACAGTGAACTGTGTCCTGTCAAACTCTAAGAGTCTGGCAGGATGTAGGTAAGAGACAGAACTGATGCCAGGCCACAATTTCCTTTTAACTTTTTTTTTTTTTAATCTTTCCTGATTCTGGAAATGGAACTTACAGCCTCCTTTGCACCAGGCAAGCATCTTACCACTGAGCTACATCCGAAGCTCTAGAATTTTCTTTTAAAACAAAATGGGAGCTGAGGAGATAGTCCAAAGTGCAAAGATCTGAGTTCAAGCCCCAGAACCTACATTAAAAAAAGCCAGATGTGGTTGGTTTGATACGTCCCAGTGGAGGGGAGGCAAAGCCTTGGAGAGAGGGGATGACTCATTGGCCAGCCCAGTGTCCTCTGCTAACTGCAGGCCACTGAAAGGTTGTCTCAAAAAGCAAGGTGGATAGTCACTGAGAAATGACCTTTGAGATTGTCCTCTGTCCTCCGTATGCATGCACATCCCCCATATATATGCACCCACATACACTAGAACACACACACACACACACACACACACACACAGAGAGAGAGAGAGAGAGAGAGAGAGAGAGAGAAACAAGGTAAGTTTATTACCAATAAACACCTTTCATGAAATCTAAGATTACTGACTCCCTCAGAGGGAACTGAAAAGTACCCCTGAGTTGAAAGACGATTTATGTCTTTCCAGTGTTCATCCTAGGCCTGTAGTGTATGTGTGTGCACACGTGTGTGTGCGCTTGAATGCTTGTTTGTCCCAGAGAGGTAACAGCATTTAAACAGAGGCTGGACTTGAGTTAATTCAGCCTCATGGATTTATAAAAGATATGGCTCTTTGTACTTTTCTTTGGGAACATTAGACAGTGAACTGTCAGCCTCTTTGTGGAGCCAAGAATTTCATACACACAAGGGTGGGACTCCCAACCCAACAAACTGAACAAGTCCCAGACCCACCCAGGATCAAGATTAGGAAAAAAAAAAAGGAACCTTAGATTATCTGACTCAATATCCTTGGCACTAGGACAAAGAAGAGTCATTCTAACCCTCCCACAATTTTTCCAAACTTATCTACAGTGTCATCTCTGACATCTAGAGAGGCAGTAGCCAGAGTGGAAAATGGAAGTTTATGGGGCTTGGGAGACAGTTAGGTAATATGCTTGCTTTGCAAGCATGAGGACCTAAGCTTAATTTTTAGCACCCACGTAGAAAAGTCAGGTGTACCTGTAATCCCAGTGCTGGGGAGGCAGAGAAGAGAATTTCTAAGACTCACTGGCTAGCCTGTCTAGCCCAATCAGTGAACAGCAGGTTGAGCATGAAACCTAGTCTCAAAACAGGATGGAAAGAGATTAAAGAAAACACTTGATGTTGACCTCTGGCCTCTACACACACACACACACTACACAAAGAAATGAAAATTTGTGTCACTGCTGGACCACCTAGGTTGTCTTTATTTATTGGCTCAGGTAGGAGGAACGATGGCAGGCAAGAGGAAAGAATTTCTGGATATCTTCCTTGGTAGACCTAAAGCTGATCTTGTTTTAAATCCGGAGTTTGCTCTTTAATAAATAAAACTCCCACATGTCAATCTGGGTGATATGACGTTCACCTGAGCAGATGAAAGATTCATGAAGAGTGGCATAGAGGAATGCGTGGGGTGATGCTTCACTCTGTTTGTAGGCTCAATTGGAAAAAGGCAGGTGTTTCATCTCAGATATTAGGATTTCCAACCAGGCCTGGTGTTGGGAGAAGGAATCCCAGTTCTCAGACTTGGGGAGGGGTCATCATCTTCTGGACTTCAGCTCCTTCGAGTACTTGTGGAGGTGGCAGAAAATGAACCCAGAGAACCTTATGGGGAAAGGTGCAGAGGTGACCTGAGCTTTCGTTGCTCAATTCCGACTACTTTCTTTTCCCTTGGTACCCTACATCTGAAGAGTGGGAAGAGAATTTTTCTCCTGTAGAAGTGTTGGTCCAGCTAGGAAAGTTATGGCTGGCCTCTAGAAAAAGAGGCCTGCCTGTCTCTCTTTGTCCAAGGTTGGAAAGGCCTCCTGGTCAATAAATACATATTAATCATGTGAGAGAATTGACATGCAAATGAAGGGCACCATTGACAAGCCCTGGATGGCGGAGGGAGAGCACTGCACAGCTGTGGTTGGGCCTGGAGAAGCCAAGGCTGCGCCAGGCGATTTGTTGGTGTTTTCTAGTAGGGGCAAAACCTCCCTTTCCAACAAATCTGTGAAAGAATTAACTGCCTGGAGAAGTCTCCTGGATATTTTGCTTACATTTACTTAGCTCTGTCAGCTCACCAGGTTTTTTGTTTTGTTTTGTTTTGTTTTTTTAATTAATTTAAGTCTGGCAATAGGCAGGCCACCTTTTGGATCGCTGTTTCTCGGCCCAACTGGAAATCTCCAAAGGTACTTTGTTCTTGTGATCAAAGAAAAAGTTGAATCAACCAGAAAAAGAGTTAAAAGCTCAGGTACATTTTTTTTGAGAGGAACGCTTGATATTGTGAAAATAATTATTACCTGCCATTATGAGTTACTGCTTATAAAACAGCATGCTGTGCATTGTTGTGGCTTTCTTTCTAGAACAGAGACACTTTAGAGTAACCTTAGTATAGCCAGAACTAAGCTTCAGTTCAAATTTTTCTATATGCCTGACACCTGGGAGCACAAATATTTCGCAGCAATGTCTTTTAGAATACTTATGGCCATGGGAAAATACGATTTTGGTGTTAGGACTTTTATACATTGAAAGCCTTATGTTGCAAAAAGAAAACAAATGCATTGTGATTTGTGCCCAGCAAATCGCTGGAATAAATATAGTTGCTTTATCTGTTAAAAAAAAAAATCATTGGAGCATAGAATGTTTTAACCCTGAAAATAGACTAAGTTGTTATATATGTTGAAATAGAAGTGAAGAACGTTATTTATGTCCACAGATGACCTAACATCAATGTTCTTTTAACGGCTATGGCATAGTTAAGAGGTAAACAACTGTATTTTCCAGGATTTAGGTTCGACGTTCTGTCTGTAGGCTCTTTTCACCTGGTGGCGTGCAGACAGTAACTTTAGAACTAAACACAAGCTATTGGCTTTTGTGACCCACCTTCTTGGGTCATAGGTATCAAAATGGACTCTGGTTTGCTAAAGACTGTGGCTGTCTTGGGTTCTGGCAGGTCAGGCCTTGGAAACACTTTGGGGGACGAGTGCCCTGGGTCAAGTATCTGTCTTTTCTTTTGTAGTCTCTGTCGAATGTTACTTAATGCTCTGTAACTGAGTATCAGACCTCAACACACAATCTGAAGAAAACAGATGGGAATATAGATAGATATTAGAGAAATGATCTTTCTCTCTTGATAAGAAGCCCAGCTTGTGATAGTTTGTGAGTTAACCATATGCGGGGTGATATGTGGATCCAGCCCTTTTTGTACTTTGGGCAGTATTAATTTTGATCAGATACTGACTTGATCAAACACCAGAGTTTCATTTTAAATCCAACATGATGTTCTTTGATAGAGCCCATTCAAAATCAAACACAAACTTCCTTAATTTCTTCTACAGACATATGATATTGAAAGCATTCTGTTAATATTTATCTAGATTCTGGATGGATCAAGGATTACCTAGAATTTAAATGCAGTAAACCTGTTATCTATTGAATTTTTCTGTGTGTATGTGTTTGTGTGTGCATACGGGGAAGGGGTCTGCTGCTAGAGATAAATTATTTAACATGATTTTCTTCCCTCCTGGAGAGGGAGGCTGAGGCTCATTTTTTGGATTATGATTTGTGTTATGAAATGCTTATCAAATGTTTCCCAAAGATTAGTTTAATTTTAATTAAATAAACCTTTCTCAAGAGGAGACTCCCAACTCTTTCTTGTACCCAGAGGCTAACGTACTTGTTGTTTTTAATTATTTTCTGCTGTTACCCAAACTGCTTTGGGTACTCCTGCCCAATTAAATCAAAGGCCCAGGTTCCTTATACACAATATGTTTAATATTTAATTTTAATTAAATTAATTAAATTGTTTATTTAATTTTATGTGCATTATTGTGCATCGAATAATGTAAAATTCATGATGGTAAGAATTGGGGTGGGGAAGTAAATCCAAGCCCTTCCAAACAAGATCACTACTGGGCTTTTAGGTAACTTCCTCCTCAATCCCAGCATTGGGCACGGTGAACTGTGAACTTTCTCTCTAGCGGCCCCCAGATGTGGCTGCTGGAGAGCCGGTGGTGTCTTTCCCTGCTGGGGTCTGCCCTGCCCTCCGCAGGTACTGCAGCTACTTGCAAAAGGCAAGCGTGTATGCTGATATGTTCTTACCATGGTGTGTCCTCGGTGACATTTTCTACTTTGCTGGGCACACAACCACCAGCTCGGGAGCTTGCAGTTAGAATCATTTCTACCCAGAGATCTTGGTAAAACTTCCCATCGCCTCTTGTCGCTCAGAAACCACCCAGCCTAGCAGCTTTCGGAAGCCTCATCCAGGCCCTCTCAGTTAAATAAGAGCAGGTGTTTGTGTGAGGTGGGTTTGGGGGCTCACCTTTGGCCTGGAGGCAGCTCCTTTCAGGGAAGGGGTCCTTTGGCCTGGCTCACCTTTCCAGTTTCCCTCTGCAGGACAAATATCCCAGGACCGTGCTCATGTGTTCCGGGATCCACTTGGTGTCTCTCACTGGAGGCTTAACTGCCAGGAAAAGTGTTTTCACAGAAATAGGAGGTAGATAGGTGTAAAAAATTCAATAATAAGAATAGAGTGCCCTCTCAAAATACTGGTACTTTGCTGATACATCTGAATTTGTAGAACCCAGAGCTCCAGAGTTTACAAGTGCCCAAGTGGAAGGAACCCATTGGTTTCTCTTTTTTTCTGTTCCTGACTTAGAATAATGACATCGCTCCCAGCATGACATAGTATTTGGGGTACTTGAGCCAAATTTTTCAAAGTTGACTTCGAGGCATTTGAGGAGCAACTTTTCATTTCAGGGTTTTGCCTATCTGAACCACGATTGAATATTTACACCTCTCAGCACTCTATAAATTTTTTTCTGAGGGAGGAGATCGTATCTTTCTTGTCTCTTGCTTATTGAGACTTGTTAACTGTACTTAAGGAAATACAGCCTTGCACTTGATTTTCTCAACTACTGGCAAAAGAGAGTAAACAAAATGAGAGAGAAAAAAAATAAGGAAAGAAGGAAGAAGAAGAAGAAGAAAAAGAAGAAGAAGAAGAAGAAGAAGAGAGAGAGAGAGAGAGAGAGAGAGTATCCTTAGACCGAAGTTGTTTGGCCTTTTCCAGTTACCTTTGGAGAGAACTGAGCTGCTAAAAATAAACTGCTTTCTCTTTGCTGTTGTTTGTTTTTCCCCTTAAGGCTGGTTTTGTTTCAGTAGATTAAATATTATCATAAAAGTAGCTGATGATGCAGTAAATTAAAAATCAAGTTGTGGAATATTTCGCAAAAGCCTTTAAAAAAAAAAAAAGAAAGAAACTTCTATAGCACTAACCAGTCGGGACAAACATTAGTTTAAAAGCAAATGCATTTTGTCAAGGACTTTTTTCGCTTCAAATAAGATTTTGGAAAATACAAAGAAGCCCAATTAGAAAGAATGGACTGAGTGGAAAAGATACCGGGTATTTGGTGAGAGAGTAATGCTAACTAGCTCCGCTAAAGAAAAAAGAAAAAAAGAAAGAAAGAAAAGACTTCCTCCTCTCCATTTATGCAGTGCATCTGTGAGTTTCTGGACATTTTTAGTCTAAAACATGAAGCTGGAACTATAAGAAATGTATGTGAGGACAGAAGCAATAGAACCTGTGGGGCAGTGCCTTGCCACCACATTTAGCATCAAATTATGAATTAAACAAGAATGAATAACAAATTAGGATTCGCTTAAGCCTAGCTTTGTGCAGGAGGACAATGAAAATTCATTTGAATGCTCTTCCTTGATGAGGTTACAGAGTTCCCCTGACAGAAGCTGCCCATTAATATCGTGAGGACAATTGTTGGAAGTTTGTTTTCCACGCACACCTTGGAAACACCTTTGATTTTGATTTAGATTTTACAAACCCGCCCCTAGTCTATGAAACTATTGCCTTGGAACTCTTAGTGTTGGCGTAGAGCGTGTTTTGACGGAGGCTATCAGACAGGTTAAAACTGAGCTGCTCGAGAGGTTTTTGTTGGTTTGTTTTGAGGGTGTGTAAGAAAACTGTTGAACTATTTAAGATTTCTGCAACACTTTGAGGAATGGCAGGCTGCTTGCAGTCGAGCTGTTTGTTCAAAAAAAGATCTCACTTTGCAAAGCCCATTGCATTTTCAGAAATAGCTAGCTGTTCCTCCTCACCTAATTGCAACCCGGAAATAAGGTACTCTGGCCTCCCTAATGCCTTCCCCACATGTTCAAACAGGGGTGAAGAAAGGAAAGGTGGCTGGGACGTGAACCAACAGAGTGGACAGATTTAGATATGCTGGGAGTCATTTCTTGTGTTGCTGGGTGTGAGAAAACTTTTCAAGCTCCAAATAAAACTTAGTGTACATCATCACTCCACACTGACTGAGGCGATCAGAGAGACATAATAAAACAGACATCCATATACAACCTGCTCTTGCAGAAGGCATTTTGGAAAATTAAGCAAAACACAATCCAACACAACCGATGGTTCCTTGTAGGTACCAGGGCAATGCACCTTATTATCAATGATTATTTTTATTTTACATTTATGTATTTTGTGTCAGAGTGGTGGACTGTATGCCATCCATGGTGCATGTGTGGAGGTCAGAGGACAAATGGGGGGAGGGTCAATTCTCTCCCTCTGCTAAGTGAATCCCAGGGATTGAACTATTGAACTCAGGTCATCAGGCTCAGCTGTAAAGATGGTGGTCTCATTTTTACTCTCTCCTTTACTGATATAAAGCTTTCTTTTCCTTAGTACTTTCTCCAGAGAGGTGTCCTTCCCAGGAGGTGTGGGTGTGATATAGCTCGGGGAACAGTCCTTATCTGCACTCCGTCTCCAGAACATCACATATAAAATCTACTCAGGAAATAAAATAACAGCCAGAGATGTAGCTCAGTCGACAGAGTACTTGCCTAGTAAGCAATGCAGTCCTGGGCTCCATCCATCACACTGCATAAACCGGGAGCGGTGGTATATGTAAGTTATCTTAGCACTCAGGACCTAGAGGCTGGTGGATCAAAAGCTCAAGGTCAGCTTTGGCTACTTAGTAAATTTGAGGGTAGCCTGGGGGATTCATGAGATCTGGCTTCAGAAAGAAAAGAAAGGAAGGAAGGAAGGAAGGAAAGAAGGAAGGAAGGAAGGAAGGAAGGGAAGAAGGGAAGGAAGGAAAGGAAGAAGGAAGGGAGAAAGGAAAGGAGACAGGAAGGAATGAATGAAAAAAGAAAACAAAATTAAATAAAAATACATTTAAATAGTAGCTCGTGAAATTAAAACAGAAAAAGCTAAGTGTAGTCAAAGGAGCACCTTTACATCTTTTCTTTTTAATGACTTTGTGGTTTATTGCCTCTTCCTCTGGTCTGTTTGCTTTTATTGTATAACCAACATTACTGGGTTGTGTGTGTGTGACACCTTCGAGATTTTGACAAAAATTAGGACAAAATGTGGAGCCTGCTTTCCTTCCCCCACCTTAGGCTCTTTCCCCCCTGGTCCTTGGAAGATTTGCTCAGCTCAAGGCCAGCTCAGTGCACTCCATAGTCATTCCATTCTGTGCCCTTGAGCGGTAGGCAGCTAATTCCTATATAAGATTTCATTTCAAAATGGGCCTCGTTTTGAAGAGTTGGGGTCTAGGGAGGTAGAGCAGGAGGAAGAAAAACTCTCTTGGAAATATATCACCCTAAGCAAAACCATTTGGCGGAGGTCTTGAAGGATGGAACAGACCCCTCCTGCCGCTGCCTCTGCCCTACCTGCCTAGGCCCAACATGCTAATTACATTCAGGCCAAAGGCAGCAGCAACTACCTGGCTGCAGCCCAGAGGATATTTTATTTTATTTACAGATGAGCTGTTCCCCCTGAAATCTCGATTGTTCTGGAAGCTGTGACAGAAGGTAGGCCAGCCCTATTTCAGCAGCTCCAGCTCAGAGCTGCGGGAGGACTTGCCTTAATTAGCTGTGTCATTCAGAACAGAGCCACAAGCCTGCAGGCCTGGAGGAGGGGCAGCCAGGGTCCTCAACCTGCTCCCAGCTTTCCACCAGAGGGGACTCCTTATACCTCACAATGCCAGGGCCAGCTCCAGGCTCCCAGGTCCCCGGCTTCAGATCACCCATGCCCATGCCCTACCTGGGTTTGTATCATCAGGCTCTCTTCCGTCAACAGCTGAGCCATCCACCCTCATTCTGACTTATGGAGACTGCACAGAATCTTTTAAAGTTCCTTAACATTTTTTTTTCATTTATTTCCTTATTTGTTTTTTGTTTGTTTATTTATTTGTGTGCACATATTGGGGCACACATGTAGAAGGCAGAGGACAATCCCTGAGAGTTGGTTCTTTTCTTCCAACATGTGGAGGTGCCAGGGCTCAAACTCAGGTTATCAGTCTTGGTGGCAAGCATCTTTACCCGCTAATCCATCTCTCTGGCCCTCTGATTCTAAGAGTTAGTTTCCAGAGGTCTGAGTAGATAGCAGTAAGTGAAATGTTTGCTGTGCAAACATGAAAACCTGAGTTCAGCTCCCCAGCACCCGTACACCAAGCTGGGTGTCCCCCACACTCAGAGCTGAGGGGACAGAGAGAGGGTGGAGACTGGCGCTCACTGGCCAGTCAATGTGACTGAATCCATGTGCCACGTTCAGATAGAGACCTGTCTTAAAAAACAAAACAAAAAGCTGGTGGTTAGCCACTGAGGGAGACACTTGCCTCCACATGTACATGAATCCATGTGCACACCTACATGCACACATGTATATAGTGCATACATATACACATATATGCACAGAGATGGTGTCTTCAGAATTACCAGGGGGAAAAAAATCAGAGCTCACTAGAATCCCATCATACATCTGCTGCTGGTCAGTGAGTGCTGTTTTATTTTGAACTGTGTTGTGGGCTGTCTATCCTTTTCAGTGGTATAGTTAGAATGTTGTAGAATCCCTCCGTCCCGCTCTCTGTCTTTTAGCAATGAAACTGGGGGTGTTGTACATAAAAGGCAAGTGCTTTAACACTGGGCTCTATCCCTAGCCCCTAGATTCTCTTTGTGTTGGGAGAACACAGAACCTCAGGGAAGGGTATGGTCTAGGTGCTTCTCAGTGCTTGCTAGAAGGGAGCCCACAGATTCACACAGGGTAGGTGGAGAGCTATGGTGCTCAGTTTAGGCCACTGGAGGCCAGTTGTCTGGGGAATCACCTCGGAAAAGTGTCCTAGTTTTATCAGTGTTGGTATGATAAAAATACTTTGACGAAACAACTTAGGAGAGAAAGTTTACTTATCTTACAATTGCAGGCAGTCCATTGTGTGGGGAAGTCGAGGCAGGAACTGTAGCAGATAGTTACATCACATCCATGGCCAAGAGCAGAAAATAAATGCATGCACGTTTTCTGCTAGTTCTGCTTTCAGTTAGCTTTTCTCCTGTCCTATACAGTTCAGGGCCCCCTCCCCAGAGAACGGTGCCATTCACAATGCATTGCTTCCTCCTGCACCAATTGACTTCTAAGGCAATCTCATACAGGCATATCCATAGGCCAATCTGATCTGAACAATCCTCCAATTGAAACTCTCTTCCAAGATAATTCTAGGTTGTAACAAGTTGACACTTAAAACTAACCATCACAGAAGGGTACACTTACTGGAGCAACTTCTGGCAGTCCTAACCATCAGGCTCAAAAGAACAGACTCTGTTTTAAGCACAGACCATCACACACTGGAGGCTGATGTCCAGTCCTGCCTCCCACTTTGTTACCTCAGGTTGCCCTCTCTGGGTAGGATTCTATCACAAGAAAGGCCAGCCTATTGAGTTAGCTAAGCATTTTCTTAAACTAATTGGGGTACTGATTCTGGAGGAGGAAGACCTCAAGACAATTTCAGCATCTGCTCTCACCTCACTGAGGATGTCCTGGCCAGCCTCAGGACATTTTCTTGCCATTCTGCCTTGTGCTGCTTAGAAAGGTTTGCCTGTCAGTCCCATGCATCTTTGATTAATACAAATAGGAAAATGAATTTATTATTATGCAATGAATATTTATAAAGTAAATAGCATTTATCACATACCCAGCATATTGTTGGTCTTCAGTAAATGGGAGTCATTATTAGCACTAATATTATTATAGATGGTCTGGTTGGCCAACGATTTGAAAAATGTAAGTCAGAGCAGGAATGCTTGCTCACTGGTGGAAAAGGTTTGAACTGAGCCGGGTGACACATGTAAAAAGAGGAGGATAACTGGGGCGGTGGCTCTGGGCTGATAGCAGGACGTCAAGCTTCCGTGGGCTAAGAGTGATGCATCCTTCATCCAGCCTCACCCCAGACAGGCAGCACTGTTTTCCTCTTCCACATCTCTGGCTATAGGAGATTCTTCTCAGCTCACCACTGACAAAGCCTAGTCCCTCGATCTTGCCTCACAGACAGCAGTCAGAGCAAGGAGAAACTTACTAGGGATCTCTTCTTTCCCTGCGTCCCTTCCTTCCTTCCTTCCTTCCTTCCTTCCTTCCTTCCTTCCTTCCTTCCTTCCTTCCTTCCTTCCTTCCTTCCTTCTGCAAGTGTTCATATGCATGCGCATGCTCTGTGTGTGTGTGTGTGTGTGTGTGTGTGTGTGTGTGTGTGTGTGTGTATTAGAGGCCAGAAGCCAACTTTGAGTGCCATTCTTCGGAAGCCATTCACTTTCATTTTTGAGACTGGGCTCTCATTGAATCTGGAACTTGCCAGTTAGGCAACTGACTGGCCACTGAGCCCCAGAGATCTGCCTGTCTCCACCTCTCCAGTGCTGGGATTAAAAGCAGGCCACCATTTCCTGATTTTTTACATGGGTGATGAGGGTGGAACTCAGGTCCTCCTGAAGTGCCTAGCAAGCACTTCAGTGATTGAGCTATTTTCCCAGCCCCCTCTCCTTCTTTAATATTTGCTATTAAAAGCTAGCATTTAAGAAATCATTAAAATTTAATTTAAAAAATCACCCACAGCGTAGTCAAACCACTCTGCCATTGAACTGTCACTCTCCACAGGGTCTTCGTCTCACTGCGCTCATCCTGTCTGCTGGGCTGCAGATGTGGGCTCCATGCAGCCTTAGGCTTTATTGACACCACAACATTTTCTTTTCTGCTGTTGTGACCTCAACCATCACAAATGGCACCTCAGATGGCCTGGAGTGGGGTGCCCTGAGGGTGATAGACTCCTCATCATGACTGTGTGCTCCTCACCTGCTTCCTTATATTAGATCTTGTCACTGAGGGGTCGGAAGGTGGCCAAGGTCTAGAAAACATAGAAGAATCTGGAGGGGTTGAGGTGGCAGGAGGCTGGGGGTGGGGGCTGGGCAGGTGGTCAGTTGGTGCCAGGGTGCCTCTGAGCTCTGGAATTGTATCTGCCTGTAAGTCACCTTGTTAGGGTGATAGCCCGCCTGGTTTTCAGGATTTAGATGGAAGCCTGTTGCTGACACGGGAAAAGTCTCTTACTCTCACAGAACCTCAGAATCCTCATCTGTAAATAGGAAGACTGATACTTATTTCTAGAAATTACTATGAGAGCTAATTGAAAAGTGTATTTAATAAATATTTGGTGCCTATTTCTCCTCCTTTGCATGCTTAGAGAGGTTTTCTATTTGTAATTTAATATTATTTTTAATTAATAATATATATGTCTGAGTGTGTGTACAGTGCTCAAAGAAACTAGAAGAGGGTGTTAAATACCCTGAAGCTGGAGTTATAGGCAGTTGGTGAACTGTCTGATGTGGGTGCTAGGAATTGAACTTAAGTCCTCTGGAAGAATAGTAAGTGACCTTCACCACTGAGCCATCTCTCCAGCCCATTTTTTTAAAAGACAGAATCTCATGTAGTCCAGGCTGGCTTCAAACCCTATGTAGCTGAGGATGGCCATTAACTTCTGATTCTCCTATCTCTACCTTTGGGTGGAATATGCCCCCAAATGCTGGGATTGTAGGTATGTAGCACCATGCTGGATTTATAGAGTTGGGGATACGACCCAGGGTCTCGGCATGCTAGGCAAGCACTCTACCCACTGGAATACATTCTCAGTACATTTTCTTTTCTTTTGAGACAAGATCTTGCTGAGTTACTCAGGCTGGCTATGAACTAAGATCCTCCTACCTCAGCCTCATGAAGGCTGAAATTAGAGACCAGTGCCATCAGACCCAGCTGTAGGCAGTTTCAAGCCCTCACACAAACACTGTTGTGTATACTTTGGTGTACATGAGCCTGGCTCTCCAAACCCAGAAGGACGTAGGTCTGAACATATCTGTGGGCTGAAGTATAAACCCATGTGTACCATCTTATTGTTTGGGTTCCCACTCAAATTCTGGACATGAAGGCTGAAAAGCACAGAAAAGTCTTAGTCAGGTAAGGGTCAGGCTAAACCTAACTTGTATGCATTGGGTTCAAATATAAATTCAAGAATTAGATTCTACTCCAATAGAACAGTAGTTTTGAAACTGTGGCCTATGGCCCCATGATGGGTCATAAGTTCAATTTACTAGGTTGCAACCAAATTAAAAATAAAGATTTGTGTGGTGTGTGTGTGTGTGTGTGTGTGTGTGTGTGTGTGTATGTATGTATGTATGTAGGCAGGCACACAGTACCATGGCATGAATGTGGAGGTGAGAGGACAACTTTTGGGTTGTTGGTTCTATCCTTCCACCTTGTTTTGTTATTTCTGTCTGAATCTCCTGTCTCTACCAGCAATCTTACCACAGGAGTGCTAGAGTGCTTACAGAGCCACCGCATCTGGCTTTTTTATATGGGTTTTAGGAACTGAACTCAGGTCATCAGACTTGTGTGCCGAATACTTTTTACCCACTGACCATCTTTCTGGCTCTACAAGTGAAATAAATAGGTAAATTTGAATAAGGCCGGAGATGTGACTCAGTTGGTAGAATGCTTGCCTACCATGCAGGAAGTCCTGGTAAAATTGGATGTAATGTTGCACTCCTGTAGTCTTAGAACTTCAGAGGTAAGACTAAAGATTAAAACTTCAACATCATTCTTGGCTATAAGCTTGAGGCTAGCCTGGGCTACATGAAGACCTGTCTCAGAAACACAAAAAGATAAACTAAAATAGGATAGAAAATATCAGAGACTGTCTTCCACGTGATAAAGATTAAGTATCACTCTTCGAAAGTTCTGAATACATGTGTGCTTATCTACTGGGTTCCAATGCTCACATTTTTTTTGATAATGGCTTATAAGAAAATCAAAGTTTGAAAAGCATCATAAATTCTTATCAACAGGTGGCAGTGTACTGTGGTGACAGTACAAAGGTGTCTTTTCCTTTTCTCTCCTCAGGATGCTTCTGGTGGTAGGGAGTCTGGGGCCATCCTAAGGAATACAATTTTTGGTGGACTATGATGAGGGCTGAAGGTTGAGGGCTGAGGCCTGTCTGCCAGGAAGACCATGAGGAGAGCAGTGGAGGAGGAAGCCAGAAGTTTCCCAGATAGAATGGATGGGGCTGAGGAAGGGGCTGGGCATGGTGGAGGCCCCTTCCAGATTTAGAGTCTCTGTGACTGAGGCCAGGCCAGGACTGCATTCTTCACACTTTTTGTGAACTTTGGACTTAAGATTTGTTGTAAATACATCATATTTGAGAGCAGAGTGAACTTTTAGATGAAGACGGTCCTAGTGGGCCAGGGGATAGTGGCAGTGATTATGTGTGGCCTACAGCGCAGATCTGGGGACTGCTGAATGATAAAAGTGTGAGTTAGCTGGAGACAGAGGATATGAAGGAACAGAGGACCCAGGAGAGCCACGAGCATGACAGTCAAGCAAAGGAGGGCTGAAGGTAGACAGGTTGTGATGGAGGAAGGGAGAGAACATGTGGCTGCAGGTAGAGAGGTAAGGTGTGGTGTGGTAGCTGTGCTGTAGTGGGTGTGAGTGGAAATGCGACCTCTAGAGAACGCATCAGATGGGAAACCGTCAGAGGACAAAGGGAGCAGGAAATCGGGGGTGGGGAGGAGGAGCAGGACTTTACATTGCTGACTGGATGGGCCAGTGAGCTTCAGAGAATGAGGACTTTTCATTTAAAAATATTTTATTTATTATTTTTATTTTATGTGTATGACTGTGTTTGTCTGCATATATGTAAGTGCACCTGTGTCATGCATGCCCACAGAGGGCAGAAGAAGGCATAGGGTTCCCTGGAACTGGAGTTACAGATGGTTGATAGCTTCCATGTGAGTGATAGGGACTGAATCTGGGTCCTCTGCGAAAGCAGTCAGTGCTCTTAACCACTGAGCTATCTATCCAGCCCTAAGAACTTTCTTAATGTGCCCCCCCAAACCACCCAGACCCAGGAAAGAAGAGCCAAGTTGGAGACAAGGAGGAGCTGCTGGGCTGTTTGGAGGTGGGTCAGCAGCACTAGGCATCGGAACACCTGGCTCCTCATTGGTCACCAGGAGCTCTCCCTACCATCCTCTTTCCTATTCCCTTCTCTCTCCTCTGTCTTCTTCTCTTCTCTCTCCTCTGTCTTCTGTCCTCTCTCCTCTCTCTTCTCTCTCACTGTCAGGTGACCTTGAATTCTGATCCTGATCCTCCTGCCTCTGCCTCCTGAGTGCTGAGATTATACACTTGTGCCACCTCCACACCTAGTCTGTGCAGTGCTGGGGATGGAACGCAGGACCTAGTACATGCTAGGCAAGCGCTCTATTGACTGGGCTCCAGCCCCAGCCTTGGGCCTTATCTCTTAATGGAATAATAAACAACTCCCTGGGATCCTATATTCTCTAGAACTCACTGAGACTGCCAGCAAAGTAAGTCAATCATCTCTACCTGTTTTCTTCCAAGGTGAAGTCCCTCTAAGGTCCACCAGGAACTCCCCAAAGCAAAAGTATGATGACTATAGAGGTTAATAATTCAATTCAAAAGGGCCTTTTTCATTGTCACCCCCATTTCCTTTCTGTAAGAACTTTTCTCTTAGACTCTGATCATTTTCCCATCCTATTCTCAAAATTGTGGGTAGGAATTGGCAAAAAACAGGGGGATAGGTGGGACAGAGAGGCAAAATGCATTAAATGATTGAATAATCATTGGGCACTAACAGGGTTTAGGGCCTCCATTTGATGTAATGCTAGGGTTACCATGGAGACCGGGATGCAGTTAGCCCTGAGGGCTCCCAGATGCTGGTGCACAGCACAATTACCCCTGGAGTTTCTAAAATCAAGATTCCATGGTCTAGTGCTAGATTTGCTCAAATCTCCAAACTGGCAGAGCCTAGAATGAATCAGTTGATCTGATTATCACATGAAATGTACCCTCAGTGGGGCTTGGCGAGGTGGCTCAGCGGGTAAGAGCATTTGGTGCACAAATATGAGGACCTGAGCTTGAATTCCTAGCACTCATGAACAAAGTGGCCTGTATATGGGCCACACCTATAACACCAGCATTGCAGGGTGGAGGCAGGAGGACCCCTGGGGCTGACCGGCTGCCGGCCTAGTTCCAGGTTCAGTGAGAAACCTTGTCTCAGTGGAATAAGGCAGAGTGATAGTCCAGGACACCTGATAGCTTCTTCTGGCCTCTGTGAATGCACATGTGTGCACCCCCACATGTACATTCACCACACAAACACACCACATGCCCTCTCACACATGCCACATACACTACACACACATACTACATACATACACTACACACATACACACTCCTTAGGTGATCTGGTTCTAGAAGAGGATGGCATAGAAGGTTCTGGGGCAGAACTGACCAGGTCAGGAGCTCCAGCAGCCGCAAAAATGGGTGAGCAAAGATGCAGTGAGGGAAGACGTCCTGGAGGCAGGGCTGCCTACAATGAATCCTGAAAGCTGCAGGGAGATGAATCACTGCATGTAAAAGCATGAGATTACCAGGTATGGTGTTGCATACTGGTCATCCCAACCCCCAGGAGGCTGAGGTTACAGCTTGGGCTACATACTGAGTTCAAGGCCAGTCTGACAAAAGAAATAAGATGGAGATTTACAGTCTTGTTGACCTTGTGGTATGATGGTGTCTTCTACAAATGTGTTGGGGAATATTCAGAACTGTCTTGGGATGCATGTGGTCCATGGGCTATGGGCTAGACACACAGTAGTAGGTCATGTGCAATCACAAAGGGTCTGCATCACATAGTACTTACCATGGGGTTGGAAGTGCACCTCATAGACAGATCTAACCTTGATCTTGAGAAAGTCCTACCAGAAGCCTTGTGTCTTTTCAGGAGAACTTGACCAGCTTTGATCTTAAGGCTAGAATCCTTAATAGAGATACATTCTGGTGAAGAATGAATTTGTGGGAAATGGGGAGATGGCTCAGTCAGTAAAGTGTTTGCCACACAAGTGTGGGGACCTGAGTTTGGACCCTCAGCACCCACATAAAAAAGTGAGCATGGTGGCACATGCCTGTAATCCAAGCAAAGACAGGCGGATCCCTGGGGCTTGCGGGTCAGCCAGGCTAGCTGAATCAGTGAGTTCTGAGCTCAGTCTGTCTTTAAAAAAATGTGATTGGCTCAACAGGTAAATGTGCCTACCACGAAGACTGATAACCTGAGTTCAATCCCTGGGACCCACATAGTGGAAGGAAAGAATATATTCCTTCAAATTGTCTTCTGACCTCCACACACAGGCATGGTGACCAATTAATAAATAAAAATGTTAAAAACAAGGTGAAGAGTGATAGATACAGACATCTGACATTGAACTTTGGTCTCCACATGCATGTACACACATATGCACATGCATATAAATTCCAACATAGGAATATTGTATACATGAGAGAGAGAGAGGGAAAGAAAGAGGGGGGAATGGATGCCTGCTAACAAGGGAGACCACCACATCAAATAGTGCCAGGTAGGAGTGAGTCTTTCCTCAGTTTTCATGAGGATCAGGGGAGAATTAATGAATTAATAGTGACAGCAGTCATTTATCAAGCATCAGGATGACAGGTCTGTCACTTGCATTATTGCTATCATTGCAAAGTAGGTAGGATTGTCTCTCCTTGGAGAGATGGAGTGACTTCTCCAAGGTCACACAGGGAGGAACAGAGCTACAGCTTGGGTCTGAGTCTCCCTGTGTACAACAGTGGCTGAGTGTGGAGACTGAGTTCCTACTGCATATTTCTGAGCTCTTAGTTTCTTCGACAGTTGTCTGTGCCTCAGTTTTCTCATCTGTAAAGCAGTCGAGTTTCTTGGTGGGCCAGTTCTGAAGACTCAGGGAGGGGTGCTTGTGTATGGCTAGTACCCAGTTAGTGGCAGGGAGTGAAGGTTATGGTCACTCTCTAGTGTAGACCACATACAGATGACAGGTAGGAGCATCTCAGATTTAAAATTGTCAACATTGACCACTCAGCTTGGAAATTCTTCTTTTTGAAATTAACATGCGTGAATGTGTGTGTGTGTATGTGTGTGTCTGTGTGTCGGCCAGAGGTCAGTGTTAGATATTTTCCTCAATTATTCTCCATCTTATTTTTTGAGTCAACATCTCTCACTGAACCTGGAATTATTAACTGGGGTAAACTAGATGGACAGCAAGCCCCAGGGATCTCTCCATCTCTATATCCTCAGCATCAAGATTGCAAGCATGTGCAGCCATGCCTGATTTTCACATGGGTTCTGGGGATACCATTCAGGTCTCATGCCATCTCCTCAGACCTCTAGCTCTGAATCTCAGTCTTCAGGAGTAACAGATGATGTTCTAAGGATAACTGTGAGAGGCTGGAGGATTATCTCTTTGAATTTCCCAAGCATTCAGTTTGCCCATCCATGGGGCCAGAGGCAAAGGCAGAGATATAGGCCTCGCTGTCCTGTCAGGGATGATGTTAGCAACTGTCAGAGCCTGAGCTTGCTGAGAAGGCTATGGGGACGTTGTGCCTACAGAACCAAGCTGGGCTGCGGTGGGCCTGGTCCTGGCCAACTGTGACCTATCACGGAGGCAGGCAGGAGAACAGACTCATATTTCATGGATACTCAGCCATACAATCCTTTTTATGGGACTTCCAGGAACCAGTAGGTGAGAGCAGTCTCTATGTGGGGTATAGAAGTCTTTAGAAGACAGTCAGGGCATGACTGAAGGAAGGGTCCAGCTGAGGCTTTGCTGGCAGCATGCTGCCTAGTCAGGGAGGCTGACAATTACTGTGAGCATGAGCCAGGCAGGTTGGTGTGGTGACCAGGGGATGACAGTGCCACATGATGGCAGTTTATTCCTGGAAGAGTGAAGCTAAAAAATGATGAAGAGAAAAGAGGACGAGAACAGGAAGAGGAGGAGGAGCAGGAGGAGGAGAAGGAGGAAGAAGAAGAGGGGAGAAGGAGGAGGAGAAGGAGGAGGAGGAAGAGAAGAGAGAGGAGGAGGAAGAGGAGGAGGGCAGTCCGCAGTGAAAGGGCTCAGAGAGACAACAATGCTGGCTGTGCTCATGGACAGCGTTCAGGCCTGAACAATGGTCAGGGCGTACTCCTCACCTCTAGGCATGTGAGCCTGGGCTGGCCTAGATGTCTGGTTGGATGCAGAGGGTTCTTTTAGTGGGATATTCTTGATTCCTGAGAAGCACAAAAAACACAAGAAAAAAGATGCCTGGCTCTCTTGTCTGAGGATTCAGGTGGATGGTCCATGTAGCTATCCAAACAAACTACTTTGACACATTGGAAAAGGTCAAGGGCTGGCAAATGTGGCCCAAATTATCCCAGCGTATGTAGCCTCAGTGGTTTCCGCCCCCCACCAATTCACAACAGTGGCTGCAGACTTGGATTGTAGCTCAGTGTGAGAGTGCTCATCTAGAATGCATGAGGTCCTGAGTCTGATCCTCAGTACTACAAGAGGAAGACAAAACAAAATAGTTACAGTTTTCTGAGTCTTTGGGGAATCTGTGTGTTCTCGGTACATGTCAACACAGAGAGGCACATAGCACTTGAAACTGAGGAAGTAAAAGCTGGCTGCAGTGGGGTATACCTGTAATAGCACTTGGGGGCAGAAGCCAGCATCTAGGCTACACAACATGTCTCAAAACACTGAAAAAAAGGATAGAAAGAAAGAAGGGAAGGAAGGAAGCAAGGAAAGAAAGAAGGTCATGAAACAAAAGTCACAATGGGGCATCCACTACAGGCTAAGGAACCTAGGGACCAAGAGCGATATCAGGCAACATAGACTAGGCCCAGGCAGAGAGAAGAGGAACACACAGCTGCACAGCTATGACAGTTTAATTGCTCAAGCGCCAGCAAGATTAGTGGGCCTGTGCAAGCTGGTAATTCATGCGGGAATATAAAGCTGGTGGAACTTTCAACTCTGTTTTTGCTAACAGGGAAACTGAGTCACTGGGAGACCCAATCACATGCTTAAAGTCTCTGTACTGTTAGTGAAGATCCTGTGGGGAAAGGATGGAAGCCCCATTTTACTGTTGAGAAAGTGCAATTTGGTGAGGCCAAGGTCAAGGTCACTCAGATACATGTCCAACGCCATGTTTGGCTGAGCAGCCTGTGGGCAAAGTGCAGTCCTTGATTCTTCAAGGGCAGACTTTTGACTCCATTCACATTGCGTATAATCTGCTGCTAGAACCCAGATATGCTGGTGAGCTTTTAATGTTAACTTGACATAACCTAGAGTCACCTAGGAAGGGAGAACCTCAATTGACAATTTGCTTGATAATACTGGCCTGTGGTCAGGTCTGTAAGAGACTGTCTTGACTGATAATGAGAGAGAGAGAGAGAAAGAGAGAGAGAGAGAGAGAGAGAGAGAGAGAGAGAGAGAGACAGAGAGAGAGAGAGAGTGTCCAGGCCTCTGTGAGCAGCACCATTCCTAGGCAGGTGGACCTGGGGTATATAAAAAATCGTGGTGAACATGAGTGAGAGTAGAGAGCAAAGCAGTGAGTGCAAGCGAGCCAGTAAGCAGTGTCATTCCGTGGTTTCTGCTTCAGGTTCTGCTCCTGCTTGAGTTCCTATCCTGGTGCCCCTCAGTGATGGTCTGGAACCTATAAGCTGAGATAAGCCCTTTCCTCTCCAAGTTGCTTTTGGTCATGGTGTTTGTCACAGCAATAGAAAGGAAAATATAACCCAGGTCTGAAGTACAAATATTCCTGCTGGTTACCAGTGCTTGGCCCAGCAAGGTGTGTGTGTGTGTGTGTGTGTGTGTGTGTGTGTGTGTGTGTGTGCTGGACTTCATAAGCTGATCTCTTGGACATTTGGATTTCTAAGCACTCCACAGCTAAGGGTGGAGCTGAATCTCAGGGAATCTTCAGAGCCCTGGAGTCCACAAGCTGTCTGGCAGAGCTGCCCTCTGAACCTTTGAATATCTTCTCTCTGGATTCTATGAGGGCT
Source organism: Eospalax fontanierii (assembly GCA_035773235.1). Classification (NCBI taxonomy): domain Eukaryota; kingdom Metazoa; phylum Chordata; class Mammalia; order Rodentia; family Spalacidae; genus Eospalax; species Eospalax fontanierii. Next base: position 118,082,798 of record CM069524.1, read on the forward strand.
CAGAATTCATCAGTGGCTTTGAAACTTCTTGACCATTGTTTAGCAACATCTGTGTATGTAATATATATATATATATATGCATGTATACACATATTATGTGCATATATGTAATATATTGTATGTATATATGTATAGAATATATTATATTTATATGCACATGTATGTGTATAGGTGCACTCATCTGTGGTGGTGAGAGGTCAACCTTGGATAGCATTCCTTAGGACCTGTCCATCTTACACTGGGATTTTTATAAGCATTGGCATTACCGTTAGATTTTTATATGAGTCCCGGGAATGAAACTCAAATACTCATGCTTATGTGAAACACTACAGATGGAGCCATCTTCTCAGCCCTGATGCAGGCCTAGGCCTTGGAGTCTGGTCCACAGTGGCTTGAAGTGTTTCTGGAGGCAGAGTGGAATAAAGAAAGCTTCTGGACTTTGTCTCATTCAGTAAGACTGATTTCTCGCCCCATCAGGGTTCTGAGTTTCAGTAACTAACCCAGGCAGCATCATTAGTCAGGTTTCTGGCCCTATGCATCTAAGGCAAAATCACATTTGTTTTTTAGCACAACTCCTCAAAAGGCTTGTAAGACCAGTCTGCTCCAGAATGCTGTGTGGAAGCTGGGCCAAGGGCCAGTGAGATGGCTCAGTGAGTACAGGTGCCACCAAGCCTCACAGTTTGAGTTCAGTCTCTGAGACCATACTGTGGAAGGAGAGAACCAATTCTGCAAGTGGTCCTCTGACTTCCACACATGTGCCATGGCACATGCACCAACACACATACATACACACACACACACATACACACCCCATAAACAAATTTAATGACTTTACTACTGATGAAACTAAGAGGTAAGCCGAGTTGCTCCAGCCACCTCCTCCTTGTCAGCTGTCCCTTTCTTCACTGTTCCTCTTTTTCCTCTTCTGTCTACCCTGGAACCGTCATGGACAAGCATAGCTGTTATTGTCGTAAGTGGGTTCTGATTCATAGCCCTCTTCTCAAGGCTGGTTATATTAGGGGCCTCCCAAAGTGAAATCCAAAAGTCCTTCACATTAAGCTCTTATTCCCTGCAGGAGAGTCAGGGAGTGCTGTCTAGACAGTGGGCAAGGCCTAGTGCCTGCCTTTGTTCTTTGCCGGGGGCATTCAAAACAACTAATCTATTAGTTTGTCTGTCTATCTGTCTAACTACCCATCCATCCATCCATCCATTTATCATCTATCGGTCTATCATCTACTTATTTATCATCTATCATCCATTCACCCATTGATTATCCATCCATCCATTCATTGATCATCTATTCATTCATCTGTTATCTATTAATTAATCAATCATCTAGGCATGTATGTATATAACTAGGCTTGAACTCAGGGCCTCACATGATAATCACATGCTCTACCACTGAGATACATCCCCCAGTCCCCAGACAGCCACGGTTTTTGTGGTCAGTGTGGACATGTTGCTGTATCCAGCAACCCAGAGTCCTGTCCACTTCCTGTCTGAAGCTTTGTGCTCTTGAACATAGAGTACTGGGTTTGAACTCAGTATGACTGCCCAGCAGAAGGGCAAGGGCTGGTCCAAAAGTTAGGGGACAAGAATGGTCAAGTCTTTGTGCCCAGGGCAGTATCTCAGTTGCAGACAATGGCAACGCTCAGTAGCAGACTGAGCACAGAGACCTGCGGCCCAGGAGAGCTGATAGCATTAGGAAGAATTCTGAGAATGAGGGCAAGGCAGAGCTGAGCAGAAACACATGAAGCAACTTCAAATCTAATCCTACAGCCAGGGAACCCTGACTCTGAACTGCAGAACTGTTGGTGATTTAAATTTCAGCAGTAATCAGACACCTTTGATTACTTACAGTGCGTAGGCACCTGCAGATGCCATTGTGAGTACCAAGTAACTGATGGTGTGGGAGAGTGTTAAAATCCAAAGCCAGGCTATAAACAAAACAGGCCACCCAGGACTGTGAGATGGAGGTAGAGACAGGCCGATCTCTAGTGACTCCAGGCTGGCTAGGCTGGCCTATGTGGAGAAGTTCCAGGCCAATGAGAGTCCCTGTCTCAAACAGAAAGTGGAAGGAGCCTGAGGGCCGACACCCAACACTGTCCTTTCACCTCCACATGCGCTCTGTGCATGAACATGCACCTGTATACACACATACACGCACACACACACATACACACGCTACCCTGGAAAAAAGCAAAAAGGCAAAACCCATTTCTAAATAAAATGAAATGGCAACCTGGGAAAACATACCAGGAAAGAACTAAATTCTTTAATATATAAAGTCATTCTGAATGAATAAAAAGAGAACTAAAAGCTGGCTAGAAAGACTGACAAAGGATATGAAATATTTGAAAATGCAAATGACTTGCAAGCATTTGCAAAGTTGTATTGCTTCGCTCATCCATAGTAGAAACATAGGAACATATGAACTAATGCTTTTCACATTTCTGATTGGTAAAGAGTGAACATTTCTCTATCATTTAACACTGTTCAGGGTTTGGGAAAATAGACACTTTGATATAACCTGGGTACAAGTATACATCGATGGGACTACCTTGGCAAACAATCAAAAAGAAAAACAGGGACTGAGGAAGAGGCTCACTACATAAACTGCTTGCCACACAAGCATGAGGACCTGAGTTTGAATCCCTGGAGCCCATGTAAACAAGCACAAGGCACATAAAGCAAGCACCTGTAAGCCCTGTGTTCCTGTGGGTATGGGAGGGAGAGACAGAAAAATACCTAAAGCTTGAGGGTCAGTTAGCATGACATACACAGCAGAAAAAGAACAAAGAGAACCTTTCTCAAATAAGGCAGATGGGAGGACCAACATCAGAGGCTGTCTCCTGACCTCCATACGTGTGCCATGGCATGCATATGTGTATTCACACACATGCATACACACAAAATAAAACATACATTCTCTTTAACCAGCTATTTTTATCCTTTGGAATTTTTCTTTAAAAATATTTTTAATAATTAATTAATTAATTAATTAAATATATTATTTTATATTATGTGTGTGAGTATATTGCTTGCATATAGGTAGGTGTACTTGTGTCTTGCAATGCCTGTGGAGGTCAAAAGAGGGTGTTGGAGCCCTTGGAACTGGAGTTACAGACAGTTGTTACTGGCCATGTGGGTTCTGGGAATCGAACCAAGGTCTACTGCAAGAGCAGCCAGTGCTTCTAACTGCTGAGTCAGTGATCTCCAGTCCCTAGAATCTTTCTTATTCTATTTTAATTAACCTATTTACTTATTCTGGTCTTTTTGAGACAGGGTCTCCCTGTAGCTTCAACTAGCCTGGAACTCACTATGTAGACCAGACTGGCCTTGGAACTCACAGAGATCCACCTGCCTCTGCCTCCTGAATTCTGGGATTAAAGGCATGAGCCACCATGCCCAGCTTCTGGAATCTTTCTTATAAAAAAGTATTATTGCATCTGGAAAATGGGCTTACATATGGATAGTCACAAAAGACTGAGAATACAGTAAAGGAATTAAGACGTAAGGACTTCTTCACAATGCTGGTTAGATAAACATGGTTTGGTCGTTGTGAAAGATGCTGTGCAGCCATTTAGAAGACCGAGACAATTATTTGCACAAAAGTAGAATGATCCTCTTGTACATCATTGAGTGAAGAATTCCAGGCCAATGAAATGGTTCAGCAGGTAGAAGTGCTTGCCACGGGAGCCTGACAACCTGACCCTACAAAGAGAACTGACTCCTGAAGTCTCTCCTCTAACTTGCACACAGATGCCATGGCACACACTCACACAAACTTACATATGCACACACCATATACTAGACACACACCATAAAATAAATAATAAACAAAGTTAAAAAGTAATTACAGAGCAAATGCTGTGACTTGTATAAACAGTAGTAAATATATGTGCAGTCACTGTTTCATGTTCATTGGGAGCCGGTTCCAGAACACCATGCAGATACCAAATACTAGATGATGTGATAATCCTTTGCATAAAATGGTGCAGCATTTGCATGTAGTTTATTACATCTCATGATAGAGTCTGAATCATCTCTAGATTACTCATAACACCTAATGCAATATAAACTAACTTAATATTGTATTGTTTAGAGAAGAACAACAACAAAAAATCTGCTAATGTTTAATTAGATACATTTAAAACAATATTTTCTCCTGGGTTGGTTGAATGTGTGGGTGTTTGGGGCATGCACACATGAACTTACTCATGGGTTGTTTGTGTGGCTGTGGAAGGACAGACTGATAAAGATGAGAGGCAGTGATCAATTCTAGGAAAGAGAACTGGGTGATGGTGGGATGCAGATCAAAAGGAGACATTTTCTGTGTGCTCTTTACACCTCTTTGGAATTTTGTATCACATGTATATACTATTGACTTAAATGACAAACAGCTGGTGAGGTGGCTTATTGGGCAAGGATGCTTGCTACCAAGCCTGACTACCTGAGTTTGATTCAGCAAGTTGTTCTCTGGATTCCTGTCCCCTTCCCCCACCCACAATAATACATAAGTGTAATATAAAGACAAACAATAAAGCTACTTGAGATTTGGGGGGGGGGTATGTGTGGAGGGTATTTCCTTGACCAGATTACCCTCTGCAAGTGATGTTGGGCTTGCTTCACAAGGAGTTGGCATTGGTGAGGCAGGGGCCTGAGACTGAGGCTGGGATTGCTGCAAGCTCAGTAATGGGCCACAGAACACTTGGAGGTGTGGAGGAGGCACACATTCAGAAGTTTTGAGGATCTTTCCCTCCAGCACAGTGTAAATAAGACAGGCACTTGACTCACCAAAGACTTTGAAAACAAGCACTCATTGAATAGACTTACAAGTCCATTTCTAAGGATCTGTTTGTCTTGAGTACCTACTCACTGCCATTGCCTCCTGGCTCTAGACCCTAATACATAATCTTGAAGGCCAGGAAGCTCTGATACTCTTTATAATAAAAAGACTGATGGTAGAGATGGTATGATCTGGCTGTTTTGAGGTGAAGTCCATCCTAGGAACATGTGATATAGCATTTGGAGTCAAGGTGACAGGGGAATGTATGTAGGCTGAGGACCTTCTCAGTGGTAGTTTCTAATTAGCCCAGCGGAGATATTCAGATCTGCCTTGTAGAGCAATGAGGATAAAGTCTGTAAAGTTCTCTTGGTGTGTCCTATATACTGCCTACCTGATGGATACCCAGTTCTTGGTGCACTGTGGTGACAAGGTTGGACTATGACAAATGTTTAAATTAATAGACTCTGAGCAAGCAGCTTGGGTTTGTATCCCAGCTGGGCAAATTATAGGCTGTGGGACATAGGATAGCTTTCTGTACTTCTCTATGTTATATAACCTGTGCAAGTGGGTTAATTGTAGTTATGAGCAGTCAGAATTTCATGGGCAAAAAATGAGATACAGGTAATGTTGTAAAGCATTTGGCATTGTGCTTAAATAGGAAAGAGCAATAATATTAGCTATCATTCTCTCTCTCTCTGTTAGGGTTACAGATCAATCTTGGGTGTTGATCCTCAGGGCTGTCATCTTTTCCCCCCAATATTTGCAATTTCAAACTAAGATCCCTTCCTCTATTCACACCTCCCTTTATTGCCCCCTGCCCAATTATATATAAATATATATATATATATATATATATATATATATATATATATATACTTATAGCGTAAATATATATATATACCCACAGAGTCTAATTTGTGTCCTCAAATGTCCTTCAGTGTGGGTACATGCACTGGAGCCTGGTTGACCTACCAGGAGTCTCATCCTTGAAATAGACTGTCTCTCACCCTCCCAGCAGCCATCAATTGCCAAAAGTTCCTTCAGTTGAGTTGGGGTTTCTTACTCACTTCCTCATGTCTGTGCTGGGGATTTTGTCTGAATGGAATTTGCATAGGGTTTGTGCAAGTTGTCACCGTTGCTGTGAGTTCATATAAGTAAATGATCAGCTGTCTTGTAACCTCTGTTTTCTTTGTCACCTTGTTTTTTGAGACAAGGTCTCTTCCTGGCCTGGAGCTTGCCAACTAGGCTGGCTAGCTTGCCAGTGGGCCCCAGGGATCCTACTGTTTCTGCCTTCTCAGAACTGAGATTATAGGTTTATGCCCCACATCCAACTTTTCTTTTTTAAAGATAGGGACACATTGTATGGCGCTGGCTGGCCTGGAACTCACAGAGATCTTCCTGCCTCTCACTCCTGGGTGTTGGGATTAAAGGCATGTGCCAGCATGCCAAGCACACCACTCTTTCTTTTTAAAACACGGTCTTTGGAGATTGAACTGAGACATCTCCTCACCTCTGATGACTACTAGTCTTCCCATATTTATGGTGAAGTATCTTGATACATGTAGCCGCTTACCAATCTTAAGTAAGCTGGGCTATAGTTTGGCTAGAGGGGATTTTTTTTCCAGAGACACAGGGAAAGATACAAGAGTTAACATTTACAGGGTAGGAATTTGAGCTTTCCTGACTTTGGATTCCAAAATAGGCAAAACACACCCAGTGAGGCCTTCCCTGTCTCACAAAAACTTTGTCCCATCTAGCACTACCTTGAGGAACCTGACTGGGGAGGAGTCCTCAGGAGCTTATTTTAAATCCTTCTCCCAGGGGCTGAGGAGAAGGCTCAGTTCGTAAAGTACTTGTAGCCTTCAGGTCTAAAGATCTGGGTTTGGATCCCAAGCATCCACATAAAAAAACAGGGGTAGGGGGCTGGAGAGGTGGCTAAGTGGTTAAGAGCACTGGCTGCTCTTGCAGGGGATCTGGGGTTTGGTTCTCAGCATCCACATGGCAGCTAACAACCATCCGTAACTCCAGTTCCAAGGAGTTCGATACCTTCTTCTGTCCTCCGGGGTGTTGCATGACGCCAGTACACGCACACATGGAGGCAATATACTCATACACATAAGAAGATAGTAAACAAAATATTTTTTAAAAACCTAAGGGTGGTGGTGGGTCCCTGTAACCCCAGCTCTGAGGAGGCAGAGACAGATGGATCCCTGAGACTTGCAAGTCACCTAGTCTAGACAAATCAGTGAGCTCTAGATTGAGTGAGAGACCCTGTCTCAGAAAATAGGGTGGAGAATGATTGAAAGACACCTGACACTGACTTCTAACCTTTACACACATCTGTACATCATGCACACACATGAACAACAAGAATACATGTCATACTCCCCCCTCCCCCCCGCACACAGAGATCCCATTCAGATCTTTGAGAAGCAGGGAACATTTGGAGGGGCCCCAAAGAACAATGAAAATTAAAATTAAAAGAAGATTTCCGTGGAAGGAGAGGAATGTTCCCATCACAGAGGAAACTATGGAATGTTCCAAAATGCCAAGTGCATAGGAAAGGGCCCGCCATGTTAGAGAAGCTGTGGCATTGCTGCTGCATATCTCCAATGGCAACACGGTGAAACAGAAAAAAAGTAGCAACTGGAGACAGGAGTGGCTGCTTGAGGAAGGCAGGTGATTGCAAAGGTTACAGAACCTAGGTTGGGGGGCACTTAGCAAAGGCGAAAGAATTCCAAACAGAGAGCCGAGGACACAAGAATCAGTACTGAAAGGATATCAAGATGGAGGCTGGCCAGAGGAATCAGATGTAACTCACTCTGTGTCCTCTTCTCACATCAGACTATGAAGCACGGAGGCACCTGAGATTAAGAAAGGCTGGGGAGGGGCCGAGAAGAAAGTCCTTAGAGCACATGTTAATTAAAGAAAGAGCGAGGGGCTGAATATGTATTATAGACCAGTCAGTAGAGTGCTTGCCTGACATATGCAAAGCCCTGGGTTCCATTCCCAGCACTGTATAAACCAGGCATGGTGGTGCATACCCATAATTCCAGCATGTGGGAAGTGGAGGCAGCAGGACCAGAAGTTCATGGTCACCCTTCATTATACACCAAGTTCCGGACAGCCTGTGATATATGAGATTTTCTCTTGAACAAACAAAACAAAACAAAACAAATAGTATACCCATACAACAGATGTTAGACCTACCTGTGACTTCCAGTTTTCTTGACATTTGATTAGAATGCAGTAAATGAACTTATTCTTAAAATCTATTTTTCTGCATTGCTTGTGTGAGGACAGGGGAGTGTGCCTGCCATAGCACCCACGTGGGGGTCAGAGGACAGCTAGTAGAAATTACTTCTCTCCTTTCACCCTGTGGGTCCGAAGGATTGAACTCAGGTCATCTGGCTTGGCTGCAAACATCTTTATTCACTAAACCATCTAGCTGGCCCCCTTGATTATTTTTTCTCCTGGAGATTTCCTGAATTCTGTGAATGGACAAGGTTAAAACTTCAAAGGGGAAGCTGCTCTTCCCAAGTCTATGGTATGCATGTGTGTGTACATTAGAACCCAAGACCCCTTGCTAGGCAAGCTCTCTACCCCTGAACTACATCCCCAGCACCTTGAATGTTTTAAAGACAGAAACATGCAGGCCTTTCTCTACATGCGCTGTTGGCAGCCCCTGAAGTTTTTCTCTTGCCACCTCTCTGCAGACTTGTTTGGTCCAGCAGCATTTGGATTTGTGGAATCAGCTTCACCGGAATCAGTAGGCTTCTGGGTGAGCTCTTCGGAATCACATTTAGTGTAGGGCTCTTCCCACCTCATCGATGCTTCTTAGAATGCCCGAAGACCTGGGTTCCATCTCCTGCACCACAAAATGCAGGTGTGCAGCCAATGGAAAGCCAAGAATGGATCGGCCAAGCGTAGCCATGACCCTTCTGGGCAAGTGACACCTCCGCACTCCATATCATCCCAGAATTACAGTTGAATCTCAACGAGTTGACTAGGGAGAAGAAACGGAAAACAAGATCTGTACCTGTTATGTTTTATTTCACTACAGTGAAATCTCTGTCCCAGTTAGACCAGAGCCCAAGGCCCGCATCCTGGAATCTGACGCTTTAATGTTGTACGCATTTTCCTCACAGCCTTCCCAAGTTTAAATATTAATTTGCCTGTAATTGGCGGAGAAAACAAACAAGCAATTAAAAAAAAAAAAACGCTGCAGAACCGACTTTCTCTTTCCTTTGCTCGGCCTTCTCTTTCATTTTGCTCAGGCCGACTAGAACAGGCGGAAAGACAATAGGACCCCGAGCTGTGTGGAATTCTAAGCCCCGCTTGCCTTAAAGCTACAATATGGATTTAATTTATATGCAAATGAAAGCAATAAAAAGGCAGACACTGTAGAAATTATAGGGTCCCCCCCCCTTCTTTTCTTAGGAGAGCACAAATCCTTTCTCTCCTCTTCCGACTAAGACCTAATTATTATTGGTTCTTTCCATATCCGCCTCCCCCCAACTCTGGGTGTAAACTGGGCCGTTTAAGAAAAACAATAGAAAATTGGAGCGTCCAGAGAATTTCACAGTCTGACTGCTTCCCTTCCCCTCCCTCTTCCCCTCCCCCCCACCAGGCCTGCTGGGGGTTTTTCTGTGGACCAGTAGAACGCAAACCTGATCAAAGGCTACCGGAAGACTTAAGTGGGCTAAAATGGGGGCTCAAATATGCTAATCAAGGAGCTAAATATACTTTAATCCTGTTATAATACAAGGTAACTTAGAGGCAGGGAACGGGTCTGCTGGCTTTAGCAGGGGTAGAGGGGGCCCCCGGGGCACCCCTGTGAGGGTTGAAAAGAAGTCGCTTCCTATTCTTTCTCTGGCTGGGGGTGGGCTGGGGGGGGGCTTCCTTAGATGCCAGCAGCAGCCCGCCAGTACCGTTTACAGAGTGTCAACAGTTGGGTGAGCAAGCCTCCTCAGCGCTTAGATCAGTATCCTGTGACCGTCCACATTGAAGTGCGCCATTCAGCCAAGTCTTCCAGCTGTTGCCTGAATGGAGAGAAGCTTTTTATTTTTTCCTCTTCTTCTTTTTTAGAGTTGGACATGGCTTAGGAGGACACTAGGCAACAGTTTTAAATTAGGTCCTCCCCACCACCCAGCTTGCTCTTTCATAGCCGGCCGAAGCCTGGTTGCAGTGCTGAAGGATGTATTTAGGGACAGAACTAGGCAGGACTGGAGGGAAATGGGCCTCTCCGCTCACCTTCAGAGCCCAGACTTCCGTCTTCCTGCAGCCTAGGTCTTGGACCTCCATTTCCGGCAGTATCTACTTTAGACGCACAGCTTGATTTGGAAGACGCATGTCAATTGTTTTTATAGCCAGTCCAACTGCTGGTGTCAGAAGATTCAAAAACAAAGGTCACACAGAGGCCTGCCTCCTAGCCAGGGGCGCAAATCTGAAGAGGGGGCTGATCAGAGGAGCCAAAGGGCCCACATATCTCTCCGTTAAGTACAAATTACATACTGGATATATGTAGTTGTAATGGTGTGTTTTGAGGCGGCCTGGTTTTGTGAGAATGTTGGCTTGTGCACTTCAAGACACTGAGCTTGACCCAGGCTAAATAGAAAGGAATTCAATCCAGACGATGGGTTTTGTTTCCACTTATGCATAGTTTTTCTCTTGTGTCCCGTGCCCCCTCCCCCACTTCTTTTTTTCATTCTTCGTTCCTCTTCCTTTTCCTTCTCCCTATTCCACCAAGCCTCCATCTCAACATCGTAAGCAGGAACCTTCATGAACATTTATCTGGAGGTTGCTAACCTCATGAAGTCAGCCACAGATGAGAAAACAGCACAGAGACTATTTCTCCCTCTGTCTCTCTTGCTCAGGCCTTGGTTTCCTGGTCTGTAGAGTTAGAAAGACTGCACACCATGGTCCCCCAACTCTGAGGCCCTCTGAGGTCCAGGTGGCCTTCTGTCCAGCAGATGTACTGTGGATATGGAAGGGTGCTAAACCCCCTAGGTACTCAAATCCTATGCTGCAAGTGTGATATTGAGGAAGCTCATGCCCTGTGTGAAAGGGAGAGGAGAGGATTTGCAGACATCCAGGGAGGAGTTGACCCCAGTCCCACCACGCCCTGGAATTATGATTTGGGGAAAATTCTTAACTTCCCTGCACTTAGGTTATTTAATCTGTGAAATGAGGGTGGGGGTAGGTTTGGTGTTATTTCTTCCTCATCCTCTATTCCCATGATTTTTATCCATGCTGCTGAGATCCAGCTTGGGTGTTTAAAATCAGTGTTTCCAAAGTGACTTTAAGCTTTCCTTTGATTCCCCTTTCCCTGGTTCCGTCTTTCTATTCAGTGTCTTCCTCAAGTCCCGCCCAGGGTTCAGGCATCCTCAAGTCTAACTTGAGAAAAATGGCAACTCTGAAAATGTCTCTTGTGGGCCATACTTTCTATTTCTTGCTTGAGCAAAACACCCACCCCTAGTAATGAATCTTGAAGTCTGAGTCATCTTTTCTGTTCTTATAACTAATAAAATGGTTTTAATTATATAGTGTTTTTCCAAGTAAACAATATGACTGAAAAAGGAAAACAACATTAATTTTTGTCAAAGTAAGTTGGGAATGATGCCAATTGAAGACATCATCAACCTGGGGTTATTACGTGTGACCCCTCTTAACAGTAGCAACAAGGAAATAGGAACGAGCCCCAAGAGACATAAGAAAAACTAAACCCACTTTCAGCATAAGACTCTGGACCCCACTGAGATCCGGGAGTTATTTTGGTAACAATTTTGCCAAGGAAACATTATGCAAAGATCTTCGGCCCCCTTACAGGCAAACAGAATTTTATGCTGGTTATAGTATGACCCATGAAATATCTTCCAGTTCACTCCCAAAAGGAAGCAGTGTGGTGACAGCAGTCTGCTGAGCATTTCCTCTTTTTCCTTTATTTAAACTCTTTATGTTACACACGTTCATTAACACCACCACCCCATGTCTCATTACAGTCTCATCAAACATTTATTATTACTTCGAGATAGATAATTAAACTTTTATACAGTTATTTCTCTGTATGACAATCCAACAGATTTCCAGTCCCCCCTCACTTACCCCAGCATTCAACGTGCACCCTCAATTTCTACTGGAAAACTCATGAACTTTCGATTCCTTGTGCCCAAAGTATAGGAACAAGATCTAAAATGTGTTTGGTTGGGAGTGTAGTTTTCCAGATAATAACTCAGTTCTTGCAGTTGTTAAGGAGCCAGAGAAAAGATGTCTCATTCATCAAATAAATGACTAAAATCCATTGATAATATTATGAGATTAACAAACAACGTATGTGGGTGATTTCAGGACCTGAACTGGATTTGTTAGAACTGCTTACTCCAGACAGCAAAGGCAATAAACTTAGAAAGATTAGTGAAGAATGACTCTTTGCAGATATCATTACATTTAGGACTAGAAATCCCAGTATACTTTATATATCACACAAACTGCACAGAGTGCACAAGTATCAAATTCATTGCAAACGGGGTGAGATCTTTTTTCCCTGGAATTTAAGAATGTAGGCTGCTTTTTCGGCTACTTACAGCTCGGAAGAGAATTTCCGGATGGTAGGCAGGTCTAGCTTTAACAAGCCGGGGGGACCTCTTATTTTTTCTGCACCATTTGCCAGTCCAGACCCTGAGTGCTAGGAGAAAAATCATCCAAGACTACAGTCAACCCCAAGGGGGCTGGCTTGAAATTTTTCAAATCATGTGAATTTGGTTTGAGGGAGGCACAACTGTTCGTTCAGATTATTTGTTACCAAAAAACCATTCATGCCAATCTCTGGAAAATTCAAACTTTCATCATTTTTTTTTTTCATAAATAGGCAAACCCAAAAATATGTCAGATTGGCATATTTAAATTAATTTAACAGATTAATGTCACTTTCTTCAGGAAAAACACGAATGCTCTCCTTCAACCACTTCTCACTCAGTTCAAAGAAGGGAGAGGCTCTGGGCTGCCAGAGTCAGACTGGCCTCAAATTCATTATGACCAAGGATAACCTTGAACTCCCGATCCTCCTGCTGCCATCTCCTGAGTGCTGGGATTACCACTCTGCTGGGTTTATGCTATGCTGGGGATGGAATCCAGGGCTTTATACATTCTAGGCAAGTGTTCTACCAACTGAGCTACATCTGCAGCCCAATTTTCTCTTCTTTGGAGCTTTTGGAACATAGATGGCTTCCCAGCACGATGCTGATACACACTAGGCAAGTGGGCAGTGGCTGGGCCGGCGGGCCAGGGCTGCATGAGATGCCAGCACCCTGTAGTTGACTTGACTTTTCAGTACTCATTAGGCTGCCTGAGTAGACACTGAACTTGCAATTTAGGGGGAGAGAGGGCTTGCAGTTTTACAGATGCTGTTCAGTATTGTGTGTGGGATGCCTGGGTCTGTGTGAAAATGAATGAGTTATGGCACTTCTGATGTTACATGTCTACCTCTCGACTAAAATCTTCTCCCAAGCTATTCATATGTTCTTAGTGACAATACATACCTCAGATACAATTTAAATAATGTTTTACATTTATTTACTTATTTGTGTGTGTGTGCGTGTGTGTGATGGCACCCATGTGGAAATCAGAGGATTTGTGGGATTCAGGTCTCTCCTTCCACCATGTGGGGTCTTGGGATCGAACTCAGGTCATCAGGTGTGTGGGCAAGCACCCTCACTAGATGTGCCATTGTGCCGACCCAACTAGACAAATTTATTTAGCTTGTAGAAGACGGCAGGGAGCCTGCTTGCCAGAAGCTTTGACTCATTCAGTTTCTCTGTGCTTCTCCTCCTATGTTGAAAAATGGAAGTGTTATCATGCAGTATGGGCAGCAAGTAACTTAGTCTCAATGTGCTTTGTACAGACTGTAGTCCACAAGAGACTGAGGGGTTGGGAGGGCTCGAGGCTGGCAGGCTTGTAGGACGACGGGGAGGGATAGGGTGGTGGGCATACAGAAATCTGTGTTAAGGTTCCTAATCACTCCTACACCAAACCTTTATTAGGTGTATACAGTGACAAGCAAGGCTCAAAGCTTGTGAGGTGGGAGTGGGTGCCGACCTTCTCTCCAGGACAGGATAGAGATGCACTGAGGGAGGGGCCAGGCCACCATTGACACTGTGAGCACCACCCTGATTACTCAAGAGGCGCTTGTCAAGAAGTGTATGGAGGTCGAATTCAGTCCATACCCATCTTCTAGACAGTCACTCCAGAAGGCCAGGAAACGCTCTCAGTCCTTTTTGTTCCCAGCTGTTTTCAGTCTCTCTCCTCTGTCCTTCAGACTGCAGATCTTAAGTCTCAGCTGATCCCCGCAAGCTGCTTCCCTGTGGCAGTCTGTGGGTCTGAGGACTCTTGAGGTCTACAACACAGTTGATGTCTTTGGGTTGGGACTGGGGACAGTCGAAGAAGGAGCCTTCAAAGGATTCTGTTTGTGTGTGTGTGTTTATGTGTGTGTAAGTACACATGTATATGTGTGCATGCATGTGGAAGCTAGAGGTTAACCTTGTTAGTTTTTTTAATGCTGTGTTTAAAATTTTTAAATTAAATTTATGCATGTGTGTATGTATGTGTGTGTGCATTCTCACCTCAGTGTGTACATGGATATCATAGGACTCTTGGGCTTGTTGGTTCTGTCCTTCCTCCATGTGAGTCCTAGAGATGGAACTCAGGTCATCCGGCTTGGTGGCAAGAGCCTTTACTTGCTGCTAAGTCATCTTGGTGTTCTCCCACTTTCTTCTTCCTTCTTTAATGGAATTTTTGTGATTTTCACACAGCACAATTTGATGATATTTAGATTCTCTCCCCTATCTGCCCCTCCCTTTATCGTCCCTGCCACATTTAATATATGAGTCCATCTACTGGAATGTGGTTAACCTATCTAGAGTCCTATTCTTGAAAGAGACCGTCTCTGCCCCTCTAGGCAGCCATCAGTTGCCACAATTTTCTTAGGTTGGGTTGGGGATTCTTGCCCACTTTCCCATGTCTGTGCTGGGATCCTGTCTGGTTTGGACTTGCATGGGACTTGTACATGCTATCACCATTGCTGTGAGACTATGAGTAACTGACCAGCTGCCTGAAAGTTCTGCTTCCTTGTGGTCATCCTCAACCTCTGACTCTTACAATATTTATGTTCCCTCTTCCACAGTGATCCCTGAGCCTCTCACTTTGCTTTCTGAGACAAAGTCTCTTATTGGGGTTTGAAGCTCACCACTGGGCTAGATTGGCTGCAAGCCCCAGGAATCTGCCTGTCTCTCCTCCCAGTGCCAGGATTTAAGTTCATACCACTATTCCAAGCTTTTTACTTATGCGCTGGAGAATCAAACTCATGTCCTCGTGCTTGCTTATGGGCTGAGCTATCTCCCTAGCACAGGTTTTTATTTTTGATTGGAGACACAAGAACTGAAATTTGTTGGTGCCTTGTGAGGTCATTCTTACAGTGAATCTGTGAAACAAGCATCATAGGACAACTGTTTTGAATGGAGGAAAATGGGTTCCACAGTGGTTCGAAGCTTGGGAAGGAATAGAAACTCCCTAGTACACATGTCCATCATGTCATTCGTACAGGCTGTGGGCACATGCAGTAGAGGGTCACTGTGGATGTGGCCCAACACAGATTCTAAACTTACTAAAACATAAATTTTAAAACAAATTTTATTACATTTTTATTGTGTGTGTGTGTGTGTGTGTGTGTGTGTGTGTGTGTGTGTGTAACAAGTAAGTGGAGGTCAGAGGGCAACTCATGGAAGTTGGTTCTTTCCTTCCACCATGAGGGTCCCAGGTATTGAACTCAGATTGGCAGCAAATGCCTTTAGCTGCTGAGCCGTTTCACAGGCCCTCAAGTACAAACTTTGTAGATGACAGCGTTGTTGTAATGTCAAACACGTGGATGCTTACAGGGTAACCGTTATTCTCTTTATTTCTGGTCTCCATGTAAATTGGATGTATATTTAGGACCATGGAGCATTCAACTTCTCACTGGATCTAGATGCCTTCTTGCATCTGGAGCAGCAGTAAGGGGAGGACAGTTAGACCTGTGGGTGAGTGATGACTCCTGACGAAGAGGCAATTGAGAGTGGCGGGGTCTGTGGCAAACTGATATGGCCAGGCTTTGTCTCAGGAGGTCATGTCACAACTAGCACCTGAGGGACCCACTTCCTCATCCAGATTGCAGAGGGAGGCCTTGAACCTTTTAGGGTGAGTTTCAATATCTGTCTGCCCTCAGCGGTCCATGACTTTCTCCTTAGGTGAGGATCAAGTCTCTGTGCTTGCTGTACCTAACTGATACAGAGTGGCTTTCAGTTGGGACACAGTGAGCCAAAAAAATGGCCCTCCCATTGTGGCTGCAGCTGGGAGAGCCGAGACTCAGGGTCATCCATGCCGGAACAGCCAAAGCCTGCCAGGATCAGCTAGCAGAAGAAACATGTGTAGCATTCAGCTTGCATTCTTCCTTAATTCCCCTCCCCTGTGGCGTCACCGAGAAATGTACTCCTCTGCACGCCAGACACAGCCTAATGTCGGGCGAATCTGAGCTCGCTCTCACCCCCTAGCCCCGTTAAATTGGTTTGATCAGCCTGGTGGCCTGGAATGTCTGAAGGCTTGCAAAAAGACACAAGGGCATTTGTTGGGGGGTCTTGCATACACTCCCAAATTTGACGTGGCTCAACAGTTGCATGGCTCCTTCTGTCTGCCTCCAGCAGACTTCATCCCACTGCCCAATTTCTGCCTCCTTACACAAGACAGTTAATGCAGGCAGACTCCTCTAAATTAGAACAAAATCCTCATGTAAAAAAATGAAGCCAGGGGCTGGGGAGGCAGCTCAGTTGGAAAAGTACTTGCTACGTAAACATGAGGACTTGATTTCTATCTCTAGAACTCATATAAGAAAAGCCAGGTGTGTTGGCATGGGCTTGGACTCCCAGCACTGTGAGGTGGAGACAGTGGTCTCTGAGACTTGGTCTCTAACCTGCTTGGTGAGTTCTAGGCCAGTGTGAGAGAAACCTTGTCTCAAAACAAAGGTGGATGGCACCTTGAAGTTGTTCTCTGACTTCCACAGACATGGACACGTAGTACATGTGTGTCTGCACACACACATGGTCATGTATCTGTATATACATGTACACCTGCACATGCATGAACATGCACAAACACACATAAATAAGTAAATAATGGTCAGAATTTCTACCTTGCAAATACCAGGTGGAGGAACTGAGAGGGTGGGCAGGACTGAAGCCCCAAAGGTACTTATTTCTCTTTTTGAGACAGGATCTCCCTGTTTTGCCCAGGCTGTCCTGGAACTTGAGAGCTTCCTGCCTCAGACTCCCAAGTGCTGAGATTATAAGTGTGGTTTACTGAACCTGGCCCCAAAGTGTGATTTCATTTTGGTGTGTATATATGTATGTGTTATGCCTTTGTGTGTGTGTGTGTGTGTGTGTGTGTGTGTGTGCAGGTGCCTATGGAGGTCAGGAGGTAACAGATCCCCAGGAACTGGGTTATAGGCCATTGTGAGCTGCCAGATGTGGGTACTGAGAACCCCATTTGGGTTGTCTACAAGAGCAGTAGGCATTCTTAACCACTTAATCATCTCTCCAGCCCCTCTGAATATTTATTTATTTATTTATTATGTGTATGAGTATTTTCCCGCATGTATGTAAGTGCACCTGTGTTGAACAATGCCTCTAGTGATGAGAAGAGGGCATCAGATCCCCTGGAACTGGATATTGTTGGAACAGAAGGTTGTTAGCCACCATGTGAGTGCTGGGAACAAAACCCAGGTCCTCTGCAAGAAGTGTTCTTAACCTCTGAGCCATCTCTCCAGCCCACCCTCTGAATATTTTTTACATTGTTGTTTGGTGCCAATACATTTAAAGCACTCTAACCCTAGAAGGACCTTTAGGAATTTTAGTAGCAAGAAAGACCTTGCTTCTCCTGAATATTCCTAGACAACCTGACTCTCCATAGAAGCTGAGTGGCTTACCTCAGGCACTTATAACCAGGCTACCTGGACCTCTGTTCAGGTGGGGATGGAGTGGTATTGTTGAGATTCCAGCTCTGCCTTTGCTTAGTACAGGCTAAGAGCTCATTTGATAAGGACCAAGTGGGAAACCTCACATAGTCTGTCTTGCAGATTGGAGGGTGCTTTTATAATCAGTAATTGGAACCTGAGTGGTAGGACTTGAAACATGGGTTGAGATCAGAAATTGGGGATCACGGGGCTGGGATGTAACTCATTGTTAGGTTGCTTGCCTAGCCTATGCAAGACTGAGTTCCATTCCTAGCATCATAATAAAATTAATAAAATAAAGAAATTAGGGGCCTGGGAGATGTCTTACTGGGTAGGAGCACTTACTGTGTAAGCATGAGAATTTGAGTTCATATCCCCAGGACCCATGTAAAAAGCCAAGCGTGAATGTGTGCTTGCCTGTAATTCTGTCACTGTTGGAGCAGAGTGTGTGTATGTGTGTGGAGACAGGAGGATTGCTAGGGCTTACTGGCTGTCAGCCTAGAGTCAAGTTCAGCGAGTCGCTGTTTTAAGAGAATAAGACAGAGGGTGATAGACCGGGACACCAGTGACCTCCTCTGGCCTCCATATATGCACACAGACATGTGCATTGAGACACATACACACACGTACACTTAATAAATACATTGGGGAGCTGGCTTTATCAATTGCTCAGTCGATAAAGTGCTTGCTTCACAAACACGGACCTGAATTTGATCCTTAGAACTCAGAAACAAAGCTGGTCATGGTAGGGCATGCTTGTGATTCTAGCACTGGGGCAGCAGAGACAGGTGGATCCTTGGAGCTCACTGGCAACTGGTCTAGTCTACTTGGCAAGTTCTAGGTCAGTGAAAGACCCTGTCTAAAACTCTAAAATAAAATATAGGGAGAACAGCATTTGAGAAATGACGTCTGAGGTTGTTCACTGACTGACACATGCATGTGCACACACAAATGTACCTACACACATGAATACACACACAGAAATAAAAATAAGCAAAATGAAGATGAGAGTGGAGGAGATGGAAGGGGGAATGATGACAGGAAGTGTGCCTAGGGTATTGAGATCCTGGGGAGAATGAGTTTCTAGCTCTTGGAGGTTTCTCCTTTCTCTACTTCTGCTTGATGTGCCTCCCAGGATGCACACAGTGAACCATCTTCTCTGTGTGCATCTTCCCAACAGAATGTAAAGTCTACAGTATTTGCCGAGTAACAGTAGCAGGGGAACTACTCAGCTTACAAGTCCACAGCAACTTTTATAAGAAGGTGTGGTAGGCTATCCCCAGAAAATGGTCCCTTGGTACAAGGCACGAGGTTCAGCTCCCTTTTTGCTCCAATGTAGAAGCCCAGACTCTTGGCAAGACAACTCAGATATAAGATCCAGCACTTAGGTTAGCAATGAAATATTGAGTTTGAAAAAAACTCGTATCTTTATTTAAAAGAAAGAACTCAAATTCATGGACAGAGTTTCTCTTGTTTGGAGTAGAACTTGTCATACTGGGATAAAAAGAAAACAATTTTACTGTTACCTCCACATGGTTGAGAACTTTTTTGTTAGGGTCTCCCTGTAGCCCCAGCTGGCCTGGAGCTCACTACGTAGGCCAGAAGCCCCCTGCCTCTGCCTCTGCAGTACTGGAACTAAAGATGGCGTGCAGCACTATGCCCAAAAAAGAAAGACCCTTTACTGAGTTAGGGAGACCATGAGCGAACCTTAATCTCAGACTTGAAGAGCAGAGAGAGAGAGAGAGAGAGAGAGAGAGAGAGAGAGGGAGAGAGAGAATGATATTCAATTGCAATCACTCTGTGTGCATATGTATGTGTAGGTAGGTGCACACGTGTGGAGGTCAGAGGTCAACCTCAGATATCCTCATGCATGTGATCCACTTCCTTTGAAACTGGGTCTTATTGGCCTTAGAGCTCTCCGGGCTGGCTAGGCTGACTGGCCAGTGAGCCCCAGGTATCCTCCTGTCTCCACCTCCCCCATCCTGGGATTACAAATGCATGCCACCAAGCCTGGCTTTTTGACATAATTTTGGGGGCGGAAACTCAGGTCCTTATGCTTATGAAGCAAGTGCTTTACTGACTGAGCATTGTCCCTTACCCCAATAAAAATGTAAACTATTCAGTTAGTATTTTTATTTACATGTGTGCATGTATTGCTCGCATGGATATAAGTGCACCTGTGTCATGCAATGCCTGTGGCACGAGAAGGGAGCATCAGACCCCCTGGAAATGGAGTTAGGGACGTTGCTGGCTGTCATGTGGGTGCTAGGATTTGAACTTCTGCAAGACAAGCCAGTGCTCTTAACCCCTGAGCCATCTCTCCAGCCTCCTTCTTTTTAAAAAATGAAATATTTTAAAATTAAGCTTTATACATTGACTTTTCAGACGTAATGCTGTTGCATATCTAATAGACCACAGTCTAGTATATATAACATGACTTTCACATGCACAGGATGAAGAAAATGTGTGGTTTACTTTATTAATATTTTCTTTATTTTTGGTAGTCTGGAATTATATCCACAATATTTTTGAAACATAGTTCTACAAAACAAAGCAAAAAAGAGTGGTTCTAACTATGTCAATGAAACACAAGAAGCTAAGTATAGGAAATGAAGAGGAGAAGCCTTATAGCTCCTGCTTAGGAAATAGAGGCAGGAGGGTTGCCACAAGTCACTGGCTAGCCTAGTCTTCATGGTACGTTCTAGAATAGTCAGAAATATACAGTGTGATCCTGTCTCTAAAACAAAACGCCAGGCCTTCAGAGATGGCTCAGGAGTTAAGAGCCTTTCTGCTCTTTCAGAGGATTGGAATACTGTTCCTAGGACCTAAGCTGGTTAACACACAACCACTCGCCACTCCAGCTCCAAGGGACTTGATGCCATCTTCTGGTCTCTGGGGGTACCCAGATGCCCATGTGTGCATACACATATACACCTACACATACATAAATTCAAAAAATATTTAATGTCTCCCAAACAAAACCCTAACAAAGAAAAACTCCTAAGATCTACCAATGAAATACAAAGGAGGCTGCACATGGAGGAAGCTAAGAGGTGTCATAGGGCCAATTAAATACTATATTAATTAAAGACTTAATTTTATTTGTTGATAGTAAAAGGACATTTTTGTTCTCAGTTAGAAGTATTACTAGTTTTCGGGATTTAGAGATAGCTCACCAGGTAAAAGCACTTGCTATGTAAGTGTGAGGACGCATGTAAACATGTGTAACCCTGCAATCCTAAGGTAAGGTGGGAGGGAGAGACATGAGCTTGCAAGCCAGCCAGTCTGGCCCATAGGTAGGAAAGCAGCAGAGAGACCTGGTCTCAAGCATGTGGGAGGCGTGGACTGACATCTGAGCCTCTGACCTCCACATTTGTGCCATGATGCACACATGCCTGTACTCACACATAGGTGCATTCACATGCATATGTACATATATCATGCACACATATAAATAAATATTAGTTTTAAAGCAATCTATTGGAATACAGTTTAATGTTAATTTAACTTTTTTTGTAACAGAGCATTAAATTCAAAGTTCTGGTTCTAAATTCAGTTTTAAAATATTATGTTTGGATGTATGTCGGAGCCGAGGAAAGAACCCTTACAGAGAGAGATGTGTCGACCCACATGGAAGAAATGCAGTGCAGCTGCACCTACTAAATCAAGATGCTCATAAAATCCCACCCAGCAATTATGCAAAGGTTTTTTTTAATTGAAATTCATCCAGTCAGCTAGTCAGTTTCTATCTCCCTTAATGTCAATTTTTGTAAACTAATCAAAAGATATATTTTTAACAAATAGGTCCAAGATTCACTGAAGCTCTTCTTTTAGAAAATTCTTAAATAGGTTAGAAATTGTTTCCAAGTTCTGAAAATGTGCAAATATTAGAGATTTTTAAAAATATATGATATATATTATTTCAGAAGACAAAACTGTACAATCATGGAAACATTTCTAAGCATCTGTGTTCAGTATATTTTCACTAGGGCATGTTTATTTGGCAAAACTTCTACTTATCACCCATTGTTAAAATATCACTTTCACCTGGTAGGACAGATATTCTTAAAAATGAAAAATGCCAACTGTTATACTATATTTTTACCACAGAAAATTCACAGATACAGAATGTATATTTTTGTAAAAGAAAAAATGTACAATTCACCTTAAAATCAATTGCTTTTAAAAATATCTTTCTGTTAGATAACTTTTTCTGTTTTCAGACAGTCTTATGTAGCTTGGGCTAGCCTCAAACTCATTATATAGCCTAGTATGGTCCTGAGCTGCTGGTCCTCCTGCCTCCATTTCCTGAGTTCTGGGATGGAACCCAGGGCTTCGTGCATGCTGGAATGTCTTCTCAAACTGTGAGTCAAAATAAACTTTTCCCTCCTTAAATGCCTTTTGTCATGTATTCTGTTGCAGCAAAAAATGTAATTAATATTTTAGTATATGATAATTGTGATGACTGGATGGTTGCTTTAAAATATCCCTGAGAAGCTGGATGTCTTGGTGCATGCCTTTAATCCCAGTACTTGAAAGGCACGGACAAGCAGATCTCTGTGAGATGGAGGCCAGTCTGGTCTACACAGTGAGCTCCAGGTCAGCTGGGGCTACAGGGAGACCCTGTCTCAAAAAAAATAAAAAAAAAATCTTTGAGGAATAAAGGTCTGATCTGAGGCCTGAAGACCGAGCAGTTGCGAAGGAGGTGAAGGAGGAGGAAGGTGCAGGCAGGTGTAAGGATGGCCGGGCAGGAAGCGGGGCTGGCCTCAGAAAGAAACCTGACACCGGGAAACAGAACCCCAAACCCCAAGTCTGTGACCAAGTCAAGAGCAGGTACAGCTGAAGCTGAAGGGCAGGGGCTGGACTGCACTCACAGCGAGGACTCTAGAGGTTAGCCTTTATACTAACAGGTGAGAATGGCACTGCTCATGTGTGCGCATGTGCATGTGAGCAAGAGGCCACCTTGGGCATCCTTGCTCAGGTGCTGGCCACCTTTCTTTTTTTTTTTTTTTTTTTTTAGACAGGGTCTCTCATTGGCTTGGAACTTGGCAATTTGGTTAGGCTGGCTGACCAGTCAGCTCCAGGAATCCACCCGTCTTTACCTCCTCAGTGCTAGGGTTGCTAGTGTGCTCCATCACATCTGGCTTTTATTTTTTTATTAACATGGGACTTCACTGATGAAGCTACCCTCCCCAGCTCACTGAACCTAGTGAGTAACAGGGTCCGATTGTGCGTTTAGCAGGTCATTGTGTATGGTGTATTTGTGCGTGGACTGAAACGGAGCAAGAGGAGACTGTGTCAGAGCAGACAAAGGTTATAGAAAGAATTTAAACATGAATGATGATGACAGAACAAGATCCTACAGGCACAGATGGAGAAAGAGACACTTGACAATTCAACCCAGGTAGCCAGTATCATGACCAGAAGTATCCATGGAGAGCAGTAGCAGAGGATGGACACCTCTCAAGTGATACATTGTTTCACATTGTGAAACAATATTATAATTATAAACTTTATGTTGGAGGAACCATAGGGTCAAATTTTAAGAAAAATAACCACAGGTCAGGGAGAGGGCTCATATCTTGCAAGCATGAGGTTCCAAGTTTGAATCCCAGACCTCATATGAAAATAACTGGTGTTGTGGTGTACACTTGTAACCCAGAACTGAGGAGGTAGACAGGTGAATTCCTGGGGCTCATGGCCAGCTTCAGACTAGTGAAAAACCCTGTCTCAAAAGAATCCAAGGTTGGGATTGGAGAGGTGGCACAGCAGTTCAGAGCACTGGTTGCTCTGAAAGAGCAACCTAGTTACCCACATGGCAGCTAACTGTCCATAACTCCAGTTCCAGGAGATTCAGTGCCCTCTTCTGGCCTCCGAAGGCATTACATGCATGCAGTGCACATACATACAGATGAAACATAAATATACATAAAATAAAAATAAAATGTTAAAAAGAACTGAAGGTAGATGGTGCCTGAGGAAGAATGCTCTGGGTTGTCCTCTGATCTCTATAGGCATATGCACACATGCACACACCTATGCACCTGCACACATATGAACACACACACACACATTTTGACAGAATCTCATAGGATTTTAAGTCCATTTAAAGTTTTCTGTTGGGTCCCATTCATAGCTATCCTCAGCCACAAGGCACACAGGTAGAGGTTAGACATTCCTGCTAACTGGCTGAGGGAACTGCCTCTCACCCCGCTTGTCAGCATGTCCTTCCAACAAAGCACTCAGTGATGTCACTTGGTATCTTGACATCAGCCCACGCAGTTTCATTTATATCATAGGAATGAGCCCTCTACAAAGCCGGGGCTTTTTCTTTTTCTGGAAAACCAGTTGTTAAGCATTCACTAGCCCACCGCCGCTTCCATGCAACCTGGTTTTACTAGCTAAAGACTAAGCTTTCCCTCCCAGGGTGTGTCACACTGTGGCCTGGGGATGGGCTGCCCAGACAGTCACGCAGCCTGGGCTGGTAACACTCCATCTTTGAGCTGCATGGGGTGCATCTGGGCAGCCAGTGAGTACACATTCCAAACACACGGTGATTCAAGCTCAGCAAACATTAATAAGCTGCCTTGCCTTCTGGGAACTGTTCCTGGCACAGGGGAGCTGTAGAGATGAACTCTGTCTCATCTTTTCTCTCTAAACCAGGAAACATGAGCCAGCTCCTGAGAAAATGGGTGCCAGGCCCTGGGGGAAGTGGAGGGTGAAGTGTGAATAGGGCTTTCTGGATGATGTGAGAAAGTGATTCGTTGCAAAGGAGAGATTGTAACGGTAGTCCCTGGAAGTGAAGTACTCAGGTTAGCTTTGGAGAATGAGTTTGTTGTCAGAAAAAAAGAAAGAGGAGGAATTCCTGGCCAGGAAAGCGCCCAGTTAAGACAAGAAGCAGGAAGGTGTGAAACAAGATGTTCTAGTTTCATTTCTGTGGCTGCGATGGAACATCCCAACAAAAAGCAGCTGAGGGGAGAAAGGGCTTATTCAACTTACAATTCCAAGTTGTAGTCCATGACTGACGGGAAGTTAAGGCAGGAACTCAAAGAGCTAGTCTCATCACATCCACAGTCAAGAGCAGAGAGAATAAATGCATGGATCCTTGCTTTCTTGCTCTCAATTAGCTTTCTTCTCTCATACAGTTCAGGACTCTTTGCCTAGGGAATAGTGCTGCCTACAGTGGGCCCAGGCTTCCCAAAATCAATGAACAATCAAGGCAATTCCCTCACAGACATGCCACAAACCACCCTGAGCTAGGTAATTCTTCAGTAAGGCTCTCTTCCCAGGTGATTCTAGGTTGTGTCAAGTTGACAGTTAAAAGTAACCAGCAGCATGACTTAAGGACAACCAAATGATTTGTGTACATGGGTGTGCATGTGCATGCCTACTAGAAGGAACCTCCAGTAACATGGTCAAACACTTTGACTTTATTTGCAGGCAGTTGAGAAGACAAAAGGTTCTGAGTTCTCAGTTGTGTGCTCTGTCAGAGAGACTGCTCTGGTGCTCCTCTGGGCTTCTGAATCTCCACCTATGCTCCAGCACGCCACAGAAAGTGGCCATTGCCAAACTCAAATACAGCATTGTTAACCTTCAGTGAGATTCCTTCCGGGTCATAGCCCTTGAACTTTAGAAGGTGCCGAGATGATCCCCCATTTCTGAATATCCCTCTTCCCTGTTCCCAGGGATACAGGGGGCTCATGGCACTGGGGACTGTGGTCCCAGAGGAAAAGTGTAGTCTTGTTTCCTCCAGTTAGCTCTTCGGGCAAGACACTGGGTATTTTATCTTAGCGTGTTTCAGTTTCATCATTAATGAAGAGGGCGATAATATAGGTACTCCTTGACATCTGATGAGGTTCCATACAGCTAAGTCCATCTATAAGCTGAGATATTGGTGACTGAAGATGCTTGGAAGAGCTGAAGATACAGCTCAGTGGTAGATGGCCCACTACCACATACAAGACCATGGGTTCAATCCCCAGCAAATCAAATCAAATCAATACAACACAGAAAATGCACCAAACATTCCAGCTTCCAAACACAGTCTGCTCTGTTGGTTGCCTTTCCTTGTGACTACAGGACTGCCTGGGACCTTCTGCTTGCTGCTGCTGCCCAGCACTATGAGAAAACATTTCACCAGACATTCTAGGAAAGACCCAAGTTCAAATTTTTACCGACTGTATCTTCACTTTCAGACCACTGTAAAGTAAAAAGATGACCAGTATGTGGACTAGGAAGAGCACTCATGGAGTAAAGCACTTGTCATACAAGTGTGAAGACCAGAATTCAGATCTCTGACCCACGTAATTGCTAGGTGGGTGAGGTGTCTCAGTCTCAGAAGTCAGAGACAGGAGATCCCCAGAGCAACCTGGCCAGGGAGATCAGTGAGCTCTAGGTTCAACTGAGAGCCCTGTTATAACAAAGTAGAAGAGCAATCAAGGACGATCACTGTCAACCACATGCTTCTACATGCATGCACAGCACACCTGCACACACGTACGCACACACACGCAAGCATGCGCACACATGCATGCACTAGTGACTGGTACTAGCCTGCAGAGTTGAAGGATCAGCAGGGAGAAGACGGAGACAGCATGCATTGCACTCAGCAACCTGTGGGTTGCTCTAGACTTTAGGGACCTTGCTTGATTCAGGTCAAACTAGGGTTTGTGTCTTTAAGGCAGAAAAGAACTTTAGAACTAGTTGATTTAAGAAGCAGAGTTGAAGATTTTATTCACTGTATTTTAGTATAAACTTAATCTTGAGGATTAAGAGAAAGAGAAGAGTTCAGAAGAAAGTAAGACACATCTGAGAGGGTGGATACGGGCTTCTCTAAGAGAAAGACACACCCAAGTGTGGGTGTGGGCGCAGGGGAGGGACACATTGCAGGTCTTAGCATTAGCATGTGGATTATTTCTCTCTCTCTCTCTCTCTCTCTCTCCCTCTCTCCCTCCCCCCCTCCCTTTCCCTACAGGGTGGCTCTGCAGATGCCTTGAATGGGGTTATCATCTGATGGGTAAAACCAGGACCCACTAGGGTTGCACACAGGGTTTAGTACATGTCCTTTCCCTGCAAAGGGGTTTCTGGTAAGATTTCTAGAAAACTTCAGGCTTACGGCTGGGAAAGGAGAAGAGGGAAAGGCATACACAGTTATTAACTCCGTTGAAATTCTTTCTTCTTTGCCGGGGAGAGGGCCTTCAACCCGATGCCTGGGTGAGTGGTTTCTTCTTCTCGTGTCCCCAAGATTTCCCCTGCTTCTCTGTCATGTTGTAGGGATGGCTAAGGGTCACGACATTTGTTCCAAAATTCGAGAGTTCAGTTGGACAAGCTGGGCTGACTCCAAGGTATGGACTTGGCCATGTTGCTTGTGGTCCTTCAACCTCACTGTTCTCAGACAGTGCTGGGAAAGCTGCTTCTAATGAAGGTACATGTGAAGACCCAGCAAGATCAGGTCCTATTTTCAGGCCCATGGTCACTGTTGACCAGTGGAAGTGGCTGTTATTTTGTCAGAGTGTTCAGTGGACTGGCCTGTCATGGGATAGGGGCTCTGTAAACTGGAATTTTCAGCTTGGGCCTGTCAGCACATCCTAATGCTAGCCTGTCTCTGTGTTCCATCAGCTGGACCAGTCATGGCTCTGTTTTGGGTCTGGGTGCCTCATTTTAAAATGATGAATTGAAGAATAGATTCAAAAGATGGTTCCATTACGTTTCTGCATGAGACCACTAGAGCTTGGATTCTTCACTTGGCATGTACTTGACATCAGTCCCTGCCAATCAGATGTGCTATATTCAGTGCAGCATGCTTAAGAGAGGGCTGAAGTCTGGCCCTGACTCCCTTGGGTGCTCAGCTCTATGAAAACATCTGGGTTTGACAGGAGGATATTGTGACTGGTTTGGTTCCGCTGAGGCTGGAGGCATTCTATGAGAATGGAGCACAGTTTGTGGAATAGAGGACTCACTCAAACTGATTAATGATACAGATCTTTGCAGCACTTGCCTGACTCCTGTTCCCTCCTAGAGAGAAGTGAGGAAACCTCACTTTCCTGACACCATGTTTCTATGACTTCAGGATCCCTGACCCAGGCATCTGCTCTGTCGTGTAGGAGTAAGGAACTTCCAACTTCCAGAAGCTTCCTTAGACATGTGCAGGCATAGGAAACAGCCCTGAAACTTGCCCCTGCAGTTTCTACCACGAGTTTGCTTTTAGCTAGGAGTCTGGGAAGCAAGCAGCTCTCTCTGTCTTCATGGTCAGATACCCTTCTTCCCGTTGGCCTTCACCTGCCTGAGGCCTGGATGGATTCAAGGTTCCTCACTCTGAGGTACATAGGTTCCTTCTACCTAACCTCGGCTCCCTCCATCCCAGCTGTGCTATGTACTGATTCTGTTCCTTGTGGGGCTTTCCGTGCCTGTCCCTCCAGCCTCCATTCTGCCATGGCTATCTATCTATCTATCTATCTATCTATCTATCTATCTATCTATCTATCTATCTTATCTATCATCTATCAATCTATCTATCTATCATCTGTTTACCATTTTATATTATATTTTATTTATTTCTTTGTGTATAGGCCAGAGGACAACTTGTATCAGTTCTCTCTTTATACAATGTGGGGCCCCAGGATCTAACTCAAGTCATTAGGTTTGATGGCAAGCACTAGATGACCCTATTTATTTATGATTATTAATATATTATTGATTTTATTTGGTGTGTGTGTGTGTGTGTGTGTGCACGCGCATGTGAGGAAGACATCATATGTCTTACTCAGTTGCTCTCTACCTCACCTTTTGAGTTAGGGTCTCCTGTTCAACAGGGAGCTCACTGGTCCTGCTATATTGGCTGGCCAGAAAGTCCCAGGGATCCTCTTGTCTTCTCCCCAGTGCTAGAATTAAACACATGTCATCATGCCTGTTCTGTTTTAAATGTGGGTTCTGGGATTGAACCTAGGTCCTCATGCTTACAGAGCTAGATATTTAGTAATTCAACCATGTCCTCAGCTCATCTGCAACATGCATCTCCTTGGCCAGCAGCTTGGCCTTAGCATTGAACAGTATTTGTCCTGCACTGAGATTCCATGAGGGTTCATATGCATATTAATGTCTGGGAAGCACTGCTTGACATCATAGTCCCTTCTTTGGTCTGACTGAAATCTTTGCTATTCTGAGCTGACTGCAATGACAAAACAAGTTGCCTCGGGTACATATTTTCCCAGTGGCTTGAGAACATCTTGTCACACCTTTGAGTGTCCTCAGTCAAAATAAATGAGGGTGGTATTCTTAATGTGTCAACCAGCAGGTTCTTCTAACCAAGTCCATATGCGTTTGGTGACCCCCCCTCTCTGGAATGTAAAAATAACCCTATTACCACTTCTTCCCAGTAGCCTTTCTCTGTAGCCAAGTTAATTCCAAATAGAACATCTGGAAATTCTATTTTGTTGCCTAATTTGAACCAGACTAAAACCAATCTACATAAAAGTTTATGAACTTTCTGGGGCCTTACACCTTATATTTCCCCATCTGCAGCAGCTGGCAGTGTGGAGGCTGTGGATCAGGAGGACATAGCCTTCTCTTTCTAGGACTGGGGAACGTGTCTGTGGCTTTGTGTATTGGGAAGGAGCGTGGCTAACTGGGCAGGGGTGGGCTGCAGTGAGGAGATGAGAGAAATAGACGAAGCTGACCAACTTGCAAAAAGAGGAACACAGGTATAGATTTAAAGGGGCTTTGGCTTTAAACTGAGGTGGCAGAAGGGGGCTCGGGGCTGAAGCTGTGTTAGGTGAGGGAAGAATAATGGGGTGTCAGGCAGTAACAGGGGCCTGGGGGATGAGGGCTGTACTACCTAGAATGAACTGGAAGATGCTTTTCAGCCAGTCTGCTGAACTCTTAAGTCTAAGGACACGGGAAAAGGATGGCCCCACTATTGAATATTTTATTTGTTTTGACTAGGGACCCCAGACAATGGAATTGCTATGGTAGCCCCCAAAGTAAGGGGCTAGAGGTAAGAGTA
Source organism: Eospalax fontanierii (assembly GCA_035773235.1). Taxonomy (NCBI): domain Eukaryota; kingdom Metazoa; phylum Chordata; class Mammalia; order Rodentia; family Spalacidae; genus Eospalax; species Eospalax fontanierii. The sequence continues at coordinate 118,112,621 of CM069524.1, forward strand.
AGAAATGAAAACTGGAGCTGGAGAGATGGTTCCATGCTTAAGAGCACTGGCTGCTCTTGCAAAGAACTTGGGTTCAATTCCCAGCACCCACATGGTGGTTAACACCTGTTTGTAATTCCAGTTTCAGGAGAATTCAATGCCCTCTTCTGACCTCCATGGGTATTGTACAACACAGGTACACTTACATACATGCAGGCAATACACTCGTACACATAAAATAAAAATAATAAAATGTTTTTAAAAAATAAAAAGAAAGAAATGGAACCACCCAAAATATTTTGAGCAAAATGTCAATGCATATATGTATATATGGAAACTAACCATTTTGATTGTAAAACTTTTGTGGAATGACTGATACGAGACAAGACAGTTTTGAAGAGCAACAAAGTCAGAAGCATATTTCAAGACTGACTGTAAAGTTACAGTAACTGAGACAGTGCATTGCCAATGAGAGGCTGTGCTTGTCCTTGGTTTAAGCAGCAAGAAATCAACAAGAGGGACTTCCACTGTCTTGGTTCATTTGAACTGCTACGACAAATACCATAGACTCAGTAGCTTATAAACAATACACTTCTGGGTTGGGGACATAGCTCAGTTGCCTAGCATGCACAAAGCTCTGGATTTGATCCCCAGTACTGGATAAACCAGGTGCAATGGTACATGCCTGAAATCTCAGCATTCAGGAGGTGGAGGCAGGAAGATTAAGAGTTCAATGTAAAAGATTAGGAGTTCAACGTAATCCTTGGCTACATAGAGAGATTGAATCTAGCTGGGACTATATAAGACTCTGTCTCACAAAACAAAACAAAAGCTCACTCTTAATTTGCACAGCTCTGGAGGCTGCAAAGTCCCAGATCAAGACACAGGCAGATCCTGTGTCTGGCAAGACTCCTAGGTGATGTCCTCTAACCTCAGGTGATGGGAAAGACAGGTAAACCACTGATGATCTCTTTAAAAGGGAGAAAATCCCCCTCTTTCAAACAGCTTCACTACGCAACAATCCTCCTGCAGCCTTTGAAGTCCTGGTCTTAGAGGGGCACCACCATGCCAGGTTTACTTACCTCATTCTTGACGGCCCTACCCTCACGACCTAATCCGTTCCTGTTGTGACAAAATGTCTGACCCAGCAACTTAAAGAATAAAGGGCTTATTTTTTTCTTTTTTGTCTTTTTGAGACAGGATCTGCCCATGGCCACATCTGACCTGGAACTCCTATGTAGACCATGCTGGCCTTGACTTCACAGCGATCCACCTGCTCTTCCTCCCAAGTGCTGGGATTAAAAGTGTGTGTCACCACACCTGGCTTAGAAGGGTTTATTTTTGGCCCAGAGTTTGAGGATACAGTCCATCATGGCAGAGAAGACATGGCTAGAGGAGGTGAGGCAACTGATCGCATCACATCCACAGCCAGGAAGCAGCATGCACCAGTCACTGAGTTGAAAGTAGGCATGGGTCATCTTGTCAACCTTGTGATGCCCTGCAGGGAGACACTGTGGTTTCTTCATTTTGTAGAAATCAAGGCCACAGCAGGTAGAAGGCTTCTCCAAAGGTGCAGAGCTGGTAATGGTAGAGATGTGCTTTCAACTCAGGTTATTTGAGCCTAAAGTGCATGTTTTTTCTGTTCTTCTCTGCTGCCTCATCTTGGCTTGGGTGAGACAGCCTAGTTGGTAAAGCACTTGCTGTTTGCATCCCAACAAAAGTAAATAGCCATGTTGGGCAGCACACATCTATAATCTCTGCTTTGGGGAAGTAGAGATAGGAGGTTCACTGGAGCTCAATGGCCAGTTAGTCCAACTGAATCGATGAGATCCAGGTGGGAGAGTCTGTCTCTAAAAAGGAAGGTGGACAGTTAGGCACGTTAACACCTAGCCCCCACAGGTGTACTCACACATACACACCCCAAGATATGTGCACACACCCACACAATGTACCCACCACATACATACACAAGTCTGAACACATCATAAAAGACAGAAGAAAAGAACGACATGCAGACTGCAAGGGAGTGTGTCACAATTCTCAAGGGATGAGGGGCATTCCAGTTGCCTTATGTCCTGTCCTCCACCAGGAGGCCCCTGATTCCTTTAAAACTACTTCGTGAATCTGGCTATTTTGTAGGCCACCAAGGAAGGTAGATCCAATTCACTTTTTAAAAGGAGATTCGTTTTTATTTTTATGTATGCATGTGTCTGTGTGTTTGTATGTCGTGTGTGTGAGTGCCTAAGGAAGCCAGAGGAAGGGTTTGGGTCTTCTAGAGCTGGAGTTCCAGGCCGTTGTGAGTCATCCTACATGGGTGCTGGGAACCAAGCTCAGGTTCAGTCCCTTGGAAGAGCAATACACACTTTTAATCAGTGAGTCATCTCTCCAGCCCTCCCCTGCCCCCCGCCTTTTTTTTGAGTCTCGTGAGCTCAGACTGGCTTTGAGCTTGCTGTGTAGGAGAAGATGTCCTTGAACTCCTGATTCTCCTATCTCCACCTCCCATGTGCTGACACCACAGGCACACACTACCACACCTGGTTTATTTGTTGCTGAGGATGAAACACGGGGCCTTGCATGCTAAGACAGAACTCTACCAACCGAGTTACATACCCAGCCTCTCAGTTCTCTCCCTCCCTCTTCTTCTCTCTCTCCCTTTCTCTGTGGGCAAGGATGCTAGAAGAGGGTGCCAGATTCCCTAGAACTGCAGTTATAGGGGGCTGTTATCTGTCTGACATTGGTCAAACTGTGAGCCAACATAAACCCTTCCTTCCTTGGGATCTGTCCTAGTCAGCTTCAACTGTCAACTTGATGCAGCCTACAGTCACTTGAGAAGTGAGTCTCAACTGAGGGACTGCCTAGGTCAGACTGGCCTGTAGGTGTGTCTGTGGCTTTTATCTGATTGTTGTTGTAGCAATGGAAAAAGGAATTAAGCTTAGTCAGGGGCAGCCTTGGGGATGAAAAAGTGACCTGAGGTCCTTGATGGACTGGTGTGAGAACACATCATTACTATGCTGGCCCAGGCTCAGGACTGTTATACTCTGGGCCTGGATTCTCATTTCATAAGGACACCTAACTTTAGTGGGGCTGAGAGCTGGGCATGGCCAAAGCCACACTCAGGGGTTACAGACATGTCCCAAACATCTTTACCAGGCTTTGGTTCTAGGTTCTTTTCTGTTGCTGTGGTAAAACACTAACTAGAAGCAAATTAGGAAAGAAATGGGTTTATTTGTCTTGCACTTCTAGGTTACAGTCTGTCACTGAGGGAGTCAGGTCAGGAACTCAAACAAGAACCTGAAGCAGAAACCATAAAGAAATGCTGCTTGCTGGTTCACTCACTCACCCACATGCTTAACTTTCTTATACAGCTCAGGACCACTTCCCATGGAGTAGTGCTGTCCATTGTGGGATGGATCCTCCTACACCAAATGAACAATCAAGACAATGTCCCACAGACACACCTACAGGCCAGTCTGACCTAGGCAGTCCCTCAGTTGAGACTCACTTCTCAAGTGACTGTAGGCTGCATCAAGTTGACAGTTGAAGCTGACTAGGACAGATCCCAAGAACATTGATCTCAGCCCACTCACATTGCAGGGGAAGAAATCAACATCCAGCAACAGGGAGGGAATTAGCCCAGGTCACCCGAAGTTAGGAGCCAGAGTGGGACTAGATGGAGGCTTGAGGTCTGAGTTTGGGGTTGTTGTGGTTGAATGTGAAGTGTCCCCTCCAGCTGGTGCTGCTGTTTGCAAAAGTTGTGGAAGCTTTGGAGGTGGAGCCTTCTTGGAGGAAGTGGGCTACTGGGAGTGGGCTTTGAGGCTCCATCCCCTGGCCCCTCTACGTGGTCACACTCTACTTCCTGAGTGAGAATGTGCCTTTCTGCCCCTGCTGCCTTACCTCCCTGAGTGCTGACTGTAGCGCTCTAGAACCATGAGCCTAAATAAGGCTTTTCTCACATGCTTTTTTATTGTAGTGGCGGAAAAGTAACTAATACCGGCCTAAATGCAGGTCCCCCGACTCACGAGTTCTTGTCTGCTTACAGCACATCAGCTACCTTCGGTCATGTCACACCGTCTCATTGTTCAAAGTCTCATGCAAAGAACCCTAATTCCTACACGTCATTTTGGTGTCATCTCACTGTATGCCAGGGGGAGATTATGACTAAATGATGTATGTGCTGAGGACAAGGAACAATCAGAACAGATCACACAAAGATGTTTCAGAGCAAGCAGTTTGGTAGTGTTGGAAATTAAAGCTAAAAAAATCCTTCAATTGAGTCTAGATAAGAGTAAGATGTTTAATGATTAATCTCTGAGTTATGGCTAATTTAACAAGGACTTCATAGACTCATTGAGATAGAATCTGAGGATGCCAAAACCATGGCACATAGTCTATAGCGATTTACAGGGCAGGCATCATTAATATATCACAGAGCTCTTTACCAGTAAGCCAAAACGCATCTTCACAGTTTCATTCATGGTTGTGCCTGAGTAGTCACTGTCCGTCAACTGGGCACAGGGAATGCTGTCTGCCTGGCTGATGTAATCTAATCTCTCTTACTTATGATTGGGGAAACTGAAACCCAGAGAACACTTTCAGTGGCGTAGTATCCATTTCCTGATGGGACTGGGATCTGATTCATGATTTCGTGTTCCTAGGCCTTTGCTTTGGCCACCATACCAGTGTGGTTTATCTACATCACTCTGAAAAGACAATGCAAAGTCTTCCTCAATTGCTCATCCCTGTGAGCTCTTTCCTGGTGGTGCTCACCAGCCTTGTGTTTCTGCACCAATGGTCCTTGCTCTATCTTTGGGACAGTTTGTTTCCAGGATGGCCTCCAAGTCCTTTTTAAGTCCATCTGTGACATCCTATTTTGCCTTCCTAACTTTCTGCTGCTAAGTGTGGAGTGAACAGGAGGGCTCCACAGGGTTCTTACTGAAGTTTGTAGAGAAGGCTCTGTTTTCATGAATTGCTGAACAAAAACTCAAGAAGGCCCAGGGAGGTGTTTTCACAAACAGTCATCGTAATAACATAAATAAACCAAAGTGTCGTGTGCTCTCCAAGATAGCTGCACACACGCGCATCCTCATGAGCAAATATTTTTTTACCTGCTGGAAAATTAGTTCATTAATACTTTCCATTATTACTTCTGTTCAGGTTCCATGCAGAACTCAATTTTTTTTTTCAGTGATCAGCTAGTTGCTAAGCAGGGCGAGGTTCAAGAAGACTCTCATCTAAGATGTGTGTGTGGGAGGCTGGAAGAAGGCACATGCTTTCAGGTTCACCTTGGTTCCTGGCCAATTGGTTCATCCAGGAGAAGCTAACTGCACCATAAAGCCTGGGAGTCCAGCTGACCTTCTTTTTCCTAGTCAGATTCGAATGCTACTAGACCTATAACCAGTTTAGTCCAGTTGGCTAAAATCAACAACTTCTTATCAAAGGTGGTCTTGAGGGACCTCTCTTGTATAGTTCATTTACTGTGTCACAGCTTTGCTGGGTTCCTAAGTCTTAGCTGATCCTGTGTGTGTGTGTGGGGGGTGCATGTGTGTGCAGAGGGAAGAGACCAACCTCAGATAATTGTTCTGCTGGTGTGTCCGCACTGTTTTTTGAGACACTGTCTCTCACTCACCTGGAACTCACCAAGTAGGCTAAGTTGACTAACCAGTGAGCCGGGGGATCCTCTTGTCTGTGCCTCTCCTGCACTGAGCCTGCAATCATATGCTACCATGTTCATCATTTTTACATGGGTTCTGAGGATCAAAAGCAGATCCTGTGTTTGCACAGCAAGAACTTTACCAACTGAGTCATTTCCCCAGCCCCTTCCAGACACTCCTGCAATCCTCTTCTACAGCTCATTTTCCAGGCCTGGACATTGTGTCACAGAAGCCAAGAGGTCTGTCTAATGCCACACAGCAAACGAGTCAGGCAAAGCTAGGAGCTGACTCTCCTGCTACTGAGCACAGTGTGTACCCACCATCTGGGACTGCTCATGCTTCCAAAACAGAGCCCAAGATGGACAGCTTCAGCTTGCTCCTACATTGTTGTTGCATTCAGTGGAGGATTATCTGAATGACTATAGAACATTATCATGCTCTGTCAAGTTTGAGTAATACAGAATTTGGTTCCTGAAGATGTTCATTTTGGGGGTGATGGAGCTGTAAGACCCATTTCACCCTCAGGCACTGTCCCATGGAGAGGCATGTACACAGGCAAGGTAGAATTGACAACGTGTGGTAGCAATTTATCCACATGTTCCCACCCACAGATGTGTACTTAGTGACATGTATACCAGGATATGAGGTTGTAAGGGTCATCTGTTGCATCCCCCTGTCTTCACCTAAACTGTTCCAGACAGAAGCATCTTTTTTGTTCATTTCTCTCTTTTAAGAGTGTCAACAAAGGAAACTCCCTAACATCTGTGGGTCAACCACTTTAGCTTTTAACGACTCTCTTGGTCAGGACCTTCAACCTAAGTTATTATTGTCGACTGTTTCCCGTTTGGGGACACCGTGGAGTAAGAGGACAGCTGTTCCCCATTCTCTGCCTGCTCTATTGGCTTGCAGAGGAAAGTGACCACCCTTCATTCTTGCTGCAGTTTGATGAGGAATGTACCCCATAGTCAGGTATCTGAACATTTGGTTCCCAGTTGTTGGTACTGTCTAGGGAGGTTCTGGGGAGATGGAGCCTTGCAGGAGGAAGAATGTCACTGGGGGTGGGCTTTAAGAATCTATAGTCTCAGCCCTCTACCAGTTCCTTCTCTCTGCTTCCTGTATGTAATAGAGATGTGATCTTTCAGCTTCCTGCTCCAGCCACTTCCTGTCGTGCCTCCTCTGCCATTATGGGCTCTCCCCCTGGAGCCCTAAGCTAAAATAAACTCTTCCAGAAGTTGCCTTTGGCTATGCTGTTTTATCATAACAAAAAGTAATATAATTCTTAAAGATTTTTTAAAAATTACTTTATGTGGATGTGTGTGCATGTGCACATGAGAGCAGGTGCCCACAGAGGCCAGAAGAGAGTGTCAGATTCCAGGGAACTGGAGTTACAGGCAGTTGTGAGCCATCTCACATGAGAGTTGGGAACTGAACTCAAGTCCCATGCGAGAGCAGTATGTGCCGTTAACTGCAGAACCATCTCTTCAGCCCCAGCCACCTTGTAATTTTTATGAATTTGAATCTTTATTCTTCCATATCTTGTTTGAAAGTTTGTCCTAAATTTTTTCCGTATTCCTACATCATTTTTTGTTGTTTTGAAACAGTGTCTTACTGTGTAACCTAGACTGGTCTTGAGCTCTAAGATTCTCCTGCCTCAGGGCTGGGATTACAGGCCTGTACCTCCATGCCCAGCTTTCTACAGCATTCTTAAGTTGTGATAGTTCAATGTAGTTCCAGCTACAAGAGTCATTTTACCTCCAGCCATATGTCTATGAATTTTCTTTCTGCTCTTGTATAACCCTCACTCCCATTAAAAACAGTCACAGAAGAAATAAAAGTCACAGAAATCAATAACAATAGCTATTCAATAATGACTTATGTTGTATATTCCGACAACACTAGTAACTATCACTAAAAAAATAGATACATTTTCTACCTAGTTTTCCTTTATCCTGAGTCTGGGTTTTTGTAATTAATTACCTAAGTTTCTTTGCCTCTAAGTACATGAGTTGTTTTTAAAAGAGCTTCATAACACATTTCCTTGCTGAGTTTAACCCAGAAGACTGCAGCGTATCTGTTCTCTGTGCCCCAGGGATTTAAGGCATTACAAAAGAACCTTCCATATTTTCTTCTTATTCTCCTAGATGCTTGCATGCATTTGCTTATTCTGTTTCAGCACCGAAAAGCATATACAGAAGACCACAGCAGAAAGCAGTCATCTATAGCAGGGGAGGTTCACACCTAACTTCCTGCTCTCAAAGATTAAGTCTCTTGGATAAGGGGCCTGTGAGATGCCTCCAAGCCCAACAATCTGGGTTCCATACCTAGGACTCACATTATGGAATGACAGAACAACTCCCAAAAGTTGTCCCTGACTTTTACATATGAAGCAAGTCATCAATAAAATAAAAGTTCCAAGAAAGGGAAAGTTTGGGGCGATGGAAAAGAGAAGAGGTTGTTCTGGAAGAGGGGGGTTGCGGTGTGTCTGCTAGACCTGGCCTTGCTATCCTGGCTTCAATCTTTTCTCTTTTCTTTATCTTCCTTTCTTTTCTTTTTTTTTTTTTTTTGAGAGGGGTGTGGAGCGTGTTCATGTGGGTGCACATGTATGTACATGCATGTGGAAGCCAGAGATCAACATCAACTGTTGCATCCCCATAGCTATCCACTTTCTTTCTTTGAGACAGGGTCTCTCATTGGCTTTGAGTTCACTGACTTGGCTAGACTGGCTGGCCAGTGAGCCCCAGGGACCAGCCTGTCTCCCCAGTGTTGGAATTACAAGCAGATGCTACACTGGCTTTTTTCATGGGTTGTGGGACTCGGCCCTCATAGTTGTACAGCATTTTACTGACTGAGACTTCTCCCCAGGGTCTGTGGCCTTTTCTACACATAGTGAGTGTCAGGCCTGTGTTGTTTAATATTTTTAGAAACAAGACAATTAACTGATGTTCTTAGGTTGATAAATTTTGTTTTTATAATAAAGATGTATTCTGATGACCTATGTCTCCCTTTAGCTCAGATGAATTTTGGACAAGGGAGGATTTAGCAAAGGCCTGGGTTAGATTTCGTGAAATGATTTGGCCTGTCGAGAAGGTGACAGAGGGTTGTGGCTACATGCATGTCTTCACGAGACTCCACTGACATGGCTCCATCCACACCTATGCTTTCAGCTAAGGTGAGAGCTATCAAGTCTGCACTTTATTGCAAATTAGAAAATGATGCTTGAATAAATCAAATGTCAGGCCTCCAGATTCAGCCTCCGGCTCTGGGTGCAGAAATGGGAGCCAAACCCCTCTAACTCAATAGGAAGACCAGGCAGAGCTTGCACTGTGCCTCAGTCACTCTACTTCAAAAGGCACAGAGATCTCAGGCATTTCCTGCTGCGGCACAGACAGACAGCCTCTTCCAGAGCGTCACTCACTAGCAGTGCCTCATCCAAACATCCTAAATGTAAGTTGCTCTTCCCTGCCAGGCACAGGAAACAGGATGAGAGGGTATGAGGGACCCAAAGATGGAGCTCTGGCTCTGTCTCCTGGGGCTTTGAGCCAACAGAGGAGTTAGCATGAAAATACATAAGGAGCTACTGATGTAGATCTTTGGTAGAGTGCTTTCCGACCTAATATACACAAAGCCCTGGGTTCCAGCCCTAACACTAAATGAGCTGGATGAGGTGGAGGCAGACAGATCAGAACCTCAAAATCCTCAGCTACTCAGCAAGTTCGAGGCCAGTTTAGAATACATACCAAGTTCAAGCTCAGTCTGGGCTACAAGAGATCCAGTCTTAGAAAATAAAAACTCTTGACTGATATGATGGCTCGGGGTGAAGGCATTTGTTGCCAAGCCTAAGGGCCGGAATTCCTTCCCGGGCCATACATGGTGGAAGGAGAAATGCCTCCTGCAAGTTGTCCTTTGACCTCCACAAACACACCTACCCCTCCCGTATAATAAATAAAAATGTAATTAAAATTCTGAAGAAAATCTACATTCCAGGCAGCACAGAGAATGAGTCTTAATATAAAACTGTGAACTTTTGTTAGTAATAATATATCAAAATCTTTTTACTAACTATAGCAAGTGTACTATTCATAATAAAAACAGGAAATTGGAGTGTCTCTGAAGGGGTTTGTGGGCACTTTCTGTATTTCTCACTCAGTCTTTTTCCGTAAACCTGAAACTGCGAAGAAAATTCCAGTCATTAAACAGAATGCAGCCCATGTGATCGTGGAGAAAGGGACGGTACTCCCTCAGGATGTCCAGATGTTAACGGCCTTCTGCTTGAGTACGAGTTAGGAGAGCAAAGTCAAGGAAGCCTGAATAGGAAACGTCTTTGGAACTTCCGCGGGACCCTCATAGTCACTACAGGGCAACCTGTCCCCTAAAACCTATTTAAAAAGGTGCTGCTTTTAGAAGATGTACCAGAGGCAAACCCCTTTCTGTGTTACACAGGTGTCTACTGTGAATTCCATTTTCTGTATCAGTGTCGTGGGGCTCAGATACAACGTCCCATGACACTAGAGGATAGGGCTCTGGAGTTGGAAGCCACTCCCATCCATCCACAACAGGCTCCACCCCTTTCCCTTGGCTCCCCCCTGGCCATGTCTACTTTTGGGCTTGCCCCATCCAGCTTCAAAACTAAGTAGGGAGCCGGGAGTTTACAGGTACCTACCACAAGGAAAATGAATACAAACAAAGAAATTACAAATTAAAAACAAAAACATTTTCCTTAGATGTTTGTTAGAAAAAAAAACCAACACTACAATATCAAAAACATTCATTTCTGAAAGTGTTCGTACACAGCAGATGGTGTTTAACAGGCTTGTAGGACATTTCTATAAAGTTATAAACATATCTTTCAGAGACTACTTAAGATAAACAGATACAGGTTATGCAGTTTTCTGTACAAGAGACAACTTGCTGTTTGGAAGCCAAATAAAGATTCCGAAAGCAAGGTGCACCTGAAAAGGCTTAGGAGATCCTATCGGGGAAACTGAAAGCCAGGCCAAGTCTCATGATCTTGCCCTGCAGTGTGTGAAAAGAGCCAGGCTTCAACCCCCCATGCATGGGACTTGGGCTGACAGGGAACTTGAGGGACAGTTCCTTATATCTTTAGTTTCCTTTCTGTGTAAGATCAATGTCAAGAACAGCTTTAGGGAAGCTTCTGCAGTCAAAAATCACTCAGTCAATATTGAGTCTTTTCTAGTTGACCAGGTAATGATCAGGTACTATGTACACAACCTGAGCAGAAGAACACAGCCTGATGGATGAAGCAGGTGTACCAGCTGGTGCTTTAATAAACTGGGACTGCTGAGGCAAGCATTGAATGGTGCTTTGTCTTCAGGCTCTGCAAGCCCAACTGTGAGGACTCAAACCCTGGCTCTGCTGCTTTCTTGCTCTGTATCCTGGGCAGGTTTATTGACTTTTCTGTACCTTGGTTTATAGTCTCTAAGAAGGAGGTAACGTACCAGCCTCAATAATGCATTGGGTTTTGTCTAAAAAAATTACTCAAACTGTGTATTAGTTACTTTTCTCATTGCTGCACCAAAATACCTGAGAAAGCAGTTTAAGGAAAGCAGTTTATTGTGGCTCACAGTTTGAGGGTACAGTCCAGCCTGGCATGGTGGATGGGAAGGCAGGGTGGCAGGAGCCTGAGGTATCTGGTCACATTGCATCTGCATTCAGTTTGCAAAGAGAGAATCGCAATGCTGGTTCTTGGCTTGTTTTCTCCTTTTTTGCTGAGTCAGGGACCCAGCCCATGGAATGATGCTGCACACGTTCAGGGTGGGTCTTCCTACCTCAAGCCAGTCTACAAATTCCCTCACAGATGTGCCCAAAGACTCATTTCCATGATTCTAAATCCTATGCACTTGGCAACCCAGATTAACCATCCCATAAGTCTTTGCTTCTGAGGTTGCCAGCCTCAAATGCCTAGAGAGGTCAGTGTCAGGCAATATAAGATGCTGCTGCCTGTGGTCAGTCAAAAGTACATCTGTCTACAGGGGTGTATGCATGGAGGCATCTGTTTGCAATCCCAGCCCAGGGGTAGCTGAGGCAGGAAGGTCATGAGTTTCCAGCTAACCTGGGTCACATGGGAGAGCTTGTCTCAGGAAATGGGACGAGGTAGTTCATGATAATTCCCTTGACCTGAGAAACTGTAGACTAACTGTGGCCAGATCTACTGATGTTTCAAGTCCTCTTGTATCTGGAATTTTATGTGAAATCTTTCAATTTTTAGAACTTGTCAGGCCAAATATAACTTTTTTTATACCCCTGTCTTGCTAGAGGGTCCCCGGTTCATGGTGTCAGGTTGAAGCAGATGACATCTAATGCAGGTTTGAATCAGAAATGTGTCTTCTGAAACCATGACAGTCTCCTCCTCCTAAAGCCCAGGTTCAGATCTGGTAGGTATGCTTCTGACTGGCTTCATTTTATTTGTGAGTGTGAAGGCTTCCTAGGCTCTCAGACATCTGCGAAGAGGTATCTTGAGGGATTCAGGAGATGGCTCATTCAGCAAAATTCTTTTTGCACAAGCTGAGGATTTGATTTTGAATCCTCAGTAGCCCTGCAAAAGGAATGAGTGGTTGTGTATGTCAGTAACCCCAGCAATGGGGGGAAGATACAGACAGAAGGGTCCCAGAAGCTTCTGGGCCAGTCAGCCTAGTTGAACCTGTGAGTTCCAGGTTCAGTGAGAGACCGTGTCTCAAAAAGATAAAATGGAGAGTAACTGATGAAGTCACATTGCCACTTTGACTACACACACACACACACAGACACACACACACACAGACACACACACACACACACACACACACACACACACACACACACACACAGTGTTTGGTCTAGAAGATCAGGCGGTTGATCTAGAGTCCAGAGACACTTGAAGGCAGCTACCAGCCTTAAGCACAAGAAAGTGCCTCTACCTTTTCCATCAATTCTCTGAGACTGTGCCTCTAGTCCACCTCCAGCATCACTGGGGACACCATGCAATCTGACACTGAACAAAAAGTTGGGTCAGAGCAATGCATGCTTAAATGTCAACTTCATCATTATCTTCCTTGTTGATCATTGAAGGCAAGCTAATGTCTCCTGCCTTGGTTTCTCTTATTTATGAAGTAGCCATGGACAACTGCACAGAGTAGTTGAGGATTCAATAAAACAATAGAGAGAAACACCACAGTGCCTGACTTAGACCAAATGCTCAGTTAATCGTGCTTATTCTTATTACCCTTTAGTTTGGGTGATGGAATGATCAACAGGGACCATCCAATCTGTTCACTTTAGAGAGGAAAGTGGGAGCTCAAAATGGAAGGTGAGTGCTGAAGGCAAGAGGCGGAGTCAGCTGAGCTCCTCCCACTAGCTGTCCAGCAGGCTCCTGTGGGAGAGTTCTCCCACAACTCTCCCCAGCATTGAGCACACACAAGGTGTTTGTGAATTGAGTGAAAAAATAATCATGGAGGGGACACCTGCTTCTGATATTTCTTCTTTGTCTTTGAAACACACAAGGAGGGCGGGCTCAGTGGGTAGAGGTGCCCACCTCCAAACCTTATGACCAGAGTTTGATCCCTGGGACCCATATGTTGAAAAGAGAGAACTGATTCCTGCAAGTTGTCCTCTGATCACCACAGATGCACTGTGGCAAGAGGACAAGAGAGGTTATATATCTGGGTGTCAGAGATTTGCACTTTGATACAGTAGAGAATTTACAGTGTTAGACTTTATTATTGTCTTTCTGGCCCTCCTCCTTTGCTTTTTTTCCTTCTTCCTTTCTTCCCTTATCCTGTCCCCTCCCTTCTCTCTATCTCTTTCCTTCCCTCCTACCCTCTTTCTATCCTTCTTCCTCCTTCCTTCAGCCAGCTAGTGGTTCCTTCATTCATTTTATTTTTATTGAACTGCTACTTGCTTAAGATCTTCAGGTATCATGATTGGTGCTGGGACTAAAAAGACTGAGCAAAATCCACACAGCTCCTCTTTTCTGGCACTTCCAGTCTAGTGAGAGCAGCCCCTGGTAATCAGATGATGTCACCAATTCAGCCATGCTTTGCAGGGCACCCTAGGCACTTCAGGAGGGATGTGTGTGGAGTGGGGTGGGGTGGAAGGTAAAGAGATCTGACCTGGATGGTGCCTGCCCACGAGGGCTTTCCTAAGGGCTGAGAAATGGGAGCAGAGGGCCAGTAGAGCTCAGCCGGTGAAGGGGAAGGTTGGGTGTAGAGGAGCAACCTCGCCTGAGGATATGTGAAGGCCCTGAGCTAAGTCAAGAATGTGATAAGGGTTCTAAAAAACAGGGATGAAGGGACCTGGAAGAATCCTATAAGGGTGACCCTTAATCCCCTGACCCCCATCTTCTGCAGTTCTGAAGATCAAACCCAGGACCTTGTACATGTTAAGTAAACATTCACCTGAGCTACATCCTAGTCCTCTTTACTTTTAACTTGGAGAAAGTCTCACATTAAGTTACTTAGACTGAACTTGAGCTTGCTCTGTGGCTTAGTGAACCTGCGACTCTACTGCCTCAGTCTCCTGAGCTTCTAGGATGACAGCCTAGGTCACCAGGCCTGGTTTGACCTCAGTTCTTGTGTGTATGCATTTGTGTTTCTACGTGCACACATGTGTGTATATGTAGCCATGTGTGGAGGCTACAGAACAATCTTGGGTGTCATTCCTTTATTCTTCACTTTTTTTTTTTTTTGGTAAGGTCTGAAGCAAGGTCAGGTGATCCATACTTAACAACTGTCAAGAACATGGGTGGTTTGGAGAGAGACTTAAATAGTGAGAGTGTCAGGACAGAGGCATTTGTTAAATGCTTATAAATTCATAGATTTCTTCCTTTAGTGAGAAATTCCCAGCTCAAGGGGAGACAGGTGCTTCTAGCTCCCACCACACAGGCATATCAAGCCCAGAGTGTAGACCTTTTGTGGACAAAGACCTGTTGTACAAAACTGACTTCCTGTTAGTTCTTTAAGAGGGACTTACAGAATGCCCACCTCAGGCCCAGTTCTGGGTTAGGTACTACTAGAAAGTCTCTCATGCTGTTAGAATCATGGAATGCTATGGACTGAACATCTAGGGGTGAAACAGAGAGGATTACATGCCTCTAGAAGTTTCCCAAGACCCCTTGGTTGCTGTTGCTATAAAGATATTCAGGACTCAGCTAACCACATCAGGAGAAAGGGAAGGTCAACATGTGGAGAGGGATTTAAAAGGTAAACTACACTGTATTTTGTCTTTTGAAAGTTTTTAACATGTCCAGTCCATGTCAAAGTACAGTGATACTGGACATTTTATCTATATGGCATTAAATATCAAAGGGAAGTTGTTATGGTTTGAATGTGAAATAGGCTCATGAGTTTGAATACTTGTTCCTCAGATGGTGGTGCTATTTGGGAAGGCTATAGAATGTTTTAGGAGGTGGAACCTTCTAACATTTAGGAGGAAGTACATCACTGGAGGGTGGGCTTTGAGGTTTTTGAGCCTCACCCCACTTCCTGTTCTTTCTGCTTCCGGTGTGTAGATGAGGTGTGATCTCTCTGCTTCCTGACTGCTAGACCAGTGTCACACTCCTGCTGCCATGCCTTCTCTGCCATGATGGACGGTACCCCTCTGGAACTGCAAGTCAAAATAAACTCTTCCTTAAGTTTTTTCTGTCAGGGTATTCTATCACAGCAAGAGAAAAGTAAGTGATACAGTGGTAAATTCTGTTATTTTCTTGGTGTGCTTGTGTGTGCGTGTGTGTGTATGTATACATCACAGTGAGTATGTGGAGGTCAGAGGACAATTTTGTAGAGTTGATTCTCTCCTTCTACCTTTATGTGGGTCCCAGGGATCAATCTGAGGTCACCATGCTTGTGCAACAAATGCTTTTATCCCTTGAGCCATCTCGCTGGCCCTCCACCTTGATTTTTTGAGACAAGGTATCTCATGTTTGTCTGGAACACACCAATTAGGTTAGGCTGACTTGCCAGTGAGCCACCTCCCAACACTGCGATTATAAAGTTTAAAAAATCTGATCTTCTTGGTATAGAATCCAAATCTTCATGATTGTAAGACAAGTACTTTACCAACAGAGTTATCTCCTCAGTCAGGTATTTTGAAACAGAGGAAGATTTGTTAGGAAATGTTAGGAGATCTTGTGGCACACACACTGATTGTAGACTTGTAGCAGGACTTAGGGCCCTCTACTCAGCTGCTATCTGCAGGAGCATCCTAGAAACCTGGAATATGGCTCTTTAGACATAGGAGTGGGATTGCTGAAATAACTGAAAACAATTTGTTTTCTGTATTGCAGGTTTAGTGTGGACATTCTGGCTCCTGTTAGCCGCATAGATGATCTATCTTGCAACAATGCTGTGAAGATGAGAGGACTGGCCAGAGACTCCAGTCCTGGCTTTTGTCCCTCCCTGGTACTTACTATGGGGCTTCAGACCTGCCCATTGATTGCATGGAAAGCAAAGGCTAGCTTCACACATTTCAGGTAAAAAAATGTTAGACATGGGACATTGTTTTCTTTTTCTAAAGTGTGTGTGTGTGTGTGTGTGTGTGTGTGTGTGTGTGTGTGCGTGCGTGTATATGTGTGTGTGTATGAGAGGAAGATCAGCTTGGGTGCTGTTCTTTAGAAGGCATCTATCTACCTTGTTTCTTGAGACAGCGTCTATTACTCGCCCTGAACTCAACAATTAGATTACCCTGGCTTTCCAGCCAGCATTAGGGATACATCTATCTCCGCCTCTCCTGCTATAGGATTACAACTGTGTGCAGCTATGCTTGGCTTTTTATGTAGTGCTGGAATCTGAACTCAGGTCCTCAGACTTGCAAGGAAGAATTGACTGAGTCATTTCCCCAGCCCTCAGAAGTTTGCTTTTCTACAGACAGCCAGTAGATGAGAAGCAAGGTTGCTATGTGGACCTGATGTCTCCTGTTTAAAAGAGCTTCCTCTTCTACCAGTAACACTTTTAAACATTTCCTGTCCTTCCCATAGGTTCCAGAAAGTTCATAAGACTGAACATATTACTGGTCAGCTAACTGAGGAAGCATGAGGCCTTGAGTTCCATCCCAGGCACCATATAAAACCAGGCATGGTGGCACGTGCCTGTAATCCCAGCACTGGGGAGGTATAAGCAGGATGATCAGGAGTTCAAGGTCATACTTGGCTAGATAGAGAATGTGAGGCCAGCCTAGGCTACATGAAACCCTTCCTCAAAACAAATCAAAACAAACAAAAAGAAAATGAAATATCTGTAAAAATTGTGCAAGTGCATACATAAGGATATTTATGCACAGATTTCTAGGTCCCTATAAAGGCTACATTTAGGATATCAATCTTAATCAAGAGTTGCTTCTTTTAGGGAAAATAATTTTTAAAAAGAATCCCACCACCTTTAGTAAACTTTTCAAGTCAAATATTTCTTCCATGTTTTGCATGAAAGGAATGTTAATTATGGGTTTATCTTCTAGAGGAGAAATTGTCTGGACACCCCTTTATTATGGAGGAAAAGATGAAAACTGTTTCTCCTGTTTTTCTTTCTCTTTCCCCTTCCTTCCCCGCTTCCATCCTTCCTTCTTCCCATCCTCTTCTCTTTTCTTTTTTCCCTTCCCTTCCCTTCCCTTCCCTTCCCTTCCCCTTCCTTCCTTCCTTCCTTCCTTCCTTCCTTCCTTCCTTCCTTCCTTCCTTCCTTCCTTCCTTCCTTCCTTCCTTCCTTCCTGTACAGGATTTTATGTACCCCAGGCTAGCCTCAAATCAAACTCACTACATAGAGGAGAGTGATCTTGGACTTCTAATTCTATTGCTTCCCTCCACATTTTCACCACCATGCCGTTTTATGCAGTGTCAGGGACTGAACCTAGGAATTTGCACATGCTAGATGAGCACTGTACCAACTGAGTCATACCCCCAGTCAAGCAACAGAGACTTTATCTCTCGATACGCTGCTCCCTGCTATGAAATCATGACAATGCCACCAGGAATATCTGGGTAAAGACCCCAGGCTCCACCACAGTGTGTAGTTTCCTATGACAAACAGCTAAGATGAACACTAATCAGAAGTGCTTTCTGGTTCTACCTTATACAGCAAGACGAATGCATGACACGGCTCTGGAGGCTGGGATTTGTCCATTTGCAGATGTCTTTGCTCACATCTGTCTGGCCACGGCAGGCCTCTCCTCTCTGTGTACACGTGTGGAGCATGGTTCTCTCTGAGGGGGGCATTTTGGCCTCCTGACTTGGAGCCTTGTTTCCCTGATCTAGCCACCATCCATGGTGTCCATTCAGAGAAGGATCTCTAATCTGTGTGCTTCAGACTTACATTCCAGAAAGCAAAAGGCTTCCGGGAGCTTACAGAGAGTGGAGAGGACACTATGCTGTGCCGTGTGCTTCTCTAAGCCATCTACTTCCCATGGCCTGAGGGACTTAATGCAGTCAAACAGGACTAATTTGTGTATGTGTGTGTGTGTGTGTGTGTGTGTGTGTGTGTGCGCGTGTGTGTGCAGGTTCGTGTGTTTGTTATATGTGTGTAGGTGTATGTGAATGTGTGTGTGTGTGTGTGTGTGTGTGTGTGCCTATGGAGGTCAGAGGACAAGCTTAGGCATTATTCATCAGGTGCCATCTCCTTTTTTTTTTTTTTTTCTGGACAGGGTCTCTCACTGGCCTGGAGCTGGCTAATTGGTCAGGCTGTATGGCCAGCAAGTTCCAGGAATCTACCTATCTCTGCCTCTCCAGTGCTGAGATTACAAACAGAAGCTACCACACCTGTCTTTTGTAGGTGAGTTTTGGGGATTGAACTCAGGTCCTCATGTAAAAGCAAGGATTTTATTGATTGAGCCATATCTGTAGCCTGAGACAGTTTTATTAAACATTTTTTTACTACATTTATTTATTGTGTGTGTGTAGAAGTGTGCCTGCACACAGAGCGTGTACAGCAGCATATATGTGGAGGTCGGAGGATAACTTACAGAAGTCCGTCTGTCCTTCTGCCCTGTGGGTCTGTCCAAGGGACTGAATTCAGGCCATTGGGCTTCACAGCAGGCATCTTTGCCCACTGAGCTATCTTGCTGACCCAAACTTTTTACAAAAATATTTTATTATTTTATGTACATGAGTGTTTTGCCTGCATGTATGTAAGTGTACTCATGTGCACAATGCCCTCAGAGGTCAGAAGAGGGCGTCAAACCCCAGAGCTGGAATTACCTGTAGTTGCCAGCCACCACATGGGTGCTGAGAACCGAACCCAGGTCCCCTGCAAGATCAGCCTGTGCTCTTAATCACTGAGCCATCTCTCCAGCCCCACTAACACTTTTTAAAAATTGCATTTTTTATTTTGTGTGGTATGGGGAGGGGCCTTGCAGGAGTCAGTTTTCTCCTTCCACCATGTGGGTAGGTCTCTGAAGTAAACTCAAGTTCAGTTAGACTTGGTGACAGTTGCCTTTACTCACTGAGTCATCTCTCTTCCCATTTAAAAGTTTTTAACTTGGATATTTGGTTCATAAGAGTGACTCTCAAGAAACTACAACTTGGAGGTACCTTCCATATGGATATCCGGGAGAGTTCCCTATAGGGCAACTAGATTTGCTAAAATAAACCCTCTGTATTTGGGGACTCAGCCAAACACTGGGGAGAGGAAAATCATTTTCCACTGTGTGAAATGGTGAACGTGTGAGCAGAGACCTCTAAGCTAGGACCGTTGAGGGCTACAGTTGTTAAGTGCCTTCTGTTTCTGCTGCTCTGTGAGAAGCGCCAATTGAAACCACCCAAAGGCCTAATTTTTTAATGTCTCTCTAATGGGTCCAGGAGCCTTGTAGCAGCCTCCTGTGTACAGCATCTGAGTAGGATGTCCTGGAGTGAGACTCATTCCACAGCGGCAGCGAGGACGACTTTTTTCCCCTCCTAGGTCTTAACCTTTCATAGCGAGACGACAACCAGGACAGTAGGAAATAGAAACAAGCTATGTTTAGCCAAATTTTACATACCATAATCTCTTTACCATGGTCAAGCAAGGCAGGAATGCTCAAGCCGATCAGTTCTGGCTCAAATCCATTCCAGAGAGGGGTGATTTATGACTTAACACCATTCTTGACTCTTCACTGAGAGTGAAGTTAAATGACCCAAGAATAACATTAGTCTGCACGGGGCTGGGCGAGAATGGCCTTCTAAAGGGTGGTCTCAGGCACAGCTTTTCACCCACAGTAATGCAGCCTCAGACCCTCTCCAAAGTCTCAGCAAGGATAGAGCAGCATTCCTATTTTAAGAGACTGACAGTGTGGTGAGTTACGAGGTATGAGGGTGTCTGGCCTGGAGCCTCCATTGTCTCTTCACCCATGAATCTTGACTTAATACAGGCCAGCAAAACTCAGTGAGTCCTACTTTCCTTCCTGCTCCAGGCTCAGGACCCTCTGCTCCATGCTTGATCTAGAGACAGCAACAGGTTAGAAGGTCAGCACAGGCAGAGGAGTGAAAACAAGGCAAAAGTTGGAGATCTCGACGGTTAAAATAAATAAATGTAGGGCTGGGAGATTGCTCAGTGAATAAAGTGCTTGCTTTGAAGGCTTGAGGACCTGAGTTCGGATCCCTAGCACCTACATAAAAATCCAGACATAAAATGCCTATTAAGACCAGTGCTGGGGAGGCAGAGACAGGAGGATCCTTGGGTTTTGCTGACCAGTTAGTCAGTTGAATGTGTGAGCTCCAGGTTCAGTGAGAGACCCTGTCTCACAAAAAAAGTAGAGAAAGAAGATACCCAACAATGACCTCCAACTTCCACACACACATACATACCACACACACACACACACACACACACACACACACACACACACACATACACACACACACACACTGAATCTAAAACCAAGCCCCTTAAAATCATCCAGGGACCTAAAAACAACCTGACAAGGCATATAAATAGATGTTGAAATTATTTTACAATGGTTGCTTTCTTAAACAGTATTCAGAACACCTGTTGGGCTTCTAGTAGCACAGTTCCTCAGGCAGGTGGTAGTTCATCTTCCAGCATCCGGAACAGTCAGAGAGGTGGCAGTGCAGAGCTGAGCAGACGTGAATAAAAGTGGGCAGGCAGATCACGACTGCAATCTCAGAGC
This sequence comes from Eospalax fontanierii, assembly GCA_035773235.1. Lineage (NCBI taxonomy): Eukaryota > Metazoa > Chordata > Mammalia > Rodentia > Spalacidae > Eospalax > Eospalax fontanierii. The sequence continues at coordinate 118,133,329 of CM069524.1, forward strand.
AAAAGCGTACACGCAGCTCTGAGCTCTAGGGAGAGCATTCCTCCTGCGGAGAGGAGGACCTGCCATTGCCCACCTCCCTGCCACCCTCACCGCAGCATCAGCTCAGCTAAGCAGTTTTCCTGTAGTCTCTGACAAGGGCTAACAACTGCATCTTTATTTTTTCAGCTTTTAAAAGTGATTGAGAACTGGGGAGATTGCTCAGTCAGTAAAATGCTAGCTATGAAAGCATGAACACCTGAGGTCAATCCTCAGAACGCACACTGAAAAAAAAAAAGGGTCAAGCTTGTTGGAGCATGCTTGTCATTCCAGCATTGAATAAACAGAGACCAGAGGATCCCTGGGGTTCACTGGCCAGCTAGTCTAGCCAGACGGTGAGTCCCAGTAAAAGATCCAGTCTCAAAGACAAGGTGATTTTCCTGAGGTTCCAGTTATCAGTCGTTGGTCTTAATGCCTGCACTTACAGGGTCCTGTTCAGAAAGTCCTTTCCTGTTCCTATAAGTTCCGGTATGTCTGATACATTCTCTTCTTTCAGGTTCGGGGTATTGGGTCTTATGTCAATATCCTTGATCCATTTGGAGTTGGGATTTGTGTAGGGTGAGAGATAGGGATTTAGTTGTAGATGTCTACATGTAGCTATCTAGCTGTCTAACATCATTTGTTGAACATGCCATCTTTTCTCTAATGTTTTGGCCCTTTGTAAAAATATCAGGTAACTGTAGGTTTGTGCACTTCTGTCTGGGCCTTTACTTCTGTTCTGTTGGTCAGTGTGTTGGTTTTTACGCCAGTATCATGCCTTTTTCTTACTCTAGCTCTGTAGTATAATTTGAAATCAGAGGTAGGGGTGACTCTAGCTCTTCTGGTATTTTTCAAGCTTCTGGCTGTTCTGTTTTTTTGTGTGTTTTCATATGAAATTTGAGATTACTTTTTCAATTTCTGCGAAGAATTGTGTTGGAATTTTAATGGGGATTATACTGAATCTGTAGATTGCTTTTGGTAGGATGGCCATTTTCAGAATATTAATCCTACTGATCCATGAGCTTGGGAGGTCTTTCCACCTTCTGGTAGCTTCAATTTCTTTCTTCCATGTCTTAAAGTTTTTAGTATACAAGCCTTTTACTTCCTTACTTAGATTTATTCCAATATAGCTTATACTTTCTTGAGGCTATCATGAAAGAGATAATTTCCCTGTTTTTTTTTTTCAGTATGTTTGCTATTACATAGGAAAACTACTGATTTTTGTGTGTTAATCTTTTGTCCTGCTACTTTGCTGAATGAGCTTATCAGCTCTAGAGGTCTTTTAGTGAAGTTTTAAGAGTCTTTTACATATAGAATCATAGTATCTACAAATAAGGATACTTTTGTCACCTTCTGATTGAATTTAAGGTTTGCTTCACAAGATGGAGCCCAGACCTGGCACTGTTATCAGGGTCAAGGGCCTGTGGCCAGAGGTCACAAGCTGTGGGAAAGAATCTATTACCATTATTCTGCGAAATGGACATAGTACCAAACAGATTCCTAATGACTTATTGTTATACCCATATATTAGTGCATCTCTCAATTCTCACCAGAGAAATTTCTTCCTACTGCAGATGCTGATTAACACAGAGACTCCCAACTGGTCAATGAGCAAAGAATGAGACTGCAGAATGCTCAGACCTAAATGGAGCACCTATATCATACCCTTTTTTCTCAAGATTCATAGACCACTGTGGGAGAGAGGAGTAGAAAGATAGCTAAGAGTCAGAGGTGGTGGATGAATACCAGGAAACCGCAGTGCTGAGATGCAGCAGGGCAGGTGTACATATGAACTCACAGTGCTTATGACAGACTGCATAAGACCTATGCAAATCAGACAAAAACCCAGCATGAATGGAGGAAGTGGGCAAGAATCCCCAGTCCTACCTGAGGGTCTATTGGCAATTAATAGCTTCTGGGAGAGGGAAAGTCAGTTTTATTTAAGGATGTGATGATGCCCAGTAAGTTGATCAGGTTCCAGGGAGTGAACCCATACCCAAGAGCATGTGGGGAACACAGACTTGATAGTCCTTTAAAAAAGAAAAAAATAATAGAAGACATGAAGTCAAAGAAGGATGGTGGTAAGATGGGGATGGGGGTGGAGAAAGGGTCTGAATATGACCAAAATACATTGTAAGGGGATCTGGAAGAATGGCTCTTGCAGAGGACCCAGGATTGGTTCCTAGAACTCACAAGGAAGCTAACAACAGACTGTAATTCCAGTTCCATGGGATCTAATGTCTTCTTCTGACTACCGTGGGGACTGCACGACACAGGTGCACTTACATACACTCAGGCAATATACTCATATGCACACAGTAAAATAAAAATAATGAGTAAAATATTAAAAAAATAGATATGTAGGAGAAATCATGGTGGTACACATCATTAATACCAGCATTCTGGAGGTGGAGGCAGGTGGATCTCTATGAGATAGAGGCCAGCTTGATCTACATAGTGAGTTCCAGGCCTGCTGGGGCAACAGGAAACCACTGCTTTAAAAAAAACGTAGGAAATTAGAAAGCAAAACAAAATACTCAAGGTGAATGGGTTCCAAGAAAAGAACGTTGAAGTTGACCTCTGTTGCATGTGAGTGTGCTTGCCTGTGCACACACACACACACACACACACACGCAGAGTGACTGAAGATCTGTCCCCTTGTTTCCTTTGGGGATAATATTTCTTTATATCATGAATACATAGCCCTGACACGATTGGGTAAATTTGTAATGTTGCCCCAAGGATCTCCACATCTACTTGATTAGGGTTTTCCACCAACTTTGTTGGGAGGGAAGTTGGGGACAGATGAGGGGAAGACAGGCACAGTTCTTTGTCACAGGAAAGGGACCAGTGTGGTTCCATATTGCCGTCCCATGATCAGTAAAACTAAGTGGTCAAGTTAGATGACCCAGGCAGGGTGCCCTGCATAACTCAGACTTTGAGGAATCTGTCTTCTGTTCAACAGCAAACAGACTACCTGTGTGGGTGAACAGTAGAAAACCTGCTCAGCATGCAGAGAGCTCTGTGCCAGATCCCCAATCCCTGACAAATACCCTCCCCTCAAATAAAAACTGATAGCATTTTCATGTGTCACTTCAGGGACAAAGGCTAAAGAGTATTTTAAAATCTGTGGCTGAAGGCCTGAGTGGCTCAGTGGTTAAGAGTGTTTGCCACTCTTCCATGGAGCCTGATCTCAGTTCCTGACACCGAATCAGGTGGCTTACAACTGCCTGTAACTCCAGCTCTAGGAAATCTGACATCCTTTTCTGGCCTCCACAGGCACATGCATTCACATGTACACACACACACACACACACACACACACACATACACAGACACATACATATAAAAATAAATTAAAAAATTAAAGGCTGTGACAAGACACTATTTGAAACATTTATGCAGCTGTATGTAAGAACTTAGTGAGGAAAATAAAAGTAGAAGGGAATTAATGAAAAGCAAATCAGAACATCACACGAGTTTCTTATCAGTTATGACAATACAGTGAACACAGTTGTTGATAGTGACTATGGATTTTTAAAAAATATTCTTTTGCAGTGCTGGGGATTGAACTTAGGGCTATACCCATGCTGGGCTATTTCCTCATTCCTGGAGAGAGAAAGAGAGAAAGAGAGAAAGAGAGAGAGAGAGAGAGAGAGAGAGAGAGAGAGAGAGAGAGAGAGAGGAGAGAGAGAGAGAGAGGCAGAAAACAACCTTCAGCCTTGGGTGTTCATTCCTCAGAAACACAGTCCATCTTATTTTTTTATTTTATATATTTTTGAAACAGAGTCTGTCACTGGCCTGGAGCTTGCCAAGTAGGCTAACTTGGGTGGCCAATCAGCTCCAGAGGCTACTTGCTTCTGCCTCCCCAGCACTGGGATTACAAGTGAGAGTCATTATGTCCAGCCTCTTTACATATGCTCTGGAGCTAGAATCCAGGTCATTATGTCTGTATGATAAACACTTTACTGACTGAGCCAGCTCCCTAAACTTTTCACCACTTTTTCAGAGCATTTTGGATCATGTGGGGTGAATGGGAAGATAGAACTGACTGTTGAAGCCTTTGGAATGTATAAGCGGTTTTTTGTTTGACAGGTTGTAGTTGGCAAAAATTTACAGAGTTGAGGGTAAAAATCTCTGTTCTCGTTGTTGGCTTAGTTTGGCCGTAAGGCACCCCAGTCACTAAAAGCATCCTTTAAATTAAGTTCCTGGCCAGCAGAGTGGGGCTTCCTGGAATTTGAATTATGTGGGCTGCCTGGACCATGTTAGGACTGAAGCAACTGGGCCAGGCATGGTCAAGGGTGCAAAGAGGTGTCGATTAATTCAGGGGTCAAGTGTTTAAGCATCTGGCACTTGCATAGGGCCAGCTTCAGCTGAGACATCTCTGCTTGAGCAGAGGAGCGAGAGCCCCCAGCACCGTTCTTTACAGCAGAGCTGCTTGCTTTCCTCTCGGCTTCTCAGAGAGCATGCCCCAGGGAGAGTGTGCACTGCACAATCTGTACCACCCTGTGGTGACTTTGTGCTATGACATGCGCTCCTGTCCCTGGCCTTCTGTCCATTATTATGTGAGAATCATCTGCCCAGCTCCCAAGGGCCACCTTTTATCCTTCTGTCTTCAGACATTGTGGGGGAGGTGAGATCATTTCCAAGGTTGATTTCCAGGTCTTGAAGGATCCCCAGAATTACCTGTGCGGGACTCTCATTTTCACCAGAGTCTACGTTGATCTTATTCAGTAGGGAGTAACAAGCGCAAGATCAAAGTGGAACAAGAGGCTGGGGAGTGACTCAGTGGGTAAGACCTGAGTTTGAATCCCTATACCTATGTGAAGACGGGGCATGGCCATGAAGTACCTATAACCTCAGTTCTGCATCAGGTGGAGATAGGAAGATTACCAGTGCTTGCTGGCTGCCAGCCTAGTTCCAGGTTTGGGGATATACCCTGTGTTGGGGGAGGAAAGACAGGGAGGTAGAACAGGACCCTTGACAAGTTTCCTCCCCTGGCCTCTGAGTATACACACATGGGCATGCACACCTGCACACATGTAAATCACACACATAGATAAGAAAAAGAAACAATAAACAAAAATAACTAGAGTGCACTCTAGCTTTAGCAAATGGCAGTATCCCAAGTCCAACACACACAGAGGGGCTGGGGGCTGAGACAGGAAAGTTGACGACTTCTGACGCCCACAAAAGCATTCGCAGTGCTTGCATTTTTCTCCCGGCCCCTACATCTCCTAAGTGTTCTTTTCCACAGCGTGTCCCCCACCCCCAATTTTATACGTAGCAGATGGTGTTCAAACAAGTCAAGGAGCAGAAGCTGCAAAAGGCTTAAAAGAAAAAAAAAGACAGTGAAACTCATATATTTCTTCAAACGATAAGATGAACTGCAGATGTTTGAGGATGGGTGATGTGCTGCCTACAACTACAGCTCCACTTAAAAGAAGAGTCCGCTTATGTTTAACGTTGGACAAACCCGGTAGCTGTCATGCTGTGATTTACAGAGGTTGTTTGTGAGATTTTATGTTACTGGGGATGTGGCAATGAAGACAGTGTTTCTCCTGCCCATAGGCACCTTCTTCCTATAGTCCACGATGGGATTATGAAGGTGGACACTGTGGACTGTGTCCAGCCAGTGGTCCGGTCTTCCTGTATCAGACCAATGATTCCCTTTGTGCCTAGGCTCCGGAACTGACCCCACTACAGGCATCTTGGTCCTTGGAAATCTCCTGTTCTTACCTGATACCTGCAGTCAGATTACTTTCAAATTAAGCTTGACAAAGTCGCTAAAGGGGAAACAGTTGTGTCACAGAATCCAGTTGCATATAGAAAACAGCTGCTCAAGCAAGAGACATTGTTTTTAAAGGAAGAAAAGAATCACTACCGTGCTTAAAACATGAACATAAAACTTACCTTAGAAAGGCCAGAAGAGGCCTGTAATTAACACAATGCTAAGTGGCTGTGTTTCGATGAAAAGCTGCTTTTTGGGGGGACTTATAATTTGGTCATAAATATTATGGACTGAAATGGGATCCAAGGCTTTCACCTGAATGCCCTTTCCCCTTCCAGCCTCTGCTTTTCAAGGCTGATCCATAAAAAACACACTTATTTATATTTTCCTTGTGAGTGTACACAGTCTATTCTGGTGTGTGTGTGTGTGTGTGTGTGTGTGTGTGTGTGTGTATACATGAATGTGCATACCACAGCACAAATGTGGAGGTCAGAGGACAATTTGGAATTGTTTCTCTTTTTCACCATGTGGGTTCTAAGGGTTGAACTCAGGCTGCTAGGCTTGGCAGCAAGCACCTTCACCCACTCAGCCATCTCACCACCCAGAGGCTGATCTAAAGGAAGTTGAAAGCCTATTCCCAGATGCAATCTAACATGAACATCTGCAAGGGCAGACACCTACCCCTATCAGAACATGTGCACACTGCCAACCCTTCCCCAGGTGGCTGCAGGACAGGTTTAAGGGATTTAAGGCAGAGGCCAGAAGCAGCAGGAGGAGGCCCCAGCAGTCTCTAGCCTCTGGTGCCTAAAATGTGTGGAGCCTTTGAAGTTCCCACAACTCAGGTGGAAGTCTCTCCCTGCAGCCTGAAGAGGAGGATGTCATTCCTTTTCAAATAAAGGGGGAAATTCCTTAGGACCTGGTTTTTTCCACTAAGCAAACCCTAAAAAGGATATTCTCTAGAGGACGGAGTCAGGGGAGGATGTCCTCCATCTCCTCAAAGTTGTGAGGAAAAGAAATGGGAGTCCTGGTGTGAGGTTTGAGCAATATTAAGTAGAAGGAAGCAAGGAGAGGACAGCAGGGAGCTCAGGAGGGAGCCAGGGGACTGGAAGCAGCTCTCAAACCCATGTCTTTGGACTGGCAGGATGGTTCACTTGCGAAAAGCTCTTGCCATGCAGCACTGATGACCTAAATTCAATCCCCTGAATGAATTATGGCAGTTCACACCTGTAATCCCAGTCCCAGCACTTCTCTGGTGAGATGGGAGGTGAGGCAGCTTGCATGTGGAGTCCAGTGGCAGAAAGAACAAGAGAGACACTGCCTCTAAAACAAGGTGGAAGGAGAGAACTGACTCCTGAAAAGTTGCTCTCTGACCTCGACACAGGATGTAGTGCACACAGACACACATAGACACACACAGACACACACACACACACACACACACACACACACACACACACAAATAAATAAACACAAATAAGTCTTTAAAAGAGATATGGTCAGTTTCCATACTGAACACAGAGTCCTTGGTTCTTAACTCTAACCTAGGTCTGCTGGTAGTAGAACCCACAAAATACAAACCAGAATGACCTCTTGGAGCCTTCATCCTCTCTTTTCCCATAGTCATGTGGAACCGCACCTGGAAGTTCCCACAGACGTGAGACTCCTGCTTAACTGTTTAAAACAAATGGTTGCTCACATTTGTCATCCTGTTTTTATGCCTTTAGTTTATTAAATATATTTTATTTATTTACTTTTACTTTGTGTGTATAAGTGTATTGCTTGCATATATGTAAGTGCACCCATGTCGTACAATGTCCATGGAGGTCAGAAGAAAACATTCGATCCTTTGGAACTGGAGTTACAGACGGCTGTAAGGTGCCATGTGAGTGCTGGGATTTGATTCCAGGTCCTTCGCAAGAGCAGCCAGCACTCTTAACCACTGAGGCATCTCTCCAGCCCCTTCAGTTTCTTATATATTTTTTCTTTTTTGAGACAAAGTCTCATGTAGCGCATGGTGGCCTGAACTCCCTATGTGGCTGAGAATGAGCTTGAGTTTCTGATCCTAATGCTGCCACTTCTGAAGTGCTGGGGTGACAGTGCTTTATAGAACCATGCTGGGTTTATGTGGTATCGGTGATGGAATGCAGGCCTTGAGCATGATAGGCAAACACTCTGTGAATGGAGCTACGGCCCCAGCCCTTACCTACCTTGTTATTTTTCTCCTTTGTGTGGGGCTCCCTACTGTAGACATAAAAGTGGAGGGCTGGGGGACAGAAATGTCCCTCAGGTTTAAAGCTGGTAGTACGATCCTGGCCTCTGTTTACTTCCCTCCTCCTGCGCAGGCTGAACCATTCCTCATTCTGTAGCTCAGAGGTGGCCTCAACTATATCACAGTGCCACAACCTTGGGACGTCCATTCAAGATGAAGGAAGTGCATTAGGAATCTTAGTCCCTCTTACAGGCAATGATAAGCAGGCCAGTGAACCATATAGCATATCCACGGACCTGTTTGGTGCATTGTTATTGGGCTCAGTGTGAGGTCAGGTGGACAATGGGCAATTATCCCATTTTTTTTTAAGATTTTTAAAATTACTTTTGGTTATGTGTATGTGCGTGTCTGCTGTGGGTTTGTACACAGGAGTGCAGGTGCTCATAGAGGCAGAGGTGTCAGATCTCCTGGTGCTAGAGTTATAGGAAGTTGTAAGCCACTTGTCCAGAATGCTGGGGACCGAGTCCTCTGTAAGAGCAATATGTGCTCTTAACTGCTGAGCCATTTCTCCAGCCCCAGTTCTCCCACTCTTGACTCCTGGATGGACAGATCAAGTAATAAAGACTGGAGCAAAGCCAGCAGCGCTTTATCAGGTGACATCAAATTGCTGGCTTCAGGGTGCTGAGGATGTAGCTCAGTGAGTAGAGTGTTTAACCACCATGTACAAATCTGTGCTCCATCTCCAGCACCACATAACCTGGGTGTGGTGGTACACATCTGTAATCCCAGCACTCAGGAGTTAGAGGTAGGAAGATCAGAAGTTCAAGGTTATCCTTGGTTACATAGCAAGCTTGGGACTATGCAAATAAAAATATGCTGGCTTCACAGTCAGAGGTCGAGTCAATTCCCACCTGAGCAATCTTGGGCAACAATATGAGCCTCAGTTTCCTCGTCTTCAAAGTGGAGACTGGGAGACTTTACAAGATCATTGCAAGGATCAAATAAGGAGACAGTGCCCTGGCTCTGCGCAGGCCTAACATCTAGCAGGAGCTCAATGAACGTAAACTCCTGTCATCTGGGAGATCTAGTGCATTGGATTAAATATTGCAACAGATTAAAGATGATGGGATGGATGTGACTCTACTGGGGTGCTGTGCTGTAGTAACCACAGCCTATCCTCAAAGGCTCATGCATACTGTGATGGTTACTTCTATCAGCTTGATAGACTCACCCATGAGACAAGTCTCTGGGCATCCCTGAGAGGGATTATCTATATTATGTTAAGTGAAGTGGGAAGACTCACTCTGAATGTGGATGGCACTTTCTATTGATAGTCCAGACATAAGGAGACTGAGGGAAAAGCTTTCGCTTTTTTCCCAGATGTCTTTGTGTCTTGCTGGTGCGCGCTGCTGCCACGGCTGCTGTTGCTGCCGTCTTTTGTTGATGTCGGAACCCAGTTTCTTCAGCCTTCCAACCTGGACTGAAGACCAGTGGTTCTCCAGGAGTTCTCTAGCTTTCTGTGTCAGCTTCCGACTGCTGAGACATCCATCTATCTTCTTGGAAAGAGCAGCTGCAGCCTTTCCAGTGTGAAGATAGCCATTATTGGGCTACTGAGCCCTCATTGTGCAAGCGCATCTAATAAATGGCCTTTAAATATATCTTCATTGTCAGCTGTATTCCTCTAGGGAACTCTGACTGACATATATATATATAATATATATAGATAGATAGATAGATAGATCTATCTATCTATCTATCTATCTATCTATCTATCTATCTATGTAATCTTAAATAGCAGACTGCCCCTCAGTAACCCCATTCGCAGAGTGGGCTAGGGTCTGGTCAAAGGAATGTCGTAACTGCCTGTCGCCCACGCTCCCACCCCCTCATCCGTCCCTTTCCTCCATGGTCTTCACCCTACAGAACTGGACATACAATGCTACTCCTAGCTCTTTTGCCCTGTCAAGCTCTCACTGGTTCACCAAGTTGGACTTCGGTAGTATTTTTATATTGGTCTGTCATCAGTTCCCTATCTGGTGTGAGTAGAAGTTTGTTCATAGTCACACAACATCCCTCCTGTCCTCAACTCTGGTCCATGAACTCCTTCAGGTTACTGATTGGTTTCTTTGATTGACACGAGAGACATGCTCAATATCATTGGTTGAATGAAAAGGTGACTGGGGCCCATATGTCCTAGGAGTTCTGGCAGGGGCATATTGGTCTCTGTCTCCTCCTACACTGACTGTCTGGTTGGCAGATCCTAGCATCTATTGTTTACTTTGGAATGGATTCCCTTCCTCCGCTACTCCTTATGAATTGTGCTGTGCACATTCAATAGGAGGTGTTCTCTACTTTGGTGCAGTTCTGCTAATCGGTAAGATTTGGTGCTATCCTTGATGTGTTCTTCACTCATGATGAGAGAAGGGAAAGGCATTGAAGCCACCATGGTTTATCCGGGAGAATCTTCTTTCCCCCATTCATCCCTGGAGTTTCATCTCAAGGGCAAGGAGGGCTTGGATTCAAGCTGAGCCAGAGGAACTGTTTCTCACAGAATTCTTCTCTGAGGAAGATCCAAGATCTATAAATATGTGTTATGCCTAAGGACAAGCTAAATCAAGGCAGAGCAGTTAGTGTGAGGGTAAGCTAGACTGGATTAAGAAACTAGTACAGCAGACCTTTGGGTGTGTCTGTGATGAGACAATTAGATCATGAGGGTTCTGATCTAATGAGTAAATTAATCCTTTGATGGACTCATAACATGATGGCATTATTGGAAGGTGGTGAAAGGTGGAGGCCTCATGGGAGGAAGTAGGTCACTGGTTGCTTCGTCCTTGGAAACTGTATCTGTCTTGACCACGTCTTATATGCCTTTTTCTCTGTTTGTTTTGTTTTTCTCTGTTTGTTTTCTCTGTTTCTCTTGTCACCCCATCGTGTGAGCTGTTAGGCTCTGAACCATCCTTTCTGTCCTTATTGACTGAAACTATGAGCCACAAAAAACATTTCTTCCTTTAAGTTTCTTTTCTCAGGTGCTTGGCCACAGTGACTCAGAAGCCTGACTAATAGAGTTGGTTCATAAATCATTTCTGTTCTGCCCAAAGTGGGTTCTTTGTTTTTCTAGGGAGGGGCCTCTACCCCTGCCAGAATAGTTGGCTTTTTTGATACTGGAAGGAAGGAGTTGGAATGCTGAGCTCCCGAGAGGTGCCAACACTGACCAGCTGAGTCAAGCTGCTGGGGACTGACTCTTCCCTGTAGTGCCATGGTGGCAATGATGATGCTGATGATGGTGCTAAAGGTAATGAGGGAGGAATGATGACGGTGGCGGTGAGGATAATGATGGTGGCAATGATGGTGATGGTAACGATGACAGTGGTGATGATGGTGGTGATGGTGGTAGAGTAGTGCTGGTGATATTGGTGAATAAGATAATGATGTAATTATGATAATAGTCTTCATGATAGTGGCAATGGTGATGATATTCTGGTGATGGTGATGATGATGAAGACGATGTTGGTGATGGTGACTGTGATGGTTGATTTTACTTTTCACAAATTAGAATCATCTAAGTAGGAGGTCTCAAATGAGGAATTTTCCTAATTGTTATAGGAAGACCCAACCCAAATGTGGGTAGCTGCTTCTGGCAGCAGTCCAGATAAAAAGGGCTATGGCAGAAGGGTGATCGTGTTTTGCTTGTTTGGCCTTTCCTCTTGCCGTTAACTTAATTTATCTTACTGTTGCTGAGGCTATAAAGCCGATGTTTCAAGACTTCCATCATAGACGAAGGACCAGTGACTCTCCAGAAAACCTCTAGGTTCCTGCCTTAACTTTTCTCAGTGATGGAGTGTTATGTGGAAACAGAAGGTGAAATACACTCTTTCCTCCCTAAGTTGGTTTTTGTCAGGCTGAAGGTGATGGTCATAACTGTGATGACAGTGATGGCTATGCTGCTGCTGCTGGTTGTACTTGTAATGATGATGATCATGATGACTGTGATAGTGGCAATGGTAGCAGTGGATGATGGTGGCGATAGTAGTGACAGATGGTAAGCTGCAACCAACCTGCCTTTTTGAGTTGCTGCACAGACCCAATGTAGCTCCCACATACTTTTCAAATGTATATGAATGCATTCTCATTTTAGTGGTAACAACTGAAGAACCAACCTGGACAGATAACTCTGCTTTGGATGCTTTTGTTCTTCAGTGTAAAAATGGCCTAGAGGAAGCATATTTCACAAAACTGCTCTTTGTTCTTCCTGGACCTCAAGCCCTCCCTGGTACAGGACCATCCAAAGTCCAAGGACCTGACCAAAGGCAGGAATGATCCGTTCAACCATTACTAAGCCACATTATGGTCCTATCATGATCTACTCCAAGATATAAGTTATGATTGGTATTCATTGGGCTTTGAATCTTGATCAGGAATATTCCATTGTGAAAGAGCTGCTTGGGCATGGCTTGCTGATATCAATAATGCAATTATGATTTAATTGATTAATAGACACTAATGATTAGTAATTAAGGCATAACCTGTTAACTATGGAAAAAAATCTTACAAAACCAGTCCGTTGTTATTAGCCTGTCAATGGAAGGATGTCCTTGTTTCTGGGAATTGTTCTCCTGGCCTACAGACAAGGAGGATAGCAGAATCAGCTTTCATTTGTAATAAAAGTTATAAATAAAATAAATGACACTTATTAACATGTTCCTAAGAATCCACCAATCACCCTTTGCTTCACTATGAAAAGTGAGCTTTGTTGATATGAAATTAGCCTTTAATCTCTGATCTGAAGGTGACCTGTTCAGGAGCAAGCCTTCCCTGGGGATTAGCATAGGTGGACTACAGAAGGAGTTTCACTGTCTGAAATTCTGGGCTTCTATTGCATTCTTCCTTCTTTGATTATCGAAAACTTTCCTCTGTGGCTAATGCTCAGGAACAATGTAATATGTAACTTCTAATTAAAGTTTTCAATATGAGGCAAAAATTGTAATGAATGAATAAGTAACGACTGCATAATGGAAGTCTATTAGCCAAGTGAATATACTCTTTTAAGTCAAATTTCTATACCACTTTTGTATTATCTCCCATCAGAAGAGAACGTGCAATTACCAATTTTATCTTATCTGGGCTTATTATGAAAGAATAGTAAAGGAAACTTCATTCCAGGAGTCATAATGTGAGTTTTGATTAATAGGGGCCTCTTATGTGACAAGAATATTTCTCTCAGGCAAAATGTACAATTGGCTTTCTGTCTGAACTGGCTTGGAAGCTACATCTCTGTGAAATGATCGTTCAACAATTGAACATATGTGTCTACATAGATGTCAGAGTCTCAGGACGCTCCAAAGTCTGAGAAAGACAGGTGTTCTACTTTACATCAACTGTCAATTTGACACAATCTAGAATTACTTGATAAAAGAGTCTCAATTGAGCAATTATCTTTATCAGGTTGGTCTGTGGATGTGTCTGTGAGGGATTGCCTTGATTGTTTTAATTGATGCATGAGGGTCCAGTCCTGAAGAAAGCTAGCTGAGCATGAGCCAGTGATCAAGCCAGAGAACAGCTTTCCTTCATGGTTTCTATTTCAAATTCCTGCCCCCACTTTCCTTAATGATGAACTATAACCTGAAGTATTAACCAAATAAATTTATTCTTCCCTTAAGTTGTTTTTGGTCATGGTACTTATCACAGCAACAGGGGCAAGGAAGGAGTTTCCCCAATGCTCTGCAAAGAATGGGATGGACCAGATGTCCCCACTCTCTTTTGCCCTAGAGGTAGTAGGGACTGGTCCTTTGCACAAGGATGGTTCTGTTTGGAACTGTTATCTGGTTCCTTTTTTCTGAACTGTCTGACTTTGCACAAGAATGCTATCCCATCTGAGGCCCATTTCCCTAGGTAGAGATGAAGCTGCTACCTCCAAAGAGAGCCTGTTGGTCTGCTTTCCAAAATGCCTGAGAAAACTAACCTAAGGGAGGAAAGACTGAGGTTTGGCTATTGGTTTCAGAGGTTACTGTCAATACTAAACTCAGTTGTATCTGGGCCTGCAGGGAGGTGAATGCAGAGAGGTAGATGCAGTGGGATAGATGCAGTAGAGTAGATGCAGTGGAGTGGATGCAGTGCAGTACGTACAGTGGGGTGGGTGCAGTGAGATGGATGCAGTGGAGTGGGTGCAGTGGGATGGAGGCAGTGGGGTGTGTGCAGTGGGGTGTGTGCAGTGGGGTGGGTGCAGTGGAGTGGGTGCAGTGGGGTGGGTGCAGTGAGATGGATGCAGTGGGGTGGATGCAGTGAAGTGGGTGCAGTGCGGTGGGTGCAGTGTGGTAGATGCAGTGGGATAGATGCAGTGAGGTAGGGAGCATGTGGTAGAGCAAAACTGTATACTCCATGGTAGCTGAGAAGAAGGAGAGAACCAGGAGGAAGGAAAGGAGAGGAAGAAGGGGAAGGTGAGTGGAAGGAGGAGGGAGGGGAGAGAGGGAAAGGGAAAGTGAGTCACAAAGTGAGATGGGGGAGGAGGGAGGAGGAATGAAGGGGTGAAGGGAGGAGGAAGGAGGGAGGACAGGAGAGGAGGAGGAAGGAGGGAGGACGGGAGAGGCACGGAGGAAGGCCCTCTTCACAGGCCGCATCCAGTGATCCTCCTCCTACCTTCTACGGCCTCCTGATGTTTCCTCTTCTCCCAACAGCCATTTGTCTCAAAATCCATAGTGAGGTCAGAGCCCTCGTGGGCCCATCGCTTCCTCAGGCCCTTTCTCTGAACACTGCTGCACTGGGGATCAAGCTTTCAACATGAGCTTTGGGCGAGGGGCACATTTCAAATCCAACCCACAACAGGATTTTACTGTAAGAACCGAGAGGCATGTTTTGAGCCATGTTCTCCTGTGGCTTCAACTCTGCAGTAAAGGATGCGCTTGAACTCCTGACGCGTCTGCGTCCACCTCTAGAGTACTAGGAGTGCAGGGATGTGCCACCATCCTTGGTTTACGCTGTGCTGGAGATAGAGCCCAGGGCCTCGTGAATGCTAGACACACACTCTACCGAGTGAGCCACAGCCCTTGCCCCAAGGAAGACGATGTTTTGACACACAGTCATAATCATAATAAACGAAGGTACTACTTGCTGATGTACACTAGGTCGCTCCCTAACCCAGGAATGGCTTGATTCAAGTCAAAGCACTCCACCACACACCCCTAAAGTCCTTGAGTTCTCTCCTCCTCACTGAAGCTGCTTTGATGGTCTTGTTGATCCCATCTCCAGGGAAGGCTTGATTGGTACAGGAACCCTGGTCATAGCTGTCTCACCTCCAACAGGGATGAGGCCACTGCTACCCATCCACCTTTGCCAAGAAGCAGAGGTAAAATTTAATTATATGGAACAAGTACCTATTTTCTAGCATTTGGAAGAATGACTCAATGCCTTCAATAGCACATACTCTTTGACCAGAAATTTCTCTTCTAGAAGTTTATCAAAAAGAAAGTAATTGAAGAGGCTGAAGACATGACTCAGTAGTTAAGAGTACTGGCTGCTCTTGCAGAGAGAACCCAGGTTCCATTTCTTTCTTGCACCCACATGGCAGCTAACAACCGTCCACAAATTCAGCTCCAGAGGATCTGGCAGCCTCTTCTGGCCTCTGTGGACACTGAAAGCATGTGGTGTACTCACATATTAGCACCTATATGGTGGCTAACAACACTTATCTACATAAAATAAAAATTAATTATTTAATTAAAAAGGAATTAACTGAGTCTGGAGAGATAGTTTAGTAGGTAAAGTACTTTCTGAGCAAGTATAAAACCTCAATTTGGATCCCTAGCATCCTGTAAAACACCAAAAAATTCTAGTGCTGGGGAGGGAGAGAAAAAGAGGATTCCCTGGAGCTTGATATCTAGCCATGCTAGCCAAATTGAGGAGCTCCAGGTTCACTGAAAAATCCTGTTAAACAAATAAAAGAATGTTGAGGAAGACACACATCATTGACCTATGGCCTCCAAATATATGTGTATGTGTACCTACATGCACACACACACACACACACACACACACACACACATACACACAGAGAAAGAAGTTGAGCAAGCATGAAAGTGCCTATGTATAGACACTGTGTTGTCTCAGAACTATGGGATCCTCTCTTGTCAGTTAAAGGACAGATCAACAGATCAGGTAATGTAGAAAGATGGTTATGATACAGTAAGTGTAAAATCAGGTTACAAAACACACTATATCATATGATCCTGTTTGGGGGAAGAAAGACTTAGGAGTGTTTAATGAGATAATAAAATCAGATCTAATAAGGTGGCTTAGAAGGTAAAGGAGATTGCCACCAAGTCTGAGGACTTGAGTTCAATCCCCGGGCTCCACATGGTGGAAGGAGAAGACAAACTCCAGCAGGTTATCCTCTGACCTCTACATACTTGCCGTGACAACAACAACACACAGAATAAATAAATGTAAAAATTAATTTAAAAGATAAACATCAATTACTTTAGGATAATTCACAAGAGTTATTTTACATCTTTTCCTTTGCTACGTCTATATTACAGTTTCTAAAAATAAGTGATATGAACTCTTTATTTAAACTAATGAAAAGCCAGTGCTGGAAAGCTGGCTCAGTGGTTAAGAGCACATGCTGCTCTTACAGAAGATCTGAGTTGGGTTCCCAGCACCCATGTGGGGTGATTCACAACTGCTTGTAATTCCAGCTTCAGGGAATCCAATGCTTCGTTCTGGTCTCCATGGTCACCTGCTCCCACATGGCACAGACACACACACAAAGACACACACACACACACAAACACACACACACAAATAATAAAAAATAAATTTTCTTTTAAAAAAAGAGCAATAAGGACTGGAGATGTGATTCAATGGGTAGAGAGCTTGCATGGCATGAACAAAGCCTTGGGCTTCGTTCCTAGTACCATGCAAACTGGGCATGGTGGTTCACAACTATAATCCCAACACTCAAGATGCAGAAGCAGGTAGATCAGAAGCTCAAGGTCATCCTCCGCTACATAATCTCAGAAAAAGGCAATAAGAAGCTGGAGACACGGCTCAGCAGTTAAGAGCATTGGCTACTCTTACAGAGGATCCAGGTTCAATTCCTAGCACCTATATGGTAGCTAATAACCATCTGTGACTCTAGTTCCTGGCTCCTGCAGGTGGGGGTGGTAGCGGCCTACCCCCTCTGCAGACAAGGGCTCTGAAGGAGGAGGAATAAACACCCAGGATGCAGGGGTAATTGGCTTCTTCCTTAAGACTTTCCTTTTTGAGGCAGAATGCTATAACTGGAAGGCTACAAACACTGGCCCAGGGAAGACAAAGCCACCAAAAAGAGGATGTTTGGGGGCCTAAGGTGTCGGGCCTTGTCATCAGACTCTGGGATGTTGTTTGGCCAGGTTTCCTAAAACCCAGTAGAACACAACACAAAGGCACTGCTGGGCTCCAAGCCAACATGTAGCCGCTGCTCATGAGGGAGAGCCTGAGCTGCCCGCTTTGTGACCTGACCCCTGCTGGCCTCTGACCTGGCCCTCCTTCCCTTTCCCTCCATCCCTCTGCTAGTCACTTAGAATCAGCACTGAGAAGTAAGAAGCATATCAAGACATTTTCTGGTGAGTTTTACAGGCTGTGTCTGCATCCACCCCGACTCCACAAACAAAAACTTCATGTGTATATCTGTGGGGGGTGCACGTGTGTGGGTGCACACATGTGCACGTGCATATGTACATGTGAGCATATGTGTGTTGAGCCTAGAGGTCAACCTTGGGTATCTTCCTCAATGGCTGTCCACCTAGTTTTAAGGCAAGGTCTCTCACCTTTACTTGGAATTCACTAATTTGTCTATGCTGCCTAGCCAGTGAGCCTCAGGGTCCTCCTGTTTCCACCTCCTCAGCGCTGGATTTACAAGCATGTGCTACCTTGTCTACATTTTTTGTAGTGGTGTGTGTGTGTGTGTGTGTGTGTGAGATTGTGTGATGTATGAGTGGTTACATGCATGGCTGTATGTGTGCAGACTGTGGGTATCTTCCTTGACCACTCCCCTGTTACATGTTGAGGCAGGGTCTCTTCATTTGAACTCAGAGCTCGTTGATTCACGTAGTCTAGACAGTCAGCTTGCTCCAGAGATCTCCTGTCTCATCGTCTGTGAGGATTACAGGGAACAACACCCTTATTTGCTTTTGTGTGAGTGCTGGTCTTCCAAACTCAGGTCTTCATGATTGCTCGGTAAGTGCTGTACCCACTGAATCACCTCCCCAGCTGTATTTTCTTTAAAATAGGGAATATATTTGCTTGACTCAAAATAGAAAGTAAATTCAATGTAATCCAATACAGAATTCAGGGGGAAGTCCACTGTCTGTTGTTTACCCCAGATATTCCCTCCCAGTTCCCCGCCTCATAGACAACCAGTATGACCAGTTTCATCTGGACACAGGAGCACCAGTCTCCTATCATATACAGATTTCCCCAGCCCTCAGACCAACAGGATTACACCCCATGTTGCATTCAACTTGCTCCTCGCTCAATGAACTCTTTCGTAAACTGCTCTCTAGTGGTCTGTTAAGAGGCTGTTCATTTTCTTTCATCCTATTCCTTCTAGGATTTTCTTGGACTAATATATCATGCCTTCTTGAACTTGGCCCTCAGGATGGTTTCCTTGGCCATTTAGGTGGTTTCCAGTCTTTTGCTCTTGCAAACTGTGCTGTAATAAATAACCAACTCTGCAGTCACTTCCCAGAACTCTGTTTGGGTGAGGATATTTGCAGGACTCATTCCTAGAAGAGGAACTACTGGGTGACAATCCTGCACATTTCTAATTGTGATAGGTATGATCACATTGTCCCACACAAATGTCGTGATAGTTGGTACCTACACAATAATGTTTGACATGATTAGTTAATATCCATTCTTGGCTCCCCATGGACAAGCCACATAGAATGTGTCTGCAGGTCAGGGTTCCCAAAGGGTACCAATTAGTAAAGTTTACTTCAGTTGTTCCTCAAACTGCAGCAGACAAAGGGTTTTGGCCTCTACATGTCCATCTTCAAGGATCCATTCTGACTTCTACTAGGTGCATATCCTTCCTTCCCATCTGACTTGGGCCTATGACCAGGCTTGACCACAGAACTGAAGAGCAGTGGAATGATACAGAGAAGGGCCCAGTCCTGGGCATAGCCTCTGACCTCCTGAATCGAGCACTGCCTAAAGCTAATTATCCTGAATTTCAAGGTGACTTGACCTAATGAATGTCCTCATGACCACATACAACTCCTTTCATCGTTTTAATTAACTAACTTATTTGTTTATAAATTTTGAAACAGGAGTTTGTGTATCCTCCGGGCTGGTCTGGAACTCACTTCAGAGCCAAGAATGACCATAAGCCTCCAGCTCTCCTGCCTCTTCTTCCAAAGTGCTGAGATTACAGGAGTGTGCCCCCAGATCCAGTTTGTGTGATGCTGAGGATCGAGCCTAGGCCTTTGTACATGTGAGGTAAGCATTCAACCAGCTGAGCCACAAGTCCTCCTTTCTTCTGTCTATATAGAGAGGCACTCTTTGGGTTATAAAGCATTCGTGTACACACAATGTGCCTTATGAAATGGTTCCATGGGAGAAGAAATTACATGGATGTGAATATACCTTTCCTCTGTTTATCTCAGGGACAAGGTGGATTCTCAGATCATCTGTTCAATTCCATCAATATTGTGTTCAACCCTTCTGTTGAGTTCTAGTAATGACCAAGAAACACTCTCAAGGCAAAGCTGGAGGTTTGCTTGTTGTTCATAAGAAGACAGGGATGGAATCTGCAATGCATCTGGAATGTCCTATCAGTAACATTTTTCCCTTAGATTTAACATTAGAGAAGTGATGAGCCTCCCATGCTGAGAAAAAGGGACAGAAATGTGTCCCGAAGTATCTTTGTTCCAACTACTCACAGCTGCTGGGATCCTACTATATTTGACCTGCATAATGATGACTTATGTAAGCTAGGCAAGGTCTCTCTGGACTTGAAAATGTAGTAAATTTGACAATATCTACTTGAGGCTTTTGTACAATATTTTGCTTGAAGAAGATTCAAAGACTCAAAACTATATGAAAACCGCTGGGAAAGAACACCTATTCTTGTAGTCCTTTTTAAGTGTTAAATATTGTCCTCTCCTCCTGGCTCCATCAGGTCACATTCCCTGGTGGCCCATCTACCATTCACAGCAGACCCGTGGAGGAGGCCCAGGACACAACTGGCCTTCTAGAAGTGGTCCAGCATCCTCTCCACCTGTAGAGTTCAGCAGCCAGCTGTCTGATTGCAGCCTTGGCCCTGGCCATTCAGACTCTCCAAATAGTTGCTCATCTGTATTCTCTTGGACATCTAGACAAATCCTTTCTCTTTTAGAAAACACAGTCAGGCCAAGTTTTTAACCCAAAGTGTGTCACATAAAGCTGCAATAAACTCTGTTCAAATACAGCCTTGTGGAAAGTCAGCCCTATCTGAAGATTTTCTTTGTCATTTATGTACATGTGTGTTGGTGTGAATATATGCCTGTGTGTGCAGGTGCCTGTAGAGACCAGAAGTGGACATCGGATTCCCTGAAGCTGGAGTTATAAGTGGTTGTGAGTCACATGTTGTGGGTTCTGGGAACTAAATTCAGATCCTGTGCTAGAGCTGCAAGCACTCTTAAACTCTAAGATGTCTCTCCAGACTCAAGTAAGCCTTATTTTGGTCACAGAGTTGTTACTCTCTCTCAGGGAGAAGGGAACATATTTAGAGACATTTGGTGTAATTAAGGTCTTTGAGAAGTAATGTGCAATTCTGATTTAGAAACTATCAGTGGCACTCTCTAAGGCCTAGGTCTGGGAATGCTCTGTACCTAGGAGGAAGACTTAGCGAACACATCACCAGCATCATCAACATCATCAGGATCTAACTTCTCGAAGGAAGCAGATTTGGGACTGTTTGTATCCAGTATGAGGTAAAGACAAGGCTTGAATTGAGGAAGATTTAAGGAGAGATTAGAAGAAGAGCAATCAGGATGCAATCACCCCCAGCCAGGATGGTCAATCCTCATTGTTAACCTGACTGAAATTAGAATCACCATCACCATGGAAACAAACATCCAGATGCATTTAAGAGGGTGTTTCTAGAAATGTTTAACTGAAGAAGCAAAATGCATCATGAATATGGATTCACTGAAGTGGGAAGACCCACCTAAGTGTGGGCAGCACCATTCCATGGGCTGGGGTCCTGGCTGAATAAAAAGGAGAATAGGAGCTGGGCATCAGCATTCCTCTCTCTCTGCTTTCCGACTATTGATGCACTGTGATCAGCTGCTGCCATGCATTTCCTACCATGATGGACTGTATCATCAAACTGTGAGCCAAATACATTTCAGTTGCTTTTGTTAAGTATTTTGCCACACAACAAGGAAAGAAACTCATACACTAGCAAAGTCAACTTGTTGGTTTGTCCGAGATATGAAGTTAACAGCCCCAAATGTTGAGGAAGTAGAACTTGTCACCAGCTTCCACACTTGGAGCTTCCTGGGGGAATAAGAGATATAGGAAAACACAGAGCTGTGGATGACTTAGGATTAGAATCACAAGTGCCAGGCTGGGGAAATGTCTCAGGAGTTTAAGCCTTTGCTGCACAAATATGAGAAGTTCTGATCCTAAGAAGCCATGTAAACACTGGATGGACATGTTGGACCACTGTAATACCAGCCTTGGAAGGTGGAGACAGGGGATCCCCAGAGAAAGTTAGATAAAGAAACTAGCCCCAGCAGCAAGCTCTGAATGAGAGGCCCTGCCTCAGTGAATAAGGTGTAGAGCTATAAAAAAGATTCTTAAATTCAACTTCAGGCCTCTACAGGCACACACAGAGGTGCACATGCACCCACACATATATGCACTCACACACATCCTAATATACCTACATGCACATGCACAACACATATATAGACCCATGGGAAAAAAAGACAAAAAAGAATCACAGAGGCCAAGTCACAAGAGTCAAAAGAATGATATAAAGAAAGCAGGCTAGTCTGAAAGAAAATCAAATCACAATTGTTGGAAAGGGGAAAATGGGCTTCTGGTGAGGGAGGGGCTCAGTTGAGAGGAGTGTGCTCATGGGGTTGATTTGGTCAGGCACCAGCAGACACAGGTGACTCTTTCCCTTGGATGCTCAGCAGGCCTCATGCTGACAGATCTTTCCTTCTCCTGGAAGGCTCTGTGGGCGACGCTGCTGCTCTGTGATTAAAATCTTTTAATTAAGGAAGCGTTTGCTCAGGGTGCAGCACATGGCTGATGGAGAGTTTGCTCAAATTGGATTTTTTTTTAGTTAACTAGAAAAATAATAAGAGGAACTTTGCTTTGTGTAAGTCAGAGGGATGTGCCATTCTGAAGGGTGCCTCGTGAGCTACCTGTGAATGAACTTATCTGCTCCTTCCTTCATTTTTCTCCAGCCTGACTCAGCATCACTACTTGTATTAGTTACTTTCCTTGTTACTGTGACAAAACAAAAAACAAACAAACAAACAAAACCAGACAAAAGCACTTAAGGAAGGATTTGTTTGCTCTCAATTTGAGGATTCAGTTCATCATAGCAGGGAAGTCAAGTCAGGAACTTAAGACAGCTAGTCGTATCACATCCACAGTCATGAGCTGAGAGAAATTAATGCACGCACACTAGTGCTCAGCTAGCTTTCTCTACGTTTTATATGGTCCAGGGACCCAAACTAGGGAATGATGCTACCCACTTGGGTCTTCCCACATCAATTAAGGGGGTCAAGACAATCCCCAACAGACATGTCCACTGACCAGCCTGTCTAGGCAATTCCTCACTGAGACTTTCTTCTCAGGTGAGACTATGATGTATCAGGTTTACAATTAAATGTAACCATCACGCAGTCCATCATGATGGGGAAGGCATGGCAGCAGGCGTGTGAGGCAGCTGATCACACTGCCTCCCCAGTTAGGAAGCAGAGAGAGATGAATGTTGGTGCTCAGTTCCCCTTCTCCTTTGTCCAATCCAGGAGCCCAGCCAATGGGTGCTGTCACCCACATTCATGGTGGGTCTTCCCACGTCAGTAAACCCAGTTTAGAAACTCCCTCACAGATATGTCCGCAGTTTGTCTCCTAGCTGATTCTATCTCCTGTGAGTTGACAGTCAATAATGATCATGATGCTATGTAGTTCCTGGCCAGTAAACACTGAATGCTTACTGTGGGCAGCCATGGTGTCAGTTCCTCACAGGAATCATCTTTACCACACAATCCCAAGAGACATGTGCCGTTACCTTGCCTTTTCTGCAGATGAGAAAACTGCAGCTCCTTTGTCTGGTGGACTTTGGTTCCTCCCTTGAAAAGCTTACCAGGAGAGGCAGACAAGAAAAAAGGATGAATTAAAACCCACTTTCTTTCCATTTTACCATTTCTGTGTTTCTGCTATGCTTCTGATAGCTCCAACATGTCATTTCTAACTGAGCCTATCTGTCCAAAGTTCCCTGTACTGCTTCAGAGGTCCCCACACCCAGATTAAAGATATGTCAAGGCCTCTTGATAGCTGACTTCTGGTCCTGACCTAGGCAGGCAAGTGTGTTTACATGGATCCCGTTATCCCAGAGTCTGTGCAGGCCTGCATCTACACTAGATTCCTCCCATGAGGCTCTGCCTTCTACAGTTTTCCCCCACCTCTGAGTAGCACCACTGGCTGGGGCTGGTGACCAAGCCTTCAACACCCGGGCCTTTTAGGGTCAGTTATCCAAACCGAGATGCGCCTTAGGGAGCCTGAATTTAGTTGTGAAGCTGGCATCAAAAAGAGGCCTGCCTGTGAGAGTGTTTTTCTGAGGGATACTCTTCCTGTCTCACACCCAGTCCCAATTTTGGGCAGAAGGCCCAGATTCATAGGGACAGGCATGAAGCTGAACTTTGCCTTGGTATTCATAGCTTTTGTGTGCTTTCTGTTTTAAATTTTATCTGTCTGTCTATCTATCTATCTATCATCTATCTATCTATCTGTCTGTCTATGTTTCCGTATGCACGTGATGTATGTATTTGGGCATTTGTGCCATAGCGTGCTTGTGGAAGTCAGAAGATGAAGTAGGAAAAGATTCCAGGGCTGAAACTCTGGTCAGTAGACTTGCATCACTAGTGTCTTTACTTGCTGAGCCATCTTACTAGCCCTCGTGCTTTCTGCTTTAGATTCTTTTCACCCAGGCTCCCACATTCCAGGCAAGCACTCTAACAACTGAGCTTTAACCCCAACTATGATTTGTTTTAATACCCAAAAGGTACTCTACAACTAAATGTGTGCAGTACTTTTAAAAACCTTTTTCTTAAGAACACTTTCAAGGGCTGGGAGTGTAGCTTCATTGATAGAGTGTCTAGCAATACACAAACCTCTGGTTTCAAACATTGACACAGTATAAACCAGGACACAATTGCAATTGCCCTTGTGGGAGGCTCCCAAACAGCTCTCCTCAAGGGCCAGGCAAAGTTAGCCCTGATAGTTACATGTCCTCAGTTTCTATGCCTACCAATCTTGCGTTTACTTCTGTTTGACTCCCAAATGGAGCTAAACAATTAGGGGAATGCATGACTCCAGAGCCCTGACCTCGACTCCCCAGCTTTCAGAGCCCAGTGTGTATGTTCTGGAAGAACTGGCTTTAACAGTATAATCTGCAGAAGGGTAGACAGTGAACTCTGGGAAGGAAAGTAAGTGTGTGTGTGTGTGTGTGTGTGTGTGTGTGTGTGTGTTTGTGTGTGTCCATCATAACCTTCAGAGAAGGTGTGGCAGAGAAGCTCAATTCATGGCAGCAGGAGAATTCAGGGGAAACTGTTCACATCACAGTAGACCAGGAAATAAAAGCTCACTGTGCAGAGGCTTCAAAGGCCTGCCTTCCATGACCTACTTCGCCAGCTGTAATAAATATGTTGGGTGTATCCACATCCTCTGTCCGGATTTAATTGGGATTAATTATTGCTAGTTCCACTGTTTCTATGGCGTTGGGCAGCCTCATAAGTAGATTTTTATACTGTCTTAAGGATGAAAGGGTTGCCATTTATAGAAGTGAGTCCCTAGCTGTTCTGCTAAGTCACTACCTCCATCGCTGGTCAGACTCTCTGTGGTCTTCTGGCAGAGTCTTTGCAGGTGCTGGACCCTTGGTGTGATGGTTAATATTGACTGCCAACTCCATATAATCTAGAATCACCAGAGAGACAAACTTCTGGACATGTCTGTGAGGAGCTTGTAGACAGGGTTTAATTGAAATAGGAAAACCCACCTTACCTGTGGGTGTCACCACCCATGGGCTGGGTTCCTAGGCTGAATAAAGAGAGGGTGAGCTGAGTACCTGTGGTCGCCTCTCTCTGCTTCTTGTGAGTACAGTGTGACCAGCTGCCTCACACTCCTGCCACCATGTCTTCCCTGCTGTGACAGGCTGTGCCCTCAAGCTGTGAGCCAAAAGAAACCTTCCTCCCCTTAAGTCATGCTCGTCAGGAATTCTGTCCCAGCAACAAGAAAAGCGTGATCCCATTCAGTTGTTCATATTTCATCTAGGAAACAAAACAAAGAGAAATAGGAATTGAACCCTACCTAGTCTAAGCCATTTCTACCTCTTGCTCAGTTTACTAAAGTAACTAGCCACCTGGCTGGTCATCTTGCTCTTGCCCCAAATCTATTCCCAACTCAGAAATCTCTTCAATATCATTTGCAAACATAAACCAGCTCAAGAACACCTCTGCCCAGCCCTGCCACAAGTGGGAATCAAAGTTTCTGTTCTATAACATTTAAATTTATTTCTTCTTCTTTTTTTTTTTTTTTACTTTTTGAGACAGGGTCTCCTTGTAGCCACAGCTGGCCCAGAACTCATTATGTAGATCAGGTTGGCCTCAATCTCACAGAGATCTACCTGCCTCTGCCTCCCAATTGCTGGGATTAAAGGCATGCACCACCATGCCTGGCCTCTTAATTTAATTATTGTAAGTGTGTGTGTGTGTATGTGTGTGGGCAGGCACACACCACAATGTGAGTGTGGAAATGAGAGTATAGCATTGAGTCCTGGGGGCCAAATTCAGGTCATCAGAATTTATGGGAAGTGTCTTTACTTGCTGAGTAATCTCACTAGGCCTAAAAGTTAATGTCCTCATCATGATTCAAAAGACTCTATGAGGATAGTCAAACTTGGTGTGCTCTGGAACCTCCCCCAGGAGCAGGTGGAGTCCATGGATCCCTGCCTCCAGATGCTTTTAATGCAAGAAGTAAAATACGCAGGACTTCAGAGACGTGGGGACTCTCGGTATGCTTGGACCATAGAAACAGAATGCAGGGACTTTATGTCTAAAACAGGAAGTTTACTCTCACAGCTCTGGAGACTGGAAGTTCAAGTTGAGCACCTGCGTTGTTGGGTCCTGGGGAGGACTCTTGTCTTCTTTTGGTTGACAGGTAGCTGCCTTCCAGCTGAGTTTACATGGTCAGTTTCTTGGTACATACCAAGTATGGACAGAATACTCCCTGTCTCCTCGCTTGCCAGCATTGGTACAGTTTCTGTTACTTTTGCAATGTTGTGACCACAGTAAATGTTGTGACAACTTAAAGGAAGAAAGACTTTGGGGCTGGAGAGATGGCTTAGTGGTTAAGAACACTGGCCTCTCATGTAGGGGAGTCAGGTTCAGATCCAAGCACCCACATGGTGGCTATCCACCCTCCTTAACTCCAGTTCCAGGGGATCTGACAGCATCTTCTGGCCACTGTGGGCATTGTATGACAGGGGTGCAACTGCATATATATGCAGGCAAAAATTTATATGCATAGAGAAAAATTTAAAAATAAATTTGTTAAAAGAGGAAAGCTTTGGTTCAAGATTTCAGAGGGTCTGGGGCAGGCTGAGGAGAGAGCTCAGCTGGTAAAGAACTTGCCTTGTAAGCATGAAGACCTGAGTTTAATTCCCAGAACCCGTATGATGGTAGAGTATATTTGTAATCCCAGTGCTAGGGAGACAAAGACATGTGGGTTCCTGGGGTGGGCTGGCCGTCTAGCCTAGCCTAACCAGTGTACTCTAGGCCAGTGAGAGACCCTGTTTCAAAAAACATGGGGGCCAGGCATGGTAGTACATACCTTTAGTCCCAGCACTCAGGAGGCAGAGGCAGGTGTATCTCTATGAGATGGAGGCCAGCTTGGTCCACATTGTGAGTTTCAGGCTAGCTGGGGCTACAGGAGACCCTTTCTCAACAAAAGAAAACAAAACAACCTAAGATGGATCTGAAGAACACCTGAGACTGACCTCTGGCTTCTATATGAACATGCACATACATGTACTCATCCTTACACATACATGTTCATGCATAGTCCCACAAATATATGCATACATACTCACAATAAAAAAAGAGAAATGGGGCTATCAGCAGCAGTCATAACAAATCACAGGAGGAAGTTAGAAGTTCCGGGAAGTCTTGGAGGTCCTGGGAAAGAGTCACTGTCCTGGTAAGGTGCTGTGCTGATTCAGCCTCTAGACCTCTCCCTGTGTGGTTCTCCAGCCTTTCCACCAGGAAAACTTGGTGCTTGCAGCCTGAGTCTGGCTCTAGGCACCAGCGGATGCTTTGGCTCCCAGTAGAAACCCCGTAAATCAGAGCTGAAGGGAAGAAAGATGGAGAAAGTCAGGGTAGGCCACGATTCAAAAGACAGCAGGAAATGAAGACATTTGTTGAAACACATGGCCAAGGGGACTTGAAATGTCTGAGGGGTGAGTCACCAGGTGCTAACCTCGCCTGAGCAGGCTGTGGGCCCGTGGACTGTCGTGGGAATGAAGCTATGAATATACGGGATGGGTTCCAGCCAAGGAGGGATTTTTAGATTAGCTTCTGTTTCAAATTATCTCTTGCTCTCTTACCATCTATTAATACACATGACTGTGAACTGGGTGACTATAAATACTGCACAGATTATTTGACTGAACTATTCATTCAGTTTATTGAGCACCAACTGTATACACACAAAAAATCTTGAGTAACGCAAAGAGAGCATCTGAAAGCCATGTAGAATTTTAAAGTTTCCAGAAACATTCCCCTGTTGATATAAAACCCAGCTCTCATCTCAAAGGAAATAAACTTTATTCTGGAGCCAAACATGAGTGAGTATCATCCAGGAACACAGATTCAGATTACCTGAAATGCCATGCTCCAGTGGGAGTAATAGTTTCATGAAATTTTCATAGCAACAGAGCAAAGGCTATTAAGAACACTCTTACAGAGGATCTGGCTCTGGTTTCCACCATCCACACTGGGCTGCTCACAATGGCCTGTAAGTCGAGCTTCAGGTGATCTGATGCCCTCTTTTGACCTCCACAGGCACTGCATACTTGTGGTGCATGTAAACTCATGTAGGCACAGACAATACATGTTAGTTTAAAAAACACCTAAATCTCAATAGTAACAGAACAAGGAAAGTCATAAATAAAGGTACTTTAAATATGTATAGATAAGAACATGAAGCAGGTAGGTTACAGAAAATGGGCTTCTCTGCTATAGGTTTTAGATGCTATCTGATGGGTTGGTGGAAGTTTACCTAATAGTCACAGGCATGTCAGGCCTCACACAGAGATGAGCATTGAATGGCTATTAAAGGGGTAAAGACAGTCCAAGATAATTTGGCTCTGGATCTGCAACATTCCAACTCTCCACAATCACAAAAGTTCTAACTAGTCAATCAGTCTTACAGAATCTTTAAGAAGTACAGCTCCTGTCTCCTCTGCATAACTCCAGTTTATGTTCATTATCCTCAATGCCACCCTATGAAGGTGTCACTACACTGATTGGTTTGCTGAACGACTGGTCAATTTATTTACTCAAGGAAAATGCTTATGGAATACCTGCCATACACCAGGTACCCTAAGAAGCTGGAAAGAAACAAGGATCTGTCAATGTTGAGGTTATACTTTACAGGAGACAGAGAAGAACACAAATAACTAAGCCAATGAGTAGGCAGTATAAAATGAATGTGATGGCTAATATTGCTTGCCAACCTGACAGAATCTAGAATCACCTAGGAGACACACCTTTGCTCACATGTATGAGGAGATTTTTAGATTGGGTTAATTGAGGTAGGCAGCACCATTCTGTGGTCTGGGATCACATTGAATAAAAAAGAGAAAGTGGGCTGAGCACAGCTTTCATTTCTCTCTGCTTCCTGACTGCAGATGTACTGTGACCAGCTGCCTCATGCTCCTGCTACCATGCCTTCCCACCATGATGGACTGCATCCTCAGACTGTGAGCCAAAATATGCCCTTCCTTCCTTAAGTTGATTTTGCTAGGCATTTTGTTACAGCCAGGAGATAAGTACTACATTCAGGAAGTGATGGGTACTGTGAAGAGCTATAAAGTGAACTATGAATGGGAAGTGCAGAGAAGCCTGAGCAAAGCCAGTGATTGGCTATGCTCTTATGTGGTGTTTCTGGGCTCTTCTCTGAAAAGTCAACCTCAGACAAATGAAATGATCTTTCTGGACCACAGGGTCAGGCGGCTGCACAACAGGCTTATTAATCTAGCTTCAAAATTGTAACCACTGATCTTCAGCTTAAAAATAGTGCTTCATGAGCTGGAGATATGACTCAGCAAATAATAGCACTTACTGCTTTTCTAGAGGACCTGAGTTCAATTCCCAGCACCCACACTGGGTGGCTTGCAACCACCTGTTACTCTAGCAGCAGCAGATCTGACACATTTTTCTGGTTTCCATGGACATTTGTATCCACATACCCTCCTCTCACATACACATACATAAATGTTAAATCTTAAGTAAACAAATGAATGGTGCTCTAGGCTGGGGATGAGAGTCAGTTGGCAGACTGCTTCTGTAGCTTGTGCAAAGTCCTCAGTGCCATCCTTAGACAGCATCTATAATTCTAGCACTCAGGAGGTAAAAGCAGGAAGACCAGATATTCAAGGTCATCATCTGCTACATAGTAAGTTTGAGACCAGCCTGGGCTACATGAGGTTATGACACAAAAGAAGTACGTCAGGAAGCCAGCACTTAGGTTCAAATATCCCAGCCTCTGGGAATGAATCCAGAAAGAAACTCACAGCAAGCTGAGCACTTGGATGCAGAGATACAGCCAGGCAGTACGGAGCTGGCCAGGAGGCAGAATGGAGTGGAGAATGAAGATCCTGTTTGTTTGTAGTTCTTTTCATCAGAGGACTCATTAATAGCTGAACTTTCAGCCTGGGCATTAGAATGAGAGTCTTCGCTTACTTTTGAGGTGATCTAATGCAAGTATTGTCAAAGACACTATTTCTCACCTATGAATTACTTTAAAAAGTATTTTGTTTCATTTCTGTCTGTCTCTGTCTCTGCCTCTGTCTCTCTCTCTTTGTATGTGTATGTGTGTGTGTGTGTGTGTGTGTGTGTGTTCAGAGGTCAGAAGACGGACTGAATCCTCTGAAACTGGAGTTACAGGTAGTTGTGAGTCACCCTATGTGGATGCTGGGAATTGAATTCAGGTCCTCTGAAGAGCAGCACATGTTCCTAATCACTGAGCCCTCCATCTCTCCAGCCCATACACATTCCTTTATAAAATGACACTAGGTAGCAGTTTTTAGTATTAGTTCTCTTCAGAAATAGAACTGTGAATTTGTGTCTCCTGCATCTTTGCCTGCTTCTTCCTTGCTAGACAATGAGCTGGAAAGTGTATTGAAGGTTGCCAGGGGAGAGGGTGTCATTATACATGTTTATTGAGAAGAATTTGTCATGTATAAATTTATAAGAGACACCAAAGGACACACAATTAGTAAAAGCAGCTATTAGATAAAGTATGAATATTTAGAATACGTTTAAGAACTTGCTGGGTGTGGTGGCATGCACCCTTAATCCCAGCACTTGGGAGGTAAAGGCAGGTAGACCTCTGAGTTCAAGGACAACCTGGTCTACATTGTGAGTTCCCAGCCTGCTATGGGTACAGGGAGACCCTGTCTCCAAAAGCACCCCCGCAACCAAAAAAGAAGAACTCCTATTAGTTAACAGTCATAAGAAAAGACTCCTCGATTAAAGATCTGACAAAGAGAGCTGGAGAGATGGCTCAGTAAGTAGAGTGCTTGCCCTACAAGTATGAGGTCTTAAGTTCTATCCCTTAGAATCCTGGTAAAAAACAAAGTTATGTGTGGTGGCAAAGAGTTGCAATCCAAGTTCTAGGATGTGCTGGCCAGCCATTTTAACTGAATCAGTTTGTGAAAAGTTCAATGAGAAATCCTGCCTCAAAAAACAAGCAATTGAAGAAGACACCTGACATTGACCTCTGACTTCCATAAGCAAATACACACACACACACACACACACACATACACACAAGAAAGAAAGTAAACAAATGTGCCAAAGACACATTTGTGGTTTGATTGAGAATGTTCTTCATAGGCTCTTGTTTGAACACTTGATCCCCACCTAGTAACACTGTTGTGGAGGTTATGGAACTTTCAGGAGGTAGAGCCTTGCTGGAGGAAGATTATTACTGGGGGTAGACTTTGATGGAGTACAGCCTTGCCTCACTTACTGTTCTCTCTCTGCTTCCTATGCACAGATGAAATGTGATTTGCTTCCTGACTGTCAGACCAGCCTCACACTCCTGCTGCCATGCCTTTCCTGTCGTGATGGGCTCTATCCCTTTGGAAATGTAAACCAAAATAAACTTTTTCTTTCCTAAGTTGCTTTTCGTCAGGGTATTCTATCACAGTAGCAGAAAAGTAGCTAATACAGATCTGAATAAAGATATCTCCAAATGAATATATGGCTAGATGGCCAGTAAGCACATGAAAAGATGCTCAGTGCCACTGGTCACTAGGGACATGCAGATTCAACCCACAGTGAGAGACCATCTCCAACTTATCATGTAGACTATTATATAAAAAAGAAAACAACTGGTATTTTTCAATGGAGAAATCAAAACAATCCTTCGTGGCTAGTGAGAATAAATAGAAAGCAGTATGGTGGTTTGTTAAACATTTTTAAAACAGTGGGACTGAGGAGATGGTTCAGTTGTGAAAGCATGTGCTGTGCAAACATGAGGACTGGAGTTTAGATCCCCAGGACACACATAAATGCTAGATGGGTGTAGCAGCACACCTTTAATTCCAACCTTGGAGGCTGAGCCAGGGGATTCCCCAGAGCAAGCTGGCTAGAGACTAGCCATGCCACTGAACTCTATGCTTGACTGAGACTGCCCCAGTGAATGATGTGGACTAGATGATCAACTGAGGAAAATTCCAGACATCAACCTTGGGCCTCCTCATGGACAGGCACATGCACACCATTACATATGCAAAAACATGTACACACACAGAACACAGACATAGACACACGCAAAAGGAAAAATGGTAAAAGAAAAAAAAATATCACTGCCATATGACTCAGCAAATCTGATTCTGGGACTGTATTCAAAAGGATCAGAAGCAGGATATTAAACAGATCTTTGTAATCCATGTTCTTAGCAGTTTACTTACAATAACCAAAAGGTGGAAACAACCCAGATGTTCACAGACAGATGAATGGGAGAAGAAAATGTGACATCCACATCCATGGACTATTAGGCAGCCATAGAAGGGGAGAGAATTCTGGCATAGGCGATAACAACTTGACGATGTTATGCTAAGTGAAACAACCAGTGACAAGAAAGGGCAACTATCACATGATTCCACATTTATAAGGTATCTCCAACAGAAAAAGTCACTGAGACAAAGGGTAGAGTGGTGTTTTCCAGGAACTGGGAGGAGGGAAAGGGCGGGGAGCTGATGAAACATGGATTGAACTCATGCCCTTAAACTTGTACAGTAAACACTTTACCCACCGCCATCTCCCTAGCCCCAATGAAAACAATTTATAGCCAATAAAATGCATGTGTTCTTTGACATGTATTGCATTTCCTTCACATTCCACTCATGTCTATACATATACGTATTTAGCCAATTGTAGATCTTTGCTTATAATACTCACCCACCCTCTTGTATTTCAGATAAAGACCTTAGCTTAGACTCCTCAGCATAGAATCACTGGGCCAGAAAGTGTGAGGGTTTCAAAAGCATTTAAGTCAAATTAGCAAGATGTTCCCCACTCCCGAAACTCCCAGCCCTCTCCAGTGGGTAGATGCCATCTCCCCCAAATGGCCTTCAGCTGCCTTCCTCATCTGTAAAGCATAGCCCTGTCCCCTCTGTGGCCATTCATCCTGTCACAAGCAGACCCATCTGGTAGAAAGGGAGGGCTGCATTCTGGCAGCCAGCCAGCCAGTCCTCCACAGTGATGGAGTTAGAGGACTGAGCTGCAGGTGGCAGTGGATGGTAGTAGTTTGTGGTCATGAAGGATCCTGAGATTGGAGTGAAGTCCTGGGTAGGGACAGAGGATATGAATGGAAAAGGGCCTACCACCGGGTCTCTAGGCATGCATCTCGGCAATGGGGCCTAAGTTGGAAGCTTTGAGGTAGGCTTGAGGAAACTGAGCCTTGGAATTTCTGAGGAAGGAGAGGAAGCAGAAGCAAAGAAAATTTGGCAAGGCAGAAAGCAGAGAGGGTAAGAGGGACTTGCCCAGTTGACTGGATTTGGAACCTTCCTTTTGTTTATGAGCAAGAGTCCCCGAGATACACAATCTGAGCTGGGGAACCCTGGAGCGTGGAGGGGCTTGTCTAACATCTTGATCTACTTTCCTAAACTTTTTGGAAAGAGAAAATCCCTGAGCCCCAGTGCCAAGTGGCCCCCTCCCATTTGTAAAAACCCATCTGCAGTTCAAGGGAAATCAGATTCATGTGTTTTCAATTCATTTACACTTAATGTATTAAAATATTGCTTTGTAAGAGCTATTTGATGTCCAGGAAGCCATTTGAGTCTCTTAAATAAATCTTTAAAGTCCCTTTTTCTTAGAAACAGGAAATTGCATTTTGCCAAATGCAAATTAACTTGCACCTCATAAAGTTCAAGTTGAGCTCAAAACATACACTGCATGAGGGTCGGGTGGGTTTCAGACTTGGCGAGCTATCTCAAGGTTTAATCTAAACCAAAGACAGCAACTGGAGCTCCAAGGACATTCCAAAGGATGGTATTATTGGATTCCACCATCGAAAGTCAAGTTTATATCCAGCTCTGTCATTCAGCTCCTGATCACCAGCACTCTCTTCCAGTACTGGCTCTGTTCCCAGCCCTTGGCCCCAGGGCAGGTCAAGAATACAAATTCAAGGTCTACCTGGGCCAAAGGACTTTGCATTTGGCTGAAGCCTTTCCTTGACTTTCTTTGTTCCCTACCAAGTGACATTTTGGCCTCAGTGTCTTCTCTTAGATTGACCCACACCATCTGTTTCTCTCTGTATCACTTGGGCACAGGCCCCTTCAATCTCTTTGCTCTGTCTAGGTGAGGTAGCCTCTGTAAACCTCCTTTGACAACAGAAAAAAGGAGGCCCGTGGGTCAAGGGAGATGAGCTGTGTTACTTAAGCATATGCTTCCTGTCTATGTTCACAAATGCTAACAGTGGCTTAGATAGAGGTTAGTGGTTCAAAGAAGTACAGCCAGTTCCATGGCAGAATCAGGATTTGAAACCATGCCAGCAGCCTCCCATCCTCTCAGTGTGTCCAGTCTCAGACACTACATAGAAACATCAAGAAAGAAGCCAGGGCTGAGTTTCCAGGTCCGGTGGCTGACAGTGGGAACTTCAGCCTCTGAGCTTCCTGATCCAGTTTCTGCTCAGCCTTCAGAATCTGTCTGACGTTACTCAGGCTTCCTGTTTCCACACTGACATATCTTTCTGACACTGAGGTAAAAAATCTCTCTCTTCCTCCTAACTGCATCACTGGAATGCTTAATACTGTCAACTTGACAGCATCTAGAATCACCTAGAAGATAAACCTCTAGGCATGCCTGTGAGGGAATTTATAAATTGGGTTTCTTGAGGTGGGAAGATCCATACTAACTGTGGGCAGCACCGTGCCATAATCTGGGGTCCTGGACCGAATGAAAAGGAGAAAGTGAGCTGTGCACCAGCATTCATCTCTGCTTCCTGACTGTGAATGCACTGTGACCAGCTGCCTCACACTCCTCACACCGCCTTCCCCTCTCTGATGGACTGCAGCCTCAGACTGTGAGACAAACCAAACGCTCCGTTCCTTAAGTTGCCTTGGTCAGGTTTTTTGTTGTTATTTTTTTCACAGCAATGAAAAAAGTGACTAATGTAGGCACCTTCCCCTCCCATAGCAAAGGAAAGACAGTTTTGCTGTTTTCCTCAACAGAGTCCCAAGGTCTGGGCGACTTCTCTGGCGGTACAGCCCATTCCTGAGGAACGGAGGTCTTCAAATGTCTGATGTCCCTGTACTAGCTGGTGTGTAAGCAAAGCACCAAAAATTTTGGTGAAAACAAAGGTGGAGGCCTGGTGGGAAGGGCCTGAGGGTAGAGAGTGTAACCTGTCTCTGTTTCCTTTCTTCCCTCTCCTCTTCCCAACAGCTTAACTGAAGGGACTCCTGGACCCTTAGACCTCAGCAGAGCAGCTGCAGGCCCTGCTTCAATAGCCACATCTTTCTCCCAGGGCAGGACCCAACACTCACCACAGAGCAAGAAGGCAGAGAAGGGGAGACCCAGAAGGAAGTGTTCAAAGTTTCCTCAACTGCCTTCTAAGGGAAAACTTCCTCCTCATTCCCTGGCAGACCCCTTCTCACTGTGATGGCTAATATTGCCAGGTTGACAAGATCTATAGTCACCTCAGAGACAAACCTCTGGGTACATCTGTGAGAGGAGTTTCAAGACTGGCTTAATTGAAGTGGGAAGACCCGCCCTGAATAGAAGTGGTACTGTCCATGGGCTGGGGTCTCAGACAGAGTCAAAGGAAGAACGCACTGAGCTCCAGCATTCAGCTCTCTATGCTTCCTGACTACGGATGCATATGACTGGCTGTTTCACACTCTTGCTGATATAATGCACTGCATCTCCGTGAAATGTGAGCTGAAATAAACCTTTCTTCCTTTAAGTTGCCTTTTGTCATATATTTTGTAACAGCAACGAGGAAAGTAACCAGTGCGGCCACCATGATCTTATCCCTTCTCAGACTTTAGTCTGTCAAATACCCTGTAGTTCAGACACTGGTCCTGCCCATCTCTTTGCATTTCTAAGGACTGGGTTCTCTGTGATGCCAACTTCTCTGGTTCCCAGACTCTGACATTAAGCATTAAATTTACTTCCCCAGCTGGGTTGTCAAGACTTGGTCTTTTCTCTCTCTAGGCACTTCCCAAACCCTGCCTTCTTACACCCGCACCCACTAGGTCACCAGTCCCACACTGACCATCTTGCTTGGTATAACTAGAAATCTGTTGCTTCTTAGGTCAGCTCTGAGGAGGGCTAGGGTTGTTCAAAAGAAACTACTAAGAAGCTACAGCAAAAGAAAAAGTAGGTTGGTGAGATGGCTTAGAGGGTTAGGGTGCTTACGGGTAGGCCTGATGGCCTGGTTTGCTGTCCAGGACCCACATGGTGAAAGGAGAGAACCAGCTCTTACAAAGTGACCTTTGACCTCCACAAGCATATTATGCCACATGTATCCACACACATATACACAGACACAAAATAAAATTTAAAAGACAAGAAACAAGCAAAGAATTCAGGGCAGCATGAAACCAGTAACTCCAACATATACTTCTTTTTACTTTTAATTAACTATTTAAAGATCAAAATTTCATTTATTTATTTTAATTTTATATGTACGGGTGTTTTGCCAGCACTTGCATCGTGCAGTGCCTGTGGAGACCAGAAGAGGGTGTTGGATGCTGTGGAAGCGGAGTCATGGACGGCCGTTAGCCACCACGGAAGTGGGGGGAGTGGATTCTGGTCCTCTGTAAGAGCAGCCGGTGCTCTTAACTGTGAGCCACCTCTTCAACCCCAGAAACTTCTTATTTTAATTCTTCCCACCTCAAGGCCTGGATGGAGAGAATTCCTTGTCCCTTCTTCCCCTATTCCATTTCACTACAACACTTTTATTATTGAAAGAATATCTACTTACAGGCTTGAAGATTTGTTTTAACCACTTTGACCTATACTTTTTTGTATTTCTGAACATTATTGGTCTTCTAAACAATTTGGATTTATTTATTTGTATGTATGTGTTTGTATATACATGTGTGTGTGTGTGTCTGTCTGTGTGTGTGTGTGTGTGTGTGTGTGTGTAGGTATATGCATGTAAGTGTAGATATTCATACAGGCCAGAAGAGGACTTTGGATCACCTGGAACTGGAGTTACAGTTGATTGTGAGTCACCCAACCTGGCTGCTAGGAAGTGAATCTGGGTCTTCTGCAAGAGCAGTTTGTATGCTTGACTGCTAAGCTATCTCTCCCTTAAAACAAACATTATTATTGAATTAAGTTGCATGAGACAAAGTGGAACACATCTTTAAACAATAAATGAGAGCTTGGGGAGATGGATCAATGGCTAAAAGTATTTGCTATATAAACATGAGTGCTTGAGTTCACATAAAAAGGTGGACATGGCCATGTGCATGTCTGTAACTTCTGTGCTATGGGGAGCCGCAGAGGCAGGAGGATTTCTGGGGCTTGCTGGCTGCCAGCCTAGCTGCAGGTTCAAGTGAGAGACTCTGTTTCAAAGGAACAATGTAGGGAGTGACAGAACAGGACATTGACATCCTCCTTTCACTCCACATGTGTACATACACTACACACATAAGCCTCACACATACATACCTCATAGACACACACCACATACACACATACCTCACTCCCATATATCACAGAGACACACACAGACACAGACACACAGACAGACACACACACACACAAACAAAACAACAAAATTGGACCATTCCTGAAGCATGAATTGTTACCATTTGATGGACATCCTTTCACATCTTTCCCTAAACTCATACACACTTACACTGACATAAAGATCATTTTCCCCATGGATATGGAGCTATGGTTCTATCATTCTGAGAGTTTTCCTTTTTAATTAATTATACATGTTGTAACATTTAGATTTGGATGGATTTATGGTCCCTCACTGCATCTTAGGCTGAATTT
Organism: Eospalax fontanierii; assembly: GCA_035773235.1. NCBI lineage: Eukaryota > Metazoa > Chordata > Mammalia > Rodentia > Spalacidae > Eospalax > Eospalax fontanierii. Next base: position 118,171,283 of record CM069524.1, read on the forward strand.
TCACAACTATATGTTGACAGAATACTGAGTTTCCTCAAGTTCAGTGTTGAATCGTTCACTTCCAATAGTAACCTTCTTTGATTCAGTTTTCAGAAAACAAAAAGAATAAGCATGATTTTCCCCACTTTGACTTTATGTCAAGACTTCTTTTTTTAATCAAAAACATTGGCCTTGCTATCATATGGATACACTAGACTTTCACCCAAAGTGATTTAGAAGTTACTACAAAATTATACTTAGTTATCGCGAGATTAATCTGCCAGAATTTAAGTCTGGCCAAGATCCCATGACTGCACAGACCCTTCTACTTTCTTATTTCTGTATTGCTCTGTGGGTCTAAGATACAGTGTTTCACTGTACTCACTCACTGAGCTTAGAGTAGCTGCTGCGCATGGGTGCCAAGGTGGAGGAGGAAGCTGCCTGGTAGAACTGCAAGGCCTGGGGACTTATGTGACTCTGTTGAGGGACCATTCAAGAAAGTAGGAAGACAGGGAACAAAGGGAGTCCAAGAGTTTGATAGGCGGGGACTCTGTAAATTGGCAACACCTCAGCAGGCTGGCTTTGGGAACTGACTATGTTGAGGATAACCTTGAATTACTGACCCTCCTGACTTCAGTTTTCCAAGTGCTGGGATTACAGGTGTGTACCACATGCCTGGTTTTTGCAGTGCTGGGGATAGAACCCAGGACTTCTTGCATGTTAGGCAAGCATTCTACCAACTGAGTTTCTCAGGGAACCTTCTTAGGGAAGCAGACTTCAGGGACTAAGGGGAGTGTTCAAGTTAGAGTCTAGGAAGGCTGCTGGTAGAGGACCAGGGAGTGGATTGAATTATAGTAGGAACATCAGAACATTGGAGATATACTTTGGGGCCAAGTAGAGAGATGCAATGGTGTGGGAACTTTGAGAGGAGGCTGGATATCTTTGGGATACCCCCTATCTTGTGGTGGATTCACTTCTATCTTTATACTACAAAGGAGGTAAGCAATGGTGTTAGAGACAGTCTTACCCCAGAGTGTTTAAGCCATCAGGGAATTTATTGGCCCATTTCTTTGAAGAATTAAAAGAAGCAAAAACCTTGCAGTTGTTTCATGTCTTAGATTCTGTGGATGAGACGAAATACCTGAGCTTTATTTTGTCCATGGTTTCAAAGGTGTCAGCCTGTGATTGCCTGATCCTGTTATGGCACAGTGTATAATAGTGGATAGTGGGGGCTTGTGGTGAGTGAGGCTTCTAATCTCACGGTGCCTGGGAAGGGGAGAGAGAGAGGGAGGGAGGGAGGGAGGGAGGGAGAGAGAGAGAGAGAGAGGCTAGTTAAGTTGTGTTGTTGAATGTATGAAAACGTTTATAGAAAATAAAGAAAGTGAGGGGAGGGGTTCTGAATGTGACTCACTGGGTAGAGTACTTGCCTAGTGTGCGCAAAGGCCTGGGTCCCATGCCCAGCACCTCATAAATCAGCTGTGATGGTGCATGCCTGTGACCCTAATACTTTGGAGATGAAAGCAGGAGGATCTGCAGTTCAAGGTCATCTTTGACAGCATAGGGAGTTGGCGGCCACCCTGAGCTACAGCAGAACCTATCTCAAACAAAGTAAAAGAAGACAGAACTAGAGAAAGAAAAGAGTGGAAGGAGGATGATCAGGTGACCACTGGACCCACACAGAGCTCTTGGGAGTTGTTCTACTTTGGTTTCTCCGTTGCTGTGATAAAATACTGACCAAAAGCAACTTGAGGAGAAAGGGTTATTTCATCTGATACTTCCAAGGAACAGTCCATCTTTGAGGGAAGTCAGGCAGGAACTCAAGGCAGGAACATGGAGACAGGAGCTGAAGCAGAGACCATGGAGGAACTTTGCTTGACTTGCTCAGTTGCTTTTCTTATAAAGTTCAGGCCCACCTGTCCAGGGATGGTACTGCTCACAGTGGGCTGGGCCTTCTATATCAATTAGTAGTCAAGAAAATTTCCCACAGACATGCCCACAGCCCAGACTAAAGGAGGAGACTGCTTAACAGAGGTTCCCCCTTCCAGGTGTCTCTAGTTTGTGTCCAACCAGCCCAGGAGGGCGGGGAGTAGGTTTCTAATAGCAGTGTGGGAGGTCAGCCTGACCTCTGGCCATGGGACTCAGAACTTCCTCCTCCAAGATCCCATAGGCCAACACAACTGCCAATCACCCAGCATGTTTTTGCAAAATATATTGCCTTGGTCCTCTTACAAGAGACAAAGCAAGAGCGAATGGAAAGGTATCTGGTATGTTAGACAATGGCAGCTCTAACACACACGTGTATATGCTTCTTTCTTCCCCATCTGTATGTGTACACCACATATGCGAGTATGTGTATATGTGTTTGCATGTGTGCAAAGGTAGATGTGCATGTATGTGTGTTCATGTGTGTAGGGGCCCTAGGCTGTGTCAGGAGTCCTCCTCGTTGCTCTCCTCTCTAATCACTGAGGCAGGGTCTCTCAGATGAATCCAGTCTGTCAGCATGGCTGGTCTCACTAGGGAACTTGGTTCAGGGATTCTGTCTCTGCCTTCTGACTGCTGAAATTATGTGTGGGCTGCCACAGCCACCTGGCAATTACATGGGTTCTGAGGATCTGAATTTGAGTTCTCAGGCATGCACTGCAAATGCTTCAGTTGTTGAGCCTTTTCCCAGTCCCAAACGGAGTGTTTAGATGTGAAGACTGTTGGGAAATAGTAAAAAGATATGTGTATCTGTGTGTGTATCTGTGTGTCTGTGTATCTCTGTGTATCTCTGTGTGTCTGTGTATCTGTGTGTGCACCTGTGTGTATCTCTGTGTGTATATATCATCTGTGTGTCTGTGTGTGTCTTTGTGTATCTGCGTGTCTATGTGTGTGTGTGTGTGTGTGTGTATTTCTGTGTGTCTGTGTATATATCTGTGTATCTGGGTAGGTCTCTGTATGACTATCTGTGTGTCTGTGTGTGTCTTTCTGTGTGTATATCTGAGTGTGTCTGTGGGTCTGTGTGTTACATGTACCTGCATGTCTGTATATCTGTGTCTGTATGTGTTTTAGCCCTCAGAGAACAGTAAACTGTTTAAGTCAGTGTGAATGCCTTCTAATGGACAGAGCAAAGAGTAGAAGTCAAGTTATATCTTTTTCCTTTGTTTTCCTTTACTTTTTGAGATTGAATTGAATTTTTAAAAAGTAGCTGGCGGCAGCGGCTTCCTTGTGGCTCTCCGCGCGTCTCAGCGTTGGCTCACCTGTCTGCCTCTTCTACCTCCCATTTCCTAGCTCCTATCCTGCTGAAACCTGTCCGCTTTCAAATTACCTATGTGCTGTGTGTGTATGTGTTCATGTGTGCATGTGTTCAGGTGTACATGCATGCATGTGGGTAGAGGTTGACACTGGGTGTCTTTCTCAATTGTCCTCTACCTCATTTTTTGAGACAGGGTCTCTTACTAACCTGGAGTGAACCAAGTAGACTTGACTGGCTGGCTAGCAAGGGCGTCTCCTGTCTTCATCTCCCCAGCATACTATGACACCCAGGTTTTTACATGGTTTGAGTTTGAACTTGGGTCCTCATGCTGTGTTACTAAGTTATCTCCTCAACCCCTTATTTCTTTAGACATAGAGACCTGAGATGGGCATGGCACAGCACAGCCTTGCCTCCTGCTGAGTGTGGCCATTACTGTGCACTCTTATAAGCCTAACCACGTACTCTCTGCTCAGTGCCCCTGCCTTGAACAAACCCATAGATGCTGCAGAGCTCTTAAGAGCTCTGATAGGGGATCCCTAAGGTAGAGGAAAGGACTGGGATTGGCTCGTAGCAACAGTGGCTTTTTTGTCCATTTTCAGGTCTGGGGCTGGAGTGTGAGAAGGAATTGAAGAGCTCGGGGATGATGCAAAAGGAGTGATGGATGGGAAGAGGGAGGGTGGTAAAATGTGTGTGTGAGTGTGAGAGTGTGCAAGTGTGTGTGAGTGTGTGAGTGCATGTGAGTGCGAGTGTGTGAGTGTGTGTTTGTGAGTGTGAGTGTGAGTGCATGTGAGTGTGTTTGTGAGTGAGTGTGTGTTTGTGAGTATGAGTGTGTGTGTAAGTGTGAGAGTGTGTTTGTGTGTTTGAGAGATTGTGTGAGTGTGTGAGATTGTGTGTATTTGTGAGTGTGAGTGTGAGTATGAGGGTGTGTGAATGTGAGTGTGTTTGTGTGTGTTTGAGATTGTGTGTGTGTGAGAGAGATTGTGTGTATGTGTGAGCGAGTGTATGTGTGTATGTGTGTCTGAGGGTGTGTGTGAGTGCATGTGTGTTTGAGTGTGAGTGTGAGAGAGTGTGTGAGTGTATGTGAGTGTGTGTGAGTTTGAGAGTGTGTGAGTGTATGTGAGTGTGTGAGAGTGCATTTGTGTTTGTGAGTGTGTGGGTATGTGTGAGAGTGTGAGTGTGCGTGAGTGTGTGTGTGAGTGTGTTTGAGAGATTGTGTGTGTGAGAGTGTGTGACAGATTGTGTGTATTATGAGTATGAGTGTGTGCGAGTGTGTGAGAAAGTGCATGTGAGTGTGAATGTGTGTGTGTGAGTGTGAGAATGTGTGTGTCTTCCACAGGGAGCAAGGTTAGGGGAGAGAACGAGAACAGGAGACCTGAACATGCTCCTCCTCCCGGCCTCTGGCTGAGCACATGCACCTGCGTGGGTGCAAAGCTCTCCCGAACATTTCCGCGCAGTCACCAGGTGGACACGGCTCCAGCGGGCTCCACACGGACCGTTCAGTCCGTCAGACCTCTTCCTCTCCCCAAAGGTTGCTCTGTGAGGCTGTGAAGATGTCAAGCACAGCTCTCCTGAGGGGGCAATGAGAACTGGACAGTGACAGGCTTGCTATTCATCTGTGTCCTGTCAGGTGACCGGCCCGTGTTTCTCTCCGTCTGTCTCTGTCCGTCTGTCTCAGTCCCTCCCTTCTTCCCTCCTTCCTACTCTCTTTCTGTCTCCTTCTCTACATCCATCCCCCGTGTCTCTCTGTCTCTTCTCTAGCTCTCTCGTGGTTTGTCTCTAATTCTCTCCTCTCAGCTCATCTCCACTTCTCTCTCTCTCTCTCTCTCTCTCTCTCTCTCTCCCTCCTCTCCTCTGTTTCTCGATTTCTCTTGCTCTGCTCTGTCTATCTCTGTATGTAATTCTTTTCTCTTCTTTGTCTCCCTTGTGCTCTTATCTGTCTCTGTCTCTCTGATTTGCTAATTCTCTTCTCATCTGTTTCTCACTCTAATTCTCTTTCCTAGCATTCTCCCTCTCTTGCTTTCATCTCTCCCTAGCTCTGCCTCTCTCTTTAATCTCTCATCTCTCTCTGATTACCTCTCTCCCCCTCTCTCTTGATCTCCTGTCTATGAGTCTCTCTAGGTATTTCCTCTTCTCTCTCTTTTTCTCTTGTTCTCATTTCTCTTTGTTTTTGACTCTCTAAATCTCCCTTGCCTTTCATTTCTCTCTCTCTCTCTCTCTCTCTCTCTCTCTCTCTCTCCAGTCTCTCTTCCTTCTCCTCCTCGTCCATCTTTCTCTGTTGCTGTTGTCTCTGTTTGACTTTCTGTCTTCCCAATTCTTTCCTCTCCTTTCCTTTTCTCTCTCTCTCTTGCTCTGTCTTTTTAAAATTCTTTTGCCTCTTTCTCCTCTCTCTCTCTCTCTCTCTCTCTCTCTCTCTCTCTCAAACACACACACACGCCCCTCAAACCCTCTGTATTAAATTACTGTTCAATGTCTTGAGCGCTCAGCACTAGGATCACATGACAGAGCACACGGGGATTTGCTTTTAAATCTCGCCCAAGAGAGAGAAACGAAAATGACTTGCAGGATTTTGACACAATGATCAGACACAAAAATTTTTTATCCCCCACCCCTTGAATAAATAGGAACTTGTCAGATGCCATTACCATATCATATAGATCAGAATTCGTCTCAGTTTTTTTTTCTCTCTTTCTTTTTTTGGTGGTCCTAAAAGTAATAAAGAGTTATAACTGCATTCCAAGTTATCTTTGGATCATTGACGGTTCCATGACCAAAGATTTGTCTGTTCGGAAGGCAGATGGAGTTTGAGCTGATTTATCCCCTGGAGCTCGAGGCCCGACGGCTGCCTCATTGAGTCGTAAGCACCACAGCAGGCTCTGGCCCTGATCACTTTGTTCCAGTCACTGGGCCTTGATTTTCTTTATTTCTTTTCAATTACCAAAAATATTCTTTATGTGGGCACACATGTATCATTGTTTGCCTAGGGATGTTAGAGGACAGCCTAGGGTGGTGGTCCTCGCCTTCCACCTTGTTTGAGAGAGTGTTCCCTGCTCTTGATTACTGAGTACACCGCATCAGCCAACACCAGCGCTTCCAGGATTCTCCCGTCTCAGCCTCCCATCTTATTGTAGCAGTCTTAGGGTTACAGATTCATGCCACTGCATCCTGTCCCAAGTGAGTCTGAGGGAGCAGAACTAAGATTCCCACACCTGTGCAGCAAGCACTTTACCCATTGAGTCATCTCCTCATCCCATTTATTTTTTGAGACAGGAAGGATCTCATGTAGTGAAGACTAGCTCCAACTCACTATATAGCTAAGGCGGACTTTGGACTTCCGAGCCATTTCCTCTGCAATGCTGAGATTACAGGTGGGTACCACCACATCCTGTTTACTGGGCCTCAGTTTTCTGATATTATGGTCTCTGTGGCCAAAACTTAGAGATTCAAAGAAGTGGCAGTGGAGGCAGAGAATGGACTCGTTCTCCATTCACAGTTTCCATTTGTTCGGGGGAAGGAAAATCAAGCCTAATAAAGAGCTCTGCCTAAGATGAGCAATGTTCAGAAATTATTCCCTTCCATCATTCTTCCGTTAAATAAATAAATTGATACTGTCTTTGATTTTTTTTTCCCCTGGGGAGACATTGACAGATCTCTGATGAGTGACTTCAGGTTTAAAGTCTTACTCCGTTCTTTTGGGTGGACTAGCCTTGATGATCAAGTCATGTAAAAAGTGTAGTTCCTTCATCTTTAGGGGAAGATGGAAGCCGGTTGTCCTGCATTCAAGTCTCAGTAGCCATTTCATTGACTCTTCTAATGAAGACAGATGTCAGGCAACTCTGGTTTACCCAGCAACTCAAAGGTGTAACTGACTTCCCAATTTATTAACAATGGTGATTCATTACCATGACAATTGGGAAGAAACTGATTACCTTTGAATTTCTGATGAGGTAATCCTGCCTCGAGCCCTGGTAATGAATCACCATTTTCCCTCCCTCCTCTCACCTAATTTTCCAAACCATGTACCTGTATAAAACACTGTACAGAGGGGGAACATCTATTTATCTTACAGGAATTCTCTCCTGAATTCAAGAGAGAAGACAGCCTTTCTACCTGGGAGGAGAGATTCATGAATGTTCTAGGTCTACAATTCACCAAAGCCCAGTCTCCCACACAGTCTCTGGGGTGAGGAGACTAGGAGCAAACATTCCTCTCCTGAGGGCTGGGGCTCTAGCATCTATACAGGGTGGGCTTTGGAAATCTAGCAGCACAGTGTGATTCCACTTTGCTCTGTGGAAAGAGGAGACCTTAGTTTTAAAAGCCTGGAATTTTCTTCTGATAATCTGTGTGTGTGTGTGTGTGTGTGCGCGTGTGTGTACTTGTGTTCATCTATGTGTGAGTGCACCTGCACTATGTGTGCATGCCTGTAGAGAACAGAGGTCAACCTCCGGTGTCATGCTTCAGATGCTATCCACTTCAGGTTTTTAAAGGTCTCTCATGTTCCCAGAAGTCATCAAATAGGCTAAACTGCTTGGTCTGGGCACCCCAGGCAACCTGTCTCTACCTCCCAGTACACACAACTATGCTTGTTTTTATTTTATTTTTTAACATGGGCTTTGACAGTTAAACTTGGGTCCTCAGGCTGGCACAGCAAGCACTTTATTGACTGAGCCATCTCCCCAGCCCAGGAGTTTTGTTGGTTTCCTCTTCTCTACCTTCATAATGTCTCAACTAGGAGGACTTTAGGGTTTCAACTGCTAGCTGGATAAATAGTGCCACTAGTGACTCATGGGTCTAAGGATCAGTGGTCAGCTATGGAAGTTGGTGTTTGCAAACTGCAGCTCAGCTAAGCTCCCAGACATGGGAATCTGTCCCCTGGTGGACAGGTACCCTTGAGTAAGCACACTGATTTGTCAAGACAATGAGAGAGAGAAGGTGCTTTCTCTTCTCTGTGTGTGTGTGTGTATGTGTGTGTGTGTGTACATATGCATCCATGAGTATGTGTGCACATACATGGAGACCAGAAGTCAGCCTTGGATGTTGTTTCTCAGGATGCCATCCATCTTGCCCTTTTGAGACAGGGTTTCTCACTGGCCTAGAGCTTGCCAACTAGGCTGGCTTGCAGGGCAAAGCTTTATTGACTGAGCCGTCTCCCAGCTTCCACTGCTTCTCTTAATCACTTATTGACTGTTTGTTATCATCCTCTGTTGGAAGAAACATCCTTAACTCAAGCTCTCTTTTTAGATCACTGGTTAAACATATTTCCCTTGTCACATGCAGCAAGTAGCTCTCATCAAAGACATAGCTATACAACCTCCAGTACAGATCTCTGGACACAACTGAGACAATTTGACTCCTTTTATATACACATGCTAGATAACTATATGTCACTGGGCACCAGGGGACAACTAAGGATGAATGGGTTCTATAGTTGATGACTCAAGAAATTCCTTTCCACTGAGTGGAGACTTGGTGAGTCTTGGGCCAGTACATTCTCAGTGTACTTTTATTTTCCCAAGTTCTTAGTCTTAAAAACAGTAAAAATTTGGACCATAAGTGGGCCCTGAGGGGGTTACATGTGTGAGTACACCTCAGGTAGAACCCACAACCGACCAAAGTACTCTACTGAAGTTCAATCTGGTAAATAAAAATGGGTTTATTGGGGTATTTACAGGAGCATGGACCACTCAAGAGCAACTGTACACCAAAAAACTCACCCCAACATGGGTGATGACTCCTTAAGTGGTGGGCCTGGAGCCCTCCGCATGATTTGCAGGCAGCTCAAGGGGTCTGAGTCTCATCACAGCAACACAGCTAATCAGTCTCCTCACCAGTCAGTTGTTTATTGCTTCTGTACCCTTGGTGAGGGGACTTGTGAACCCTGTAAGTTTCAGTTTTCTCAGACACAGGAAGTTTATTTACTTCTTGAGTCTCATGAATCTTCCCTTCAGGATGGACTGTTTCAACTTGGAGGAAATTTTTATACACCTTAGAGGCAGGAGCAAAAGAGAGAGAGGAAGGACTGAGATCCTACAAGCTCTTTGAAGGACGCATCTCTACCACTGGCCCCACCATGATGTGAGGCCTCTCTTCAAAAGCAGGGAGCAAACCAGTCATGGGTGAAGACCTCTCACATTGTAAGTTACAGTGAACTTTCCCTTGTAAGTCAATCAACTCAGGTAGTTGTTAGAGTGAGAGAGATTATCTGATTTGGTATTTCCCAAAAGCAACCCCATGATAAAACCTTGGTTGTAGGGAGGAAGAGAGAGAGAGAGAGAGAGAAAGAGAGAGAGAGAATATCATTCCTCAAGAAGCTTTCTTGGGGCTGGAGAGATGGCTCAATGGTTAAGAGCACTTGTTGCTCTTACAGAGGACCTGAGTTCAATTCCCAGTACCATTTCAAGCAGTTTTCAACTGCCTGTAACTTCAGCAACAGGGAATCTGACATCCTCTTCTGGCCTCCATGGACACTGCACTCATGCATATAATCTCCCCTCTGACATATACCTATTAAAAATAAAACAAATATTTTAAAAATGAAGCTTTCTTTTTCTCTTTGGTCCTACTTCAAGCAGGTGGAGAGGTAATGTCATCTTCCTCAGTTACCCATAACAGCATGTTACTAAGTCACTGTTGGTCTTACACTGTAATAGGGTAGAGCCTGCTACAGCCTGGCACTTGGATGCTCAGACTTGCTCATTGAACAGATGAGGGCCATGGGGCCACTTTTCTGGTTGTCCTTCTTTTGGGTTGTGGAAAGAACATATGTTTCCAGAAAGAGTTGAAGACTTGAGGCTCCTTGTTGCCTGTTTGTGCTTCTCTGTGGTTATATTCCATATTCTCATGATCCTGAGAACTATGTTGTGGTCCTGGGTTGGCTGAGTTTGGTTTCTATGGTTTAAATGAGAAAGTCCTACATAGGCTCTAAGTATTGGGACATTTTGTCCCCAGTTGATGGCACTGCTTTGGGAGGTCTTGGAGGTGTGGCCGTGCTGGAGGAAGCACGTCACTGGGGGCAAGCTTACACCCTTGCCATGCCTCCAGTCACTCTCTGCTTCCTGTGCCTGCTTGAAGATGTGAGCGCTTAGTTTCTGAGTCTACTCCAGCCACCTCTGCCACCATGCCTCCCTGTCGTGATGGACTCTTGCTCCTTTGAAACCTTAAGTTAAATAAACTCTTCTTTTTATGAATTCCCTTGGTCAGTGTTTCTATCACAGCCACAGAAAAGTGACTAATATGGTAATTGGTACCAGAGAGTGGGTGGTTGGCTGTGAAGGACCTGAGCATGTAGGTTTTTGGAGGAAATGTGGAGGACTTTGGAAGTTTGGGCTAATTGTAAGCAGAGCTTATCAGGCCACTCTAATAGGAAGCTGGAAGAAAGTAGTGCTGAAAACAATGTAGTTCCAGAAGGAAATAAGGACTTAAGCAGCAATTGGAATATTTTAGCAAAGAGTCTGGCTGGAGTCTGCCCACAGCCAAAAAGTTTGCCTGAGGCTAAGTTGAAAAGCAATGAACTAAGTCTTCGGCAGAAGACATTTCAAGGCAGCCTAATGTAGAAATGGTGGTATGGATATTAATGGTGAGTATTATGCAGATTTACAGTGAAAAAGAAAAACTGGGGCAGAAAGAGATGTAGAATGTACAGTTTTGACTGAAAAAGAGCACTAGGAAGATTAATGTTGGAGCTGAGGCATGTGCTGAAGGAGAGGATCCTTTTGAAAGGAGATTAAAGTGATTAAGGAGAAATCTAGAGATTTGCACTTACACAATGGAGAGAGTGTCTCCAGGGCAAGACCACACCCAGCTAAGCCTCCAACTTGTGAAAGGAAAATGCTGCAAGGGTTTTCTACTAGAAAATAACTGAAGAGAAAGCTTTGAAAGTGTATGAAATAAGCTGTATGCATGAGTGCAGTGTCCAAACTGGCAGTCAAACTTGGCAATGTTGTTCACCAGCAGGTTTTAGAGGCATGAAAGATGCAAGAGTGAAGGGGTCATTGGTTGTTCCTCTGAGGTTTCAGAGAGGTCAAGCAGCGTGAAGCAGGAGCATCCCGGCATAAAGAAGGCCCTCACAGGCCAAGAAGTCCTGATAGGCCATTTTGGCAGTGAAGACCCCAAGAAGACATTTGTGATGCGAGAGCTATGAGATGCCTGCCAAGGAAACCTGCCTACAGGGAGTGGTAGCAGCCCGAGAGAGAGATGTAAGCTACATGCAGCAAAGCTGGAGAATTTGAGTCATCTAAGCACTTTGGATGTAAAGTTCCAGAATTCCAACACAGAGCTACTGGATTTGGTGTTTGCCCTGCTGATTTTACAAGGGCTTAGAGTTTAGAGATTACCCTGGGTCCCTGAAAAGACTTTGAACTGTGGACTAAATGCATTTTGCATTTCATATGGTCTTGAGCCTATGAGAGCCAGGGAGTGGAATGTGGTGGTTTGAATGAGAATGTCCCCCATAAGCTCTAAGTATTTGGACATTTTGTCGCCAGTTGATGGTACTGTTTTGGGAGGTCTTAGAAGGCGTGGCCATGCTGGAGGAAGCACGTCACTGGGGGCGAGCTTACACCCTTGCCAGATCTACAGTCATTCTCTGCTTCCTGTGCCTGCTTGAAGATGTGAGCACTTAGCTTCTGAGTCTATTGTACCTCTGTGCCCTGCCTCCCCGCCATGATGGACTCTTGCCCCTTTAGAACTGTAAGCTAAATAAACTCTTCTTTTTATAAGTTCCCTTGGTCAGTGTTTCTATTACATCAACAGAAAAGTGACTAGTACAGTCCCCAAATGAAGCTCTTCTGAGAATCTCACTCTCTTCTCTTTTTTCAGTCCAGGACCTCAGTCCATGGAGTGGGTACTGTCCACAGTTAGGCAGGTCTTCTCATATCACTTAAATCAGTCTAGAAAATTCCTCACAGACATAGGCCAGAAGCTTATATACTAAATAATTCCTTAATATCTAAAGGTACCTAATAACAAAAGAGTGTCCACCTCTTGGAAGAGGACATTTATCATGCATGAGATTAGGAGAGGTCTAGTTCAGGACAAGTCTTCAAAGAGGCTGATTTTGGTAGTACAAGACATTGGCAATTGGAAGTGTTTGGGTGCTTCCAGATTAGTCAAAGGTGCTCTTGCCATTCATGGCTACCTGGAGCAGATACAACCAAATGTGCCACCAAACCTAAGACACTCTTCTGTGCAGTAGCAAATGGTGTAGCCGTAACATCTCTATGGCTGAGGTGCAGAGACTTAGGTCCAGGGGACGACTGGAGGGAGCCGAGATGCTGCAGTCAGGGTTGGGGTGGGGGTGGAGCAGCTGAGACAACCACAGGAAATGGAAATCACATATTGCCAGGACATCCAAGCCTACCTCCTTGTGCATCCTGCAAGGTGAGACCTTCACCCCATCAGATGTGGAATAGGCAATCAGAAAGTCTCAGGGAGAGAAGCTCAAGATATATTTCAAGACAAACTTCCAGCAAGAAAAATCAGGTGTAAAAAAGTGATGGAAATGATCCTAACTTGGGGTAGATTAGCCACCCTGGGTCAGTAAGAACCTGGCTCCTGTGTCAAGAGTCATGGGTACTCAAGACAAGAGGGATTGTTGTGGAGGAAGGCAAAAAAATCAGCTTAATAAGTAGACCTATTGTCAAGTAGAAGCCAGCAAAAAAGAGCTGTGACCAAATGGAAGAGCCTCCCAATGCAACTTCTATGTGGCTAACTCAAAACTTTCTAGAACTTTCTTGTTAGACTTTCAGAATTAGAGGGTCTTCTAGGACTGTAATCATGGACTTAAATCTTATAAGCTATGAAGGACTTAGGGACTTGCTCTAGCAGGCATGGGCATCCAGCAGCCAGCAGACTGCATGAGTCCCAATGCATCCAGCAACCAGCAGACTGCATGAGTCCCAACGCCTCCCCCCACCCTCACGCTTTTCTTTTCTTTCCACATCAAAGCTCTGTGGAAAGCAAACAATGGCAGTACCTTAAGCCTACTAAATGTGCAAGACTCATATTCATGTCCCAAACAACCAACTCATCACTCTGAATATGCTAGATGACGAGAATTCAGTGACCACCCACATCTATTATAGAGCCAACATGAAGACCCGGAGGGAGGTGCTAGTGGGAAGTCTCGTTCTTTCTTCATTTTTACTCAACAAATTGGGGCTCAACAAACCAGGCAATGCAGAAAGAGTCACAGTCCCTTGTTGTACAGCACGTCCAGTCTAGGGGAAGTGCGCATCACACAGGTTATTGTCCCTCAGTTAGCAGAGAGGTGAATACTGGTGAGAAAGGCCACCCAGTTCTACCAGGGCTTGGAACAAAGTAGTCTGTTTTGCTGTAGGAGTGAGGCCTCTGCCCAGGATGGAGACAAGGGTGAGGCTTCCCCCGGGATGGAGGGCAGGTGCTGAGCTGAACTCAGATCCAAGAACTGTGATGCTGAGCTATGTGAGGGTGCAGAATGAAGAGCAGCATGGAGACTGCCTGGTGTGTGCACAGGCCCAGGGTCTGAATCACAGGGCTAGAGCCTGGGGATCATGTGTGCTGAGTCTGGAGCAGTGTGCAGGGACCTGACAGGTGGGTCTCCAAAGAGCCACTGGTGCTTTTTAGCTTTATCCTCAGCCCATTGGATGCCTTGAGCAGATGTGTGTTTTGAAAAGCTCTTTAACTGTTGTGTTGGGGGAGAACAACCTGGAGGGTTCTTTGTGGCTTCAGAGGGAGATAAGGATAACCTGGGCGAAGCCGGCGGTGATAGCATGGAAAAGAGCAGACAGACAGTACTGGACTGGAGTCTCTTACTTCTAGGTTTACTATGTTCATCCCATTGACATCTGGGATCAGAGAGTACCGTGGCTTGGTAGTCATGGCAACTAAATGAATGGAACAACACAGTGATAGCCGGGTCTACAGTGCTGGTAACAGAGTTGTTAGCACTCTCTAGTAGATGGAAGAGGGACGGTCAGAGGACCCTGACTGGGATTCAACCATTATTCCTTTAGCCCTGCACCAGCAGCAAGTGGTCTTGGGAGATGCTAGAGTGCCTAGGAAAGGGGAGTTAACTGAAAAAGGCACTCCATAATGATGTCTTCATCCATGACGAGATGGGGCTTAGCAGCGAGGTAGCCATTTTGGGGGTTGTCCACATTCCTATAAGTAATGCCTCATACAATCACCTTTAAGTAGCCCCAATAAACTCATTGGATCACCAAGCTGGACTTTAATGAGATGATTACCTTAGTCTGTTGTCTGTGCCCTCTCTGGAATGAATAGGTGTTTACTCACATGTCCCCAGGTAAAGTTCATGCAACTGACATGTATGAGGAAGAACCAGGAGCTCCAATGACTGTTGGCGAAGAAAGGAGGACCAAGAGAGACTAGTGGTGGAATTGCTGACTTCAGGTTTCCAGCCTGGGCGCCTCTGGCATAGCAGGTGGCTGGGAGGGAGGGGCAGCCATCGTACTTCCTGCTGGGCAGAAGCAAAAGGTCTAGCCCTCTGCTGCCGGTCTCTGGTGGTTCTTTCTCTCTCCATCACTATCAGTCCTCTATCTTCATCTTCTGGTGTTCTCTTACTGTTTTGAAACATAGTTGTACAGGGTGGATTTGATGTGTGTTTCTGAGTTGGAGGGTTTGGATTGAGTTGAGGTAGCTGCATTCCCACCCTTCTCAGTCACCCCTCTAGCCCCCCACAAAGCAAAGTAGAAACAGATGTCTAACAAGATCTTGGCACCAAAAGGCTCATTTAAAACTGGATCAAGGGCCGAAGTGACTGGGGGAGGGATGAGGGTTTTGAAGTGTTGACCACATGAGATGATGTTTAGAAAGTATCTTGCAAACTGGCTGCGCTGAGCTGCCTAACAGCAAGGCTTCTCCTCTGGCCTTATCTTTGTTATGACTGTAGCTGCCACAGCAGTAGCAAGGGCCTGGGGGAAGCAGGGACTGAAGGTTTGATTCACTGAGACATCATGCCTGCTGGTGATCACAGGCCTCCTGGGAGCAAGACTGGACACGGAACAGGGATGGGAAGCTGTTCATGCTTCACTGGGGGAGGTGAAGGGCACGGATGTCTGCCCAAGGTGCAAAACATTTCCGAAATGAGCCATCAGAGACCAGGTCAGGGTCCAACCTCTGTGGCTGTGTGAGTCTGCCCCGCTCCCAATGATGTCACAAGTACCTGGAAGAGAGGCCGGGGGATGGCTCAGTGGCTCAGTGGGCAACCATCTCTATACTACTCACAGTGTTTAACACAATGTGACTACCATGTAAATTGTCATTATATTGTAGTATTTAGAGAATGGTGACAGGAAAAAGCTGCACAATATCCATTGTATATGAATAATTTGGATCTGTGTTGGTGGAATCCCCAGAGTGGGAACCATAGGTGTCCAGGGAAGAAGTTTCCAGGGACTTGCAGAGGGCTCTGCAGGCTTGCTGCCCATCTTCCCTCACATACAAACATGTGGATCTGATGATAGACACAAGATAGATATAGATTCTGGTAAATAGATGATAGGCAGAGCTCTAGAATTCAGGTCAAAACTGGACATGGTAGTGCAAAGCATTTGCAATTCTAGTTGGCCTGGGGTGAGCTGAGAGGCAGAGATGGACAAATTTCCAGAAACCTGTGGGCCGGCTAGCCTGGAGTTCACAGCTGTGAAAAACAAAGTACCTTGCCTCAAACAAGGTGGAAGGTGAGGGCCAGCACCCCAAGTTGTCCTCTGGTCTCCACATATGCACACACACACCTGAACTCACACACACACGTAAAATACAGAGAATGCAGTGGAGGCAGCAGTTTCTAGGCAAACACCACATCATTTTCTAATGATGTGGATTTTATTTATCCATGGGGAGGGCAGAGGCCATCAACATAGAATCTCCCATGGACTTAGGCCCTCTCTGACTGATGCATATGGAATTACAGGCTGGGGCATCTGACCAGCCTTTGTGCCATGTGAACCCAAAGTCTGCTTGAGCTAAGGATTCATCTGTAGAGAAAAAGAGAAACAGATACACTTTGAGAGAAAGTATCAGACTAGAGTCCGGAGACCAGGATTCCAGTCTGACTCTGTGGCCTCCTCCTGCGCCCACCTACCAATGGGTGCAGCCTCTCTCATCATCTGTCTAAAACCGTACGTGCTACTCCTGCTGAGGAGAGCAATGTGGGAAAGGCAGCCCCGTGCCTCTAGAGTCCCTACCAGCCCAAGGCCTTCTCACCTCTCTCCCTTTGAATTGACTTCCCTCTCTCTTTAGAGCAGGCAAAGGAAAAGCAGATCATAGAGAGTGAGGGATGGGACGCTAGCTTCTCCTGCTGCCCTCATGGCTTTGGGGACGCCCTCTGCTGCCACTGATAGCAGTTCCGTACCGAGAGGCTCCTTTGTGAAGCAGAGTTTAATGCAGCCCCATTCTTGGCACCCGGTGGCCTGGGACTCCCCGGATGCAGCTGCCTGGGCCTGTATCAGAAGCCTCCGTGTTCTCCTCTCTTTGTTCCTCTGACTCCTGCTCAAAAGCCCCGAGTTATCCCCTCCAAGCACATGTGCCGCCCCGGAGCTCTTTCCCCACCGGTACCTTCGGCTTTGTTGGGAGCAACCTGTTGACTTTTTCCAGGAAGGCAGTGCATTGTCCCGGCTGCTCCCCACCTCCCCCACCCTATGGGTACCCTGCTTCTGCCGCGTGTGCTGTGATGATTCCCCAGGGGGCTCTTTCATTTCCTGTTGCTGGGATGGGTCCCTGGTGGGCAGGTGCCCAAAGACTCTTGTCCTTCTTGGCATCCTTTCTCCTTCTATCGAGTTCTCTTTTGTCGGGAACTCCAGGGAGGTGGCAGGGCCTTCTCCCTGCACCACAGAGGAAACTCCGGGCAGGAGCATTGTGCTGTTCTCTTTTCTGTCTCCTCTGTCTCTGTCTCTGTCTCTCTCTCCGTACAGAAAAGAGAAAGATCAGTACTAGAGATGGATGATAGACTGATGGACAGATAAAGAGAGATAGACGGTAGACAGTCGATGCATGGAAGACAGAGAGTTCTCTCACCATGGAAGATGAGCACCTTCCTGCCGAGCTCCTTTTAAACTTTAAGTTTAATACACATTTTCTTTTAAAGTTTATTTTAAATTTTATACGCATATAGGTGTGTCCACCTAAGGGCAGGTGTTCACAGAAGCCAGAGGTGTCGGATCTCCCAGGAGCTGGACTTATAGGTGGTGGTGAGCCGCCTGAAGTGGTTGCTGGGAACTGAATTCAGGTACTCTGGAAGAACAGTACACGCCTTTAACTACTGAGCCATCTTTCCAGGCTTATCGCACAGTTTCTTGATGTGTGCATGCATGTGTACATGCAGGTATGGTGTATGTGCATGTGTGTGTGGGGGGGTGCATGAGTGCATACCCAGAGGGTCTCTCACTGAACCTGGAGCTCTCAGTGATCCCCCTTCCTTGCCCCACATAACACTGAGGTTACAGGCTTGCAGGCAACCGTGCGTGGCTTTTTACATGGGTGCTGGGAATTTGAACTCAGGTCCTCATGTTTGTGCAGCAAGTAGTCTTACCCTCTGTGCCATCTCCTCAGCTCCCCCGTTGAGTTCTTAATCGACCTGTTTGAGTTCAGGCAATGTGTTCCGATGGTGACCTTTGACTTTTCTCCCACACATCTTATAAACATGCTTGGAATGAAGGAAGGAAGGAATCCATCTTGCTATGCTGGAGCTCTGTCTGATGAGGCAGTCCTGCACCTGTTGTGCACATGCTCCCCATCATCTTTATTATGTCTGGGAGGCCCTCTGAAGTCACCTAACTGGCCCTCACCTCTTGGACACCAGGTCTTGGTAGAGTGGCAAGACCAGCTCCCCCCATTCCCCATCTGCAAAAACCTGGCCCAGGAGAGTTGTACCAGCTGTGAGGTGACTTGTTAGATCAGCAACTGCAAGAGACAGAAACATCTGTTGGTACTCTGTGTTTTGATTGTTCTCATGGTTTCTATCCTGGATGCTCATATCTGCAGCTGAACCTGGAACTCTGGGATCACTGGTGGCTGGTAAAATGCTACTTAAAACCCTTGTCAGAGCACTTTATCCACTGCCCGGCCTGGCTCCAGGGCAGGGAAGCCGACAAGGTACTGACACAGGTAACCATGGATTTTGGAGCAGCTCAGCTTAATGAGATGGGCACCTTAGTCTCTGAATTTAGAGTAACGCTGTATGTCTTTGTTGACAGCTTGCACTCTGACAGGCTGTGTAAGGTAACCAGGTTTTAAGGATGTCACTGGAACTGTAGTCATATCTAATTTGTGGACAGCCAGGTTAAGACATAAAGAGATTTTGTGAATCAAGAACAAATTTCAGTCAAATAAATCTGACAAGCGATCATAATCTTCACATATAAAAAGTACTTAAAAATCAATAAAAACATGCCACAATAGCCATAAAGACAGAAGACAAAAATTCTTTGTGGAAGAACTATAAGTAATCACTAAGCATAAGTTAGTGTTGTTAATAATAGATGTACATGAGCCTGGCATGGGGATGCATGCCTTTAATTCCAGCATTCAGGAAGCAGAGATGGATGACTCTCTGTGAGACAGAGACCAACCTGCTTTACATACATAGTGAATTCCAGACCAACTGAGGGTACAGGGAGACCGTGTCTCAAAAAACCAAATCAATAGGGGCTGGAGAAATGACTCAGCAGTTAGAGCCCTGGCTGCTCTTGCATAAGACCTAGGCTCAATTCCCAGTACCCATATGATGGCTGATCCATAATTCCAGTTCCAGGGGATCTACCACCTTCTTCTGACTTCTGTGGGCATTGCATGACACAGGTACACTCATATGCATGCAGGAAGTGTGCTCATGCATTAAAACGAATAATTAAAATGTTAAAAACCAACCAAATAAATTAATAAATGTACATACAAAAATGGAAAATCTTGCCGGGCATGGTGGTGAATCTCTGTGAGCTCAAGCCCAACTCAGCTATAGAGAGACCCTGTCGAAAGAAAGAAAGAAAGAAAGAAAGAAAGAAAGAAAGGAAGGAAGGAAGAAAGAGACGAAGAGAGAAAAAAGAAAGGGGGAAATCTTAGTTTTAACTATTAAACTGGTAAAAAGATTTGAAATAATTCTCAGATTTGGTGATAGTGGAATAATATATCTACATATTGTCTTGGGATATAAACTGGCACTTTCTAGAAAATGTTTTTTGGGGAGATAGGTAGACACCTAAATTGCTCTAATTCTTAATGCATGATTTTGTATGTTTGTTTGTTTGTATGTGTGCATGTGTATGTGTGCAGATGCACATGCATGTGGTGGTATGTGCATGTAGGTCAGAGGACGATTCTCAGTGTTGTCAGGTACCATTCACCTTGTTTTTAGGGACAGGCTCCCTTTGCGGTGAAGGAAATGCACAGTTAGGCTGGGGTGTTGGGTACACAATACTATAAATGGCCAAGACACATTAAATTTTATATTTTTAATTTAGCGAGTGGGTTTTACATTTTGTAAATTATATCTCAATTTTATGGTATGAATTAGAAAAAAAGAATCCCAAATGGGGCTAGGGAGATGGATCAGTTGGAAAAGCACTTGCCCCAACAGTGTGAAGATCAGAGGTCAGAATCTGAGCACCCTGGTGCTAAAAACCTTGGTGTGATGGCACCGGTTATAATCCCGGAGCTGGGGAGGTGGAAACACGCAGAGCTCTGAGGGTTGCTGTCCAGCCAATCTGGCCAATCTGTGAGCTCCAGCCTCCGTGAGAACGCTGCCTCAAAAGAATGAAACGGTGGAGAGCGAGAGAAGACACTCAATAGACACACACATGTGCACACATACACCTGCACACAAATATGTGTGCACCACACACATGCACCCCAGAAATGTCAAACACAGGGTTTTATCTGGCCTGACTGCTGAGGAATCTAGCACCCACAAGTCAGTACATTCATTCGCTTTCTTAACAGAATTCAAGGGCCTGTGGGTGGTTCTGAGATTCCTGCCTCAGCCTCTGCATCAGACCAGGGCCCATCTGCCCTACAAAGGAAGCCTGGCCCCTGCTGGAGATGCACGAATGGTGATTTACTCTCAGTCCCTCAAGGTTGAGGCACCTCTCGGGTAGCGGGGAGGGGGCCTGCTTTCCTAAGGGTGTGGAAGCCCTGACTGCCTCCCCAGCTGGGTCAGCCTCCCAGCAGGTGGCCAAGGGCTCCAATCCTCAGCAAATCTTTATCCGGCCAACAGGGGACCATGAAATTCAGCCAGGCCCTGCAAAGGTGACCCCGAAGCCCCAGCGCCCTCTGAAGCCCTTGGCTAGGCTGGCTTCCATTTTAGGTCCAGCGTGGCCACTGAGGAATGCTGAGCATCTGGGGCGCCTGGCCGGCACAAGGTCAGCAGGTGATCCAGGCTTCTGCCCGGGGAGGAAAGCTTCCCCAGGCTCTCCCCTTCTCTCTCTCTGCAGTTCCTGTTTTATAAGCTCAATCTGGACAGAGCTGTAGTTCTCTGCAGGCTGGGGAGAGCAGTGGCATCCCGTCGCTTGGGGACTATCATTTCATAGGGAAATGGCCAGGCTAATTGGACCCAGGTGTCCTCAGGTGCTAACACGCAGGCTCCCACTGGAAAAGTGGGTGAAAAGTGAAACCACATGGGCTACTTACAAATAAGTGAGGTGTGAGGCTGGCCCCGAGCCTTCTCCTTCCCCCAGCCACAGGCCCTCGCCCTGCAGGCTCAGGAGGAAGGGTCCCCACGCTCACACATTGTGTGGTATGGTCATGGTTTCCTGCACAGAGCTTAGCCGGGTCAGGGAAAGGCACAATAAAAGACTGCTTCGAGCCTGCTAGCCCAGCACACGCCTGGAAATCGAGGAGATGGGGGCTCTGAGCCTTCCTCACAGGGCCAAGAGATGCACTCCTGAGAGAAACTGAGGACAGTCAGAAAGTGGGTCCTCAAAGATGAGGACCAAAGAACTAGGCGTTGGCTTCAGGAAGTCTGGGGACTCTGAGCACAGCTTCTTTGCATTTTTTTGAGGCAGGGTCTTAAGTATCCCAGGTTGGCCCTGAATTTGCTCTGCTGCTGAAGATGACCTTGAACTTCGAATCCTCTTGCCTCCTGCCTTTATCTTCCAAGTGCTGGGATTATAGGTGTGCATCATCTTGTGTTGCTATTTAGTGCTGGGGATCAAAGCCAGGGCTTCATGTCTGCCAGGCAGGCACTCTTGCCGGCCAAGCCATATCCCCAGTCTCTTATGCATTACTTTAATGAATATTCATTACATTAAGACATCCAACTTTTCCCATGACCATTTCACAGATTAGGAAGCCGAAGTTCAAACACTTAAAGATGCTTATCCAAGGTCCTACAGTCAATAAGTAGCAGTGTGGGGACTTTCTCTGAAGTCCGAGTGTTGGGGCTTGCTGTATATTATTCTAGGCTAAGAGTATCTAACTTGTGTCTTGAAAGGAGCTGATTAGTTCTCATAATCAGGAATTCCAGGGTCTCAGAATAGCCGCACCAGAAGGAAGGTCTGTGTGACCCTATCTGTATATAATGTCTCTAAATCAGATAATTCACATTCAAATTTTGAGTCTGTGCTGGGCATGGTGGTGCCCACCTTTAAACCCAGCACTTAAGAGGCAGAGGTAGGTGGATGTCTGTGAGATTGAGGCCAGCCTGTTCTACATAGACTATGTAGGTCTATATAGCTGGGGCTGCAGGGAGACCCTGTCTCAAAACTAAACAAAAAAACCTTTGCATTCATCTACATATCACTTAAGTATTTTAAAAAATATTTTAAAATTTTCTTTACTCTGTCTGTGTGCATGTGAGTGGAGGTCAGAGGACAACCTACTGGAGTCTGCTTTTTGACTTCCATCATGTGGGTGTCAGGGATTGAACTCAGGCTTGGCAGGTGCCTTTATCCACTGAGCCCTTTAGCCATCCCTCATACTACTCATTTGATGTCATGGGCCAAGCAGCTTTATAAAAATTCAGATTTCTGGGTCCCAACTCAGGGATTCTCTGAGCCCCCAGCTCTAACACTAGCTGAATTCTCATGCTATAGATTTCAGTCTGGGAACATCGACCTTGTTCACATTCATGTGGTATGTAGCCCCTGGGACTCATAGCTCTCTACCCTCACCCAAACCAGAGGCAACTGCATGGCTGGCAATTCCGTTTCAGGACACAGAATTATGGTAATTCCTGGTTTGGTGCTCAGCAATAGTCCTTTTAAAAATTATTTTTTTAAATTTAGACTTAAATTTTTGTTGAAGATTTATTTTTATTTTATGTGTATGTATGTTTGCCTATATATAAGTATGTGTACCACATACATTCCTGATGCCCTCAGAGGCCTCAATGCTTGTCAGGTACAGTATCAGCGTCTGGGCCTTCTTTCCATCACAGGTAATTGGAGGGTTTAGAGTCTGCAGGATTATGAGAGGTTGGGCTGAGTCTTGTGCTTGGAGAGGACTGCTGAGAGAAATTAAATTGCTTCTGATGAGCAGTTCTTATGCTTGTTTGTATTTATTATATTGAGGAATGGATAATTGAATCTTTAACTCATGGGCTATAAGCTGATGGTCCATAGGCCTCTGGTAGCCCTTACCCCCTTTTGATTGGTCTACATACTTTGCTTTCCACAGTGCTTTGAGAAGTGCGAATAGAATATCTACGTATCAACTCCTGAGTCTCTGTGTGTGGTATGTGTGTGTTGTGTGTGTTTCGTGTGGAAATGTGTGTATGTATGAGGTGTATGCACATGTTCATGTGGGTGTGCGCAGATGTATGTACGTGCATGTGTGAGCAGGTGGAGGCCAGGAAGTGACAAGGGGTATTTTCTTTAATCTCTTCATTTTTTAGGCTGGCTGACCTATTAGCTCTGGGGACCTGCCTGTCTCTGTCCCCCTGCTTCCCAGTGCTGGAATTACAGGCATGTGCCTTTCCACCTGGCTTTTATGTGGGTTTGCAGATCTGAACTTAGCGCCTCATACTTGCACAGCAGGCACTTTACTGACTGAATCAACTCCCCAACCACAGAGAGCAACTCTTTTCACAGCAAAATGAGATGCTAGAGGGGTTGGAGAGATGGCGCAGCAGTTAATAGCTTCTACTGCTCCTGAGTTTGATTTCTTAGCACCATGTTAGGCAGCTCACAATTACTTGTAATTCTAGTTACAAGAATGTCCAGTGCCTCTGGCTTCCTCAGGCATCTGCATTCATGTGCACACACCCACACACAGACCCACATGTATACATAATTAAAAACAAAAATAAATCTTAAAAAAGGAAATGCAGGCCTTCCTGAAAATTCCTTTACCTGCCAGCCTGGGCCACACTTCCGCTTACTGATGCTAGGCAGCAGCTGTCTCTCTGTGCGGGGTCTGTGCCCCTCAGTTGACTTTGATAACACTGCTCCTCCTGACTTGCATACTACCTAGTTCCACTGATCTGCATTGTTAGCCTTGCCTCCTTAAAATGATTGAAGTCAATTCAGTTTAGCACATCAGAACATTGTCATTGGGGCAGGGTCCTGTTATATGCCTAGTGTTTATTGCATGTCAATCATTATTTTAAAATTGGGCTGGAGAAATGGCTCAGTAGTTGAGAGTGCTTGTGGCTCTTGCAGAGGACCTGGGTTTGGTTCCCAGTGTCCATATTGGGTAACTCCAGCTCCAGGGGATCTGATGCTATCTTCTGGCCTCTGTGGACAACACTCACATATTTGTGTGTATACGCACAAACACATACATAAGTAAAAATTTTAAAACATCTTTAAAATCAGTAACCTCTTATGCGATTTGAAGAATCTTGCAAAGAGCTTGTAACTTCATTAGGAGACAAGTTGTAGATGTGGGAAAGAGTCCCTGGCAAGGAGTCATGTGCTCAGAGCAAAGATACTTCAGAGAAAGGCAGAACACCTCCCTGGTAGTCCTGGTGATATCCAAAGAGCAAGAAGTGTCACTTCCACTTTACCAAAGAAGAGACCAAAGCCAAAGGGTGTCTCTCACAAGGTCTGTCCAGCCTGGAAGGGGCGCTTGGCACCCCGTTCCAGCACTCTCCATCTTTTCTGTTCTGTTCTGTTCTTTTATTTTCTTTCCTTTTGTCCCCCTCCCCCCTTTTTTGAGACAAGGTCTCGAGTAGTCAAGTCAAGGCTAAATTTGAACTTCTGATCCTCCTGCATTGACTTCCCAAAGAGTAGAATTACAGGCTTGTGGCACCATTCCTGGTTTAATCCAGTGCTGGGAATTGAATTTAGGGCTTTGTGCCCACTAAACACCCTCTCTACCACATCCCTAGCCTGATCCAGTGATCCTTCAGGTAACAGAGAGCCTCCCAAAGAGCAAACCAGGTTTCTGGGGTTAGATTCTACTCCAGGCAAAGGGGCTTATGTTGTACGATGATTTCAATATGGAAGAATCACCAGCAAGAATCATCCACCAGTGATTGCAATGCTTTCAGAAATGGATACACCCAAACCATGTCATCACCTACAGAATGAGTTCTCATTGTTTTCAACATAGAGCACATTTTGGTGGGGGAGACTGTGAGCAATCATTTGGTCTGACCTTCTTCCTGCCCATTGAGGTGATAGGTGTGTTGCAGGACTGGGCTAGAGTCTTTGCTGGAGACACCCAGGCTTCTTAGCTGTCCTTGTGCTTGGTGGATTACTGCAGCTTATACCACACCCCTAAGAAGATGCAGAAGGACTCGCTGGGGCAAGTCCAAAGCCTACCATGCTCTTCCTGACCCCAATTTTCACTCTGTCTCTCCGAGTCCAGCCTGGGAAATCACTAGGCTGGCCTTCCTTTTGGGAGAGAAGGAATGCTAATGGAGGTACAACATGGACCATGAGGGGAAAAGACTAGCTGATCACCTGACCAGTAACTCATTGCATCTTTAAATAATGGATTTACAGATTTATTATTATTACTATCATTATATGTGTGGTGCATGTACAATGTGTTTTTGTGGATGTTTGAGCCACAACATGTGCGTGGAGGTCAGAGGACAACTTTGTGGAGTCATTTCTCTCCTTGGACTTTCATGTAGGTTCTGGGGATTGAACTCAGGTGGTCAGGCTTGTGCAGCAAGTGCCTTTATCTGTTGAGTCATCTCACCTACCCCATCTTAAGATGTCAAGGCGTCTTAAGTGCCTTTGACAAGTATGTGCATAACATCTCAATTTAACTCAGACAAATCCAGTGAGTGTGATATTGATAGCCTCACATGGTCATTAAGGAAAGAAAGCTTGTGAAACATGAAATGTCTGTCTGTGTGTTTGTGTGTGTGTCCCTGTATGGGAGTACATAGCACATGTGTGTCCATGCATGTGAAAGCTAGAGCACAACTTCAGCTGTCATCCCTTAGATGCCACCCACTTTGATGAGACAGGGCCTCTCACTGGCCTGGAGCTCACCAAGGAGGCTGGGCTGGCTGGCCAGCGAGCCCCAGGAATCTTCCCATCTCCTCCACACTAGTGCTGGCATTACAAACGTGCATCACCACACCCAGCTTTTTAAATGTGAGTTCTGTAGATCAAACTAAGAGCCTCATGCTTGCATAGCAAGCACTTTTAACAATAGAACCATCTCCTAGGCCCCGAAACATTAAATATCTTGTTTAAGGATGGACCTCAGGATGCAAAGACTGGGTTATTTGACTGTAAAGCCTGTCTAACCTATGCTGTGTCCTCTGACTGGTGATATGGCTCAGAATTTGATCACTTGGTTACCTCTGCAGTCTTTGCAGGTGACATGGTAATAGAGGTGGGTGGGAATTGTGGTCCCTTAAACAGAGACACATGATAGGCAGAAAATTACAAAATTAGATTTTAACATCAGTCCATTTTTTCATTTACATCTGTAGCCTTTATATTTGTGTTAGAAATGTCTTGCAGGGCTGAAGATGAGCAAAAGGAAATAATTCCAAATTATCTGCATAAAATCTTCAACAAATTACCTGTAAAACTATCACTATCCAAACAGAATGACATTTATTTTATAAGTTCACGACTCCTTTTCTTTAAAGTTTGCTAGGAAGAGCACAAAGCAATTACAGTTCTCTTCTGATTGATTAAACATGACACGTATGTGAATATGGGAGCTTCTCTTGTCCTTAGTTACCCGGTTGTCTGGCTCCCAGTAATTTCAAAGGTAGCAGATATAATCATCGGAGAAGCTGCCAGCCTGCTCTTCCTTACCCTAAGAATGGAACCTTTCATTTTCAGTTGCTTTAGCCAAGCATCCACATGCCCTCCCTGTGTCTGAGCACACTAGTAATCCCAGCACTGGGGAGGCCAAGTGACTGTTCTTAACTCCTGCTTTGTTTCTTGTATAGGGCAGAGAACACATGTTACCCGGATGGGTTCCACGACAACCCCTCACCTACTAAGATTTACTTTACAGCAATTATGTAGTTAGTAGTCTGTCAGAAGCAGTATTTTTCATCTTCTGAATTAAAATGATAAGTTAGACAAGACTTAGAGGACAAAAAAATCCCCCACACACAAAATTTAGAACGTCAATAAATATGCCACCTGTCAAGCCATAAGGAGAGACTGTTCAATTTAAAGTAGCAATTATTTGAAAAATAGGTCACAACCACATCCATCAAAATTAGCCTGTATTTTGAGAAAACTGAAATCCCTAAGGCAGCAATTATTTATAAAAATCCATAAATATAAAAGAATTAGCAACAGAATATAATAATAACAGCACATGTAGACTGTGCTTTCTGTGTAGCGAGCCTGAGTCTGAGTACTTCGTGTGTGTGTTTGTATGTCTGTGTGTGTCTTTGTGTGTGTCTCTCTCTCTATGTGCGTGTGTGTGTGTGTCTGAGTGTTCATTTGGAGGTCTGGGTGCATGTACCAGTATTTATACACACGGAGGCCAGAGGGGGTGTTGGGTGCCTGCCCTATTACTCCCTGCCTTGTTCTCTTGAGACAGGTTACACACTGAACCTGGAGCTCCCTGTTTGGATTTTTTTCCAGCTAGTCTTGGTGGCCAGCAAGGCCTGGGGATCCTCCTATCTCTGCCCCATCCCTCAATGTTGGGGTTATGAGAGTGTGGCCATGCCCCGCTTCTGTTACATGGATACTGGGGATCCCAACTCAAGTCCTCGTGCTTGCATAGTGAGCGCTCTTATCCACTGAGCCATTTGTTCATATACTTTGCATTCATCAGCTAGATTTATCTGTGGGACATTCTGTGAAATATATCTATTTCACAGAATCTCTTTTTATAGGTGTGGGTAGAGAGGCACAGAAAGGTTAAGGAACATCCTTGAGGTTCAACAGCTATGAAGCTTTTTAGATGCCTAATTACCTTCCCATTGTGGAAGTAAATAATGGCATTCTTGGTTGAAAGATACATAGTCATCTGTGGCTGTATCTCAGTTGGTAGGGTATTCACCCAACATGTACGAAGCCCTGGGTTCAATCCACGATACCAAATAAGCAGGGCGTAGTGTTTCTCGACTGTAATCCCAGCACTAGAGAGGTAGAAACTGGATTTTCAGAAGCTCATGGTAAGCTAAACAGTAAGCTTAAGGCCACTCTGGATTACTTGAGACCCTCTCAAAAACACAAAACAAATAACACATAATCATTAGGAAAGTGACATGGGAAGCCTTGTTTGTGTTAACTGAGCTCCCTTTGGCTCCGAGTCCAGAGATAACTGTGCCATAAAGAGCAAAAGGATTGTTTCCTTAACTGGTTGATGTTTTTTTTTTTTTTTTAATTTTTAATAAACTGAATCTCTACCTCATCCCAACCCATGGTTTGAATTCTTCATTGCACAGTGTTGTTACTAGGCTTTGTAAGTTCCATTGCCGTCTTATCTAGGGACACAGAGGTGCTCCATGCAAAATAGATCATGGAGATTTCCTAGGTCTGGGGCTGGCAAGATAGCTCAATGGGTTAAAGATGTTTGCTACATAAGCCTAGTGACCTGAATTTGATTCTGTTAACCTAGGTAAAGGTAGAAGGTGACAATGGATTCCACAAAATTGTCCTCTGACCTCCACATGGATACCCATACACGTCAGATACTCAAGCACACACATACTAATAATTCTTTTAAACTAAAAAACAAAAGATATCCTGGGGCTAAGTCCTGGCTCTGCCCCTGCCTTTGAGTAATTTTGCAAACATTTATTTTGAGGATTTGGGCCTTATCTTGGCCATTTGAAAACTGGGGATTTTCAAATTGTATTGTAAAAACTCATATGAGTTAGTGTGTGCCAGGCAGTAGGCACATGCTGTTCATTGGCCCAATGTTCCCCTGTCTTTCCTTTCTCAGTCTCTCTTTCCCACTCTTCATTCTTTTTTAAAAGCAAGACCTCAGACCCTGTGTCAGCTTCCCATGACTGTAACAAATAACCTGAGCTAACCAACCAATAAAGTGGAAGGTTTTCAGCCTGGTACAATAGTAAAAGCCTTTAATCCCAGTACTCAGGAGACAGAAGCAGGTGGATTTCTGTGAGAGTAAAGTCAGCCTGCTATTGTAGTGAATTCCCAGTTAGCTGGGGTTACAGGGAGACTCTGTCTTAAAATATCAAAAAGGAAGGCTTACTTTGGCCCACTGTTTGTGAGAGTTCAGTCCATAATGAACAGATTCCATTGCTCTGGGTCTTGTGCTGAGGTAGCAAATAATGGTGGCATTGTATGACAGAGTAAAACTACTCTGTTTAAGACAGGATAGAGAGAGGGAGAGGGAGAGGGAGAATATAAAGGAGAGGATGAAAAGAGAAAAAGAGAAAGAGAAATGAGAGGAGAGAGAAAAGAAAGGGACAAAAGAGAGTAAGGAAAAACACAGAGAGAAAATAAAAAAAAAGAGAAAGGAGAGAGGAGAGAGAAGGCCATAGAAAAGAGAGGGGAGGGAATGGGGAGGAGGAGGGAGGGGAAGGGGAGGAACGGTGGAGGAGGAGGGAGGGAGGAGGGGCAGGGAGGTGAGGGAGGAAGAGGTGTGGGGGGAGCAGAAAAGCTAAGAGAAGAGATGAGGAGGAGGGAGAAAAGAGAGAAGAGATAAAGAGACAGGGAAAGATAACCGAGCCTGCTCTTGGGCTCCATAGCTTAGTTGTTGCAACACCTTTCAGGGCCACTGTGGGCGGGGAAGTGAGCCTTTATCACTTCCCAGTGGTGGTGATGGGGGCTTCCCAGATGTAAAGGCCAGCTTGACTTCACTGAAGAAGGCAGGAACCTGATCCTAACATCCGTTCCTTTTTTTAGTCCAGGCTTAGTCCAGGTTCCTGAGTATGATTATTAAATAGGGAGAACCCTAGAGTCAGTTTGAATCCCAAAGACTCTGCTGAGCTAGAATCAATCTAGCATATAAGCCATGAATGTATCTGACTTAGAAAAAACCCCCAGAAACCTCACAATTCACTCAAGAAAAGAAGCAGACATGGGCCAAGTTTCAACTTAACTATTGCCTATTAAAAGAGATGTCCCCAGTTTAAAGGGTGTCTCTAATGTCCTTCAATCTATCCCTAGTTACTCTTCTCCCAAGTACCTGGATGCTCATCTCAGTGTGAGACTGTCTTAGTTTTGGTTCTGTTACTGTGACAAAATACCCAACAGAAGAAAAACAGTTTAAGGGGAAAGGGCTTATATGGCTCACAATTCTAGCTTATAGTCTCTCATTGAGGGAAAATCAAGGTGGCAGGAACTTGAAGCAGCCAGTCACATCACATCTACGGTCAAGAGCAGAGCAATGAACTAACATATACATGCTAGTGCTCAGCTCGGTTTTTTTTTTGCTGTTTCCACTCTTGCATAGTACAGAGTCCCCTTCTCAGGGAATGATGCTGCCCAAAGTGGGCGAATCTTCCCACCCCAATTAATATAACCAAGGTAATTCCCCACAGACATGCCCACAGGCCAACCTAATCTAGACAATCCCTCATTGGAACTCACTTCCTAGGTGATTCTAGATTGTGTCAAGCTGATAGTTTAAACTATCATGAGTACCCTCCTCCTTTGGTCCAAACTGCAGTGTCTCTGCCACCAACATCTTCACACTGCTTGCTGCAATTGTAAATTGTAGGCGCTATGAGGATGGACCATGGAGCAGGATTAGAAGGGTTTCTGAAAGGGTCTGCAGTAACACCAGAACAAAAAATTCAAAAGACAGTTAACCAAGTCCACACAGTTGATGGCATGGAAAGAAACTGCTGAGTTGATATGCCAGAGGGCTTGAAGGGGAAAGCCACTGTTCTCAGTGTACCTCCTAGCAGTTCTGGCCAGATGGGCTTCCAGGCAGCTCCACACCTATAGTTGGGCCCTTAGAGAGAGGTGGCCATCCTCTTCCCTTCCTCCTCCTTCCCCCCTCCTCCCCTCCCTCCCTTCCTCTCTCCCTTCCTTCTTTTCTTCATTTTTCTTCTTTTAAGACAGGCTCTCATGTGTCCCAGGCTAGCTTTGAATTCACTATGTGACTAAGGATGAGCCTGATCTCCTGATCCTCCTGCCTTTATCTCTCAAGTGCTGAGATTACAGGTGTGTGCGACCACACATTACTCTTGTGGTACAGAAGATAGAACCCAGGGTTTTGTGCATGCTATCTGAGCTCTCTACTAACTGAGCCACATTCACAGTCAGAAATAATTTTTTAATGTATTTTTTATTATCTTTGGATTGGCTTACTGGATGCAGAAACTATAGATACACAGGGCTGCCCATGTTTCACAGGGATCACCACCATCACCGGCAGCAGCTGCAACAGCACAGAGGTGGGACCTCTGACACACCATAGGAACTGAGTTTTGGGGGGAGACCAACAGGGAGGGAGGGTGGGACAGACGGTTCTGTGCAGGAGCAAGGAGAGAAGCAAGGGTTGGACTTCAAGTGGAAGGCACTCCAGAGAGAACGGGACCAGATATGGAGTTGGAAAGGTGGATGAGGCCACACGCATCTTGGTTTTTGTTATTTGTGTGTGCATGTGCACGTATGTGCATGCACGTGAACATCAGGGAGCACACCTTCTGGTGTCATTCCCCAGCTGCTATCCATTTTTTTTTGAGATAGGATCTCTCTCTAATTGGCCTAGAACTTACCAAGTAGGGTAGGCTGGATGGTGAGTGAGCCTTGGGAGTCTGTCTACTTCTGCTTCGCCTGAACCAGAATTAAAAGCATGTGCCACCATGCCAGCCTTCTTTATGTGGGTTCTGGGAACTGAATCATGTCCTCATGCCTGCAAACCAAGCACTTTGCCACCTGAGCTGGGTCACACTGAAGAGTTTTAAGTTCCTGAATCTCTTCCTTTTTGAAGGCTTCCCTTCTCCACTTTTCTCAGTATTCTGCCTGTGTCTTTGTGACTACTGTCATTTGGATTGGACTGTCCCCTAAAGACTCACATGCTAAAAGCTTGGTCCCCAGCTTGGCACTACTGGGTGGAAACTTATAGGGGGGTCCAACTGTTTGGTGTTGTGAAAGATGTCAGCTATAAAGTTCAGGATTGAGAACCTCTAATTGAGATACAAAATAGCACATAAATCTCAAAACGTTTTAAATAAGTTCACAGTGTGGGGTTGGCTGCATTTGCAGCGACTCGTGCCTGCACGTGGTCCAAACGCAAGTAGTTGGACACATCCACTAGGTGGCCTTACGGAGACGGTCACTGGGAGTGTGCTCTAGAAGGGAATAGGAGGATCCTAATGCTATTTTGCATTCTGGACTTGAAGTAGGTTCCAGTTTGTATTCAGTTTGTGTGCAAAACACCACAACCAAAAACAGCTTACAGAGGACAAAGTTTATTTCACCTCACAGCTTACAGTCCATCATCAAGGGACGTTGGGCCAGGAACTCAAGGAGCTAAAGTAGAAATGGAGCAAAGACAATGGAGGAGTGCTGCTTATTGGCTTGCTCAATTTTTCTTATACAGCCCAGGCCCACCTGCCTAAAGAGTGGCTCTGCCCACAATGGGCTGACCCTCTTACCTCAATTAGCAATTGAGAAAATGCCTAACAGACACAGCCACAGGCCAGTCTGATCTGGGAAATTTCAGTTGAGGTTCCCTCTTTTCAGGTGGCTCCAGGCTTGTGACGAGATGATAGCAGAGATGACTATGACAAGGTGAATGGTGTTTCTCCATCATACACTCCTGTCGTGATGTGTTACTTGCCACAGTCCCCAAAGCGATGGATTCAACTGACCACGGACTGGAACCTCTGAAACCCTGAGCCTAAATAAACATTTTCTTTATATAAGCTTATCATCTCAAGTGTTTTGTTACAGTAATGGAAAGATTAATAGCACAGTGACCCACAAAGGCCAAAATGAGTATAGGAAGACAACCAGCATGTCATACAGGTGGATAGGATGGGTAATGTGTGTCAGAGCTCAGAAAAGGCACAGAGGACAATTCACCCCTTTTTCACAGTGACTAGGGCTGGATTTGCTGCGCCAAAGCAAATGTTTAAATAGCATTTTAATGTTCCTGCTGGTGTGGTTCCTGGTCAGGATGGATGCAGAATGGGTTCTTGTAAGTTTGCAGATCAGAAACGTATCTTAGTATCGTTCCATTGGGCATCCCAACCAGACGGGAACTGTGGGGGTTGGGTAAGCAGGAGGCACTTGAGGGCAGATACCAAAGGTTGTCCTCTGACCTCCACAGGTAAGTTGTGCACACATGCACGCACAACCATGGGCACTCGCAAATATGTGCACATGTGCGCACTCAGAGGAAGGTATCTTACACACAGGTGCTGAGTACCTTCTTGCCATCACCAGATGACTGTGAGTGGTGAAGCCTAGGGTTTCCACGTTTTAGAGAGGCCCCTTGGCCTCAAAGAGCAGGCAACTGTGATCCAAACCCATGTGACGAAGGTGAATGCAGATGAAGTGCTCGTCTCCAAGCCCTCTGGCTCCAGGCCCAGAGGATGTCCCAAATTACCCCCAGATGCCTCCCCCATCATTTCCGACACCCATCAGTCCTAACAAGTTCTCTGCACCAACTTGCCCTCCCCAACACGCCATTTCTCATTGCCAAGTGTAATTAACGTGATGCATTGACTTAGGGCATGGCTAACAAGCACATATTAATTTTGAAAAGTCAGGTTCTCTCACTGGAAATGAGTTGCTGATGATCAACTACCACAAGAGTTTAAAAGTGCAGGAAAGGGACTAGGTAATTATGGGCTGGCACAGCCTTGTTGGTCTGTGATTCTGTCCCCTGGAAACGCCCTAACAGTGAGTGATGATTCCCTGCCTCCAGGAAGGATGCTCAGAGTCACCCCAGTGTTGTCTCCCCAGTTCTCAGTCCGCCCCCTCCCCAGGGAACATCTTGCTTTCAGCCTGATTTTTGTGCAGTTATCTTCCATCGGGATGGTGTTCTGCCTAATTGTTTCCCCCACTTTGGTATTGACTGGTCCACCCCTCAAAACTCTTTCAGGGACGTAGGGTCACTGGACACATGGATGCCAGGTCCTCATCTGCCTTTCATTCCGGTTCCTGTCAGCTGGATTTTCCATCAGAACTCTTTTATGAACCAGATGCCTCAACCAGTCCCTTTCCTCTTTATTCCCACAATGGGAAGAGGAAACCCTCTACCTGCCCACATGGGGGTTGGACATGAGGATAAATCTTTTCCCTGTCTTGATGGTAGCTGGGTATGGTAGTGCTTATTTTTTTTGTGGAGATTTCTTCTGTTTATGAACCTCTCTTTTGGACTGGAGGACCAGAGGAGAATTGGGACTGGATTAGGAACTATCTCTGCCAGCCTCTGGTTCTTTTTATTTTGATTATTATTATTATTATCATCATCATCATCATAATTATTATTTTGATGTTTCTGAGACAGGTTCTCCCTGTAGCCACAGATGATCTGGAATTTAGTATCTCACAGACATCCCCTGTCTCCGCCTCCCGAGGGATTAAAGGCGTGCACCATCACACCTGGATATTATTATTGTTATTATTGTTGATTGTGTGTGTGTATGCTCACGAGTGCTATGTCATGCATGTGGAAGCCAGAGGACTATTCACCTTTATGTGGGTTCTGGGAATTGAACTTAGGTCTCCAGCTAGGTGCCTTTACCAGCTGAGCCATCTCACCATCCCAGCCTGAGGAGTTGGGTTCAGCTTCTGCTCTGGCTCTTTTCAGCTATATGAGGTTTAGACAAGCTCTGCCAACCTGTTAATCTCTGGTGACCTCGTTGGCAGTGCACAGCAGCTGTGTGATGGAGGTATTAGCAGGCATGCAGAACTTCCCTGTGTACTGGCTGTGGCAGGGACCAGTCTGGGCACATGCCAGCTTCCTTCTTGACCCCTTGTTTGCTACACTGGCATACAGTCCAGGGGCAGCTGGGGCCATGCCAGCCTCATGTTTCTTGGGATCTGTGTGGGAGCCAGCACGTAAGTCTGTTGCAAAGTTCCTTCTGTGGTTCCCTCTGTTATTTATAGAACCTTGACTTCCTTCTCCCACTTTGCTTCTTTCTCAATCCATTCCCTCACTCCTGACACCTCTCTTTACAGAACACCACCCTCAAAGGATGTCAAACACCCTGTTCCAGGAACAGAGGTTTGTTGGCGAGTCCCTTCACGCCGACGGAGGCCTCCTGGGTAACTTCCTGTGGGGCTTTTTCTCCTCTGGAACACCCTTCAGGTGGCAGGAAGGAGACTTCTCTCTACAGACACCTCATCCCCACGTCTTTCCCACTCACTTTCCAAATTGGCTTTTTGTCTTAGATGTTGTTATCAGTGGGTGCTCAGAGGTCTCCTATGATGATGCAATATCCACGTTCTTTGTGTCTCAAATTATTGAGCAAGACACAGGAAGTGGTGAAAATAGAGATTTTAAAAAAATATGTGCTTTTTTGTGTGTGTGCATGCATGTGTGTGTGTATGCATGTTATGTGTGTGCATGTACATGCTGATGCCAGAAGAGGGCATAAGATCTGCTGGAGCTGGAGTTACAGGTGGCAGTGAGCCACCTGACTTGGGTGCTGGGAACTGAACTCAGGTCCTCTGCAAAAGCAGCACTTGCTCTTAACCACAGCCCATTTCTCCAGCACCAAAGTATAGACTCATTAATAGAATAAAAGCATAGGATACGCTCCAAAGGTAGGAGCAGGCTTGAGCAAACATGTCTCAAAAGCCCAGTTTTCTGGGTCCAGGGGCTTTTTTTTTACAAAGAGTGTGATAGTTAATATTGTAACTTGACAGAAGTTACACCAAGTAGACAAGCTTTTGGGAATGTCTGTGAGGGAGTACCTAGCTAAATGTGGGCAGCACCATCCCATGGGCTGAGGTCCTGGACTGGATGAAGAGGAGAGAGCAAGCTGAGCGCCCACATTTGTCTTTCTTGACTTCCGGATTGCGGCTGCAACGTGACGAGCGACTATGCTCCCGCCACCATGCCATGCCTTCCCCAGCATCTCGGACTGCACCTCAGACTTCCAGCCACATTAGGCCTTCCTTCCTCCAGCTGCTTTTGTCAAACATTTTGTCACAGCAGGGGAAAAAAATCGCTAATACATAGCAGAAGAGAAGAGCTCTCTGAAGTGTGGACCTCTTTTTGGCTGCTTTAGTGACTGATTCTCTTTGTTGAAGGGAGTCTGTACAATCTTCGGGGCCATCTGGGCAGTCCAAGGAACAGTTTTGTGGGGCTTGGAGTCCTGGAATTAAGCTTCTTATGACTCGTGGTGGAGAATGTTCTGTGCTTTCTCCAGCCCCAGCCAACTGAGGCCCAATTAGACGATGGATCCTTGACTTGCTTCCCCCGAAAAGTTCCATGGATTTCTGGGTTTCTGAATTTCTGGGAGGAAACTTTTCTGTTGTTATCAAAGTACCTGCTACCCCGCCCCTAACCTGGCCAACCATGTGTTACTCAGATGTCCTGACAGTCTTTCACTTGACATTTCTTAATGGAATTCCTTCGCTGCTTGACTTCAGTTTCCGAGAACATTGAAGACTCCCCCGTGTACCTGGCCCTCTGTTGAGGCCTCTTGTCTGTTGGTGGATACACAGTTGAAGCTGGGTTCAAGGACTAGGGAGTGGGTTTAGTCAGTAAAATGTTTGTTTTACAAGTGTGAGGACCTGAGTTTGATCCCCCAAACCCATGCATAAAGCAGGACATGTCGGCACACACCTGTATTCCCAGGTCAGAGACAGGCAGGCTCCTGGAGCTTGCTGGCCAGCAGGCCTAAACTACTTGGTGAAGTCCAAACCAGTGAGAGACCCTTAAACAAAAGGTAGAAGGCACCTGAGGAACAGCACCTATGATTATCACCTGACGTCCATGTGCACATGCATGTGCACACATCAGCATGTGTACCCTACCATGCACACTCACAAAAGCCAGGTCCGTTTTCAATCCCTGTAAGCAGGAATTTGGTTGCATTCTCTTCGAACTTAATGCACTTGAATTATTGACATGGTCCCACAATCCCTGCCAAAGCCAGACAGAAGCCTCCCGGAGCAGCCCTGGGGCACTGAGACTCCTGAAGGCCCTGGGACTCCGGCTGCGCATCTCAGAGACAAGGCATGGATGCCGTCTCTGTTTCTCTTTTCATCCTTCAGTTCCAAGGACATGTGGGATGAGAATATGACCAATAATTCTTTTAACTCCCTTGCTTTAATAGCTCTCAGATGGAAACTTTGGTTCCTTTATTAAATAAGGCAGGATGTCACCCAGAGAACTACTGTGCTGCATGGTGGAAATTTCTGTCCTGGATTCAGCTTCTGTCATTTGACTGCTTCTCCCGGTCTCTGACCCAGTTTTAAAGGGGGCATTCCAAGGAAGATAGCTCTCCTGATCTGCCAGTGAATAATTTGATACAGAA
The DNA here is from genome assembly GCA_035773235.1 of Eospalax fontanierii. Taxonomy (NCBI): domain Eukaryota; kingdom Metazoa; phylum Chordata; class Mammalia; order Rodentia; family Spalacidae; genus Eospalax; species Eospalax fontanierii. Next base: position 118,208,236 of record CM069524.1, read on the forward strand.
AGCACCCTGAGTCTTGAGTTGAATTTGGGAAGAGGTTCTGATGAAGCCTTTGGGAGACTGAATTTCAATTATTTTGAAAACTATCTAGGCTCGGGGCTGAATCCAGCGTACTAAGATTGTAGCCCGAGTGTCACAGGTTCTCATTCCCATGCCATTCTGTCTGACTCATCTTTCTTTTCTTAGGACAATTCAAATCTCACCTCTTGGCTGAGAAAAGGGTAGTGTGATGGCTACTCCTTAGTCCTGTCACCCAGCCTCTGCTGGTCTTCAGAGAGCGTCAGTGGACTAGGGATATCTCAAAGGATGAAGATATTTCTCCCTGACAACATCAGGAACCTTGAGAGGGAACCAGGAATATTAGATATTTTTCTCATTACTGTGACCAAATACCTGACAAGAAGCAACTTAAGCAGGGAAGGGTTTACTTTGGCTCAGTTAGAAGAGACACAGTCTGCCATGGCAGGGAAGGAGTGGTGGTGGCAGCATGATGCAGCTGGTCACATTGTATCCACCATCAGGAGAGAGAGAGAGAGAGAGAGAGAGAGAGGAAGAAGAAGGAGGAGGAGGAGGAGGAGGCTGGTGCTCAGCCCGCTTTCTCCTTTTTATTCAGTCTAGCACTGTAGGCCATGGGATGATGTCACCCGCATTTAGGGTGAGTCTTCCCAATTCAATTAATCTAATCTAGAAAATCCTTCACAGTCATGGCTAGAGATATAGTTTCATGCTTTCTAATACTGTGAAGTTGACAATAAATATCTCATACATGCTCTGGGGACCAGCCACAATGTTGGAAGTTTGGAACCTACCATCTCATTTTCTCTTTACTTACTGTCATGTAGAAAAAAACCACTACTATGTCTGGAGAGATGGCTCATGGTTAGGAGCACTTTCTGCTCTTGCAGAGGACCTGAACACATGTGTGCACACATGTACACATACACATTTAAAAAAATCTTGAGAAAAAAAGAAAAAGCACCTGTTCAGACGATAGACTGAAGCTCTGTGAAGCTGGCCTGGGTGGGCTGGCACATGCTGGACTTTGGGGTGCTGATGCGTTTGTGACGTCGAGTCTGGGTGGGGCCTGTTTCCGTCAACCATGAATGAGGTTCAACCAACCTTCTATTTTTATTTTATTTTTTGTGTGTGCCTGTGTGTACGTGGACACGTGTGTGCACATGCATGTGAAGGACAGAGAACAACTTCGGATGTCATTCTTCATGTATCATCCACCTTTCCTTTGAGGCAGTGTCCCCATGAGGACTCAGTGCTTACCAAGTAGGTAAGGCTGGCTGGCATCCAGCCCTTATTTCTGCCTCCCAGTGCTAATACAGCAAGCACACACCACCACATTTGGCTTTTTTTTTTTTTTTCTTACATGTGAGTTCTGGGGATTAAATTCAGGTCCTCATGCTTGCAAGGCAGACTATACTTGACTGACTGAGCTGTCTCCCCAGTCTTAAATTAGGCTTTTAAATGTTGAGCCCATAATTCCTACTGAGCTCAGATTACCCAAGAAAGCTTTTTGTGCTGTGAAGACATGGAGGATGAGGGAGTGAATTTTCCCAGTGGGCATGGGTGGTGGTGGCAGTAGTTATGTAATCAGGTGACTTGTGCTTTTTTTTCTTTTGTCCCCCAGGTGGGGAGACAGGCCAGTTCATTTTGGGATCTGCCAACAGCGTCTGAAGAGGACCTTGCAAGGCGCTCAGAGCTCCTGTTGCCAAGTGTGGTAGTTAGCTTTAGTCGCCTTGACAACCTAGAACCACCTGGGAAGGGAGTTTAACTGAGGGACTGACTACATCATGTTGGTCTATGGGCCAGTCTATGGAGGATTGTCTTGACTGTTAATTGATGTAGGAGGACCCCATCCACTGTGGGTGGCACCATTCTCTAGCAAAGGAAATTGAGCTAAACACAAGCAGCAAGTAAGCAAGCAAGCATGCATGCATTTATTTCTCTGTGCTCTTGACTAAATGTGATGCAACTGGCTGTTTGAAGTTCCTGACTTGGCTTCCCTGTGCTGATGGACTGTAACCTGGAACTCTGAGCCAAAACAAACTCCTTTCTCCCCTAAACTGCCTTTTGCCAGTATATTTTATCATAGCAACAGAAATGGAACTAAGACACCACTGCCAGCGCTGAGGGCCTGCCAGTCTCTTCCATTTCATATATCAAGTTCTTCTCCCTCTCTTACATGACAACCCAAAATGGCATGCTAGGAAATGCCTACTGGCCACTTTGGTTCTCCTTCATTCCCAGTTCAACCCCCCGCCCCCCCACACACACTGTATTTCTCTGTTTTAACATTCTGATCTGTCTTAGCTCTGAACCATCATCACTTCTGAAGGCCACTGCAAACATTTTCCTCGTGTGATTAGGTTAAATGATGTAAGAAAGTCCACACTAAAAGTGAGTGATACTAGGCCAGAGTCCTGGACCGTACAGAAAGTGAGCACAGACATTCAGTGCTCGCTGCCTCCTGACTGTGGATGCAATGTGATCAGCTGCCTCAAGCTCCTGCTGCCATGATGTCCCTGTCATGACGGACTCTTATCATCGAATCGTGGTCTAAAATAAATGCTTTCTCCCTTGAATTGCTTTTGTCAGAGTATTTTCGTGACAGCAACAGGGAAAGAAACTAAGGTGGCAGGTTATAATTCTCCTGCTGGCACGGGCAACACTTTACCAAATGAGCCATGCGCTCAGCCCTCAACTGCCTCTTCTTGCATAACCCCCCGCCCCTCTCAGAGAACGTTCTCTGGGTCTGAGGCAAAGGCCACACCCAGCATGCTGGGTGCATTGGGGGAAGGGGACTTCCCACCCTTTCTGGGAACTCTGAGGTCAATGCAAATCACTTTTGGGCATTGTCCAAACTGAAAAGAACATTCCTGCTCCCCCCAGATCATTATTAAGAACTTTATTCAATCACATATTGTCTTCTCTTTCACATACCGACATATAGTCCCAAAGAGAAAAACTCATCTCTGAGTATTGGGCCATAAATTATCTGAGGTACATTTCATTATAAAGTAAGTTTCTTTCGTCCTTTACGAATGCTCTGCCTTTCCCCCGAGGGGTTGTAATGTACACTGACATCTTACTTTCTTCCAAGAAACATTCTCTCATATTGTTTAGTATGTGGGGCCTAGCTGGGCAAACAAATCCTATGCTGGAGGATGAAGGCAGTCGTCTGGGATCTAATGGGAACACAATCATGCATCTACGCCTGGGCCCCAGGGAGCTCACATACAATCTTTAGAAAAACTGAAGAAGTAAACATTGAGGGAAAGAAATGTCTGACAGGGAAGGGGGCTTCGTAAACAGCACAAATATATAATTGCTAAGGCTTGGAAAAATTGGAAGGCAAATGGTATTGCAAGCAGAGAGACGGGAATGAGTATTTATAACATGCGGGGCCTTGATTATGTCTGATGTTTAATTTTTTTTTTTTGCTTTACTGGGTGGGTCCATTAACTCCAGTGCCCATTCAACCCTTCCTAAGGTAACTTCCTCAGTGAAGAGGGAGGAGATGGGGAGATGGCTCAGTCGGTAAAGTGCTGGTCAAGCAAGCCTAAGGACCTGATTTCATCCCTAGCACACAGCATGATGGTGTGTTTTTGTAATCCCAGTGCTGGGGAGGCAGAGACAGGTGGGTTTGCTGGCCAATGTAGCTGAACTGGAGAATCCCAGGTCCCAGTGAGAGAAATAATGTAGAGTAACTGGAGAGATGGCACAGTGGTTAGGAGTGCCTGCTGCTCTTCCAGAGGGCCTAAGTTCAGTTCCCAGAACCTACATCAGATGGCTCATAACTGCTTGTAATTCCAACTCCAAAGGTTCCAACATATTTTTCTGGTCTTTGAGGATACCTACACACCACACCTCTATGGTACACATACAGACAAGCAGGCATACACACATACACATATATAAAAATAAATAAGATCTTTAAAAAATAGTGTGAATTGCTTGAGGAACAACACCCAAGGTTGATCTGTGGCATCTACAAGCACCCTCATAGACACATGCACACATGAATACACACTAGTATAGAAGTAAAGAATAGGTGAAAAGTTAAGCAAATCAGAGAGGGCCTTGGGGCCTCTGTCTTTTTCTTTCAATTAATAAAGCCAGCTGCAGCAGCAGCAGCAGCAGCAGCAGCTGGATCTTAGAGCACTCTGCATTTCAAATGCTTCAGCTTTACCTTGCAGAAGATCAGAAACCCAAGCTTGTCAAATTGAACTCAGCTGAAGAACGCTCCCTGTCTTTGGAGTGCTACTAAACAATCTGCCAATTATTTAAATTAAACCCAACCCCGGCCCCTTCCACATCTGCACGCAAAATGCTTAAATTCCAAGTGCAATTTTACTGGCATAAGAAAATAATAAGGGGAGTTCAATTTGTGTCAGCATGGCTCAGGAAAATAAGATATCATGTCTTGCTGTCTGCTTGATGTCAGCTTCTCAGATTCGGGCCCTAATGTCTCATCCTAGACTGTCCACACCAGAGCCCGCCAAACCCCAAAGTTCAGCCAAAGTTCACCAAGCTACTACCAAATAGCTTTCCTTCCTCCTTTTTCAATCATTAAGAACCTCTGTTTTATATTGTGCACACGTGATGCATCTACCTCTTAAAACATATATAACTCTATTATCTTCTTCTCTTCTTGGGGAACACTGTAAAATTCTTTCCTGTGATGAGATTCTTCTATAGCTCATAGCTATTCAGCCTTCCTGACTTTCACTACGTAGACAGGGTTCTGTTGGAATGCATGGTTGGAATACACAGATAAAAATCTACAAAATCTAAGAGGATTTGAACAATAACGGAAAAACAAATCTGTTATTTGAAAACAAATAAAATGGAAAGGAAATAAGCAGACATTGATCAACTACTGCCTGAGATGGTTTCCAAAATGCTTCCTTGTTTCTCTCCATTTCTCGCCTTAGTCGGAGGCTCACTCAGAACCGGCCCAAGAACCCGGTCTAAGATTGGCTCCTGGCCCAGGGGTAGGGGTGGGGAGGGGTGGAGGATTCCTGGCTCAAATCTCAGATCTGTTCTTCCTATTGTTGGAATGTTGAGATGGCCAATGGGGTCAAGATCCTTTTTATCTCATCTTCATTGTTTAGGCTTGATTGGCTTTACATGTGACCTCTGTCATTCTTCCCATTGAAGTTGTGTATCCACACTTCTAATCATGCAAGACTGCCATTTTAGTGCTGCTAGATGACGTATCAATTTGGAGTCCTGGCATGACCAGAGAGCTAAAATTTCACTCATCAGCGAAATGCAGGTTTAGTAGGTGTGTGAAGACAAAAATAAGTGCACTGAAACCTTTGATCAAGTTCTTCTTCTGCAGTGGTGGAAGTTGGCCTGGGTGCCACCACCAGCACCTTTCCCCAGCCGTGAACTACCGCCCTTTCCATCCCTTTCCCCTCCCCTCCTCTCCCACCCCTCCCCTCCCCCACCCCTCCCCTCCTCTCCCACCCCCTCCTCTCCTACCCCCTCCCCTCCCCATCCCTCCTCTCCCACCCCCTCCTCTCCCACCCCCCTCCCCTCTCCTACCCCTTCCCCCTCTCCCACCCACACCCCTCCTCCCTTGCTCTACCCCCCTCCCCTCCATACTATTCCCCCATTCCTTCTCCTCCTCCCACTCTTCCTCCTTCTCTTCTTCCTCCTTATTTGTTTATTTGGGGGCACAAGTCTCAGTATGTTGCCCAAGTTAGTCTTGAACTGTTGGGCTCAAGTAATAATTCTCCTGCCTCAGCTACTTGCTTCTGTTGAAAGACTTGAGGACTCAGAGCTTGTGTTTCCTTATGGGAGGAAATACGAGCTTCATTCAGTGGTAGAGGTGGGATGTGTGGGTGTGGAAAAGCTCCACCCAACAGGAGACTAAGAGCATCAAACTCATTATTAAACCATGACCTTCTCACTCTCATAATGCTCTTAAAACAATGAAAATAGTGCTGAAATTCACATTTGAAGTAAGGTACAGCTGATTACAATAATTATCTTTTAAAATGTGTACACGTGTGTGACGTGTGCACATGTATGCACATGCTTGTAGAGGCCAGAAGTCGACAGTTGGTGTCTTCCTCATTGTCTTTCCACCTTATTGTTTCTGAGACAGAGTCTCTCAATAAACTTAGAGCTCACCAGTTGGCTAGGCTGCCTGACCAGCAAGCCCAAGTGGCCTCCTGCCTCTACTTCCCCAGGGCTGGAGTTCCAGGTGCACACTATCACATGTGGCTTTTTACATGGCTGCTGGGACTCAAATTCAGGTCTTCATGCTTGTGCAGGTATCTCCCAGTCCTGATTACAATTACTATTATAAAAAAGCATCCTGTATACTCAGTATTGATTTGGAAAAGAGTTTTGTTATTGTCTCTGAGGCCAGGTCTGGCCCTGAACCCCAGGCTATGGTCTTCTACCTTCTACCTAGGATTGCAAACCTGTGCCACCAGGCCTGGCCCAGAAGACTTTCCAACACTTTCCACGGTTTGGCCTCCAGTAACTAAGCTTGGCTTAATTAAGTAATTAGATAAACTATCACAGATAAATGAGGTCTGAACACAAACAGCAAAAGAAGTCCTAAGATAGAACCTTACTCCTGTCAGGCTCTGACCATTATCGTCTGGGTGCCTTTTTATCTTTCCTATCATAAAATAATTCATCTTAAACATTGCACTTAGAGGAACTTGACTGCTGATTCCTATTTGAGTTAATCTGGTATCAATTACTGGCCTAGATTTGGAAAATTCAATGTCTGTACAGATGAAGTACTTCAATACCTTAGATAGCGCTGATCCAGCCCGCGACAGAATGGTCAGAAAAGTTTAAAATATTTCTGCCAGATTCAAAGACGAGCAAGATTAAAAATTCCCAAATGTGTATCCTGGATCTCCTCCAAAAACATTCCATCTTTATTCATTATTGGATATTGTCTTGATTAAAATTCCTGTTGGTTTGTTCTATGGTTAAGTAGTAATCTTGTATCCTAGCATTTGGAATGTATTGGGATCATGTGACGTGCACAGAGCCCAAATGAATATAGAGAGATCTCTTTCACAAGTCAACAAGGAGAACTTAGCGAGTTCAGATTTCAGCAGAGTTGCTCCAGCTCCCGGAGGGGGAGGGGGAGGGGTTGGGGTTATCTGCACAGCACATTCTTGCCAACACGTGAGTCAGAGAGCTATTCAAGGCAAAATGATTTCCCCTTAACACCAAAGTCCTGAGTCAAGGCAGATTTCTCTAGAGAAAATGAGAATCCCCCTTTTTTCATCCCCTTTGTCTATTCATGTTCTATTTCTAGCATTTGTTGCCCTTTATTGCTAACTTCACACAGTAACATGTGAAAAAATGCAGCCGACAATGGGAAGCAGATGACTGGGCCACCATCTTCTGAGTCGCCCTTCTGTCCTCTGCATTCCTTTCAAGACTAGAGACTGATTCATAGGAGCTGCTGAGAAGGAAATCCTAATGAAACATGGCCCTGCTCTTGCAGCCACACAAATGCTTGTGTGTGTGCGCGCGCACGCATGCACATGTGAGAGCACATGCACAAGAGTATGTTCATGTTCATATGGCAACCAGAGGACAACCTCAGCTGCCATCTCCCTCAAGCCTCGTCTACCTTGTTTGTGAGTCAGACTCTCTCACCGAACTGTAACCTCCCCATCAGGCTAGGCTGACTGATCAGTGAGTTTCAGAGATTTGCCTGTCGCTGTCTTCCCAGTGCTGGAATTTCCAAGCATAAACCACTTAAGAGTTCTGGGGATCTGAACTGAGTTCCTCAGTCTTGCATGACAAGTACTTTGTTGACTGAGCCATCTCCTCAGCTCCCATGCAAATGCTTTTGTGGTTCCTGCATCCCACAACCTGCTTGGCACTGGTCCCTAGGGACCCCCGCTCAGCCTCTAATGCCTGTGGAAAACCAAGAGGGACCTGGGAGGTCATGTAATGCTGGCAGACCTTTTATACATAAATGAGCACTGGAGAGTGGGTTCTGAAGCAGAGAGGGGCAGGAACAGAACATTGATGAAGGTCTGAGTCCCCAGAGATGACAGGAGCAGTTAACACTTCTCCTGTGCTGGAATCACATCTGTCAGCTAGAAAAAGTCACGAGGCTGAGGCAGAGCCAAGCTTTGTGGCCTAGACTCAACATTTGGACAACCTGTCAGGGAGTCGGTTCACCTCTGTGTCCTCTCTAATATGGCCAGTGAGGATATCACAAGGCACTGGACAAGGATAAGTCCCTAGTAACTGGATCCTTCATAGCAAAGCATCAGGCTTCTGCAGTGGCTGCAAAAATGCCCACAGTAGACACGCCGTAGCTTGTGAGTGCATATGGGCACATGATTGTGAAGGTCAGAAGTCTACTTCCAGTGTCTTCTGCAATTTCTATCCACTTTGTATTTTGAGACAGGGTATTTCATTGAATCTGGAGCTCATGGATTTGTCTACACTGGCTGGCCAACAAAACCCAGGGATCCTCCTGTCTCTGTCTCCCAAGTGTAAGGAGTTGTAGGCATGTATCTCCAAATCTGACTTTTTATGTGGATTCTGGGGATCTGAACTCAGGTCTTCAAGCTTGCATGACAAGCAGGTCACTGACTGGACCATCCCTCCAGCCTGGCATTTTGTAGCTTTGTGTGTGGCAGAAAGCCTGTCTTTTTGGGACCTGTTTCCACTGGCAGAAATAAGTGGACCAGAAGCTTTCCAGTAAGACCAAGTCACAGGTGAGTCTTTTGGGGTTTACAGTGAACATGTTGCTAAGAATCTCACCCTCCATGTGTAGAAACACTACACCAAAAAGTTGTCCACTTTGTTGAATGCAAGCTCTAAGATGATCTGGGTTTTGTCTGTTTTCTTCAGCACTGTACGATCAGTACCCAGAACAGTAATTGTGCATGCCTGTCTGTTATGAATGATTAATCTAAAACATTTTGAATCAAAATCAATTAATGTGATGGTCAAATGATGGTTTTTGAGCACAATGAGCTGACAGATACACTCAATATTTTAATAATAATGTTTTATATAAAATAATATTTGAATTCATTGATCCTTTCATTTTCAATTTCTTTCCTTTCTTTTTTCTTTTCCTCTTATTTCTTCTCTCCTCTTCCCTTCCTTACCTTCACCAAGGTCTTACTATGTAGCCCAGGTTTACATCAGCCTCCTAAGTGCTAGGATTATAGTCTTGTACTCCTGGCTGAATTCATTGCTTCAACAAATGGAATTTTAGGAAGACTGAAGTAAGGAAAGATCCACTAACCATTACTGGTCACTTCCTTTGTAACCATGAGCAAGTATTGTTCCATTTTGTTGATAAGGAAGCTGAGGCTTAGAGAAATTAAATAATCTGCATAACGTCCTAGAGAGAGTGAGTGTTGGAATGATGTGTTGTTCAGACACAAGGTTGGAGTTGTCTTTTTCTTTTATTTATTATTTTTCTTTTATTTTATGTGTGCGAATGTATTGCCTGCATGTACACAAGGGCACTTGGGTAGTGAAATGCCCTTGGAAGCCAGAAGAGGATGTGAGATCCTCTGGAACTGGAGTTACAGGTGGTTACTAGCCACCTTGTGCGTGCTGGGAGTTGAACCCCAATCCTCTGCAAGACCAGCCAGTGCTATTAACTGCTAGGTCAGCTCTCTAGTCCCTGGAGTTGTCTTAAAGACTGAATTACTGGTCACTTGTTGTGGCAGAATCATTGTATCACCACTGGGGATTTAGGACTGCTAACACATGATGCTGGAAAAGAGTTTAAAATGATCTTTTGAATCAGAATTTAGATTTTAGAATTTTGAGATTCAAATGAGATTAAATGGGTAAAAATGCTTTTGTAGCCTGCTTGACTTAAAATAAAACTGTCCTGAATTCAAATTACGTATAAATATACTGACTTTTTCTAGCCAAGAGCTCACAGAAGAAATAAATCAACAAGCCTTCAACCCCAGGAAGTGACTTGGGAGAGTGAGGCAAGTGTTTGATGAATTTTCCGAGGATCATACTGTCCTTCCAACTCCAGAGTGCACAGCCACGTGCTCCTGGGTGAGTCACATCACCCCTCCTGACACCAGGCTTGCTGATTTAAAAATAATATTTTTTAAATTTATTTAAAAAATAATATTTATTTACTTATTTATTTATTTATTTATTTGTGTGTGTGTGTGTGTGTGTGTGTGTGTGTGTGTGCGCCTGTGTGTGACTGTTGAGGCCAGGAGTGGACAGGGCATCAGATCACCTGGACCTAGAGTTACAGGATATCATGAGCATTGGGAACTGAACCCTGGTTCTCTGCAAATGCAAAAGATATGCTTAACCACTGAGCCGTCTCTCTAATCATTCCAGTACTATCTTAATAAAACCCCTCCTTTACTTACTGTTCAGATAGCATCAGAATTAATTAATTAATTAATTAATTTATACCATTCGGCTGAGAAAACCTTGATATTGGTGATGAATGGTTCTACATTCTGTGATTGTGGTATGTGAGTGCTCCCTCTTACCTAATTAAACTAATTAATATAATTTGCTTCTCTAGGAGAAAAGGAAAGCATGCATTTCTCTCCTTTAGAATTTTTTCCCCTTGAGACAGGATCTCATGTAACCTGACCCGGTCTTGAACTCAGTACATAGCTGAGGATGATCTTGAATTCCTGGTCCTTTGTGAATCCTGATCCTCCTGAGTGCTGGACTTATACACGTGTCACCTCCCTTCCCAGTTCTGTGTGCTTCTGAGGATGGAAGTACTCTCTCAGCTGAGCTACATTCCCAGCCCATCTTTATTAAATCTTTAGAATTTCAGTCAAGTTTTACTTTAAGCTATTTGTGAATATTTTCCCAATTTTTTTCTTCTGTTTAATTTTAGTTCTATCAAGATTTACTGCTTTTCCCTCTAAGGCAGAAAGCTCTAGTACCCAAGTTCACCTCAGAGGGCACCGAGACTTGAGACAAATCTCCCTGTGTTCATACGTTTTTAGGGTTGGCCCCAGTTATAAAGTGTAATTATGCTGCTTTCTTGCCTGGTGCTAGACAAGTCTGAGGAGGCCTCACGGACATTCCTGAACATTCTTTGGGCCCTGAGAGTAATTATGGTGCTGATGATGAGCAAGTCCTTCATAAGCTCTCTGTTGCTGGGGCTTCAGTTTTCCTATAATGCCTACATACCCCCTGAATTTAATTACCACTGTTTTGGTGCCTGACAAATATGCTTCCCTTGTAAACCTTATATTTATGTTCAGATAGGACTGAAGGCTGTGTGTGCGTTGTAACCACTACACCCTAGACATTCGTGAAAACAGCCCTCCGAATCCACATAGGCTTTTTGGTTTAATGACCCATAGCATGTGATATTCTTTTCTTGGTTGGGAAACTATTTTTCAAGTTCTGCTCTCGCCACCATCTTTCTTCTCCCTTCTCTCTCTTCTCTCTAAATTTTACAATGCTGTGTTTCCTCTTGAAAGATCAGGTAAGAGGGAACACGTGTGTAAAGTCCTGGTTGACTCCCATGTGCATGGGGGCTGGCGAGATGCAGGCCAAAGGCCAAATGACTTCAGCACCTGACAAGTGTGTGGCTCTCCTTATGCTACAGGGTCTGGGGAGGTACTGGGTGGCTAGAAATGCCTGTGGACTGCTGGGTGTCTGGTCAACATTCGGTGAGAAAGCAGATCTTCAAAATCCTCACTAAGTCATCCCAAATTATTTTTGTCTTGGCAGAAACCTTCTGGTCTACCTAGTGATTTGTAGATTTGAGGAAATAATTGAGATTATGTTGTTCAATCTTTTCATTCTATAATGAGCAGTGTTGTAGCTACTTTTCTGGTTGCTGTAACAAAATGCCTGACAAAAACAACTAACGGAAGAAAGTTTATTTTGGCTCACACTTTGAAGGTATAGTCCATCATGGTGGGGAAGGCACAGCGGCACCAGGCGCAGCAGCACCAGGCGCAGAAGCAGAGGAATGCTGGTGCTCAGCTCCCTGCCTTCATTCAGACCAGGACTCCAGTCATGGGATGGCGCCACCCGAATTTAGCGCAGTCGTCCCACCTGGATGTTTCCTCGCAGCCACGTCTAGAGACTCATCTCCTAGGTGATTCTAGATCTTGTCAAGTACATTTATCAGTGTTCACCATCACAGGTAGCATGAGCTCAAAAGGCAGAGAGTTTCCCCAGGTCTCTGCCAGTCAGACTACGGTCACCAGCCAAGTTTCCACAGTTCACACCCGCTCTCACGGGCTGACTCACATAACCACACATCTATACATCCTTTGGACACCTTCTCTGTGTTTGGTGGGACACTGCTTGATCTCTAAGCCACAGACATGGCCTAAAGAATCTATTAGAGGGGCTGGAGAGATGGCTTAGTGATTACAAGGGCTGACTGCTTTTGAAGAAGACCAAGGTTCAAATCCCAGTTCCCATGTGCCAGCTAACAACCATCCGTATCTCCAGTTCCAGGGGATCTGACACCTTCTTCTGGCCTCCACAGGCATTGCATGACATGGGAGTACTTACACACATGCAGGCATAGCACTCATACACATAAAAATAAATGAATGAATAAATAATTTTTTTAAAAAGAATCTGTTAGAAAACTGGGAAGTTGAAACTCTTGTGAACAAACACTGTCATTGTGCTAATTGCCAGCTTACTGTTCAGTGGAGTGACAGAGCAGTTCCATAGGACATGAGAGAGTGTAGAATTTGAGGGAGACTATTCAGAGGACACTTGAAAGAAGATGTAGAAGTGTGCTTTTGAAGGTCAGAAGGATGGAAGCCAGGCTGAAGGAAGGCTCAGAACCTCAAATGGAACACAAATGAGGGCTCAGAGCGAGGAGGGAATAGCTTTGCTGCCCATGTGTGGGAGGTATGAGGAGGAAGTCCGCCTTCTAGGGTGGGAGCACAATGGTTCCGTGACAGTGTGCTGGGTCCGCTTCCTCGTGCAGAGGATGGAGACCTTCTGAGGACTTTGTGAAGACAGGAGTGAAGATAAGGTGGGTTGGGTGAAGGTGTGATCAGAGACACAGCACCAGTTGGGATACTTTTTGACAAGAGTCTCAGCATAGGGGGATGCAGTGGGTTCTAAGGACCCACTCTGAGAGGACTAAATTCACGTGAGGTCTCCATGCCAGTCCCTGGAATGGTGGATGTCTTTGCTTTCCAGCATCTTATTGTTTCCACAGCCTGTACATCTCAGCTTCTCCAGAAGGGTCAGTGAGAGACAAGATTCTTCCTCATTTAGGGGGAAAGCTAGAGGCAGGGAAAGAGAGGCAATTGCCCTCCAAACCAGCACATGTCAGGTGAGAGCTCGGACTGGATGGCATAGTGGGCTGCCTGTCCTCACATGCATCCCAAGGCCCACTCACATGTTACAAACTGTGGAGTTCTTGGCTACAGTATTCAGGTCCAGCAAGGCCTGCCTGTCTGCTCATCCCTTGTGTGAGGATTCAGTGAGTGTGCATGTGAATAGCATGTACATCCTCAACTGCTGCAGCCCAGCCACGTAGGAGGGACAACAGATGTTCTTCTAAGTGTGTCACTTGCTTCTGCCTTGCCAGTTGGAGGGTTTTCTGAGTTGTCATTCACGTTTTTGTTTGTTTTTTTTTGTCTTCCATTTCAGAAGAGGTAGAAATGAGCTAGCTCAAGGAGGAGTCTGTTCAGCTGATTACCCTGAGCCATCCTAAACCAGAACTGATCTAACTCTGCTGGCAGCGTCTTTAGAACTTGGGTGGCCCCATTCAAAGCTGAAAAAAAATCAACAAAAGGGCAGGGGTGGGGGAGGTTGATGCGAATCCTTGAATAAAGGGGTGATGGTTTTCAAACTCTATTTTTAATATGTTTTCTAAATTTTGATGACAACTCTGGCTTAGGTTATAGAAGTTTCTGAGGTTGTCTGATCAGCATTTTCTTTGGAGATTGGCTTGATTAAGGGTTTGGGTCCTGAGTGATTTCTAAACATAAGAAATCATCTCATCTAGTACTTCATAAAATCTCTGCCTTCCAAAGGAAGGGCACTGTGCTGGAGGCTGAGAGGGCTTGGAAGAAGAGGATAAGGGCACATCTCTAAGGAAACTCCAGCTTATGAGAACAGAAAATAATTCAGAACTTTTTTAAAAAGTATCAAGTACTCTGCTAGAGCCTAAGGCTGCCCCTGCCATGAGATATTGACTGGACTTACATTCCCTTCCTGAGGACTGGACCTCAGATCCAATCAGGAGCAAGTGGTTACTTCGATAACAATCTCGCCACTATTGTACAAGTGGGCATGTCCTGCTGGTGGGTTTGTGTCAGAGTTGGTAAGTGATCTGATCTAGAGGGTGAGGGGCATGGGTACATGAGAAGAAAGGGGATTTGTTGAGTTCATGCCAGACCTTGCTTTTGAATCTGATTTCATAGTGTGAGGGTTTATGGGTTTTCAGGAAGGTTACAGGAATTAAGGGAAGGCAGAAGCACAGCTTTGGGTAGCTCATCCAGGCCTTCACATAGTAGATGGACTTTAGCCCAAGGAGGTAAGCACAAGCAGACCAATTGTGGGCAACAAGAGAAGTTCCCTGGCTGTGGCAGGGGCCGTGGAAAAGACTCAGCTTTCCAGAATATGGCTCCCTTAATTTTTGTTCCTGTGTCCCCAGCATCCAGCACTCACAAGATAGGCACACTCCTTGTGTGGGAAAACTCACTGATCTATTATGTGGCTCCTGATATATCCTAAGGAAGACTGTTTATCCTGTTCCGAATGAAGACTGGCCTATGGCCATGCCACCCTGAACATACCTAATCTCACCACAGATGTAGACTAAAATTCAGTGCTGAAGGTGTTGTTTACCATGCTGTGAGTTTTACTTGGCAAATTATGGAAACTATCTATATGTCAAAACAGAGAAAGGCTTTTGGCTTGAATGGAATGTTTGAAATAATGGAAAATCATGTTTCAATGACCATTTAATGACAAAGTAAAGTCTCTCAACATAATCAGTATACTAGTAATGCAGACTAATGTATATGGCACCCCCCTGATTCACTTACAGGAATGTACCCAGAGCCAAAGGAGGACAAGAAAATCTGTCAGCTTGTCACAGTTTCTTAAGCTGTAAGACCATATTGTTGGTTTTTTCCTTCCTTTTATTTTGTTATATATTGACACTTCTATATTATGGAGGGTAGAAGTTTTCAAATCAAAAGAATAAAAAATTGCTGTGAAAAGGACACAGATGTCCTAAGACAACTCTACTGAAAAGGATTCGGTGCTACCATGTGACTTAGGGAAGCCACTTAACTTCTCTGTGCATAGTTCCTTCATCTGTAAAATGGGTTTAGCAACATTTTCATGATCATGATTAAGGACATGAAAGTGTTTTGTTGCTTCAAGGACACTTGAAATTCTGCTTATACTACACACCCCTCCCGTCAGTGAACTCATGCATAGTTGCTTGAGTTACCCAGCGGACAGCAGTAGATGGCAGCCTAGTCTGGAGACAGAAGGAGGATGCTCATCAATTTCTCATCTCCTTGGCAATGTTCCTGAAAAAGTCAACTTAACATGAGAGAAGATGCCTTGAGGTTCATAGTTTCAGCCCATGGTCCGTTGGATATTAATTTTAGCCTCAGATAAGGAGTATTCAGAGGAACAAGGTTGTTCATTTCATGGTAAACAGGAAGCAAAGGGAGAGAAAGCACCAGAGCAGGGGCACCGTTCAGTCAGTTACGTGTTTGCTGCATAGGTACGAGGGCCTGAGTTCCATACCTAGAACCATGTTGAAAAACAGGGTGCAGCGACATGCACTTATAATCCCAATGCTGGGGAGGTAGGGGCAGGACGATCCCTGGAACTCATCAGGCAGCCTGCCTAGTCCACTTGGTCAGCTCCAGGTCAGTGAGAGACCATGTCTCAAAAAAACAAAATGGATGGCTCCTGGGGATCAAGCAAAGGCTGTCATCCAGCCCTAATACACACAGGGACAAGTACATTCCCCCACACAAACATATACATGAGAAAAGAGAAAGAAGAAGGAGCCAAGACCTTTACATTCTCCTCACAGGCATATGGCCCAGTGACCTAACTTATTCTCACCAGTCCCAACCTCTTAAAGGCCCTACTACCTCCCAATAGCACATCAAGCTAGCAACTCTACCCTCAGCCCTTGGGCTTTGAGGGAACATTTAAGGTGCAAACCATGGCAAGCTGATTATCTTAGCTCAAATGGGAACAATCATGTCTGAACAAACCTAATTCCATTATGCTTAAGAAAGAAAGGGAAGGGAGCCTGGGAGTCAGAAAGGATGAGGAAGACGCTGAGCAGGAAGGGCTGCAGTCCCAGCCAGCCTGCTGAAATCCCATTTCCCATTCCCAGGTTGTCTGCAAGGCTTCTTCCAGCATGCTGAGTAACCTCAGCACCTACCTTGACTCCTGCACTTTGGGCCCAGGCAAATGAAGGCTTATGGAGGATGGTCCTAATACTTGTCCCCATATTCTGTAGGGTATGTGTTTGTGTGTGTGTGTGTGTGTGTGTGTGTGTGTGTGTATGTGTGAAGAAGAAATCCACCTAGTTTTTTGAGACAAGGTCTTTCATTGTGACCATTTAGGCTAGGGTAGCTGGCCAGTGAACCCCAGGGATCCTCCTTTCTCTACCTTGTTCAGAATGGAGATTATAGGTACACACCACCATGCCCGGATTCTTATGTGGGTCCTAGGGGGTTGAACTCAGGCCTCCAGGTTTGTGTGACAACCACTTTACTGACTGAGCCTTCTCCCAAGATCCCTCTGGGTCCTTTATCAGGGTTTTAAACAAAAAACATGACTCACTCGAGTGAAGGGGATCAAAACTGGGAACAGAACTCACACAAGAGGGGGCTGGAGAGAGGACCAAGGCGATAAGTCAAGAGTTGCATAGTCAACCAATTATCATATATAACCAATTAGCATATACTAATTAGTATATGTCACATATGCACTATGTGAAAGTCTGTCTGTTCCACGCTGAGGTTACAAAAGCATTGGTCCTGCTCCCTGCCCACTTAGAGACAGACAACAGAGACATGGCCAAGCTCTAATGACCAGGAATACATGAGGAGTGAGCACCCAGGGAGTGGGGAAGGGCCAGGAGGATGGGTGATCAAAGAAGGCCTTGAGCAGCAGAAGCTGGGTGAGTCTCCCGGGCAGAAGAGAGCAGGAAACATGAGGATGAAGATGTATTCAGGGAGCAGGAATAGGCGACTTCTCTTCAGTTTGAAAGCTGCTAGTTGAGTTGTTTTGGGCAAGTCATTGAACTCACATCCAGTTTTGTTTCTTTAGTAAAAATGGGGCCAACAGTGCTTCCTAAGCTGTGGGGATGATTAAATGAAGGGAGAGAACAGCTTCCAGGAGTACAGCAAGTGTTCAAAAACATTAATTTCCTTCTCTTGCCCTTTTTTCTCCTTTCCTGTGAGGCACATAATGTCTAGCTTTGGACCAATGATTACAAATCGGTGGCCCGTGAGCCAGACCTCGCCTGTAGACATGTTTTCCTTGGATCACATAATTCTGGCTCACACAAGGTTTTAAAAATATTTTGAATTAGTTAGTTGGCAACACTTGGAAATTAGATTTCATATAAATATCCAGATTTCTGGCTTCTCTTGAAAACTCGGATCTGGTCTCAGGGGCCTCACCACTTGGCACCAGCAGTCTGGATCTGATTCTGGGCTGCTTCTGTAGGTGGGGCCAGTGTTCCCCACTTCTACAGAGTCTGCATAACTCCCTGATGAACCCCAATACTGAGGCAAATGTCAGCTGCGATTTATCATTGTGTTTGTACACTTTTTAAAATTCTTAAATTAAGAGCAGAGTGAATTTTCCTTTTATTGGAAAAGTAGAAAAATGAGAGTGGCCAAGAATACCAGCAGTTTCAAAAAGACAAGGAAGTCGACATGGAAATTCCTGAGTTTAATATCCGAGCAATGTGTAACTGTATTCAAAGAAGTACACTTTACCTGTCTCACATACTTTTGGTACCTGCCTGACTTTCATAGACATTTGAGTTCATTGCCCCTGTCCTGGACCATTTACAAGTATCTATGCATTTGTGGATAATATTAAGACCCTTCCCAACTTGCAGCCATGAAAAAGAAATTTAGCCAGAGCTAAAGGAAGGGGACTGGAGAGATGATTCAATGTGTTAGAGAGCTATCTGTGTAAGCATGAAGACCTGAGTTCAGATCCTCAATACCTATGTAAAATGCTGAGCGTGGCTG
The DNA here is from genome assembly GCA_035773235.1 of Eospalax fontanierii. NCBI lineage: Eukaryota > Metazoa > Chordata > Mammalia > Rodentia > Spalacidae > Eospalax > Eospalax fontanierii. The sequence continues at coordinate 118,226,463 of CM069524.1, forward strand.
AGTATTCATCTGTAAATCCTGCTCCATAGAGGGTGAGACAGGAGGATTGGTGGAACTTGCTGACTGCTAGCCTAGCTACAGGTTGAGTGTCTCAACAGAATAAAATGGAAGGTGATGGAGCAGGACACCTGATGCCTCCTCTAGTGTCTGTAGGAGCACACAGTACATTCAGCCCTCCTCTGTGCGTGTGTACACACACACACATACACACACACACACACAATTAAAAATAAGAAGAACTGGAGGAGTTCACAGGAACTCTTGGTAGTGGACGTGGTACATTAATTGGACTATGAGACAAAGTCTGTAGCTTGCATGACTATCTGACTATCTGACCTCTTCCTTAAGAGTGTGTACTTCTGGATACACAAATACTTGTATTTGGTACTTCAAGAATTTCCTGGTAATGGCCCAAGACCAAAGACCCAAGAAGATGATAGGTAACTGAAACAGAGGGAAAAGAATATAATGTGAATCACATATGTCACCTAGTTAAAAGAAACAAGTGAGTTTAATTTTAATACAGCAATTTATTTGTACCAGTAAGGGTGTTCCTTGATAGACAATGGGGTTACGCAATGACAAACTCATCACAGCTTAAAAGTATCAAAGTGGTAAATGCATTAAATTCACCAAACTCACCACCTAACCCAGTTAAGTGATGTAGAATGCCATCCTCTGAGTAGCACATGGCAGTTGCCCTCTTGAACTCTCGGAAGTTTACCCACAAGGGTCCTGCACAGGATTGGAGCTCATTAATGTTCTGCTTTTGAATGTAAGGAAATGGCTCCAAAGGATCTTTAGACAGTTAAGTGTTGCTTGAGAGTGATATTTTCTTTGTGGGTGTAGGTGTAGGTGCCCATAGGCTGCCCTAGCCTCTGTAAGAAACCACAAGTAAACTCACGGTTCAGCAAGCTAGACTTCGGTGGAATCATCTGTTGCTGGTGCTTGTTCTAGTTTCTGTTGCTGTGACAAACACTTCATGCAAAGCAACATGGGGAGGAAAGAGTTGGCTTGGTTTACAGTTTCAGGTCCAGTTGATGGTTTGGGGGGAAGTTAAAGCAGGAAAACAAGTGTATTCAGGCCATGTCCTCAGTCCAGAGCAGAGCAATGAGTTCATACACGTTTACTTGCTTGCTAGTTCTTTTCACTCTTACACAGTTCCAGCCCAAGGAATGGAGCTGCCCACAGTGGGCTGGTCCCTCTGACATCAGTTCATCGTGACAGTCCTCCAGAGATGTGCCCACAGGCCAACCTGACCTAGATAAATCTTCATTAAGACTTTCTTCCCAGGTGATTCCATGTTGTGTCAAGTTGACGGTTAAAACTAACCAGCACAGTGCCCTGCCTGGGATAAGTAGACATTTGTTAACCTCCTCAGGAAAAGGTCACACGACACTCAGCAACAGAGCTCACTGTGGAGTATTGGTTGTTTTGTCTTGTGACCATGGTGCTAAACAGGAGTTACGGTGACTCACTGCCTCTTTCCAGCACAAGAGAGGATGGCACTGCCCATTGCTGTCCTAGGGAAAGGCCTGGATTCAAAATTCACAAGTATTGCTTTCACTTGGTATAGATTGCTTTCACACTAGACTACAGTTAAAAAATCAGTCAAGCCACCTGTAAATACGACGCCAAAATAACATGCTATTGTTCTATAATACTTTTTATATCATACTATTTTGTATATGCTATATGTTTATGTGTGTACAAATGCGTATGTATGAGCATGTGGAGGCCAGAGGACACTCTTAATTGTCATTATTCATGTGCTGTCCACCTTATGTTTTGAGTCAGGATCTCACTAGCACCCTTCACGTAGGCTAGGCTGGCTGCCAGCAACTCTCGGGAACTCATTTGTCTCTGCCTGCCCAGCGCTAGTTCTACAAGTGTGCATCATCATACCTGGCTAATTGCTATGTGAGTTTTGGGAAATCAAACTCAAGTCTTCATGCTTACAACACGAACTATTACTGCAGTCCTGTTTTATCATTTTGGCACATGATTTGTTGATTCTTTCATATCCGAGGTGAGTCCTTGAACTCCAGCATGTACTTTGCATTTGTAGCGTGTGTAATTTCTTCTGGCTGTGTTTCAGTACCAAGTATCCTCCTGTGGCCTCTGTCCACTATAGGGCAATGCAGCTTTAGAAGACAGACAGGTAACAACAATTGCCACTTCAAACAGGGCAGCTTCTCTGGCCTCCCTCCTGGGGAGTGATCATGATTGATCTCACCTTGCCCCTTCTTTCTCAGATACTTCAGGAGGTCTCTTGGTGTTGTTGGCTTAGGGGCAGTCTTATGTTATCCTCAAATCATGAACCTTTTTGTTTGTTTCCAACTTGAGCAGAAAGCAAGCGGTTTGAGGGTAGCCTCACAGTTTCTTCTTCTTTGTAAACTCTCTAGACAGAAGCAGGGGCTGGGGAGATAGATGGCTTAGTCAGTAAAGTGCTTACCTTGACAGCCTGAGGTTGGATCGCTGTAATCCGCATAAAGAAAAGCTAGGAGTAGTAGCATGCTTATAATTCCAGTGCTGGAGAGGCAGCGACAGGTATACGCCAGGGGATCACTGACCATCCTGTCTAGCCTAGTTGGAGAGCTTCAGGCCAGTGAGAGACGCATAGCTGAGGCCGTCCTCTGGTCTTCACATGCATAAACACACAGGGAAACCCACACATACACATAGAATAAGCTCCTCTGAATGCAGATGGTGTGGGATGCCCTAGCAGGTGACAGTTTTTCTTGACCAAGTAGAGATGTTTCATTCAAATTGAACATGAGTCCTTCAAAGATGGAAAATTCTCAAAGCTGAGATTGCTGTTCTAAAATAGCATTGATTTTGGCTGATCCTGTTGAACTTCCAAGGTCAACAATCCCATTGAATCTGACATTCAGTGTCAGCAGGCACTTATTCATTGACTCAAAAATTCATTAACAAACATGTCATACACCAGGAATTCCACAGATCACAAAAGCACATTTACGACTGCATCGCTCCTCAGTAAGTGTTACTCATTATGAGAAACAAATGCTATTTAGTTCAGCAGATGGAACACTGGGTGTTGCACCAGACAGTGAAGAGATAAGGCAGGGGTAGAGGAGTGGCCCGTCCCTTCAGAGAGAATGGCTGCCTAGAGAGACTAGGCCTTAGCAGGTCTCTGGGGGAACGAACAGGCATTCAGAAGGCAGAATGAAGGGTGTGAACCTTCACTTGGTGGCAGGACTCTGGGAGGGAGCCTCAAATGGAAGGTGATGGTCAAAGCAGATGGACCAGCTGTGTCTCGCACTATGGGTTCATCAGTGAGGCTGCAGCCCCCTAGTGTGCAATATTCTTTTATTCTTCTGCTTTATGGTGATTTTATCTAGGCACTACAAGGTGTGAGATGCTCAGCTCTGTGGCCAACTCAGGAAGACTTTCCCATACCACCCCTTCCTGGCCTCTTCCCCAAAACTTAGACAACTCCAGTTGTTTATGTACAACAGCCTCTTGGGCCCCATCTGAAATAAATTTCTATAGAAGTACCTTAAATATACTTCTAAATAACCCTTTAAATTAAGTACCATTAACCCGTAACCAAAATGTACTTGTGGATTGGAGACGTGTCAACATGTGTTTTGAGTCTTTCACGTGTGTAATTTATGTATCTTTCAAGACCCTTGGACAGACCCCATGTGTTGCACACATGGTTGGTACTTTTCTTATTAGGAATGGTATAAAGAAGGTCAGGGGGAATGAGACTACTGTACTGATAAACAGAAGGCCTGAGTTCCACAAATAAAAATGGCTTCTGGGACATTTTAATGGGAAGAACATTCATTCAGGGAACATAGAATTTCATGGCAAGAAGGAACTTTGGCAGAATCTGGTACAACCCAGTCATTGTACTCATAGGAATTGAGATCTTTTTTTAGGGGTTTAATTAATCACACAAGATCTTCAAATATTAGTTGCCAAGCAAGAATGAAGATCTAAACTATCTCACTTCAGCCCAAAGTGCTTAAAACACATTTAGTTATTTGTATATGTATGTATATCCATGTACATTTGTATGCATGCTCACATGCCATGTTTTGTGTATGGAGGTCAGTAGTCCATTTGGGGGAGTTGTTTATTTCCTTCTACCATGTGAGTTCTGAGATTGTTGAACTCAGGTTGTCAGGATTGGCAGCAAGTGCCTTTACCTGCTGAGCCATTTCACTGGCCCCATGTACTTTTAAATTTTATCCCTATTTTTCCAAACTAGTCTGTTCATTATTCTCATTGGAAAAAAAGTATTATTTTCCAGTTTGAAATGATTTCTGAATAATAGTTCTAGAAGTTTCTCCAGATCCAACTAAGGAAAAGACAGAAATCCATAGAAACAGAAGGCATGCATTTAGCTCCAAATGACTGCCCCAGAACGAGCACAGAGTTTGGCATGCAGAAGTTTCATAATTAGTATTTAGGGGAATGAATGAACCATGCCAGCAGCCATGATGACAGCCAGCAGACTACCAGAACTGGTGGAAGTGCCTGTAATGACTACAAGACCTATAAAACTACAATGAGCGCCACAACTAGGGGCCAGTGTTGGCTTTGCTAATGAAAACAAAGCAAGGCCGAGCTCCTGGAGGATGTGTCTCCCCAGAGGTGATATTCAAAACCTGTAACAGCTTTGACCACACAAGCACCAGCCCTCAAAGTTGAGTCTGCTTTGAACAATCAGAACCAGAGCCCACCAGCTACATGCCAGCTGCGGTCTCTCCTGTGAGATGCTTGGTGTATAGTTGCCCAACCCTCCCACCCGATAACTCGCCTTTCTATGTCCCCTGAGAGAGTGAAACACCAATAAAACCGCAGTGAGGGAAGGAAATAAGGATGATGGATGTGCCTATTAGTGCACAGGAGATGCCGACTCAGTGAGGAACATTCTGAAGGTAGGAGGGACGGGGTGCAGGCAGCATTGCATGCTGGAGTTAATCTGGGGATACTTCATCATTCTGGAGGCCTTGTGAGCCAAAGCACTGAAGATGGTGTGTGCAGGGAAGCTGCTACTTTCTGAGTGTCTGCTGGTCTCTGGGGCTTTGGAATCTGTGCATAGTCTCCACCTTGCTAGTTATATGATGAGAGATTTCACCAAGACCCAAATGGACATCCAGTAGGGATGGATGAAAAGAACTATGTGTACCCTGCCTACTGGTCAGAACCTCAAATCTAGATGTATCCTTTCTAATGTAAGATTAGAAGTCAGGAAAAATTCAATATGGGGCATATTATGAAGATAGCAGATCAGGTAGTGTGGAATCAAACCTCAAGAAACTTCTTGAAATTCGTAGAGGGATCCATGAAATTTTGGTTTCCCCAGGGAGGGAACAAAACACTGTGAAGAAGAAATAGCTTGAAGTGATAATAATGAGACCTGTAAAGACACCAAACATACAGTTAAAGAATTTAATCCTGGGATGGCAAGATGGCTCAGTGGGTAAAGGAGCTTGCTGTTGAACCTGAGTTTGATCTCTTGTGTCCCACATGGTGGAAGGAGAGAACCAACTCCTGCAAGTTATCCTCTAACCTCACATACATATTTTTGTTCATGTGATACACACACACATACCACACAAAACATATATAAATGTAATTTTTTAAAAAACAATAAAGATAGGCTAGCTCAGTGGTTAAGGACACTTGCTACTCTTGCAGCAGATCTGGGTTCTGTTCCTACCATCCACATGGCAGTTCACAGTTGTCTACAGCTCTAGTTTCATGGAATCCAACACCTTCTTCTGGTCTTCACAGGTTCCAGGTACACATGCAATACACATGCATACATGCAAGCAAACACCCATACACATAAATTAAATAAATAATTTTTTAAATAAAGAATTTAATCCTCATCAGAGATAGATAAAAAAGCAAAATTGATGTTATAAAAGACTGAAAATAAATGGCATCGGAGAACAACTAGAAAAATAAATTTAAGCCAGAATGGAAAGAAAATTGACACAGTAAGGAATAGAGAAGAAACATAAAATAGAATAAAAATATGTAACTCAGGCTGGAGGTATAGCCTAGTGGCAAAGCAATTGCCCAGCATACGTGGGCTTGTCTCAATTACTATGTTAATCAACTACTGTGTTAAAAAATTGAAGCATGTAACTCAAGAATTTTATTAGACACTTGCAGGCAGGTACAACCTGTGACCCAGTTGTATGAACCCAGGATAGCTACAAATGCAGCCCAACACAAAGTTTTAAAAATATTTAAAACATTATGACATTGTTTGCAATTTTTTGTAACTTGATCGCATGCTAGTCTCCAGTGTGAACCCTGAAGATGACCACTTCCTGTGTGGTGCTGTGATGTCGAAAGGTTGGTCACATCTGCGATGGATAAAACCACATAAACATTGTTTATTTGTGTTTTAAAAGCAAGGAGGGTGATGGCGATTCACATTCTGCTGCTATGCTTTAAAGGATGCCTGTGTGCAAATGAGTCCACATCTAAATCTCTAGCTTCATAGTAAGCACAGAATAGTTGCTTTCAGTTCTTTATCTCTCTTACTTAGAATTTGTGAATGTTTCCTTGTAGCAAAAGAGGCTTTGCAGATGTTAGATGTGAGTGAGGAATTTTTTTTTTCATTTGAGACAGTTCTCTATAGCCCCAGCTAGTCTGGAACTCACTATGCATATCTAGGCCAGCCTAGATCTCATATACATCCACCTGCCTACTGAGTGCTGGGATTCACCATGCCCAGCTTGTGAATGAGGATTTTTGAGATGTGAAGATTGTCCTCCATTATCCAGTTGGTCCAGTGTAACCTCAAGTTGGTTAGCTTGTCAACTTATCACAGCCTAGGATCACTAGGGAAGAAAGTCTCAATGAGAGATTGTCTACACTGGTTTAGCTTGAGAGTGTGTCTATGGAGGATTGAATTAATGAAGTTAACCGTTGTGGGAAGACCGTGAACACTGTGGGCGGTGCTATTCCCCAGGCAGGGGCCCTAAACTGTTGAGTGGAGATATCAAGCTGAGCACAAGCACGCTGAGCATGAGTGCTTCCATTTGTCTCCGGTCTTGCCCGTGGATGTGATGTTTGAAGTTCCTGACACCTTGACTTTTCTGCTATGATGGACTGCAGCTTGGAACTCTGAGCTCAAACAAGCCCCTTCTTCCCTAAGCTGTTTTTAGTCAGGGTATTCTATCAGAGCAACGGAAACGAAAATAGGATACCTAAGGTGTCACTTAAGGTGGCAGAAGATTTGAAATTAGAGAGACGGAGAAGAGACAGTGAAAGTAACGGTTGGAGTGATGTGAGGTGGGGATCATACTCCAGGAAATGCAAGCAGCCTTTAAAACCAAAAGAGGCCAGTAACGGATTTCTTTCTCAGGAAATCAAGAAGGACCCAGCTCCTCTGGTGCCTGACTCTAGCCCCATGAGATTGACTTTTGTGGGCTAAAAGCTGCACATACATGGAACCTTCTACAAGGCTGATCGACCAACTAGAATAGCAATGATTGTGAAGTGATTGGAATGTTGAAGGTCTAGAGCCTAATTATAGTTTATTTTGGGCTATCTTTAGTCCCCTTAAAGCCCACTAAATGGGAGGAAATTCTTGTGTGGTATGGTAAACATAGCCAAATATACATGGCTAGAGAGGTCATAGATCTTAGAGAAAACCCAAGGCTGTTACATCTCTAAGCAAATGTAATTTCCTACTATGTGCAAAATATGGATCCTTATATTTCCAGACAAGTATCCCAGTCACCACTCATTAAGAAAGCTTCTTTTGCAGCAGATGGAGACTTGCAAAATTCCATAACTAGTCACGTACAGACACTGTGAATTGCCCAAGCCCAAGTGTCACATCTACAATACAACCTGTACACCTAAGTGTCATGAACATAGAACAAAGGTAGAGAGAACATTAATGTGTCTTTCAGTTCTTATCAATGAAGCTCCCTCGTGCAACAGAAGGCCAGGAACACAAAAGGTCATGAATGGCCAAAGCTCAGAGAGTAAGAGTTTGCAGAGCGTGGCTCCGTGGACAGGAATCCTATATTTAACTCCACCCACATAGGGCTCAGGAATCATTCCAGAAGATGGGGCAGAAAGATTGAAAGAGCCAGGGAGGAGGTACATGACCATATGGGAATAGAACCCTACAGGCCTCTGGGACTTTGCTCATATGAACCTACAGTAACCGTGTCAGCATGCACAAGACCCATGCAAACTCAAGCAAGCAAAACCCAGCACAGAATTGTGGAAATACACAGCAGGCCCCAATCTTATTCAAAGAATGTTGACAGCTGAGTACTGCTAGGTGAGGAAGAGCTGATTTTCCTAAAGTGAGAGACTCTAGGTAGGCTGATTAGACCCCAGTGGATGAACTTGCACTGAGGGACATCTGGGGACACTAACTTGACATGATAGGTCTCAGCACAAATGACAGAATGTATGAATTCCAGTTTGGAGGGGCTATGGGAGGTGCCCATGGGAAAGGAGGGTGTAAAGATGATTACAGTTTAGATGCTCTGCATGCAACACACAACAATTCAATAAAAAGTCTATGAAGGAAAAAAGAAAAAAGTACACATTAAAACATAGTGATTCCTTGCCCATTCTGTCTGACATAGCATCCTTGTGACTATCAGATGAATATTTTGGGGTGTATTAACTTAATAGAATTAAAACATTTTAGGTTTGGAGTTCAAAGGGCCACTGAGCCAGATTGTTCTTTGGGAATAAGTGACTTATTAGAAAAGCTATGAAAGCCACAGACAAGCAGAGCCAACAGTACAGCAGGGCTGTGAGGGGAGTTCAGGCCCACGTGGCCAAGCGTGAGTCCCTTCTTATATATTTTAGAGGAAGGGAGAGGTTCACTGCCATGTGATCCACGAGTATGCACTTGCAATCCGGGGGTCTGCTCTCTGAACCAGCTGGGATGGTAGGGTGGGGAAGAAGCTAAAGAAAAAAGTTAATTCAGTTCTGCAAACAAAATCACTGTAGCTTGGGGGATTTTTCACAGTTCAGACAAAATGGAAGAGCTTTACAAAATGGCATGGCCTTGGCTAAGAAGACCCTAGCTTCCAGCAACCCAGACCTTAGAATGTTGTCAGCATCTAAGACCTATAGCAGAGATGTCCTCACTTTACTGAAACCCATCCCCCCGTAGTAGCTCCCCAAGAGTATTTTACTTTCAGTCTTTGTTCTGTGACTATAAAACTTCATGAAACTGTTACCTTGTTAGAATATGGAATTTGGGTGGCTAGAGAGATGACTCAGCAGTTAAGAGGACTGGCAGCTCTTCCAGAGGAAGAGATTTGATTCCCAGCACCCACACAGTGGCTAACAACTGTTCTTAACTCCAGTTCCAGGGGATCTGATGCCCTCTTCTGGCCTCCACAGGCATTGCATGACACGGATGCACTACATATACACAGGCAAAGCCCTCAGACACATAAAAAAATGAAATATTTTTTAAAAGAATATGAAATTTGGGTTGGCCTGAATCTGTATTCCTGGTGCATGGTCATTCATATTTTGCTCCAGAATAAATGATCTCCTAATTCCTTTTGAGGTGAAAGCTGATTTTCATGTCCAGAATTAGGACTTTTGACTTCTAAAATTATTTTTTTAAGTGTACATATACACATATATTTCTTTTGTGTGTGTTCATGTGTGCACACACTTGTGAAGGCCAGAGGATAACCTTGAGTTCTGGGCCTGCTTGTTTCTCTGAGAGTCTCTCTCTGACCTGGAACTTACCAAGCAGGCTGGACTGGCTGGTCAGTGAGCCCCAGTGATCCTCCTCCTGTCCTCACATCCCCAGAGCTAACTTTGCAAGCACCCATGACCGTGACTAACCTTTCTCATGGGTCCTAGGGATTGAACTCAGGTCCTTGTGCCTGCAAGGCAAGCCTTGTGCTGATGAGCCACCTCCCCAGCCTCAGCCTTCACTGCCTCTCCGCGTGCTGCCGTTCACTCTGCTCTCTGCCCCTGGACAAATACTTCTTTTTCAGTTTTGTTCAGTCTAATTTATCTACTTTTTCTTATGTTGTTTGTACCTCTAATGTGGACCCTCAGAATCTAGTGCCAAATCTGAGCCCATAAAAAACGCTTTCCCTCACCTAAGAAGGAAATGCTCCACCCGTTAAATAACCATGTTCCACTTTAACACACACACCCCTGCACCACCCTTGGCAGCTAATCGGCTTCTCTGTCCCTATGGATTTGTCTATTTCTGGATGTTTCAAATAAAATGAATCACAAATTATGTGTGATTTGTTTGTGTGTGTCTGACTTTTTTCACACACCTTAATTTTGTTACTGTTAATCTCTGTGTGTGTGTATGTGCGTGTGCATCTTTGTGTGTGTAAGTGCAGTCTCTCATATACCATGGTGCACATGTAGAGATGAATGGACAACCTCGAGAGTCAGTCCTCACCTTCCAAATTGTTTGAGACAGATTCTCCTTGTTCACTTTTGCGTACGCCAGGTTGCTACCCCACAACATTCAAGACAGCATTCTCCTGTCTCTGACTCCCATTGCACTGTAGAGAGTTGGGATTACAGACATCCACCACTGTGTCTGGCTTTACATGAGTTCTTGGGATCTAAACTCAGGTCCTCGTGCTTACATGGCACACACTTTACCCACTGAGCCATTCCTACAGCCCATGCAGAATACTTTTGATGTTCATATGGGTTGTAGCACATCACAGCACACCCTTTCTTTTGTAGCTAAAGTAATATTTCACTGTATGTACAAGCTGTGATTGGTTTATCCCTTCATCTGTTGGTGGACATTGGAGTTGTTCCTCTGCTTTATTATAAACAAAGCTACTGTAGACATTCATATAGAAGTCTCTGTGGGGGACATGAACGGCCAGCTCTCACGTGATACTCTCTTGGGTATCATAAACCAAGGATGTTCATATCCCCTAGACAAGGGGCTTATGATTTTCATATAAGCTATTCAAATCCTCCCTTCACCTTTAATTCTCTTCTAGATTGCCTATCACACCTAATACAAAGTCCATACTATGTAGATAGGTGTTATACGGTCCTATTTGAGGAATAACAGCTAGGAAAAAACCCCTCTGTCTATGTTCAACTTTTTCCTTGAATACTTTTGATTGGCATTTGGTTGAATCCAACCAAAGTTTTATTTCAGGAAAGTTTTATTGTGACTCACAGTTCAGGCTATAGTCCAGCATGGTGGAAGACATGCTAGCAGGACAGTCTAGTAGGTCACACTGCATCCAGTCAGGAGGCAGACAGGTGAATGCTGGGGCTCAGCTCTCTGTCTCCTCTTTATTCAGTGCAGAACCTCAGCCCATGGGATGGTGCTGCCCACGCATAGGGTGTATATTCCATAACCAACCTAATATAAAAGTCCCTTACAGGAATTTCTAAAGATTTGTCTCTGAGGTAATTCTAGATTCTGTCAAACTGACAATACAAACCATCACATTAGCTTTTCTATTTGTTGATGTATTTATCAGAACTTTATTTCTTTATATGACTTTGAGTTTCTCTAGTGTCTTTATAAAAGAATTTTTAAAAAATATTTTTAAATTGTGTGTACGTGTGTGCATCTATGTGTCTGTGGTGGGGTAGTATTTGCATATCTGAGTGTAGTGCCTGCAGAGGCCAGGTGGGTGTTGGAGTCTCTTGATCTAGAGTTACAAGCAGTAAAAAGTGAATTATTTTTTGCATTTAAAATTAGTATAAATTTATCATGTTAAACACGTTTTATATAAACTGTATTATGTGCAATGTAGCATGTGCAGTGAGCAATGTTTTGAAATATATAGCCATTGTGAATTGGGTGAATCAGCTGATGGAAATATACATCAGGTCACATATTTATTTATTTTTCTTTTTTCCCTTTTTTATTATTTTTATTTTATGTGTATGAGTGTATTGCCTGCATGTATGTAAGCATACCCATGTTGTACAATGCCCTCAGAGATCAGAAGAGGGTGTTGGATTCCCTGGAACTGAAGATATGGATGGTTACCAGCTACCATGTGGGTGCTGGGGACTGAAACCTGTGTCCTCTGGAAGAAGAGCCAGTGCTCTTAACTGCTGAGCTATCTCTCAAGTCCCCATTTTAATTTTATGTCTATGAGTGTTTTGCCTTCATGTATATAAGTGCACTACATGTGCACAATGCCCATAGAGGCCAGAAGAGGGTGTCAGAACTGGAACTGGAGTTACAGAAAGTCATTAGCTTCCATGTGGGTTCTGGGAATTGAACTTGGGTCCTTGGGAAGAACAGCAAATGTACTTAACCTTCACAGCATCTTTCCCATCTCCATTTGTTTATTTTTGTGGTAAGAAAAGTGAGAAACATCTCAGAAATTTTCTTTTCTTTTTTCTTTCCTTTTTTTTTTTTTTTGTTTTCCTTTTTGAGACAGGGTCTTGTGTAGCTCAGGCTGGTTTCAAACTCCCTAGATAGCAGAAAGTGACTTTGAACTTTGGATCTTCTGCCTCTCCGCCCCTAGATAGGATTATGGGAACGCACCATCACAGCTGGTTTTATGCAGTTCTGGGGACTGAACCTGCATGCAAGGTATGCAAGTGCTTTACTGACTGAACTGCGCCCCCAGCTCCTCTTCTGGTAATTTTCAAGAAATAATGCTGGACTAGAAAGATTGTTCAGCTGTCCAAAGACCCGAGTTCACTTCCCAGTAGCCACAGTCAGGGGTTCACAACTGTCTCTTAGAATATCTGGTGCCTTCCTCTGGCCTCCACTGGCACGTGCACTTGTGTGGCACACACCACACACAGACACACAGACACACACACACACACACACAAAATCTTCACCATATTATACAATGGGTCACTTGAATTTATTCCTCCTGCCTCTCATTCATTTTTGAATGATAGTTTTTTTTCCCAGATGCAGTGTTTTTCATTGACAGGTTTTCCTTCCCTAGCAGTGGCTCTTGGTCTCTAGTTTCTTATGAGAAACTTGCTGTTATTCTTACCAAGAGTCCCTTGTGTATTTGAGTTTTCTTTTGCTCCTTTAAAGATTTTCCTCTTTGTCTTTTAATAGTTGCTTAGAACATGCCCTAATAGGAATCTGTTGTTTATCTTCTTTGGAGCTTGTTGAAATTCTTTGATGTATGTCTTCCACTGAATTTGGTAAGTTTGAAGCTGCTCTTTCTTTAAGCATCTCTCTTCCCCCTCTATCTGCTCTTCTGAGACTCTCAGAACCTGCATAACGATAACCGCAGCAGTATCCCATAGGCTCTGTCAATTATTTTCTTTCTTTCTATTCCACGGAGTAGATAATTAATTTTAATCTCTTTATCTAGGAGTTCGCTGATATTTTTTCCTGTTTTCTCAGATCTGTGGCTGAACTTTTCTCTAGTGAACTTTCTCTTGGATTCTTTTTGTATTGTTTCTGTCTTTATTGAAATTCCTTGCTCAGTCAAGCATCATTTTTTCCAGTTTGCTTTAGTTTCCTTTCATTATTTGGGCACATTTAACATAGTTAAAGTTTTTGTCTAGTGTATATTTTCTGTTGATTTCTTTCCCCCTTATTTCTGTGCTCTAAATTTTTTCTGTTGAGAATTGAGCATTTTGAATTTTGAACTGTAATAGCCTTGGAAACCAGAGTTTCCTAGGTATTGTTGATGTTGCTAGTTGGGTAGTGAAGTTGTTCATTTTATTTAGTGAATTTCTCAAAGTAATTTGACAAATACACTATTTCAAGTTATGTGTAGTCACCAAAGTTCTTCCACCATCTCTGAAGTCAGCTAATGGCTTGCTCTAACAAGACTAGAGAAGATAAATTTAAACAGTGTAAGTGTTTTGTCTTCTACAATCCTTCAATAAATACCATTTGGAATACTGCTTCAGTCTCTAGGATTTGAAACAATAACCAGCCATCATGTCAGGTCTGCAGTAAACTTTTATGTAGATAAGATACACACATCATAGGTCCTTGGAGATAAACTTTTACCAGCAAGCTCCATCAGGGATTCAGACCAGCATCTACGCTGCTCATTGTGACTTACCTAATTGTCCTTTCTTTTCTTCGATAGTGCCAAGTTGTCTCTTAAGTCTAAGAAAGCCCTCGCCACACCTACAAATAATTGGCTTTACATGTAAGTGACTGCTCAGAAGCAATCTTCTCAGCCCACCCCCTGTTCCCAGGCTTCTAGTCTATTGTTGTACTTGTTTTTCTCTGTTTATTGTAACCATTGGCCTAAGTAGTTTTTAAAATTTTATTTATTTATTTATTTAATGATTGTTACATATTCATGGGTATCTCTCCAGCCAGATTTTAACTCCACTAGGTTATGATTTTGTTGATCTTCCTCAATATTTTGTCATCCCAGGTACTCAGTCTTTTTCATAAGCTCAGTGTACATTTATTAAATGTGCAGATGAAGGTCAGCCAGATGGGTGAGTGGGTAAAGGCACCTGCCACCAAACCTGATGAACCAAGTTCGATCCCTGGAACTCACATGGTGGAAGGAGAGGACTAACTCTTGCAAGTTGTCTTCTGATGTCTACAAGTTCTATGGCACACACACACACACACGTGCACACATATACACTAAATGTACAAAAGTATAATAAAAAATTTAAAAATGTACAGCTGAATGGATACAATAATCTTTAAATAACTTCTTCAAATCCATTTGCAAAATTAGAAGGAAATACCAAGAATGGTTGTCCCTAACCACAGGATGACAGGAAACACTGGAAAACAGAGGACAATTTGAGGCATAAATTGCCTAATAAATTGTCTTTTTATGAGTCATGGAGTCCAAATACCAATAATCAGAAAGTATGTAATTAAAATATTCTAGAGATAAGTTAAAAATAAGTGGTGATAGAAATGAAGGCAGTGTATATCATTTAAGTCCAGCAGATGAAAGAAAATGAAGTATAATCCTGATTACACACACACACACACACACACACACACACACACACAGAAAAAGAAAAAGCTAAAGGAAATTAAGAACAGAAATCAAAAGCCAAAATATTTGGACACAAAACCATGCATATAATTTTTGTCTATAAACATAAATGATTTTATTTCTTATTATGGATAAAAAACTCTCAAATAATTATATAACAGCCACCTATGTACTATATTATATTGAATGTAAAGAGACATATTATAATAATAGAAGGAGAAATCTAGAAGAAAGTATAAAAATAGTATATACCAGTGTCTTCCAATGAACTGTAAGAACTGAAAGTGGAGTTTGGGGGACCTGGGGAAGTAGTTCATTTAATAGAGTGCTTGCCTTGAGTGTATGAGGTTCTGGGTTCTTTCTCCAGCATCAGAAAGAATTAACATACAGTAGGTAAAAGTGGGGGCCACAGTGAGAGAGCAAGCTCTGGCTATGAGACAGGCCTTTTCAGTATTAGTATTTATTTTAAATATACTGAGGATCAGTACAATATAATTTTGAAGACATAATTAATGTGCATAGTAAAATAGAGATTTCATCTTCCTTTCTGACTTGTGAAATATGTGTAAAGTTAATCACTCAAAAGATTTCTAAAAAACAAAAATCAAAACCATTAAATATGGTACTGGAGAGATGGCTCAGCAGTTAAGAGCACTAGATGCTCTTGCCGAGGACCCAAGTTCAATTCCCAACACCTACACGGCACCTGACAACAATCCATAACACCAGTTCCAGGGTATGACAACCTCTTCTGACCTCTGCAGACATGCAGGCAATACATGTATACCCACAAAAATAATGAACAAACTCAGCAACCATCTTAAACATTAAATATGCCAACACTTCCCACCTCCAGTGTATATAGTAAGGCTAAAAAGCAGAAGAAAGGGAGTGGGGAGCACTGAGAAAAGAATGCAGAGATCAAAAATCCCACTGGCAAAAAAAAAAATATTCTGTCACTTTGAGACAGGGTCTCCCTGTATCCACAGCTGGCCTGGAGACCAAGCTGGCCTCCATCTCACAGAGATCCACACCTGCCTCTGCCTCCCTAGTGCAGGGATTAAAGGTGTGTGTATTTTTAAAGTATTATTCTAAACACTGATAGAGTAGGTTATTTAGAGAATTACTTAAATGAGAAATGTTACATATCAAAATAAATATGAGGGCTGGCAAGATGGCTCAGTGGGTTAAGGCGCTTGCTGTCAAGCCTGATGACCTGAGTTCATTCTTCCGTGGAAGTAGTGAGCTAATTGTAAGTTGTCCTCTGGCCTCCACTCAGCAAGTACACACACACCAAATCCACATGATAAAAAGTTTTTGAATGAATACGAATTACTAGTTTTCTTCCTAGGTGTATTTGTTGGCTTATATAAATAAAATATATTGTTATTATCACATAAAAAACATAAAATACACTTAATGTCAGATTTTAGGAAAATCCAATTTAAATAAAAGAAGCAGAGGAAAGAAATCAAGAATAGAGGATTAAAAAAGAATGCAAAAACACTAAAGATAAATACATTAACTTGATCTTTGAAAAAAGAGCAAATCTCTCATAAATATAAATAAAAGAAGGCAAAATTAAGGATGTGATAGGGAATGAGTCAAAGAATACAGACATTTGTTTAAAAGATTAGGCAAATTATGTGTACATTTCTTTGTCAACAAATAAAAATATCAAAGGAAGTGATAATATTTTAGGAAAATAAGAAAGACCAACTTTGGCTCCAGAAACAGAAAATCAGAAGAGGTCAATAAAAATACCCATGAAAATGAAGAACTCTGCTTTCTAAATAAATCACCAGGGCAAGTAACTTTCCAAGGGCCACTGTCTCCATGCTACATTAACACTCCTAAGAAAGAGAAACGGAAAAGTTAACTAACTCATTCTACGAAGCTAGAGACACACCAACTAGCTTTTTAAAACCTGATAAGAGCTGGGCATGCTGGTGCACACCTTTCATCTCGATACTGTGGAGCCAGAGGCACGTGGATCCCTGTAAGTTTGAGGCCAGCCTGGTCTACATGAGTTCTAGGCCTTCCACAGTTGCATACTGAGATTCTGTCTCAAAACCAATCAACCAACCAAGAAAACAAGCAAGCAGACTTACAAAAGAACAGGCTTATAAAAGAACCATAAGATAAACTCATTTGAGGGACCTAAGAGAGGGAAGGGCTCACTCAATCCCCAGGACCCACATGGTAGAAAGAGAGAACAGATCCCTAAAAACTGTCCTATATGATCTTCACACAGGCACTGGGGTATGACATACTGCCTCCCAATAAATAAATAAATAAATAAATAAATGTAATTTTTAAAAGCCCTTCATTTGTGGATATAAATTTTAAAACTACACAGTAAAGTTGACCCAATATATTCAATAATGAAAAGCACATTTCTCCATAAAATGATAGGACCTGTCCATAATGGTTTAATATTAGGATATAAATCTCAATTCTAAAATGGACCTTTTCTTTTCTATGTTGAAATATTTTTGAAATTATAGTGTATTTTATAATTTAGATACGGTGATATGTTACCATAAATGTTGGGTGCTAAAGAATTTTGGACATGATTATGCCTGTACTTCTTTTTATGGCTGTGTGCCTATGTATGTATGTGTGTAGGTGCACCTGTGTGAGGGTGTGTGTGCACATGAGTACACGTACATGTGTGAAGATCAGAGAAAAACCCATGGGTGTTGCTCTTCAGGCATCATCCAACTTGTTTTTTGAGACAGTATCTTTTCCTGACCTAGAACTTGCCAAGTAGGCTAGGCTGGCTGGCCAGCAAGCTGTCCCCCTCTGCTACCTGTACTTCTACATAAAATATATACGAATCAGGGCTGTTCCCAGTACCCATGTGGTAGCTTACAACCATCTATTACTCCAGTTCCAATGGATCCAATGCCCTCTTCTGACCTTTAAAGGCATTGTAGGTCACAGGTGCACTCACACATATGCAGACAATACACTCATACACATAAAAACAAAATAAAAATAATAAAATATTTTTAAAATCTAGGAATCCA
Source organism: Eospalax fontanierii (assembly GCA_035773235.1). NCBI lineage: Eukaryota > Metazoa > Chordata > Mammalia > Rodentia > Spalacidae > Eospalax > Eospalax fontanierii. The sequence continues at coordinate 118,244,422 of CM069524.1, forward strand.
TGAATAATAGTAGAACATTTTTTAACAGTGTGGAAAAGTCCCAGTTTATCACAACATTTTGTATAGCAGTAAACCATAAGAAATATTTTCATTAAACATCAGGAATGAAAGAAGTATGCTCACTTGCATTGTAAGAATACTCCAACATCTAACAGAAAACAGTGGAATAAACCGTGCATAGGATAAGGCTCATTACTACTATTTATGAAGCATAGGATTATGTGATTAGAAAACTCTGGATAGTTGCTGGACAATCCTTTAGAATTAATAAGAAAGTTCAACAGATTTGTCTGATATAAGACAAATATACAACAGTGACTACATTTTCCAAATGCTGACAACATTCCATTTACTGATAAAATGGTGTTTAAAGATTCCAGCAACAATGGAAAACAGAGTACTTAAACACAACGGCAGTGAGAACTGTTGGGCACCAATAGGAAGAGAGTCCCAATGTCATTGGGGCGTATAAGGATTCTGAACTACCCCGTATTTTTGGATGAGAGAATTGTGTGCTGTCAAGTTGTACACCACTTTCAAAGTAGATTCTAGTTTTAAAATAAATCCCTTTAATCATGACAATGAATCTGAAGTTCATTTGGAAGAACAATGAGATTGAAATAGATAAAGGCAAATATTAATATGTGTTAAAACTCTAACTCAGCACACAGACTAGCTGGGATACAGCTTAGTGGTAGAGTGTCTGTATAGCATTCATGAGGTCCTGGGTTCAGTCCCCAATACTGGAAAATAAAACAAGAAGCAAAAATATATAGACTAGGACTTCAAGTAGTCAGCTCTGAATATCTCTGGTCATCTGAGCTGAGATAAACTAGGAAGCATGCAAACTGACTGGCAGAAGGCAGAAAAACATCCACACTTACCATTGTACAACAAAAAGAATTCCTGTTTACTAAAAACCTGATATGGTTTGTTTTAACCTTCCCATTTACTCTTTGGTTTTCTTTTTATATCCTCTAGATTTCTCTTTCTTAACATGGTAGTTTCTACCTTTCTGTATGTGTGAGTCAGTGCCTTGATGACTCCTTGGGCTCAAACTCTGATGTGGGGAATCACTCCCTGAATGGTCAAAGTGGTGATGAGTATGAGGCAGGCCCTAAGGAAACAGACTTTTATTCACAAAATTGCAAACATCCCTGCCCCTTTGGGGGGCTAACTCTCATGAAAGTGTTTGCCTTCAGAATTCCTTGATATTACAAAGGGGATTTATTAGGTTGGCTTATGCTATAGGGCTGGGTACTCTGTAGGTTAAGAGCGGCAACATGCTTCAGCAGTCCCAGTTTGGTGCTGGAGGCCTGAAGAGCTGCTTGTCTGCAGTCCATGTTGGAAGGCTGGAGAAACTGTGGAGTGGACTCACCCACAAGAATTAGGCAAGCGGCCCAGGTTTCCCCTCAGACCTCTTTATATCTGAGCTGCTGCTGGAAGGTCCCACCCACTCTACTCCAAGGGAAGGTGTTCCTCAGTCAATTCTGCCTAGAAATGCCCTCATAGACCTACCCAAAGGTGTGTATCCTGATTGATTCCAGGTCCAATCAAGTTGATAGTCAGGACTAATCATCACACTTGGGATGCAAGGGAGCTTTAGCATCCTTGTCAGGGGTGTGCAGCAGGCCAAGGGCTCTTCTTGCATCATGACGCCCTCCCACCCCAGTCTATGAACTGGAACAGAAGAGCATGTGATAGAAAAGTAGCCACACTCAGGAGTGAGCCTTGCTCCAACTCTTATTCCTACCCAGACTATTCAGCTCAACTTTCCAGAAGGTGCTGGGAGTCGTAGTGATTTGCTTACTATCCCGAACGTGGAAGAACCACTTCATCTCATCCCATGGCAAGCTCAAATCCCTAGCAAAGACAAGAGTCACTCCCATCAGGAGGGAATGCAAGACAAGAGAATCCAGCTAGTCAAAGGGAAAAAGGCAGCTAAGGAGCCAGAGAAAAGGGCCAGGCTCTTGTGTACTTTCCAGTTTATAGCACCGAAATCTTCCAGCCACGGCCTTTCTGCCTTGGCCATTTTACTTCCCCTCTCATCCAAATTGGAAAAATCCATTCTGTCTAGAAATCAATGTTTTGAGGCTGGAAAAATCATTAAAGACCTTCTGTTTGGAGAAATATTAATTCCTCAAACTGTAAGATAAAAGAAGAAGAAACAAAGAAGAGGTCCATGGTTTGGTAAGTCCAGGAACCCTTATCTACAGGATTGTCATTTTTGTAGATTTATAAGAGTTGTGACCACTGTGTTAGTTAGTTTTCTTCTTGCTGTGACAGAACACCTGCCAGAAGCAACCTAAGGGAGGAAAAGCTTATTTTGGTTCCCAGTTTAGGCCCATCATAGTGGGAAGGCATGGCAGCAGGCCCAGCTCCTGTCTGCGACAGCAGGGGCATAAAAATATCACTTCTTCACAGTTCTGTGGATCAGAAGCAGAGTGGGGACCTTCTGGACTACAGGACAAGCCTGTAGTCCTCAGAGCCCACTCCCTGTCACCTATCTCCATCAGCTAAGACCTGTCAGAAACAGAGCTCTGATGGAGGCCACATTTAAGCACATGAGCCATGTGGAACATTTCAGACCCAAAGGATAACAAGGCGGAACCTGAGTCACTCCGAAGACAGAAGAATCACCCAGCTGAACTCAGCCAACCCACAGAAGGCAAGAAACAGTAACCACTTCTACAGTTATTTCAAGACTTAATTTCGTTTTTTATGTATATGAGTATATTGCCTGCCTGTATAAGGTACATCTGTGTTGTGCAATGCCTGTGGAGGTCAGAAGAAGGGGTCAGATCAACAACTGTATGGACAGTTGTTAGCTGCCATGTGGGTGCTGGGAATTGGACCCCAGTCCTCTTCAAGAGCAGTCAGTACTCTTAACTGCTGAGCCATCTCTCCAGCCCTCAAGACTTAACTTTTAAGGTGCTTTGTTACAGTAATAAGTAACTTGTATGACCACAGATTCCTTTCTTTCTTTCTTTTTTTTTTTAGACACTGTGTCACTATGTAGCCTTAGTTGACTCTGAACTCATTATGTAGACCAGGCTGACCTGGAATTCAGAGATCCACCTCTCTCAGCCTCCTAAGTGCTGGGATTAAAAGTGTGCACTACCATACCCAGCAAAAATTATTTCTCTGCATCACATTTAGTTTTATTCGAGTCCAACAGCTTCATTAAGCATATGACACATGAGGCACTAAGAAACCCAGTTTCACGTTATCAAGGATCACTCAGCAAGTTAGTGCCAGAGCTGGAATTGGAAGGCGACATAGGGCACCATTTCTCAAGAGCTGTCTCTCCCTGAACCTGGAGCTCACTGATTAAGCTAGACTGGTTGGCCACTGAGCTCTAGACATCCACTTGTCTCCCTCTCTCCAGTGCTTGGAATATAGGAGGCATGCTTGGCTTTTTAAAGTGTGAGTTCTGAGGTTCCAGTTAGCAAGCACTTTAGGGACAGAGCCATCTCTCCAGTCCAGTTTCAGCTTATTTCACAAGCCCAACAAGATGTATGAAATCCTCAATGCTTGAATACTGAAGGATAATCTCTTCTTTCTAAAGATTATTTGTGCATGTGTGCATGTTTGTACATGAGCATGTTTGCACATGTGTATTGTATGTGTGTGTGGGGAAGACAACATCAAATGCTTTTATTGCCCTCTATCTTATTTTAAAACATTTAAAAGATTTATTTGATGGTTGTTTTTAGTTATATGTATATATGTTAGTCTGTACATGTGAGTGTCAGTGCTGGAGACACTAGAGACTTGAGATTTGTGCTGGAGTTACAGACAGTTGTGACTATGAGTGCTGACAGTCAAACTCAGGTTGTCTGTAAGAGCAATGTGGCTCCTAATCGCTAAGCCATTTCTCCAGCTCCTCCATCTTACTTATTCTTTCTTGATTAATTTTGCTATTTAACAATTTCACACATCATATAATGCATTCTGATCTCTCTCCCCACTCTTATCTTCCTCTCACCACTATCAACTTTCTCTGTCCCAACCAGTTCCTTTCTCAGAGTCACAGTTCTTGGTTGTGTTCTGTGAGTCCCTTAGTTTAACCAGCGCCATCTATGTGATTGGAACCATTCACTGGAGCCTGTCTACCTTATTTTTGAGAGTCTCTCAGTAAGCCTGGCGCCCACTCACTGAGCTATGTTGGCCATAGAACCCCAGGGGTCTACCTGTCTCTGCTTCTTAGTGCTGGGATTGAAAGCACAGGCTTCCATATTTGACTTTTTATGTGGGTGCTGAGGATCCAAACTCAGGTCTTCATGCTTGTATGTCAAGCCTTTTACTGACTGAGCAATCTCCCCAGGCCATCATTTTTGACATGTCCTTCTGACAGTAATGTAGGACCTGTGGCCCTGTGGCTGCTGGTAGGGGTCGAGTCAGGGGAGTGGGAGGCAGGCTAAACCAGGTGTCCAGGTGCAAGACAGTGGTGCCAGCCTGGGTGTTAATCTTGAAGACTCAGAGAAGAAGGGTTGGAGGGTGATGTTGCAAGTGGAATAATGGACAGGACTTAGATAGGGAGATGCTGAGGTCAAAGAAGATGCTCTGGGTTCTGGTTTAGTAACAGGAGAATTTGTGGTCTCATTTCCAAGATGGAGCAGAATGGAAAGAGAGGGACATATGGGTGCTGTGGTGTAGCCCCATTGATTTTGAGATGACTATGTCATATAGTTGGGAAGCCTTCGTTAGGTACCTGGAGTCCTGAGTTCTAAGTTGAGACCAGAGACCTAGAATGGTATGGTGGCTAGCTTTAACTGTCAGTTTAACACAGCCTAGAATTACCTGGGAAGAGCGTCTTAATGAAGAGAGTATCTACATTGGGTTGGCTGCGGGCATGTGGGGGAGATTGAGTTAATTAAGCTAATTGGTGTGGGAGGACCAGCCCACTGTGGGAGGCACCACTCCCTAGGGAGCAGGTGCTGACCTGTAGAAGAATGGAGGGATCCAGCTGAACATCAGCAAGCAAACAAATGACCATGCACCATTCATTTCTGTCTGTTGACTATGGATGTGATATGACCAGATGTCTTACATTCCTGCCCTGACTGCTCCACAGTGGTGGCTTATAACCACAGAATTGTGAACTAAAATAAACTTTCTCCTGAGTTACTTATTGTGAGGGTATTTATCACAGCAACAGAATTGAAACTAGAACAGGGAGTTTCCCTTGTGGGAAAACTCACACTGAGGTAAAAGGTACTATGGATAGGCACTCAGTGAGAGGTAAGATAACAAGGTCAGTGACCAGGCTTTGTCCCTGCCAGAAACAATCAAGGAAAGCAGGAGGAAAACAACAGCATACAGCATGGGACCCAAAAGGCATATTTGAGGAAGAAAGTAGGGACTTGGCATTGTATCTCAGTGGGTAAAGTGCTTGCCTAGCATGCATGAGGCCCTGGGTTTGATCCCCACCACTGAATAAACCAGATGTGACGGTATACACTTTCAACTCCAGCACTTAGGAGCTGGAGGCAAGAGGATTAGAAGTTAACCCTGCTGTCCTTGGTTGCCTAAAGGTCATTGCAGAGAAACTCTAGCCTGTCAGTTTGTTAGGGGATGGGAGATGAGGAGATGGAGCCAGTACATGAAATCAAATTCAAGTTTAATGTTGGCATTGAGCAAAGGTGATTTACCTTTTCTGAATCAGAGTTTTCACTTGACAAAGGAAGGGGTTAAGCTGTGGCCCCAAAGGATCTTCTGTAGTGTGAGCAGAGTGGGACTGTTCCCATTAGCAGTGCGTCACTGGGAAAGACTGCACAACACCAGCCTCCACTGGCCCCTCTGCTTTAAGAACTTGTCCAGAATAAAAGTGAAAAGTAGGATAATACTTCAAGAGATTCCATGGTGAAAAGTCCTTCCTGTAGCTTGGCATGTGAGTGTCCTCAGAAAGCCAATGTATCAGTCTTGGAGTCCTGCCTGGCACTATTGGAAGGGGGTGGGACCTACGGGAGGTCTTCAGGTCCTTGAGGTATGCACTCAAGGGTGATTTTGAGACCAGGGCCCCTTCCTCTTTCTCTCTATTGCTTTCTTGTCACGAGTGAGCAGCTCCTGCCTGCTGCTGTTTCAACCATGATAAACTGCCTCTCACAGGCATGGAGCAAATGAAGGAAGCTGGTCATGAACTGAATCCTCAAAACTGTGAGCCAAAATCAGCCTTTCCTTTCCACAACTTGACTGTCTTACACATTTGCTGTAATGAAACAAAAGTAACACAATCTTAAGAGGGAAGTTGGGAAATCAATCAACCAGGCTTGCTCTCATCTCTAAGCTTTTGTTTGTGCTATTTTAGCTGCCCAGGGAACTTTTCTTCTGGCCCTCTTTGGTGTTTTAACCTGGAAAACTCCTTTTCTACTGTAATTATTTTTTTTTAATTTATTCTTATTAATTAAATTTGTTCTTAGACAATGTTGTGCATGTACTCAGTACACACTGGTCACTGTCACTCTCTCAATCTGTTTCATCCCTGTCCAGCTCTCTTCTCCCCACAAATCTCTCTTGCTTTGATATCTATTCTTGATATCTATTCAGAAACAGATGGAGCTGCACTGGTCCCAGGCCCACACAGAAGGCCACAACCCAGGAGGCCACGTCCCAAGTCCCTGCTGTCCTAAGGATCATGTGAGTGGAAGCACAATTCTGGCCGGGATGGACTAAGACCTGCATGAGGCTGTTGGACTTTCAGGCCGGCGGGGGGGCGGGGCAGGTAACCAGTAACTTTGTAGATGCCCTAAATAAATCAATCCTCTAAATAGAGCATTCTCCATTCAGTCAGCCAGTTCAGACCTAGAGGGCGGGGTGAGGCTGAGTCCCGGGACCGCCATGAGAAACTTTTGCAACATTGTGTGTGTATGTGTGTGGGAGGGGGTGCTTGCATGCAGTGATGCATGTGTGGAGGTCAGGGGACAATTCCGTGGAGTTAGCGTTCTCCTTCTGCTTTTACAGGGTTCCAGGAATTGAACTCAGGTAGTCAGTGCCTTACCCATCGAGCCATTTCACTGGCCTATCTTCAACTTTTGAGGATCAGGCTGGATGTCAGAGTCTATAAGGTAAGTCGTTCCTCTCTGACTCAGGACCTTCATCTCCCTTTGGTTCTAGATGGTTCCCTAAATGCTCTTGAAATTCCTATCTTAATTGTCACCACACTTAGACAATTACCACACACTTTCATATTTCTAGTCTGTCCTCCTTATTAGACTGTAATTTTCTTCCAAATAAAGACTGCAATATACTCAATTTCAGATACTGGTGTATGGGAGAAAACCACTGCATTTGAATTGGTGAGTGCATGCAACACCATTCAGAGTAGGATGGAGAAATTATTTGGGGGGGGGGGGCTTTAGAAAAGGTACTTGGCAAGTATGTTAGGCAGCTTTTGGTTTAATAAGAAATAATCCCAGTGACTAACAATGATACACACTCATTTCTCACTCATGCTAATAGTGGGTTATGAGTTGACAAAGAATTTGATCCAAGTTGTATCTCTGTAGAGGCAGAAACAGAAGGATCCCTGGGGCCCACTATCCAGAGAGCCTAACTAATAAGAGGACTCCAGGTGAAAAAGTGTCTCAAAAAACAAGGTGGAAAGCAACCATGGAAGACACCCGAGGTTCACTTCTGGTGCATGCGCATGCACATACACACACATACACATGTGTGCGTGTGCACATAAACACAAATTACATGAGCATGTACCCTCCCACATGTGTACACATACACACATGTATACACTCAAATACATATGCATGTACCTTCCCACATGTGTAGACACACACATTCACACACACACACAAAGATAAATCTTATTTATTCTTGTGGCAAAGATAACACAAGACCCTATGGAAGTATGTTGTTGAAAATTTAGAAGCCTATCCTCACAGCCTGAGGAATATTATGAACCTGAAGAACTTGAAAGAACCATACCAGAGAGGCATACTAAAAACCCAGCATTGAGGGCACAGAAAATCCCCCAGAATCACCACGCATCTCTATGATGTATTGAATAGTGTCTATCCCCAACCCACATTCACTGAGAACTTCAGAATGTGGCTTTACTTGAAAATAAAAGATTTTTTTTTTTGGTGTGGATGTTATTAGTTAAGATGAGGTTGCATTGGATTGGGTGGGTTCCAGATCCAAGGACTAGTGCCCATGTATGAAGAAACATATCAATGGAGACGTGCAGACACATACCAGGAGTGATGTGGCTACAAGCCATAGAATGCCTAGGGATGCTGGCAGCTACCAGAATCTGAAAGAAATGGGGGGAGATGCTTAGATAAGACTTTCATGGGAAAATACCCTGCTGATACTGTGCAGTCTGACTTCCAGTCCACAAAGAATAATCTTCTTTTGTTTATTCCAAGCCATCTAGTTTGTGGTAATTTGTTATGGCAATCCTAGGAATCTGATAAATTCTCCAAACTTTCGAGTCACCTTTTCTTTGTTTTGGGGGTTTTCTGAACCCAGTTTTGCCTCACCTTGAGTGTCAGTTTGTTCATATTCAATTCCTTCAGTCAGATATTATTTTATCGTATATTTTTCTAAACCCTCCATTTTACTCTGATACATAAAAAAATGCCATGTGGGGGTTGGAGAGATGGGTTTAGTTGATAAAGTGTTTGCTGGGCAAACATGAGAATTTGAATTCAATCCCCAGAACCCATTTAAAAGTCAGGTATGGGGGCATGTGCTCGTCATCCCAGTACTGGGGGGGTGAAGGCAGGAGGCTCCCTGGGTCTCTAGCCAGCCAGTCTAGCTTCCTTGGAAAGTTCCAGGTCAGTGAGAGACCCTGTCTCAACAAAACACAGCACCTGAAAGACACCTGAGGTTGCTCTGCTCTCTGGCCTTCTCTCTCTTGCTCTCGCTCTTACTCTCAGTGTGACTTTATCTTTTTCCAACTGGATGCACACCCTGAATTTTCTTGTTTTACCAAAGCAAGCTAAATTACTCCAACTGTCCTGGGACATGAACAAGGTTGTAAGATCCTTTCTTTTTCAGGAGTATGGTCTTGTGAAACTCATGTTTAAGATGACATCAGGGTCTATCTTGCTGTAGCTCATATCTGCTTCTGTTGAAATGACACTTACTGCTTGTTGGTCTTTGTATAACTCTGAGAGACATTGCCCAGGAGAGACTTGAAGCATCTCTCAGATGCCTTCATGTTTCACATGCTGCAGATTTCTTTAGTTAAATAAAGTTGTGGTAGAGATGTGAATCATCTGAGCCTGTAAGGACAGTGGCCGGGTACTTCAGCAGGCCATGGGGGTCAGGCCATCGCCTGCCTGATTTCAGCTAAGAAGTTGAAGGTGGCTGCTGCCTCTTCTTTTCGTTTTCTGTTTTCTCCTTCTCTTCTCCCTCCTCTGTCTCTTCCTCCTCTTCTTCCTGGAGATCCTTTATGTTGCTGGCCCTCAAAGTAAAAGAGGTCTCTGGCCCACTTTAAACTTGAGGAGGGCAACCCAGTTATGAACCAGAAGTTAGTCCCCACGAGCTGTAGGAACTGCCCCGTGTGTGTTTGGAATGCTTCCAGATGTTAGAATAACGGACACTGTTCTAAACACCGTGTTACATTTGTTTACACCATTGTTGCTTTCTTTTCTGTAACGTTGACTCTTCTTACTGAGCCATTTCCATTTCTCCAGAACTGAGCCACTTACCTCTGAAGGTATGGTCTCCCCACATTGCATTCCCTGGGATAGGTTTCCTTTTAACAAGCTAAAACAGACATAACTAGGACACTGTTTCAGGCTGAGATGACAAATGTGAAGGTGAAGAATATTGAAAGCCGTTCAGAAGTTGGTTTGGTAAAAGACAACAGTGTATAATGCAAGCAAATGCACCGATCGGAATTTTAAAAGAAACCCTGGCGTGAAGATAAAAGGACATGAGAGATAATAAATGTTGACGTGACCCACCACCTAATGGGATCCTGTCAGGGAGGAGAGATAATATGGTCACTTACAGAGCATCCCTGCGCCTCTGTAGGAGTTTGACCTAGAGTTTGCAGAGAAACAATCTTTTCGTTTCATCTGGCTCATATTAAAAACAGGAAAAACAAGACCAGCAGTTTCTCCCCCACCCGACTCTCACACAGATGGTGGAAAAATCCATGCAATTTTTAACTGTCTGAAATTCTTTAAAGCAATATAAGACAGAAAGAATTATTAAATCACTTTTCCATTTCATATAATGAAAAACTGCACAACTGCAGTGGGGTTGGGAACCATCAATTTTGGAGTAAGTGGGAGCTCCGATTGGTCCTGCAGGTAATCCATCACCTGGCAGGCCCCGGGCCCTATCTCCAAAGCCATCTTGCTCGTGGAAAAAGAAACTCAGAGAATCATAAAACCAAAGTCAAGCTGCTCATTAGCATCTGTGTAACTTCAGTTTTGAGGCTCGCTTAGTATATAATTTATGTGGATGACATGCGTCTGGGTTGGGGGCGTGCTCACTTTCACTTGCTCAGCAGTTTCTTCTCTCGTTTATTGCTTATTCACTCATCCAAGAAATGTAGCAAGTGATTACTGCTTGCTTTAGGGACCAAAGACGCACAGAGCTTTGGTCATCGCTTTGAGCTCAGCGTTGAGTAGAGCAGAGAGATGTACAGGTAAACTAGCACACTGTATTCTGCTAGGTGGGAGGTAACAGTGTCATAGCTGCTGAAGGTACTTGGTGTATTTGGTCATTTCTAGGTTCTTGGACAAATTCAGAGTTGTAAGCAGGGTAGCCGAGGATGCTGGGAAGATGGCTCAGGTAAAGTGCTTATTGTTCAAGCCTGGGAACCTGAGTTCAATTCCCAGTGCATAGTACATGCCCATCATTCCAGTACTGAGGATGCAGATAAGAGGATCTCTGAGGTTCATACAAACACGTGCACATTCAAATACACACACACACACACACACACACACACACACACACACACACGGAGGGTAACTTAAATTTCTTTTGCTTCGTTCTTTCATTTAAAATTCATGAGAGTGATATGGCTAATTTTTTTGTAATTTTTTCCAGCATGTATGATATATGCATGTGTGTGTACATGTATATGTGAGTGGGTATATATAAGCCACGGTGTGTATGTGGAGGTTGGAGGATAACCCCAGATATCACTTCTTGCCTTCCCTTTTGTTTGAAACAGGGTTCCATTGCTGCTGCAGACACCAGGCTCACAGACCTGTGAGTTGCTGCAAAGTCTTTTACCTCTTTGCCTCTACTCTGACCTTGGGAATGCTGGGATTACAGACGCTTGTGCTCTTGTGCATTGCTTTATGTGGGTTCTGGGGATTCAGATTCAAATCACCACGCTCGTGCAGCAAACACTTTATGCCCATCTCAGGCCTGTTTCCTATTCTGCTTACAGACTTGCTTCTAATACAAAGTTATTTGATGGGGCTTAAAGAAAGACATGTCGCACCCAATTTCCAGTATTTGGGTGAACCTCATGAAGCCAGACCACTGGCTCACTGGGAGAGAATCTGACCAGATTGTTGAGAGCAATAACTCTTCGTGGCTGTGGTTATATAGACTCCTTTGTTAACGGCTTCTAGGTACAGAAGTCACCACCTAGTGTCGATCAAGGCACCACTGCTCTGGGCTCTCTTCTCTGGATGGAGAGATTGGAGAGTACCCCTAAATTACTCAACCACACCTCAAAAGTCACTTTATGATTTTCCCAAGAGTGCCATGTACTTGATGGTAATTGTCACATGGGCCCTTAGAGACAGAGAACAGTCTAGCACATCACAAGCTCTTGAAGGTTTCAGTTGTTCCTGTAGATGTTGCTGTCTGTGATAGTTTTGTCAACGTGACACAGTATAGAGTCACAAGAGAAGAAAGGCTCACTGAGGAACTATCTAGATTAGGTTGACCTGTGGGCATACCTGTGAGAGATTTCCCTAATTACATAATTGATGTGGGAAGACCCAGCTTATGATAACTAATGTTGGTTGTCAACGTGACACACCTAGGAAGAGGGAACCTTCTTAGGCTGAAGAATTTCCTCCATCACATTGACCTGTGACTGTATCTGTGGGACATTTTTCTAATTGTCAGTTGATCTAGTGGGGCCTGGCTCATGGTGGGCAGCACCATCCCTGGGCAGGAGGGCCTGGTGGTATAAGAAAACTGGTTGAATGTAAGGCTGAAAACCAGCCAGAAAGCAACATTCCTCCATGGTTTCTGCTTCACTTCCTTCTTGAGTTCCAACCATGACCTCCCTTAAGGATGGACTGTAACCTACAGGATTAAATGAATCTTTTTCTCCTCCAAGTTAGTTTTAGTCACTGTTTTATCACAGCAACAGAAAGCAAACTAGGATACAGCCCAAAAGTGAGCTGCACCATTCCCTGGGTTTGGATCCTTCACCTTTTAAAAGGGATCCATCCACTCAGTCAGGATATTCTTTGAGATAGGGCTCTGGCCAGTGTTTATATCACAGTTCCTCGGGGAGGCGTATAAAGGTTTCACAAAAATTTTCATAGCGTCATGAGGCATACTGTGGAGCAAACCCGTCAGAGAGCACTTGGAAAGGAGACCTTGAGGGATCCTCTCATCCAGCCGCACCCTTGAACTCACATGCCACCTCACACCATGCAACATGGTTCTCTTTGTCCTGAAATATTCTTCCAAGGGTTCCTTGACTGAACTTCCTGACATCACTTTTTGCTGATTTTAACCAATTAGCAAACTAGAAATTGCTGAGTCTTAACAATTCATTCAGGGAACAGATAGTCTCATGAGGAGGCCTTCATTATTACACAGATAAACCTCAATCAGCTTAGCAGGGTGACTTTGTATTGTCACTTGACCCAATCTAGAGTCACCAGAGAAGGGGGAACTGTAACTGAAGAAGTCTCAGACTGGCCTGAGCCTCATCAGCCAGCAGGATAGTAGCATTTGCTGTCTAAAACAAGAGAGCCATGTCTGTGCTCCAGGCTGAAGAGTGATGTGCTCCAAAGATCTCCTTGAAGACAGAAGGCTCCTTCTGTGTGTTTGAGGGAGCGATGCTCTGGGCCATAAGGAGGTGTTGATGTGAATGCCTGAACTGCTCCTCCTAGTTGTGAGAGAGAAGATAATGGGATAAATTGTTCAGCATGCAAATCTCAATGAATAGCCTCACTGAGTGGATGGGTCCCTTTAAAACGTGAAGGACCCAATCCCAGGGAATGGGTTATTATTCCTCTCTCAGGTCAGAAGCCTGTATTTTTCTGATCATGGAATGAATGGAAAGAGGAAAAGTGAAAAAAGACACACTAGTGGGAACAGACCCCACAGCACAGAAAGCGTTGAATGATTGTCTTCTGTGCTGCTATAACTAAAACCCTCGACAGAAACATAGAGGAAATATATATATGTATATATATATATATATATATATACATATATATATATATGTATTTAGCTCATGGTTTCTAAGGGTCTCAATTCAGCATAGCAGAGGGGACATAGAATTCCTCATGATGGCCACAACATGGAGACAAGAAGTGGAGTCTTCTCACATTCTCACATCAGGGAGGATAAGAGAGAGAGAGTGTGTGTTTCAAAGTGATATAGTTCAGTTAGGCCCCACCTCTTCAAGATTTCACAGCCTTTCAAAACAGCATGCTGCCAGCAGGTCCAAAATATGAGCTTGTGGGGGGGCATTTAAGATTCAGTCTGTAAGCTGGGTATGGAGGAGTATGCCTTTAATCCCAGCAGTTGGGAGCTAGAGGCAAGGGAATCTCTGAGAGATTGAGCCCAGCCTGGGAATTCCAGGCTAGGTAGGCTACAGAGTGACCCTATCTTAAGAAGAGAGAGAGAGAGAGAGAGAGAGAGAGAGAGAGAGAGAGAGAGAGAGAGAGAGAGATTCAGAAGACTGGCCAATGGGCGGACTCTTAGGTACACATGAAAAGTGTTAGCCATCCATTTGTTCTTTTGAAGATTTTTTATTAGCATTTACTAATTATACATATTAATGGTCACATTATGACGTCCTCCTGCATATATAATGTGTGTGACGTGTTCCCACCACTCTCCTGTCCCCTCCCACTGACTCCCTTTTTCTTCCCAGTTATTCTCCTTTCTACTTCTAAGTCTTTTTTCTTGATGAAATAATGAATTTAATTAAGATTGTTTATAGGAGTATTGGTGAGATTATTTGTTGGATCATGGGCAATTTATCAGTGGCTATACCACTGAAGAAAATGTCTCTCCCTTCCCTAGCAACCATTACTGCTTAACCCTCAGGAAAGGGTGTGGATGTATGAACCCCTCCCCTCCTCAAGATAGAAAGTCTGAGGGCCCGTCTTACGCAGGTTCTGTGCAGGTAACCACAGCTATTGAGAGTTCAAGAGTTCAATGACCATGCCACGCCTGAGAGGTAGTGCTTCAGTGATACTCTTTCTTCCAGATCTCACACTCTAATGCCTCCTCCATGATGTTCCCTGCGCCTTGGAAGGTCATCTAGTTCTTTGGGTCAAGAAGAAGAGGGACACTCAGGAGGCTATGTCAGAGATCAGTCTAGAGAGGACCAAAGTCCACAGAAGAATAGGGGAGCCCCACAGATGGCCCTAAGGCTACATCATTCGTATGCGCTAAGGTCTTAGGTCTTAGGATGGTGGTGGTATTGTCTAAGAAGCAGTTTTGTTTTCCTGAAGGGACTTTAAGAGTAAATATTTCACTGGGCTGTTCTCTAGAAAGTGTGAAGTTTCTGGGAAAAGCACAGTGGTGCTCCTGCCTTTAGAATCAACTCTTTCATTCACAATGCTAATTCTTGCTTGATTCCAAGAATCCTGTTTTGTCCTTTCAACACAAACTTGATGATCAGTTATTATGTCTAGACATGTGTCAGGCACTGAGAGATAAGACTTTGAGACTGTCCCCCAAGGAGGAGCTTGGTTCAGTCGGAAGACAGATGGAGCAGGGAGGAAGCAACCCTACAAGGTCTGAGCTGCAGTACTGGGAAAACAGGTAGACTGAGGCTGCAGATGAGCGGTGGAGCTGGGATGTAGCAGAGGCTTTCCAGGTACATGAGAGGGGCTGGGAGAACGCTGATAGAGAAGCATGAGACGCATGCAGCAAGAGCTAGGTGCAGAGGAGTATGGGGAGAACAGCATTTCACCCAGAGACCTCTGTGCAAAGGCAAGGAAGGAGGCTTGCAGCCTGTTTGTGTGTGTGTGTGTGTGGGGGTGTGCATGCACAGGTGTATGCATGCATGTAGAAGCCAGTGGTCAATGTTAGGTGTCTTTCAATTGTTATTTATTTTATTTTTTGAGACAGGGTCTCTTGTGGATCCTGGAACTCACCATTTTGTCTAGACTGGTTGGCCAGCAAGCCCCAGGAATTCTCTTGTCTCTAACTCCTGAGAGAAGAAATTACAGGTGTGTCCCCTGTGGTGAGTTTTTACCTGGGTGTTGGAGATCAATCTCAGGTTCTCATGCTTGTACTTTACCAAGCACTTTGCCAACTGAGCATTTCCCCAGTCCCTAAGACTGTCTTTTTCTGGAACTCACCATCACCAATAAGCCTCTCCTGGGAATTCCTTGTACCCAGTCTGGCTTACCATGGGGCTGCCATCTTGGCCCACAGAGTTCATGGGGACATAAAGTCAAGAATCAGAGCTGTGGTGGAGGAAACTGGGCTGGCTCTGGACACCGTGACTGCTCAAGGGCACAGAGCTGCTTTCTGTGTCTATTGTCCTGGGGTATCGAGGAAGCACTAATCCACATGATCTCTTGGCAAGCTTCACACCTGTCTGCAGCCAGCTGCTGCTGTGGTACTATTGTGCTCCTCTGGCCTCTTCCAGACACAGGTAGGAAAGGGGTATTTCTGCCTTT
Source organism: Eospalax fontanierii (assembly GCA_035773235.1). Lineage (NCBI taxonomy): Eukaryota > Metazoa > Chordata > Mammalia > Rodentia > Spalacidae > Eospalax > Eospalax fontanierii. The sequence continues at coordinate 118,260,255 of CM069524.1, forward strand.
GCTTGCAGAGAAAGATAATCACCTCAAGAAGGGGATTTCACAGCTCGTCCAAGTCCAATTGAGTTGCATGTTTGTTCTGGCTTATTTTTTTCTCTGCTTCCTAATATAGCATGTGTTTGCTATCGAGTAAATATTGATCTTGTTGAGTCAGTATTCAAGAAGGAAGGTGCCGAAAAATTTAGCTGCGCTAATCAACGCTGCTCTCTGAGATGAGGGTGAGTGTGGTGTAGCTGCTGTTACTCAGGGCTGCATCCGCACCACAGACAATTCAATCAGTGTTCTATAATGATAATTACTAGGTTCATCTCAGCCCCTTATACAGCAGAGGTTACATCCCCAGTGACACCACTTTTTGAACAGCCATAAGTGAGAAGCTAACTTACACCCACTTAATGAGCATCAGAAAGGGAAAACCTGCTTCTCATCACTGTTTTTATTTTGCTTTGCACTCTCTCTCTCTCTCTCTCTCTCTCTCTCTCTCTCTCTCTCTCTCTCTGCGTGCGTGCGTGTGTGTGTGTGTGTGTGTGTGTGTCTTTAGGCATGTGTTTGCCACAGTGTCCATGTAGAGGTTATCTCAGCACTTTGACTAGTTACAGTTCTCTGTATTCACAGTTGCCCAGGGCAAAAGAAGCGTCTCTGACCAAGGTTGGGAGCCGCACAGATTTATGGCGTGAACTGTTGACTGAAAGGCAAAGTTCTCCAATTCCTCTGGTTCTAGAAGGTTCCATGGGATGCTGTGTGGCAGAGGGGACAGAGGTAATCTTTGATTTCTACGGCCTCAGTGTTCTTGAAGTTCAGATGTGTGGCAGGAGGTTGGGCCCTTTCCTGGCGGCTCTCTAGGACCCTGTGCCTCACTGCGGCCTTCTCTGGTCCTGGAGGTCCATGTGAGGACACTTCAGCACCTCCCTTCCAGTTCCCCTGTTCTCTCCTGAGCAGCTTTGTTCTGCAGGCTGGTGTGGTGCTGATTGGAGACGGCTTCCAGCTGGGCTCCGAATCTCAGCTATCTTGCCCACCTCCCTGCTCGGATCTCTTCAGGTTTATCAAGTTCATTTACAGACCTTGTCTTCTGAAGGATAAGCACTTACTGTATAGAATCCTGACTCTTTCACTGAATTTCAGTGGTGAGAAGGGGGCTTTTAGTTGTCCGTATTACCTGAAAGTCTCTGGTTTGGCTTTTGAAGGGATGAGAGCGAGAGAGGCCTACAAAATTAGATGATGGACTGTTTGATCACATACTGAAATCCTTATGAGTCAGATGCCACAAATGCTGGTGGTTCTGACCGAGGACATGCTCTATGTATGAGAAGAAAATTTTCTAAAAGAATTAATAATGTCCTCAATAGGGATGTGAGCCTGCTGCTTCTAAGTTCTTCCACCAATAGTGTTTTAACACTATTTTCTAGAGCTTGATGCATGGTTCTCTAGTATGACTCTCTCCTCCCCTCCCCACCCCTCCCCTCCCCTCCCCTCCTCTCCCCTCTCTTCCCTTCTCCTTCCATTTCATTTGAGATAGGGTTTCCTATAGCCAAAGCCAATATCCAACTGGACCTGAGGATGTACCTGGGGATGACCTTGAACTCCTGATCTTTCTCCTGCCTCGACCTCCCCAGTGCTGGAATTCCAAGCATGTGCTCCTACCCTTATGTAGTGCTGGAGAGCGAACCCAGTGCCTTTGAACATGCTAGGCAAGCACTCTACCAACTGAGTCACATCATTAGTTCACCTCTATTACTCTTCCGGACCCTTCTATGCTATCTCAGATATTCTGGGGGGAGAACATTTCCATTTTACAATGCAATTGGAAATTTGGTAGTTTCAATGAAAGTACTTCTTTAATGGAGGCAAAATTGTTTCCTTTCTTTTAGTCGTGGGCTATATATAATAAGCCTAATTGTTCTTCTAGATACTTGTAGACATAAATATTTGCATGCCTGTTATCTGCATTTAGAATCCAGGCTCTTAGAATGTCAGGATCTTTAAAGTCAACTATTACAACCACTCCCTTCTCATTCCCAACTGCCACTAATGCCTAAATTGATGTTTTCTTGTCCTATCCAATATTCGCCCAGCCTGGCTCTTTAAGCAGTGTTAAAGAACTCACTACCAAACACTGCTTCTTCAAAATATTCTCTTTGATTTAAATCAATCTCTAATGTAAAATCATCTTCCCTCTGAAGATGAGTTATGAGAATTTAGGGAGAATGGGATGTGACTGGTGTTCTAGAGATCAATTCTAGAATGTTTGGCAATGTTTATATACTGGACCGAACCCCTTGAAGATTGGAGGAAGATTTCTAAATATATGAATGTATTAAGAAGTGAAGAAGTCAGATAGACCCATCCATCAGAGCCTTGTTGGTCCAGGAAGACAGGATGAACACTTCTCCTGGTGTTTCAGGTAATTGCCCTGGGTTTCCCTCAGCCCAAAGGGGTTGTTATCTCACACTCTTCCTCACTTCCCAGCAAATGAATGGATGTCACTAGATCACAATTTCCCAATTCTGACTTTATCTCTGACTTTGTTTCTTGCCTTTGATTCTCAATTTCTCTCTCTCTCTCTCTCTCTCTCTCTCTCTCTCTCTCTCTGTTTCTGTCTCTCATTTTAAAAAGAATCTCAGTATGCTTCTCAGGCTAGCTTCAATCTGGAGATCCTCCTGCATCTACGGGCCTTAAAAGTTTTTCAGAAAAGGTAGACAGTGTCTGAGGAGGAGCAATACCCAAGAGATTGACCTCTGCCCTTCACACTCACACACATACAGACATACACACAAACATGCACATGCATAGAACCCTGAATTAGGATTATGTTTATAACTCAGAAAAATAGAAACAAGATCAGCCTCATGCATTTTTCTTTATGGTGATACAGCGCACTATATACTCATGTAATATTGATGAAATCATTTAGATTTATAGACCAATTTAGATGTTGTTTATGTCCTTCCATTAAAGCATAGCCAGTTATATATCTATGTTTATATACTGCCTTGTATTAAAAAGGCTTTAAAATGTCCCTAAAATATAATAATGCCTCCAAAAGTATGAATAGGGTGAGAAACAGAAGGTAAACCTTAAAGAAATTGTATATTCGGGGTAAAAGTGCCTGTGTTCAATCCTCAGGGGACTCACATGGTAGCAGGAGAGATCCACCTGTCACAGGTTGTCCTTCTGACCCCTGCTTACATGCTGCGGCACATGTCTACCCCATCCACAAAATAAATAAATAAAATGTAATTTTACAAAGTGTAAAAACACACAAAAAGGTTTAGATCAACCGTCAGATGTAGAGATGCGCTGACAGGTTGGCTGTGGAGGGACTGAGCAGAGAGGAGAGGGGGAAGTGTCTGATTGTGACTGGCAGGAAGTGGAGGTACTGGCAGAGGCAGTCCTGACAGAGGGACCAGCAGTGGCTGTTAGCTGGGGCAACCACAGCAGAGGAGCCAAGTTTGGGAAGAGGGTGTCGGGGAAGAGAGAGGGGAGGGATGAATGGAAAGCAAATAGGGGCGCTGGGACTGGGGCTGAGACTGGGGCTGAGTTGGCAGAGTGCTTGCCTAGCATGCGCAAGGCCCTTGGCTTGATCCCCAGCACCACAGAAATGGTCTGGTGGTCCATGCCTGTAATTCTAGCATTTAGGAATTGAAGGCAGGAGGGTCAGAAGTTCAAGGTCATCCTTGACTACATACAGAGTTTGAAGCCAGCCTCAAAGAAATAAGAACCAAACCAAACCAAAACAGAATACACAAAGGCGGACTTTTCATTTTTTGAAGACTGGGCAGCTGAGCACTTTGGGAAAAAGCTTTGGTATTGCTGCTGCCGTTTGTGATCCGAGCTGTCAGCTGCTGCCCACATTACTAGCCCGTCTCGGGGTGTCTGTGTGCTGTTTCATGGTTCTGCTTTTCCTGTACTGTGAATGCTTTCTCTCCCGATCCCAGCCAGCTGGGTGATGCCCGACACACTGGCTGTCACGCATGCCTTTGTGATTAGCTCTCCCCTGCCTGGCCATCAGCACACAAGGACCTATCATCTATTTTCCTTCTTCATCTCTGGCTTCTCACGACATCTTGGCCTGTTGCTTTCCTTAATACACTGTTTCATGTTTCCGTTTTCTTCTCTTTCAGTGGCAAGCAGAAGAGGAAACACATATTGTCGATCTGTCTGTGCACATGTGTGTGAATGTGTGCACACATGTTCATGTGTGTGAGGGTGCATGTATACACATGTGTGGAGGTCAGAAGACTACCTTGGATGTTATTCCTCAGGTACCATCATCTTTTGTTTGAGACAGGCTCTCTCACTGGCTTGGAACTTGGCCAAGTAGGCTCCGCTGGCTGGTCAGTGAACACCAGGGATCTGCCTGTCGCTAACACATCTCACCATAATGGGAACTACAAGTGTGCCCCACTACCTATGATTTTTTAAAAATTATGTGTGTGTCTCTCTCTGTATATGTGCACTTGTTTGAGGGTGCCTGTGGAGGAACCAGAAGAGGGTATGAGATCTCATGGTGCTGAAATGACATAGGTGCCAGGAACCAAATTCTGGTCTTCCACAAAAGCACCAAGTGTTCTTAACTGTGGTGACATCTCTCCAGCCTCAGCTTTTTAAAAAGCATATATCCTGGTGATTAAACTCAGGTCTTCATTCTTTATGAACTTTATGCTATCTTTCTACTCTGAAACATTTCTTAACCAGCACAGGTGCAACTGTGAGCCTAGTCCAAACTGAGGTGCTTTTCTATTGCTAGAATAAAATATCCTGTGACTTAAGGAAGAAAGAGTTTATTTTGGCTTACAGTTCTAGATAGGTACAGTTATAGTTCCTTGCGAGGAAGACATGGTGACAGGCAGAGAAAGCATAGAAGGAGCAGGAAGCTGATGAAAGAGGGAGAGGGATAGGGACAGAGTGAGGAAGAGGGAGAAGGAACCGGAAGTGGGGCCAGGCTACAAACCCTCAAAGCCCACCCTCAGTAACATGCTTCCTCCAGCAAGGCCTCACCTTGGAACAAAGATTCCATAAGTTCTGCAAACAGCGTCACCACCTGGGGACCAAGTGTTCAGCTACATGAACTCTGAGGGACATCTCTCATTCAAACGACCACAGGGATGTTGGAATTTGTGGCTGTGAGTTAAACAACCTTAAGCTTAAGCTTCCACCTCACAGAACACAATGCACAACTATTTACCTCAGACAAAATGGAGTGAAAATGTCACCACAACATTTCACTTCACACGGTGGGGAGAGAAGACAGATGCATTAATAATCAATGATTTTAGGAAATTAACGTACTCTGGTATTTTCACCAAAGGTCCCCCGCCAAAAATAAGAATTGTTCCCCATGTCTCTCTGTGTATGGTATGCATGCTATATGTGTGGCATATGCATATGTATACATGCATGTTGGGGTAAGCTCACCTGTGCATGTGCATGTAGAAGCCAGAGGTCAGCTTCAGATAGCTTCTCTTTTTTTGCTCTCCATCCTATTTTTTTGACAAGTCTCTCACTGAACCTGACACTAGTCGTTTTGGCTAGACTAGTTGGCCAGCGAGGATCAAGGATTCACCTGTCTCCCCTCTCCCCGTTCACTGGTATAACAGGCACTTGTGCCCTGCCGCACCCAACTTTTATGTAAATGCTGGGGATCTGAACTCAGATCCTGAGGCCTGCTTGTCACGCACTTTACCCAGTGAACCATCTCCCTTTAAAAGTTTTTGCTTTCTTCCTCCCTGGAGTGGAAGTGAGTCTCCCAGCCCTTGCAGGCATTCAGAAGAACGGGTGATGAGGAGCGCATGGTAAATATGTTTGCACTTAGCATGCTCCAGGAGTAGAGGGCTTTTTCCTTTGCTGTTGCTTATGGAAATGTCAATATTGAGAATGTTTTAGTATTAAAGAGCTTCAGATGGTAAGTTTGCTCACAACATTTTTATGTGCTAACAACGACACTTGTAGAGCTTACACTATACCCTCAAATCTAAGCTTTCAGGGGAAAGAGATGCAGCAGATATCCTATAGCAGATCCCAAAGCAAGCATGGGCAGCTTTCATCAAAACTGACTAGGGACTTGTTATGACCTCAAAAATTGGATGATGGAGAGTGTGGGACCCAGGACCCTGAATAAAGTCCAATAAGGTTTAATAGTAACTGAATAATTGTTGTTTCTTGAGACAGGGTCCCCCTTAGTTCCAGGTGGCCTGGAATTCACTATACAGATCAGGCTAGCCTACATCCTGCAGAGATCCCCCTGCCTCTCTGCCTTCTGAGTGCTAGGATTAATGGTGTGTGCCACTATGCCTGGCTTATTTCTGTTATTTTTAAATTATGTGTGTATGTATGTGTGTCTCTGTGTGGGTACGTACATGTAAGTGCAGGTGCCTGCTGAGGTCAGAAGAGGGTGTTAGGTATTCTGGAGCTGGAGTTACAGATGACTGTGAGCCATTTGGTGGATTCTGTTCAAGAAGAGTATGTACTGTTAACTGCTGAATCATCTTCTAGACGATAACTGGTTAATTCTTATGTGTGATGACATATCTATTAAAATTTTCAACACATTGACTAAAATCACATGGCTTATACCATTTACCATCACAGCAATGCTATGACGTCACCATTCTATAAACATGTAGCTTCTCTCCCACCTGGCTTTGATATCATCCGTGATTATACCTATTGCCCTGTGCTCAGATTTTAATTATAGCAGAGGGTGATGTGTATTAGCAAAAATGTATTTCTAGAAATAGGTCTGTTTGTAGTAGGTCTTGCTGAAGTTCAGTGAATGCTCAGTTCAGAATGTGGAAAGCAAAGAAATGAATTTTAAAATGACTTTTATTGACCTCAAAAATTGTAAGCTAAAAGCAGTTGAGTTCATTTAAAAAGCAATTTTATTGAGTTAATGGTGAGTATAAAGAATTAAATCAATAAAAGTCCCACTTGCCATTAAGTTCAAAAACAGTGAAAACATTTTATTAACTGTGTTGTTTTAAATTCAACAATATGTGTTCCCCTCTGTTGTTCTGTTCTCTCCCTAACATTTCTCTCCACCCTTTAGGCCAATTTGCTGCACTATTTTTTCTTTGGCTCTTGATGTGGGCTTTAAAAATTATGAGCATGGTGCTGAATGTGGTAGTGGTATACACTTAGAATTTTAGCACCTGAGAAGGTGAGGCAGGAGGATTATAAGTTCAAGGCTCAGAGGACCCAGGTTTGGTTCCCAGCACCCACATGACAGTTGACAACCACAAATAAATCCAGTTCAGGGACCTAACGCCCTCTATTGGCCTCTGTGAGCATTACACAAGTAGTGCACTTAGGTGCAGGTAGAACATCTCTACGAATAAAACACAAATACATTTTTTTTTTAATTTAAAGGAAAGGAAGTGTTTATTTTGGCTCACAGTTCAAGGGTACAGTCTACCACAGAGATGAAGGCGTGGTGGCAGGAGTGTCAGGTGGCTGGTTATATTTCATCTGCAGTCAGGACGCAGAGAGATGAATGCCAGTGCTCAGCTTGATTTCTTTATTTATAAAGTCCAGGACTCCAGCCCAGGGAATGCTGCTCACTGCCCACTTTTAGGGTGGGTGTTATCTCAATTAACCTAATCGAGAATATCTCTCAAATAGGTTCCTGGCAGCTTGTCTCGTAGGTGATTCCAGATCCTGTCAAGTTAATAATTAGCACTAACCATCACAGTACATAATCTAAGTCATGAGCAAACCTGACTTTGGGTAGGACACTTAACTATGTAATTCCATCGTGTATGAAGCAAGGATAGCTCTGGGTACGTTATGAATTACAGTTCTGGAGATATGACATGATCTTCCAAGCAGCGAGGTGAGCCCCAGTCAGTGTGGTTTCCCTGTAACCTTTGCAAACCTCTTGTGAATAAATGAAAGTAAATCCCTTGATAGAAAACATAAGAGGTTGCTGTTTTTGTAGGTAAGAAACGGTGACTGGCAGCCATTTTACATGGTGCAACTTAATTCAACACTCTGGAATTTACTGATTTAGTCTCTTGGTCATTCAGCAAATTAGTTGCTCTGCTAGGTATGGAGTATACCACCACCATCATTATTTGGGATATACAAAACAGTGATGCAGAGAACTGAAGCAGGCAGCGGAGAGTCACATGGGAAATTGACACAACGGAGGGCGCTATGGGGAGATCGGAACAAGCAATAGGGTGGGCTGGGAGGCATACACACAGACGTTCTTGCACATGTAGGAGCATCTGTGTGGACACACACACACACGGTGGTGTCTAGTGAGTTCAGAGGCTAGGCAGGGGTCTGTCTGATGCAATGCAGAACTTCAGCTCCATGCAATTCTTCAGGTCCTCAGCCCTGGAACCTCCCAGGCCTCCAAGGAACAGGTGAATTCCCAAATGCAGGATCAGCTTTTACACGGGAAAATCCTAGGCCAACACAAGGAATGATGTTTCTAGCCTGAAATTTCCTTGCCCTGTTCCTTACAAACGCACATATTTCCCAATCCCAGAGGCAGGATCACAGACCATGCCATCCTCTCTTCTTGGGGGATGCTAAGCAGGAAAAGATACCCATGAAACCACAGACACCAGGAGGGAAGAGGACTCCGCGTGACGGCAGTTGTTTCCTGAGAGCCTTTGCTGACAGAAGGCATCTTTCAAGCAGCACTATGAAAGTACGTCCCTCAGAGGTGGTTTTGGAGGCCTGTCCTGGGTTCTCCAGCACATGGATCAGTTTCGGTTTCCAGTGTCCGTGCTTCATGACACCTGCCTGTGTGCTACACAGATGCTGTGATGCAGCTGTCTGGGAATTCATGTGTGGCCTTGTGTGTGTAGCGATGCCAACTTAGCCCGCGGTGGGTGGGCACAGTGGCAGTGGGCTGCGGTGCCTTGTGCTCCCCCTCCTTCAGTTCCGGAGAGTTCTCACACTTATGAAACGGCAGGCTGATAGGAGTGACCTGGACAAAGTGAGGCTGCTGCTTTCACTGAAGCACACTGCCTGAGTTCTCTAAAATCTGAGTCCCTGGGGTCTTCCTCTGTCCTTGCCACCTTCACAGAAATCCCCAGCCAGTCTTGAAGCTCGGGAAAGAAGAAGAAATTCACACATATTCCCGAGAATTCTTTTCACAAACTACAACTTGGAAACAGGGCTGGAAGATAACTTCAGTCAGTAAAGTGTTTGCAAGTACAAGGACTCAATTTTAGTCCCCAAAGGTCATGTAAAAAATAAAAGCCAGCCATGGTGGTGCATGTTTTAATAATCTGATCACCAGGGAAGCAGAGATAGGCAGATCCTGAGGCTCCCTAGTCTACTTGGTGAGTTCCAGGCCAGTGAGAGTCCCTGTTTCAGAAAAACCAAGATGGATGGTCCCTGAGGAATGACAATACAGGTTGTCTGGCACACATACATACACACATGTGCATGAGCACACCCACACAAATGCATATGCACACACAAAATAACACGAGGAAACAGCTCAAGTGTTCAGTGATGGATGAAGAACACTGACCTGATGGCATGGATGAACCTGAGAATTATCACGCTGGACAAAAGAAGATCATGCCTGGCATGGTTCTGTGCCTCTGACATTCTGGAAAAGGCGTAGATCTTGGGGTCTTGGCACCACCATCTCAGGAATGTCTTGGAGTCTCCATGAGGAATGCTAGTTTGGTTTCTTTGGAAAACTTCTCCCATACTTGAGGAAAAAGTCTGAATATATTAATCCAGACAGAATGAGAGCCATGGCAAGGAGCCACTCAAACCCATGGCTCCTCCAGACAGTCGCTCGAATGCACGGCTCACTAGTTTCAAGCTCCACCAAATACTGAGGTCCAACGAAGCGGCCTTAGCTACTTAGGGTGCTGAGTGGCCTCTGTGAGCCAAATGCTGTGTTATCTGTTTCCATTTCAACTTGAAAGCTCCCCGAGGATCTGTTTAGTCTTAATCTTCCCTGAAAGATATTACATAGCTCTTAGAAGACAAGAGTTCATATTTAAAGGAAAAAAAAAAAAGAGAAAGAAAGAAAGCCACAGATCTAACTCAATTCTTCCCTTTTGTACATAAGACTGACCAGCCTAGAGACCTGGACTGAGTATTTAGCTGAGAAGTCAGCTGTAGGCAGAGAACTAGACTCATGTTGTTTGGAAGCTATTAATTATTTCTAGATCTTTTAAAAGGAGGGCGTGATTCAGCTAGATGAAACTGTAAAGTCCTTGCCTCCTCTTTGCTTTGCCTCAGTATATCTTAGATCTGATCATTCGGCCGCACTTCATTTTTCTATGCTGCTGAAGACTGGGTATTGCTGGATTATTCTGTGCTGTCGGTCTGCCTCTAGAGCCTGCTGGGAGCTTGTTTTTTGCTAGCTCAGCTGTTTCTCAGCTTGGCCTGCCCGATGATGTCAGCTGTGATGTCCCTTCACTCAGGAATCCCCCTCCCACTGCTCACCACCTCGCCCTCTTTTGGTCCAGCTAGGGATGTCTTCATCTTCTTTCTCCTGTTCTCTCTTACTTTTGACATCCTTGATGCTGATAGTGTTTGTCAGATCTGTCTTTAACTCTAGGGAAAGAGCTGGTAGAGCCATCTGTGGGTTTTGGAGAGCATCCCTGCTTGTAATTATTTTTCCTGGAGTCACCCTTGATGAGGCGAGGGCCCATTGTTGTATCATTACAAGTTGTCGCCTGGGTTTTCTCATCATAGAGTGTGTCTTAGGGAGGGGTGATAATGGCATGATGGGGTCTCAGAAACACAATAGTTGTTGATTTCTTCACAGAAAATTGAATGAAGAAGTTGGTTCCCAGGAGGAGGCTTGATTTGATCTCTTGCACTGCTTGGTTTCAGAGTTCTCCACAGTAGAGCTAAGACTTTCGTCACTCCTCATTTCCCATGTCAGGGGCTGTCAGAAACTGGGCAAAAACGGAAGATGGGTACTTTTTCCACACGGGCAGGAAGTTCTCATTCCAGAATAATGAGCAAAGATAAAATCATCACAAACGGTCTAAAAGCCTTGGTAATTTGCACTAATTGCTTTGAAGGACAGGGAGAATTACCGAAAAAGGTAAATTAAATTACACACCCATTCAGAACTAGAAGTGGAAGAGAACTTGGGGTAACCAGAAAACTAAACAGAGTTAAAAGTCAGTTTTAAATCTCTCTCTCTCTCTCTCTCTGTGTACATGTTTGTATGTGAGTGTGTGAGTAGCATGTTCCTTATGTGGAGGTCAGAGGACAGCCTCAGATATCAACTCTAGCCTTCGACCTTGTTTCAGACAGACTATCTTGCTGTTCATTACTGCTAGCCAGCTCTTGAGCAAATGAAAGACAGGCTTGAATCCAAACTTTGCCCTTGTCTCACTGGGTGACCTCAGGTGGGACTCTTTTATGTCTAAGTTTCCTCACAAAATAGGGTTTTGAATAAATGATGTTAAATCATTTATAGTCTAACCATTTTGTAGTCTGTCATTTGGGACGTTTGTTAAGCAGCAACCTGGAGCAGGGCAGTGTTCTGTGTCCAGCAGGGGATACAAAGGTGTTTACCAGAGTCGGTCCACATCAGTAGTTTTGTTGTGAAGACCTGCCGATGCATTCAGTTCAAGCAGAACCAGTCCTGTATTAGGCCAACAGATCAGTGCCAAAGGGAACTGGCTTGATGTGAATAGAATGTTAGCAATTAGAACACTAATTGTTTAAATGTAAATGACTGCTTATAAAGTGCTTAAAAGGACCACTTCTGCTAAATAGGTTGAGCAATCCTCTTACAATTGCATTTATCCTTTTAAGTTGTTTAGAAAAAAGGCTAGAGCTTTTTTTCATAGACTGTTATTATAACTATTTATGATTTATGCTCTGCCTCCTCCAAAAAAGAATTGGAGATGACTGAAAGCAGAAAACACACAAACCATGACAATTAAAATTTGAATAAAGGAAAAATAAAAAGACAATAGAAAACAGTTATAAAAGGGGAGATAGGCTTTCCAGAAACCCTGGATGTGTTCATGGATGTGGATGACCTGTCCCCAGGTCAGCTGAGCTTCATCTGCCATTTAAAAGCGATGGTGATCAGGAGGAGTGCAGAGGGCAGGCTCCCGCGTGTGATGAAGCTTGTACTGTACCCACAGTCTCAGGCAAAGCTGGGATTCTTCCCCCTTGAGGACCAGGGCTCTAGAAGATGGACTGAAGCAAATTCTTAGCATACTGTGTTCTTAGTTTGATTTCTGTTGCTGTGATAAAGTACCCTGACAAAAAGCAACTTTGGGGAGAAAAGGAATTTATTTTGACTTACAATTCCAGGTAAGGAGGAAATCAAAGCAGGAGCTTCACAGCACATCCACAGTCAAGGACAGAGAGAACTGACCACATGCACAATCACTTTCATGCTTGTTTGTGCTCTTATGTAGTTCAGGACCCTCTGCCTAGGAAAAGGTACTACCCTCAGTGAGCACATCATTTAACTTAGTACTATCTCCCACACATATACCCAAAAGCCAACCCAATATAGAAAATCCCTCATTGAAACTCTTTTCCTGGGTAATTCTAGGTTATATCTAACTGACAATTAGAATTAACTAGCACGCTACAGCATAGTATACATTGTCAGTAGTCCTCTCATTATTTTGATTGTATAAATATCAGAAAGTATCTTGGACCTGAAGACCTCCAATATGTGTCTTTCATTTACATATAAACTGTCTATGTGAACCATAGTCAGAAGACACCATGTGAATTATGAGAAAAGAGAAATGTTCAGTATAAAAATAAATATGAATATTTCTAACATTTTTCTCTTATTCCAGTGTTGTGGCTTTATTTGGGTGAAATGGTTATTACGTGTTTAAATGTTAAGAAGTGGAGTTGGAGAGATGACTTAGAGGTTAAGAGTGCTTGCTGCTCTTGCAGCGGAGGACCAAAGGTCAGTTCCCTGTACCTAAGTAAGGTGGCTCCTATATGCCTACAGTTCCAGCTCCAGGGAATCCAGTGCCTTTTACTTCAGGGGCGCCAGTACCCATGTGCATGTAAACACAGAGACACATGTACACATAAATAAAAACAAATCTCTATTTGTTATTAAGTTAATAAATTAACAGAGGCTTGGAAAGCAAATTAACACAGTGCTTGGAAAGCAAGCCCTTTAAATAGGCAAAGCAATTAATTTGCTCTTATATTCACTAAACTGTCTTTTTAAACATAGTTTTGGGGAAAATAAGGAATTATATATAACCTCCACTCTTCTTCCCCTAATGTTAACATCTACCAAATGTTATTTTTTTTTTCATAGATTGTTATTTCCCTGAGCACCCTGGGATGTCTATATTCAACCCCTCCTTGGGGACCGTTAAAGATCATTAAAGGGACTCGAGAAATGACTCAGTGGGTAAAGTGCCTGCTGTATAATTCTGAGGATTCAAGTTCAGATCCCCAGCACCCATGTAAAAACCTGCACATGGTAATGTACATCTGTAACCCCTGCACTGGGGCGGGGGGAGGCATGAGGGATGAAGACAGGTTGATTTTTGGAGCTTGATGGCTCCAGGTTCACTGAGAAACCATATCTCAAAAAAAAAAATAATGTGGAGGGTAATAGAGGAAGACGTCTGACATTGACCTCTGGCCTCCATGTGCATGTGTATCTGCATACACATGAGTACACACAATTGAAATGTACACATTCATATGCCACGCACGTACAAGTCCATTAACTTGTTTTCTATTTTTTACATTAACCATTTATTTATAACATATAAACATGACCTTACATGGCAAAAAGGACTTTGGAGATGTGACCAAGTTAGGAACCTGAGGCAGAGAGATGACGTAGGATTCAGACAAAAGCGAAACTCTTGTGTCTGCTAACATAAAGGTGATAGCATGGGATGCCTCTCCCCCAGGGACCCATTGACACCCTTCGTGATCTCTCTGTCTCCTCAGACTGAGCCACTGAGTTCTGAGCTGCCCTTCTAAAACTGAGCACAGAGCCCAGTGTGGAAAAGGCTCTTTGTACTTATTAACTGCCTTACCAAGAAAATCTTTCCAAAATACCTTACAAAATAAACAGAGACTGCAATAATTTCATTCCTGTTAAATGTTCAAATAAAAAAGTATGTGTTGGAGGAACTTCTGATGCTCCTGCCTTCATCTTCCCAAATGCTGAAATTATATGTGTGCACCATCATACCCAGTTGACACAGTGCTCAGGATGGAACGTGGGGCTCTGTGAGTGCCAAGCAAGCACTCTACCTACTGAGCTCCATGCCCAGCCCGTTTAACAACTTCCAACAGAGACCCATTGGACTAATACTAACTACAAGGAACTACCCATTTGTGTGTGTGTGTGTTCCTCTACACATGTGTTCACATGCCTGTAGAGGACAGAGGTCAATTCTGGGTGCTATTTCTCAGGTGTTATTCATCTTGGTTTTTGAAACAGTGTCTCTCACTGAGACCAGATACGCTGGATACCTGTAGTTGTCAACTTGGGCACACTTGGGGAGAGGGAAACTCAACTGAGGAATTTCCTCCACTGAACTGGCTGTGGCCATGTGTCTGTGGGGCATTGTCTTGATTGTTGAATGATATAGGAGGGTCTAGCCCACTGTGGGCAGTGCCAACCCTGGGCAGGTGGTCCTGTGTTATATAAGAAAGCACACTGAGCACAGGCCAGGGGAGCAGGTCAGTAAGCAACTCCTCCATGGTGTGTGCTCCAGGTTCCTGCCCCGAGTTGGCTCCCCTTGATAATGAACTGTGCTGTAAACTAAATAAACCCTTTCTTGCCCAAATTGGTTTTGGTCAGTATTTTCATCACAGCAATAGAAAGCTAACACACCAGGAATTCAAACACTTTACCAGCTGAGCCATCTCCCAGCCTTACATTGGAATATAGATCAACCAATCTCCAGGCATGGTTTCCTTCCATTAGAAAACTTCAGTCACTTGAACTGAAACAGAACATGTGGTTAGCATTTATTTACTCTTAGGTCATGAAATGATAATTTGGCACCTCATGGGCACAGAAGACCTTCTCTATTTCCTCTCCCAGAACTTTTAGAAACCTGTTTCTCCCAATGGTAACTTGTCTTACACTTACAGAGCTGCCCACATTCCCTATGGCATAGCCTCAGTAGGACCAGAGAATCTGAAGCTGACAGAGGCATAAAAGTCCTGCCTTCCTGGAACCAGCTATGACTGGTCTTAAGGCAAGAGTGAAAGCGAAGCCAGAAACACAAGACACTTCTTATGTGTCCTAGAGAGGCGGTGTGCCTATTTTTTTGCATAGCATGGGGATTATTAAGCAAATCCTTCTCCAAGATGTCTGACACTACACTTAAATGCTCTTTTTATGCATCTGTGTCAAACCAGGTGGTCTAGTTTCATTTCTGTTATACTCTGACTGACAAAAAGCAACTTAAAGGAGAAAGGATTTATTCAGCGTATAACTCCAGGTTATCGAATCATTGCTGAGGAAGTCAACGTGGGAACTTAGGCAGCTAGTCAGGAGCAGAGAGGGAATAAATGCATACGTGCTTCCTGCTTAGCTCACCTTCTCCACACATACAGATTAAATCACAAGCACGGGGTCTTCCCACATCGATGAAAGCCTTCAAAACAATCCCCACAGACATGCCCACAGGCTAACCTGATCTAGACAGTCCCCCAGTTTGACACTTTCCCCAGGTGATTCTAGACTGTGCCGAGTTTGTATCAATACTACCTGTCACACTGCGATAATATCCTCTGTGTCCACTACCCCATCGCACTCAGTCTTGTGCCCAGTGTTCACCTAGCCACCATCATGTCCCTCCAACTTCTTCCTGAAGCGTACCAGTTCAACGTTCCCTTTCATCTGCTCCTGACGTCCCTTCTATGTGCTGATTTTGAGCTCTTTCTCAGTTTGGGTGTTCTTTTCTCTTAAGGTAACACGTTTCGACCTTCCCAGGACTCAGGGGTGCTGGAATCATCTTATAAGAGTTGCCCACATGCAGATTTACGGTTTTATGAGAAGCATGAGGAGTCCTCAGATCTCATCTGTGGTGTCTGGATACTAGAGTGAGCACCCTAAAATTAACGTCGTTTCCTTCATCTGCAGACCCTATTAGATTACATAAGAAACACACACATGTTCTGCAGCCAAGGCTGCTGCATTAGTTTCCTATCACTGCTCTCACAAATCACCACAGACGTGGAGGTTTAAAGCAATACAAATATGCTAGCATGCGGTTTTGGAGTCATTAATAAACCCTAAAACCATGGTGTTAGCAAGGGTCCCATTGCAGACCGTAGGGAAGCACTTGTTGCCCTTTCCAGCCCCAGGAGGCTGTTTGCCTCTGTGACTTGCTCTCCCTGTTTCCGTCCTCTAAGGCAGAAGAAAGCACCTTCAGCTCTCCCCATCTTGCTTTCTGCCTCCCTCCCTCCCTCCCTCCCTCCCTCCCTCCTTTCCTCCCTCCCTCCCTCCCTCCCTCCCTCCCTCTAGCACACCCTCACTCATTCTCCCTCCTCTGCCTCCTTCTCTCTCCCTTTCTTCTCCCCCACTTTGCCCTCCCTTCCTCCCTCCACTTTCCCCTGTGTCATCCTTTGTCGCCTTCATCCTCAGATTACCTCCCTGAAATCCTCAGAAGTTGTCTGGATTACATTGGATTCATCCAGATCTCCTAACATAGTCACTCTGCAGTCTCTTTTGCCATGTAAAGCAGCAGGTTGGCAGGCTGTAAGAATGAGGATAATTCTGTCCATAGACCATTCAAGGCTCGCCACCCAGGCATTCTGTTTAGATCTCTCAGACCTCACATTTTGCCCGAGAACATGCTGTTTCAGGACATCACACTGAAGCATGCCCTCCGGCTTGGGGCTCCCTTTCCCAGTGTGGAGGTTCCCTTATGTCTCCTTGGTATAACTGCATAAAGACTCAGTTGAAGAGTGAATGCCTAATGAATAGGAAATGCTCACAAACACAAGCTAAGATCTCAGCAATGGGAACAGGAGGGACTGGTCATTCCTGGCTCACTATGTATCTGCCCTCTTGTTGACAAAGATCATGCCTTGGAGCTCCTTCTGGGAAGGGTTGGAGAACAACACTGGTATGGTTACACAGTTGTCTTCCCGTCCACACAACTTCTTTTACTCTACACTAACTTGCTTTCCTTTTCATTTGTTTGATTCAGTGGCCCCTAGACCAAGAGCTGCAACTACATAGTGGAAACAGGGATAACCCCTAAGTAAGAAACAATGTCTGTGATTGCTGATCTTGACTGTCAATCTGACAGGATCTAGAATCACCATGGAAACAAATATCTGGACATTTCTGTGAGGAATTTTCTAGATTAGGCTAATAGAGGTGGAATGACCCACCCTGATATAAGCAGCTGGGGTCCTGGAATGAATAAAAAGGAGAAAGTGAGCTGAGTACCAGCGTTCCTCTGTCTCTCTCTCTCTCTCTCTCTCTTTCTCTCTTTCTCTCTCCTTCCTGACTGCAGGTGCAATGTGACCTGCTGCTTCTTGCCATCATGCCTTCCCCAACATGGTGGACTGTGCCCTCCAACTCTGAGCCACAATAAACCTTAAGTTGCTTTTGCTAGATGTTTTGTCACAGTAATGAGAGAAATAACTAGTACAACAATATCTTGAGCCTTTATGTCAGAATGCCTGGTGGGTGGATTGTTCCTTTACCCTACTGGCAAAATCGGCCTGGACAGTAAATGTCGATATACTGACTCATGTCAAAATAACCCACTAGTTTTGCCCTTGTTTAAACCCACCCTACTGAACAGGAGTGGGTGGAGAAGAGACACCTACTAATCCAGAGATGCTTTTCACAATCTACACCATGAAGCGCCTGAAACCGATAAAACTTTCAGAGGTAGACAAGTCTGGGTAAAAACTCAAGATGAATGGGAAGGAGAAAGAGCAGTGGCTGAGGGGAAATGGATAAATAGGTGAGTATATGACTAAGGAATTCCAGTCCTCTCTTGGAGATTTGATAGAAATGAGTTGTAACTAGCTCAGTGTTGATGCATCAGTGGTGAAGCCATAAGTACTAAGCCCACTCTTGCTTTGTGGAACCTAACAACACTGAATTGTGTCCATAAAACTGAGCTGCAGGGTGGAGGAGATGATTCAATGGATAAAACTTGCTGTGCAAGTGTTAGGACAGGAGTTCAGATTCCCAGCACCCACATGAGTGCTAGGTGGGTGTGGTGGCCTCCTGTAATCTCCAGGGCTAGCTGGCTAGGTGGCTGGAGTAGCAAATTTGTAAGCTCTGGGTTCAGCAAGAGATCCTGTTTCAGTAAAAAAAAGTGGAAGGCAATCATGGAAGATACTCAGCATTATCTCTGGTATCCCTCACATTCATATGCATGTGCACCTGCAAACACGTGTGCCTGTGCACATGTAAACATACATACACACCACACACATAGATAGATTTATAAAAGGAAAAACCTGAGATGCAGTCTGTGGGAGACATTTTGTTCACATGAGCGAATGATGAACTAGATAGACTAAACGGTTCAGGAGTGACTCTTTACAAATTACGTCTGTCTTACTCTGATAACTGTAGTACTGGAATTGTTGACAAGTCTACTGCTCAATGAAGAACTCTTATGATCATCTTGATGGTAGGGATCCAGGTGTTGGGAAACTTACTGAAGGCTTCTTCAAGATACAGTCTTCATGGAAAGTGACTGGTTTGAAAAAGAACTGGATTTAGGAAATCATCAACAAATTTCCATGTCAAATAGTTCTGCACAAGTTTGTTGTAAGGTCCAAATAAAGACAAAGCAAGAAATTAAATTAGGATAAAAATAAGAAAACATATGTAGTAATGTATATTAATAAAGTGAATTATTTCTTTAAGTAAATCTTATTTGTATGTGTGTATACATATGTGTGTGCATGTATTGTTTCTATGTGTGTGTGTGTGTAGACCATAGGACAACCTCAGGAAATAAATCTTACTTTTTTCTTTATTAAAAAGCTTATTTATTTTATGGTGTGCATTTTTATAGTATGAAGTTGAGGCACATACAGCCACAGTGCACATGTGGAGGTCAGAGGACAACTTTATGGAGTCTGCTCTCTCCTGCCACCTTTACATGGATCCCAGGGATTGAACACAGGTCTCCAGGCTTGCATAGCAAGTACCCATTGAGCCATCTCACTAACCTCTTGGTTCACTATTAAAACATTCTGCATATAAAACGGGAAAATTGGCCAGCTCAGATGCTCACAGATAGTGTTAAACTAGTGACGGGAATGGTAGCAGGGACATTCCCAGAGTGGGCAGTCGTTGTGTGCATCTGTCAGCAGAGTTCCTTCACTTCATCAGTGCAGCCACCCACCTGGTGTACATTACTCTTTACTTTCTTTCGTGGCAAAGAACGGGAAGAGAGGGAGCATGAATGACTAGCGTGAGGGCCTACATCAGAGCCAGCATCCTCAGCCACTCAGCTCCCTCCTTCCACACACCGTCCTGTCTCCTTTGTTGTGTTGTAGTCTGAGCAGTCAGAGTTAACTAGAGCAGAGAGAGGCTCTGTATGTCAAGAGTTGCTCAGTCTGTCTACATTAAAATCAGGAAGTGAACATTGACTGCTCTATTGAGTTGAAGAGCGGGGCTCTGTCCTTGAAAGTAAGGGTCAAGTCTTTCAGAATTCGTTCAGCGCTGGGTTCTTGACATTGGGGACTTAGTTTAATCTTTGTAATCCCAGGAAGGAGTATTAGTTCTGCTTTACAGATAATATGAAGTTAAACTCATGTTTCAAATCTCTACTTATAACTAAAGGTCTGTTACAAGCTGAAACATATGCCTTCAAGTTTATACACTGGGATTCTTACCCACTCCCATGGACTCAGGAGATGGCTCAGTCCATAAAGGGCTTGTCTTGAAAGCATGAAGATCCGAGTTCTAGCCCAGTACTCAAGTAAATCAAGCCAAGCTCTGTGATGTCCACTTGTAATCACAACACTGGGGAGGGGGAGACCAGATGATCTCTTAAGCTCACTGGCCAGATAGTCTAGCTTACTTGGTGAGTTCTACACCAGTGAGAGACCCTGTCTCAGTCAAATAAGGTTGACAGTGCCTGAGGAATGACAACTGAAGTTATCCTTTGGCTTTCATATGCGCATGCACATGCACACATATGTACCTGCATACACGTGAATGTATACATACATATACACATAAAGTAACTAAATAAAAAAATCAAATCCTTATCTCCAGAACCTGTAAATTTGAGACAAGAGAATTAAGAAAAAAGAAAGTTAGCCCTAGATTAGCCACATTATTATGCACTGAACATGGGGATGAGTGAGGAAAGGTCCCAGCCTGATACACAACAGATTATGGCAAAGCAGGCATACAGAAGGGCCCGATTTCATAAGGATCATGTCCTTATAAGAAGAAGAGATAGACGACATGGGCACATTTAGAGGGATGGCTAGAAGGCACATTGTGGAGAGCAGTCAAGCTCAAGGCAAGGAAACAGGCTTCAGAATGGAATCAACTCTCTAGTGCTTTGACCTTGGGCTTCCAGAACCAGGAGAAAATGAGTTTCTGTTGTTTAGACATGGAATCTGTGGTCAAGGCTACCGTAGCCCAGTCAACTGATGCAATGTATGATGGGAATTCGAAGCCAAGCATGACTAATTATATTTTTTTCCATTTTCATGTGTGTGGTGTGCATGTATGTGCATATGCATATAGAGGCCCAAGGTTAAGGTAGAGAATCATCCTCATTACTCTTCCAACTTACTCAGTGAGGCCGTAGGGTTTCTCAGTCAAACCCAGAACTTGCTGCCTTGCCAGCCTGTGTGTTGGAGCAGGGAGAGGGATCCTCTGTCTACACCTTCCAAGGCTGCAATCATAGGTGAGCTACCATGCCCACCCAGCTCTTATGTGGGTTCTGGGGATCAGAACTCAGGTCCTTTAACCACTTAGCCATCTCTCCTCAACCCCAGTATGACTAATTCTAAAGCCCTGATTGGCCCTTCCTCTATGTCATGGGAAGGGTGGGCAGAAAGGTGAGGGACCTGCAAAAGCATGGCCAGTACGTGCATGGTGATTCAGTAGGATGGATGGGAGGTTGTGTGGGGTGAGGTCAATGACACCTTCTGGCTGGTGAGCATGGGACTGGAAAGAACATTCAGGAAAGGCACAACTGGGCAGAGGGGAGGGGTAAGAGCATTCCAGGCCACTGCACAGCTGGTTTTGCTGAATCCCAGAGCCAAAATCCTTGCCTGTTTGGCTGGACATTTGGCTAGCTAACCTTACATGTGAACACACCACTGAGGAATGTTGGCTCCAACCAAGCAGGAGTTGGTGTGTAAATCAGGGGTCTCTTTAATAGACATTTCTTCTCCTTAAGACCATAAGATGACAAAGAATAAGGAATCCAGCAGCTTTTTGTATTTATTAAGAGGTAGAGTTTGAGAGACCTGAAGACACTAGAAGAGTGTCCAACCTAGTTGGAACTCAGCCTTGGGAAAGAAAGCCAAGAGTAGACCAGCCACATGTTTGAACACTGAACTTGAAGATGAGTGCCTGGCAGGCAATGGATCAAATATAATAAGTCCTTTGAGTCCAATCAAATCCACCGTCACCCCAGCTCACAACTAAGTAAAATAATAAAAGCAGATGTGTTTGCAAACTGGTGACAACTCAGAAGCCTTTTCTTGTGATTGACAGGGGGTTGTGGGGAAGGTATCAAAGCTAGTGAGAGGAAGAAGGCTTTGAGTGAGATCCAGATATTACTGTGCTTCAAACTCCCCCAACCTCGCCAACAATAGGAAAAGAGGGAATCAATTTATCTTGGGCAAAGAGAGAAGATCTGTGGTAACATGGAAGACACTCAGACAGAACAGGGGGACATAGAGACCTTTTATATACCCGAGATTTATTTCACCCTGTTGTCCAACCCATTTCATTGGAATTCCAAATGGACAGAGCCAGTTGCAATAGCTCATGGTGTGTGGGGAGCGAGGTAGCATGTCTCTGCCATGCTTTGGGAAATTTAGTCTCTCCATGCTTCCTCTAGAGCCCTTGGCCTTCCATTCTTTGGCTTCAGAAACGATTTCAGCTTCCAGTACATTCTCGGGGAAGGTGCCCACCAGGGCTCTTTCAGCCTACAGGCTGAGTAGCCCACAGCATGCCCATCTCAGCTGGTGGCTCTGCAGAAATGGTTGGCACATGTGTGCTGCTCAAGCCACGGCCAATTGAAGAGTCTAAAGCTACAGAAAGGGCTAGAATGGGAGTCAGGTGGTTTAGAGCCAGGCTTTGAGAACTGAGAATCCTTTCTGCTTTGTTCTCCTGAACTCTGGTACTGGGGTGAGTTCTGTGCTCTTTCTAGAGTGTTCCATATGGAGCTGTTAATTCCTTCATTTAATCTCCCCATGTACTTTATTGTGGACACCAGGGGTAAGGAGCCCTCAGGTTTCCTGCTTGCCTGAGCTCATAGGGGACAGTTAGAGGAGTGAATGGATACTCTGTATGGTTGTATCAAGGAAAGAATAAAGTGGTAGCTCTGTGGGTAGTGTGAGCACATTCAGTTCACTGCTAGGCCAGGACTGAGAACTGGCCTGCTGTCCCCAGAGAACAAGTGGATAAGGAAATTCATGGACGCCTACTGGGCAGAAGGGAACTTGGTGGACAGCCTCTCTTGAGAAACAAGGAAGAACATGCATAAACAATTATGCTGGTGCTGTGGTGAAATCTATTGTGACTATGCTTCTTCAACAGTCTGGGGGGGGGGGTAGTGTGATGGTGCCTGAAGATCCAGCATCTTTAGTCCTCCCTCACCCCTTTCTTCCTTCTTCCCCTCATCCTCTATCTCCTCCCTCCCTCCTTCCCTCCCTCCCTCCCTCCCTCCTTCCTTCTTTCCTTCCTTCCTTCTTCCTTTCTCTCTCTCAAAAAGTAAGCTAGGAACCCTCCTGTCTGCCTCACCGGCACTCTGATCACAAATACAAGCCACTACATTTGGCCTTTTAAAAACACAGGTTCTATGGATCAAACTCAAGTCTTTGCATGTACTCTACCCACTGAGCCATCTTCCCAGACTCTCAACACATCTTGCTTGCTCTGGAAATTCCTCTGTCACCTGGGCAGTCCTGATAATGTCCCCCCATGTGGCTCTAAAACAGGAATTTGAGTTGCCACAATTCAGCTAAATAACACCCCCCACCCCCAGTAACATGGTTGAAACTTAGTTATTAGGGTATATGAACTTGTAATTATTGACAAAATACAAATTTTGTTTTTAGTTCTTGAGTCCGTGAATCATTGCAGAATTCAGCTAGGTATCGTGAGGAGAAATGTGTGCTGTCTGTTTCTAATTTCCATTCTTCCAATTCCCTTACAGCAGATCAAAGAGCCGAGCTGCCTCTTTGCCTCCCAGTGCCAAACTTGAGTGATATTTATAGAAACAGGTGTGATAGTGAGTGCTGTTAACCTGATGGAATCTAGAATGACCTGGGAGACGGGCCTCTGGGCACGCCTGGAGTGTGGGGAGATTGTCCTGCTTTGTGCTAATTGACTTGGGAGGACCTGCCCACTGTGGGTGGCACCATCCTCTGGACTGCAAAGATGGAGAAAAAGAGCTGAGTGGCAGTATGCACTGCCATCACCATCACCAGCTCCTTCCTGATTGTGGATGTGATTTGACTAGCGGCTTCAAAATTCTGCTGCTTTGACTCCCTTGCCATGATGGCCTATGAGCAAGAATAAGCCCTTTCTCTCTTAAGTTGCCAGTATTTTATCACAGCAACAGGAAGAGAAACGAAGGCAATGAATGAAAGAAAAAAAACAGTAACAAAGATGAAAGTGTAGCATGGACTGTAATGTAAAGACAATAGTGAAAGTTATAATCAGTATTAATAGATTACAGGAGGAAGAGCTGAAACAAGGAACACTGACCCTGTGGTGTTATGATAGATCTAGATGTACAGCCAGGTCAAGTTGAAGATGAGCTTATTGACACAAGTGAGGAAAATGTGTGTCACATCAACAATGAAGGTGTTCCAGAGTGGCCTCTGCCCAAAGCCTGGGAACTCTCCAAGGTGGAAAAAAACACAGGATAAGTGTGGGCAACCTATCTAAACACAGAAAGAAAGACGGGAATCTACCAAGACTTCAGAAAGGTGTTCCCTCTGTGTCAGAGTCCATGCCTAGAAGAAGGAACCTGAGTGACAGGGAAGCAAAGCACTTCTGGTTACAGTGCTTCACAGGTGCTCTAAATAGATGTGAATGTCCTCCTTTTTGTTTGATTTTGGTGTTTTGTTTTGGTTTTTTTAACACAGGGTCTCCCTGAAGCCCCAGCTGGTCTGAAACTTGCTGTGTAGACCAGGATGGCCCTCATATCTCAGAGATCTGCCTGCCTCTGCCTCCTGAGTGCTGGAATTAAAAGAGTGTGCCACCACATCTGACAGTTTCCTGCTTTTAAAATGTGTGTCTGTGTGTGTATGAGCGTGTGTGTGTGTGTGTATGTGCACATGCATGAGAACCTTCGCGCAGAGGCCAGAAGAGAATGTCGAGTCTCCTGTTCTATCATGCTCCACCACCTTATTCTCCTGAGACAGGGTCTCTGAACCTGGAGCTTGGCTGACAACCAGTAGGTCCCAGTGGTCCTCCTGCTCTCTCCCTCCATAGCACTGGGATTGTAGGCCATAGGTACAACCATATTGATTTTTTATACTGGTGCTGGGGTTTTGACTCAGGTCCTTATGCTTTTAACATTGAGCCATTACTCCAGCTCCAGATTTAATATTTTTCATTTTCTTGTACCCTTATCAGTGATAGTAAATAGTTTTAATGTTTTCATAAAGATGTTTAAAGCTCATAGAAAAATTATACTTTCTTCTCATTAGTTATTAAAATTGTTTTATATGGTTTTAGCTTGCCCAGTCATATGTAATGTGAAACAAAGACTGCCTATACTGGGCACCTTCAAGGCGTTTAGTGATGACTAATTTTCCACATCGCCTTTAACCCCAACCATCCCTTTCTGCACTCTTGATTCTAGTTATAGTGAGAAAGGCATGAGGGTGTCCAATAAATGGGTCGTTTCTATTGTGCCTACCAGATCATTCAAGCCTTCATGAATGCTGCTGCCTCTCACCCTTGCTTCTAATTAGCCCCAAGATTCACCTCGCCTGTCCATTGAATGTGACTTTCCCTTACATTGACACTGGTGTCTTT
The DNA here is from genome assembly GCA_035773235.1 of Eospalax fontanierii. NCBI lineage: Eukaryota > Metazoa > Chordata > Mammalia > Rodentia > Spalacidae > Eospalax > Eospalax fontanierii. The sequence continues at coordinate 118,285,402 of CM069524.1, forward strand.
AAGTTCTTATTGTTACTTTCCTGCACCTACCTTCTAATTATTTTTCCATCCACAAATATCAGATTTAACTATAGTGTGTAGTACAGTAACAGTTAGTTATTGGTCTGGGAATGGAATTTGGTCATATCAATCTACGTTGCAAAAACTGTTATTGACAGTATATTGCTCCTGATAAGGAGCTGAACTTCTCAGCATTTCTCAGAGATCTCCTGCCTCCTTGGACTCTGGTATCTTTCTTTGTGATGATTCCTTCTTCTGTCATGCCGCCTCTCCTTTTCAGAACTAATTCCACTTACACTCTAAGGAGTGTTTCCTATCCAGGGAAAATCCTTTCCAGTATCTCCAAGTTCAGTTACTCTTTTTACTGTGGTTAGGTAATGCTTTAGGGTGCTATGGCAAGTATACCACAGAATAACTTGTTTATTTATTCATTTTTGTGTGTGCACTTGTGTGCACATGCACAGGAAGGTCAGAAGAAAATGTTGGGTGTCTTTCTCAGTTGCTCTCCATCTTAATTTTTGAGTCGGTGTCTCTCACTGAACCTGGAACTCACAGATTCAGCTAGGTTAGCTGGCCAGTCAGCTCTAGGGATCTAACTGTGTGCTTTCTCAGTCCTGGGATCACAGACATACACCTGGCTTTTTATTTGGTTTGTGGGGAATCTCAATTCAGGTCTTCAGGCTTGCGTGGCAAGTACATTACTGAATGAGCTATTTCTCTAGCCCTTATGACATACTTATGTAACGCTGTTTCCTAGTAGACTATGGCCCATTAGAGTGAATACCTTATCCACATCTAAGCTTTTGTGCAATAAAACAACAGCACGACATCAACATCAACAGTACAATATTCTTCATGGGCTGTGACTAATACCTTTAATCCCAGCACTTGGGAAGCAGAGGCAGGTGGATCTCTGTGAGACTGAGGCCAATGTGGTCTACATAGTGAGTTCCAGGCCAGTTGTGGATACAGGGTGACCCTGTCTCAAAACAAGAACAGCAACAAAAACAAAAACATTAATCCTCATTATTAAGGAGGACCAGTAATAGCTGCTGTGTATGCCTGAGTTCATTTTATAAGGCCTACGCTAGAAAACTTTCAACTAAGGCATATTACTACTAAACTATTAATCAATGAAGAACATTTTCCACGTGATAAATTTAACTAGAGGGTAGAAACGCCTTATCTAAAGACACTGTTTGGAATCCCAAAGTTGAAAAAATGGCTTCTTTTAAACATTAGCAACAGCAAGAGATGAACTTCATTAACACATGTTTGCACACAGCAATGGGCTCTTTTTGGATCTCAGGAGGCATATCTAAATTTAACGCGGCTCTTTAGGCTATCCCTGTTTCCATGGAAGGCACTCAGGGCTGATGAGTGTCTAGAATGTCCCTTCCAGAAGATTCTTCTCGGGGAGCTTCTCCATGTACAGCATATTTGCCCCATGGTTCTTACCCAAGGGATGGCCCAGGACATGTTTATGTGGTATAGGCAAAGGAAAAGCAGAGGGAAGCATTCCTGTCTGTGGCTCAGAATATAAATCTGTCATAAGAGTCTTCCAAAGACAGTTTGCCCAAGGAGTAATGAAGTGAGGAAAGCTGTAGGTGATCAGGGAGGACACAGGAAACTCTATAATCATTCAGTCTGATTAGAGAATTAGCAAGGACCAAGTCAAACTGGTGAGAAGAGAAGCGTAAATTTCCGCCAGCATAAACGAGTCTGTGGGTTTGTCTGTACAGGGAAGGGAGGCGGCACTCCCTGGGGCCGACTCAGATTTAAAAAGCAGTGCGTTTCTGAACAAATCTAAGGGACTGGCTTTGAAGATGAGTCAGCTTTGACAGGGAAAGGAGAGTCAACAGAATCACAAAGGGTTGGAGCTGCAGATGACTGGGAGCATGCGCAGGGTGGTTGCCAAAGCCACTGAGGAAACCAAGCTTGGACTGACAAGCTGTCGGAATCTTCACCTTAGAATTTCTCGGAGATGAAGACCTTGTAAAGAACACATGACGCTAACCTTTATGCTGTGGAGTTTGTTTCTCTTGGAAGCAGAACACCCAAAATATTATTGGTCATTTTATTTTAAATTATAGTGTTACACGCCGCTTTTGAGCATCAAACTCAGGTCCTCGTGCTTGCATAACAAATACTTTACTGCCCCAGCCCTTACTGGACCATTTTATAACCATTTTAAAACAATGCTTGAAAACATTGGGGGGGGGAGTTGCAAAGTTTATTTATTCATATTTATTTCATTGGAGTCCAACAATAACCCAATGAATACATGATTAGCACTGACAGTAAAACTCAGAAAAAAATGTTCCTCTATTTCTTCTTCTGGATTTCAAGTATGCATTAGGCTAATTTCAGAAAATATAAAGAATGTCCAGAAAATTTCAATCATCTGTAATCCTGTTGTATAATGGTCTCCTATTTATATGCACTTAAAATATATTTTTTTACTTTTAATTGTGCATACATAAATATATGTTTCTGTGCATGCATGTATGTGTGACTGTCAGCAAGAGGCCAGAGAGGGCATCAGATCCCCTGGAACTGGAGTTGCAGGCTGTGGTGGGCTGCTAGATATAGGTGCTGAAAACTGAACTATGGTCCTCTGGGAGAGCAGCAAAAACTCTTAACCACTGAGCTTTCTCTCTGACCCTTATAAGTACTTTTTCTTTTTAACAACTTGAAACATATTACTTTTAATTCTTAATACCCAATTGTGACGATATTTACATGTCAATAAATTCACAATTACAAAATCATTTCTAATGGCTTCATAGAAAACACTACTCAATAAAATAGTTTATATTAAGGTCTTTTAAAAATTCAATACCCTGGTGTTGGATATTTAAATCACTTTCAATGTTAAACCATACAAACTACTTATTAAGTTATTTTATATATTGATTTACTATGATAGTTGCTTTATATATAAGTATATAGCAATTTGCAAAAATATTATTGTATTAAGTGGATTATTAATATTCAAACTAATGAGTTAGAATCTTCTGACTAAATCATCAGGCACATACATGAATATTTACTCCCCCTTTATAATCAGGCAGATTCTGTGTGGATATGGGTTCATCAAATCCTATACATATAATTTTAAGACTTCATTTATGGGCCTGGAGAGATGGTTCAGTGGTGAAGAGCACTGGTTGCTCATCAAGAGGACCTGGGTTCAGTTCCCAGCAGCTAACAACCATCCAAAACTCCTGTTATAGGGAAATCTGGAGCCCTCTTGTGGCCTCTTTGGGCATTGGACAACACAGGTGTATATACAGGTAAAACATTCATAAACATAAAAATAAATAAATAATTTAAATTATAATTATTTATTTTCTGTATGTGGGGTATGTGTGCACATGCCACAGGATGTGTGTGGAAGCCAGAGAACAACTTGCATTAATTAGTTTTCTCCTTCCATCCTGTGGGTCCTGGAGATCAAACTCAGGTCAAGCCACTTTACTGACTGAGTTATCTTGCTGACCCCAGACCTTATATCTAATGAAAATGAACCTTAGACATTTTTGCTTTATTCTTGAGGTTGCAAGACATCTTCTTTGCACCCATCACTGTTTCTTTTCCTTGTTTAAATTCAGACATTATCCACCACAGAATGTTTTCAATTCTCACATTTAATTTAAAGCAACTATGTGCACACACACACACACACACACACACACACACACACACACCCTAGTATGTGTACAGTACAATTGCTGGTTGCTGGGGTGGGAGAGCAGAGGTACACATTCCTACACACATATACAATGGGTCAAAAATGGCTTCAATTTGGGCATGGTGGTGCACACTTTGATCCCAACACTCAGGCAACAGACGCAGACAGGTCTCTGTGAATTCAAGACTAACCTGATCTTCATAGTGAGTTCCAGTCTTCCTGGGGCTACAGGGAGACCCTGTCTCAAAACAAAAATGAGAAAAGAAAAACAAATGGCTTCAAAATGCTTCATCTGGCATACGTGTGTTAAACATTGGTTAATGTCCAATATTTCCTACCATTAAATAGTTGGTGTGTCAACATTTTAGAAATTATGTGGTGACTTTGGTCACTTGCAGAGACTCAATAGGAACATATCATACCAAACCAACTTCATTTTCTTCCAGTCCAGAAAGGAGAAAGATGGATGGACAACAAAGTTCAGGCATTCTAGTTTCAAGCCGTCCATATGGAGTATTTTGGACTATCCCTATATAGAAGAGACAAATGTCAAATAGCAGCTGACAGATGCTAATAGGTGGAAGCAAGAGACAGGGCTATGGGAATGACTGCAATTTCACACCGTTTCAGTTTCTGCAAATCTTGGGTTTCATGGTGGACAACTGGAAGAGTGGGTTTTCCTGTAGGTTCCACATTTCATATGCAAGTTCCCAAACCTGAAGGATAGCATACACACATACACACATGGCACACACACACATACACACACACACACACAGTAAAAAAAAAAACTAGACTAGAGCTCAGCCTAGTGATTTTGTGATTTCATTTTATATGAATTATCTCTTTATTTTTTTTTTTTCCTTTTTTTTTGACAGGGTCTCCCAGCCCACCTATAAGTCATTATGTGGACCAGGCTGTCCTCAATCTCATAGAGATCCACCTGCCTCTGCCTCTAGCGGGTTGGGATTAAAGGTGCACACCACCAAGCCAGGCATCTAATTTTCTTTTAAAGACTTAATATCCAGGGCTAGAGACTGAACTTACACCATCAGCTTTATCAGCAGACAGCTCTACCCACTGAGCTGTCTTACCAGCCCCAAACTTCTATTCATGCTTCCAACTCCAGAATACTGGGATTGCAAGTGTGTGCTACCACCTTCTGTTTATGTGCTGCTGGGGATAGAAACCAGGACTTCATGCATGTTTACAAATAATAACCTCAACTGTAGAAACTTCTGTATTACAGTTACATATCATTTGAGCAAGTTCAACGGCAGCAGCGTACTAATAGACTTTAGTTTTAGAAAAGGTTCTTTGGGATTTAAAAAAAATTTTAATTTACTTTTATTTATGTGTATGTGTATGTATATATATATATATATATATATATATATATGTGTATGTGCTTGCTTATCTGTATGTGCACCATATGTGTGCAGTGTCTGAGGAGGTCAGAAAAGGGTGTCAGATCCCCTGGAACTGGAGTTATAGGCCATTGCAGGCCACCTGATGTGGATGCGGAACTGAACCCTGCAAGAGCAGCAAGTGCTCTTAACCACCAGGCCATGTCTCCAGGCCACTTCTTGGGTGTTCAAAATGAGGACTCTAGTTGTTTGCATCAAGAGACCCAGAGTCTACTCTGATCCCTGAAAGTCAAAAGTTGTCTTGCTGCCATTAGATAGCAAGTCCCCATCAGTAGTTGCTTTACAACAGGAACAGGCAGAGAGTGGCTGCCTTGATTATCTTTTGATTATCTTGCTCATAAAAAAGAACCCAAGAGCCACGCTTTACTAAATAATTAGAAAAACATGGGGCATCTCACCTACCACTCCATAAAATGTTTGTGTCTGTGAGAGGGTGTCTAACAGTCTCAAACTCCCAGGTATTCTGAATTACAGCATCCAGAGAGTTCCAGATGGGAACACCCCACTCAACCATTTTCTCAGCTTTCATCTGTAGAAAGAAGAATGTGATTTTCTTTATTCAAGCCACCAGCAGGAGACTCTCATTCTGCATTTTGCTGATTGGTCTGCAAATAAAATCTCCAGTTTAAAAAAAAAAGTCTTGAAGAACTGCCTTGTGATTTGAGCATTCAATCAGTCTCAGGGATTTCTTTTGGCAAAGACACTTAAATTTGGTCAGGACTCGTGGGGCTGCGGTTGGCTCCATGTCTCTGAGGCTGGGTATATCCAGTGGTGTGGTTAAATATCATCAGGGCTGAAGCCAACCACTGAACATGTTTGAGTAGTTGTGTCTATGTGATACTGAAGAAAGGTTGGAGAAAATTAGGCTACTTAGCCCATTAAATCAAAGAGTGAGGAGTAGCTAGGTTCCTGCTTCCAATGTCAACAGTGTCTCTCACTTCTAGAACAGCAAAGAATTTGCCATGTGATGCTGTAGTTGTTTTCTCTAAATGACAGATGACTTGTGGGAAGTAGTGTGGCCTCTTCTGCTTCTCCATCCCCAACGTGCCTGCACCTAGATACCCAGAGGCTGGGAGCCAGCTTGGAAATTCACGAATGAAGAGGATTCGAAACTCTGGTTTCCTTAGAAACAAAAGGAGGAACTGTGTGCTTAAACTATAAGATGATTTAGTGTTGTTATCTAAGTACAAAACAATTTCTGTGGACTGGGGTTGGGGGTAGCTCAGTAAGTAGAGCATTTGCCTAGCAAGCACAAGGACCTGAGTTCAAGTGGTAGGCACGGTGGCCCACAGTTGTAATCAAGCACTTGACTGAACTAGGAAGCCTTGGTGACAAGCACTTTTACATTTTGAGCCATCTTGTCAGCCCCTGTCAGAGTATTTTATCCCAAGAACAGGAAAAAAATCAGACAAATTGGGAGATGGGAGACAGGGTGGAGAAGAGAAACATGTCAGGGGTTGTCCAGGAGCCCGGCTTAGGCGGTCATTCACGGAACCCCAAATTCAGGTTCAAACAATGACAGATTCTCCTATCTGCCAAGCATTTTCTGCCTAGACTTCATCTTGTTTACCTTTTTTATCCCCTATCAAATGTCTTCTACCTGTTAAGTCCTGTACCATGTGCTTTGCATATGTAAATCCTTATAGTAATCAGAAGAGGCAGGGGCTTTTGCCATATCAGGATTCACAGAGGCTAATGGATTTTAGAACACACAGCCTTTTACTTAGTCTGAAGCTCTCCACTTGGTCACTGAGTTTGAGGTAAGATATTCCTCACATATTTGCATATTGTTAGAAGGCTTGGTGCTGTAAATCATGAAGAATCCTCTAGTGTTTCACTTTAACAGCACTGATAAATGATGAGCTGCATTTGTCAGCCCTTAAGAGTGCTGCTTTGGTTAGTATTTATTGTCAAGTTGATCCAATATGGAATCACTAAGGAAGAATGAACCTCAATCGAATCATCTCATTCAGTTCTGCCTGTGGCCATGTCTGTGAGAGACTGTCTTGACTGATGATTGATGTAGGAGGGCTCAGTCCACTGTGGGTGGTACCATTCCTAGGCAGATGGGCCTGGGCCACATAAGAAAGATATCAGATTCTAGGACAGTGAATGAACTATTAAGCAGTTCTCCTCCATGGTTCCTGCCTCTTCTCCTACCTTAAGTTCCTGCCCTGCCTTCCAGCAATGATGGATTGTGACCTGGAAGGAAGTATAAGGTGAAATTAACCCTCTCTCTCATTGCTTTTGGTCATAATGTTTATCATAGCAGCAGAAACAAAGTATATCAGGTACCATTCAATTAGAACTCTAATTTCTCCTTAAGCTAAGAAGACTTGCAGCAGAGAAATACTAAAAGACAAATGAAGGCATGGAGTGCAGGCTTCTTTCGGACATTGGCCAACTAGACATCTTCCTTGGCTCCAGCAGAATGGGTCAAAGGATCGTGGTTTGGCAACAACTTGGCTTGAGGGTTGCCAGTCTGTTCATCCTCTAAAGACCTTCTGTCATGCCACACTTAGCTCACAGCTAAGGCTGTTCCAGCACAGACCAGCCAACGTCTTGGTAAAGCTATGAAGCTGACAACTCACCAGGCAACTCTGATTTGAATGCAATCCTAGAAATGAGGGAAGAGAGATGGTCAGGGGCAGGAGAGCTTAGCTTGGAAAGGCATGTATAAACCTTCTTTCCCAAGGGGAAAATGTTACCAGAGAACTAGAAAAAAAATCATGGTCCTTGGATGGGGCAACTAATATAAGGATGGCTCCAGAGCTAGAAAGTACATCTTGAGTCAGTGAGACTGGCAAACCAAGAAAGAAAAGAACTTTTCTCTAGCCTTGAAGTTTTGGTGGCTTTTTCTATTCTACGTATATGAGTGCTGTGCCTGCCTGCGTATAGGTACACCATGTGCATTCAGTTCCTGTGGAGTCCAGAAGAGGGCATTGGATGACCTGGAGCTGGATTTACTGAGGGTTGTTAGCTGCCATGCAGGTGCTGGGACCTGAAGTTAGGTTAATGCAGTCAGTGCTCTTAACCATTGAGCCATCTCTTCAGCCCCAAGTTTTTAGCAGCTTTACTGAGGACTGACACATACACTGTCTTTTCCTGCCCACAGGCCAGGAATAGTAGTTGTAGGAATTGTTACTAGGAGCAGAAATCATAAGTCCGTGTTGTATGGTCTTTGACACCGAGTACATGTGCAGAGATGCTCATCTGCCATTGTCCATATAGTGCCACTTGTGAAGATCTCAACAGTTGTTTGGGATGAATGGCAGAACAGGAGACGTGGGTCAGTCAGGAATCAGAATGTCTTCTTCAGCTAGGAAGGCATAAACAGGCACGTGTCATTGTTTGTAGTTTATCTTGTAACTCTGTACTCGGTTACAAATCATTAGGTGATTTCTTTTCATTCTGTAATGAAAGGTCATTGTTGGTTTATCTGTTAAGGCTGTGGTTAGTTACAAACTAGAGAGTTTCCTTTTTATTTATTGATTCTTTGAAAATTTCATCTGTGTATACAATGCATCTTGATCAGATCTATCCCTTACTCTCTCCCCAGGAAATACCTCCCATCACCCCTTTCTCCCAAATTCATATCCTCTTTTAAAAATGTTATTATGATTATTTATTATTATTTTATGATTTAATCCACAAGTCAAATTTAGTGCTGCCCATGCCCATGGGTTTAGGGTCATCCAGTAGGGCATGGGGAACCTACCAGGACCACACCTATGAAGAAAAGTGAATGTCCTTCCCTCAGCAGCCATTAAATGTAAATAAGTCCTCTGCTAAAGGTGGAGCATCTAGAGTTCCTCTGTTTGGAGATTTTCTTAATGGAAAAGCCAACCTTTGAAAATCTGCCTCCTCTTGCTACATGCCCAGCTCTCTACCTTGCCCACTAACTAATCCAAGGGCAGAATTCCATTTTAGTCAGCAAACACTAACACTGCTGTGTGTAAGGCCCGGTACTGAGCACTAAGAAGTCAGGAACAAACACACTACGCTTGTCGCTTGTCACTCAAATTCTGACAGGGCAGATGGTCAGGTACAAATGCTTCTCTTGCAAGCCTTGTGTACTATTGCAACAGCAATCAGTGAAAAGCGAGAGATATGATTCCTTGTGACTGGTCTTACCAGAAAACACTGGGGAGAGATGGTGTTCTTTAAATAAAGTTTCTGGTGTTGGGGTGATGACTCATGGATAAAGACATGGGGACCTGAGTTTGATCTTCAGTATCCACTTAAAAAAGCTGGCTGGCCAATATGGCCAAATCAGTGAGCTCCAGGCTTACTGAGAGGTCCTGTTTTTAAACAAGGTAACAAATTAACAAATAATAAATAAAATAAGGTAGAGAACAATTGAGGAAGACATTAGATATCAGCCTCTGACCTTCATGAATACACGCAAGTGCCCACACATATGCACACAAAATAGCACTTCCACTGAATAATTAATGTCTTAAAAATAAGGCGAGGGAGGATTTTATAGTGAGTAGGGTAGGAACAAGGACACTGACACCAGAGCGTGAGATCTGAATGGTCTGGGGAGGGTGGGATATAGGCCTGGCTACTAGGTGGTTTCTTTCTTTTTTCTTTTTAAAAATGGTGTGTGTGTGTGTGTGATGTAGTTGCATATCTGTATGGGTGAGTGTGGATTTCGTTGTGCCACAAAGCATAAGTAGAGGTCAGAGGATAACCTTGGATGTCAGTCCTCACATTCTACCTTGTCTGAGACAGGGTCTCTTGTTCATCACTGTGTATACGAGGTTAGCTGGTCCACAAGTTTCTAGGGCTCTCTGCCTCTCATTTCCCCATAGGAACACAGGCGTTATAGACATGCCTACTACTGCTTCTGGCTTTGTGTAGGTTCTGGGGATCTTAACTCAGGTCCTCATGGTTGTGTGGCAAGAGCTTTCTTGAAGAAATGTACCAGTGATCCTAAGAACCTGTCAAAGTTAGACTATTGAAGGCTTTGCACATCAGTACCAACAAAGCTTCCTGAGGTAAAAGAAATGTATTGCTTTAGGCAAAACATAGAGAAGGAACATCTAGATTTACACAGAGATACAGTAGACTACAGCTCTTTAAGATGTTGAGGATAAAGATAAATTGATCCTCCCTATATGTTGTAATATAAGAGTTGCTACCAGACAGTTAAAAACAAAACAAAACAAAAAAACCACACACAGCTCCCAGGCTCCATTCATCACAAAGGACTCTTGTTCTTCGAATATGCACTGCCCCATTTACCATGCCTTCAAAACCAGGTCTGAGAAAATTGTCCCAAAGTGATTGAAAGTGTCTCCCCCCATGGAGGATTGCCAGTTAAGCAAGGTGACAACAGGGTCAGGATGGGACAGGGAATGTGATCAGATACCTCAGGAATGCCCTGGAAACCCCAGAATCTGGTGTTAGCAGAAAGGAGAGGAAGAAAATGAGTGAATGACGGCTACCCTAACATTTCCTCCTTGATGACTGTCCTGCTCTGGGTATTTATACAGAAACAAGTGCTAACGTGTTTTGCTTGTTTTTCAAATATTTGACGCTTGATTTCAAAAAAAATAAGTAAGCAGCTTTCTTAACTGTTTGGTGAATTTCCTTAGACTGGAAAATAGGGATTTATTTTAGAATTATTATTTTTCACACACCCCCAACCTAACTCTGTAGTATTTTTCAAATATTTGAAGAAAGACAATTGCTAGTCTTGGAACTGAAGTATATGGAAGAATGTCTTGGGAGAAATGTCATTTAAGAGGTGAAGGATTACTATGTATTTAAGTTTAGAGACCATCCATCTTTTGGGGCAGAAGTCTTTAATCAGGACCAGTGATTACAGGGATAATGGCAAGATAAAAATCATACACATTCTTGCATTTAAAAAAATTATCTGCTGTAAGTCACTAATGGTAGCTTAGATTATTATTAGTGCAAAGATCATTCCCTGGCTTTAATGGGCTTCTCTTGTAGTTGTTCTTTCTGGCGGGCCCTGGGCACTGGTCTCACCTTTGTAATTTCTTCTTTGCTTTGGAGTCTGTCTGTGTCTCTGCAAACATGTGGATTTGGGTGTATCAACAGCATTCATTCTTAGAAGTGGCAGTAACTGAGCACTCTCAAGCTGGTTGCTTTCAAGATAACCAGCTGGTTGACCGAAGTTTGAAATTGCCACTGGGTATTGTAGCATATAATCCTAGTACTCAGGAAGCTGAGGCAGGAGGATTACCATGACTTCAAGGCCATGGGTTATATAGAAAATGCCAGGTCAGACTGGACTGTATAACCACATCTTGTCTCCAAAAACAAAACAAAAGAAACAACAGGGGCTGGGAAGAAGGTTCAGTCCTTAAGGCGCTACTCTGAAGGCATGAAGACCTCAGTTGGATACCTGGTACCCACATAAACACCCACACTCAGTAAGGGTGCTTTTCAATCCCAGAGCTGGGGAGTCAGAGACAGGAGGATCCCTGGGGCTCACTAGTGAGCCAGGCTAGGTAAATCCATGAGCTTAAGGTTCAGTGGTAGACCCTGTCTCAAAAAATAAGGTAGAGAGTAACTGAGGAGGACACCTGATACCAGCCTCTTATTTCCACAATCATACCATGTATACACATGGTTATATATGTACATTAAAAAATGCAACCAGGCAACAGCAATTAACGAAGTTCCAGCAAAGTGGACTGAGTGCGCAGCTACAACCTCAGTTTCCCTCCAGCACTGACAAGATCCCTCATTGCCTTTGTAGCCACGTATATTTGTGGTATATTTGTGTATCTTATTTGTAACGCATGGTACAGAATCATTTTGAATGTTTTTGCATTTATCTGTGTGATGGTCACCTCTGAGAGCTTGTTATGTATCGTTCTGTCTTAGGTGCTGGGGCTGCATAAATGAATAGGGGCATGATCCTTTCCTGGGAGGCTCCCAGCCCATTCATCCATGCATCCATCCACACATCCACACATTCACACGTCCACACATCCGTTCATCCACCTACCCACTTATTCACCCATCCATTCCTTCCCATGTGCAACAATTATTTCCAGGATGCATTGTATTAGCACTGATCTCTGCTCTGGGTGTGTAGCAAGGCAAAGTTCCAGAGTTCCGATTGCATGGTCTGGAAAGAGATGCTGAAAACTATGTATCGAATGATGATGAACCCTAGTAGAGAACAATGAAATTAGGGATATAGATTTTGTGTGCTGGAAGGTGGTACTCTATGTAAGGATTCATGCAAGTGTTAGTGTGTGCATGTGGAGACCAGAGCTCAAACTCAGGTGCCATCCACTTAGGCTTTTGAGCCAGGGTTTCTCACTGGCCTGGAATTCAACAGTTCATCTAGCCTGACTGACTGCACCCCAGGGGTCTGCCTGTTTCTGCCTCCCCAGTGATGGGATTACAAATGTTACCACCATACCCAGCCTTTTCTTTTTTTAAAATGCACATTCTGGTGCTTGAATTCAAGTCCTTATGTTTGCATGGTAACATTTACAGACTGATTATCCCCACCCTCTTAAGATACAGCTGTTTTGATTGAATCACCATGCTTTTTGTTTCCTTCTGGGAATACCGTTAAATGCATCATAAAAATGTAGGTCAATGTCCAGTATGACATATGTACCCAGGCTCCATAGTGAGTTGCATCAGACTCATGTAACATCCCCAGTTGTCAGCTGTCTGATGCCCTTCCAGCCCTTCTTGAATGGACTTCACAGTATCTTCATCCATCTGGGAAGCCCAGTGTCTCATTTGAGCCTTATGCTATTCACAGCTGAGATGGAGTTACAGATTGTTGGTTCCATGAAATAAGAAACATAGAGACAGGAAGTCACTTGCCATGAATCATGGAATATATACATGTAGGAGCCAACGGAGACTCTGGGCCTCTGGGATCCCCAGCCTAAAGCACTTCCTCCATTTGCCCAGACATCTTTACTCATCCAGGACTCTGGGCCACCCACTGCTGCTGCTCCTCCCTCCCAGACCTGGCAGAGGCCTGGAAAGACTTTCTGAACTCTTGGAGTTCTGCTGTAAATACTGGTGAGCAATTCTCATATCTTGGAGTCTCTTCCCACTCTCTGCTGCCAGCTGTCTAAGCATCCATCAGCCTGAAGATTGCAAATCAGTGCCAAACCCAGGAGCCCATGCTGGAGTCGGAACAGGCATCAGCCCCTGCCTGGGAGTCACAGAGAGAACTTTGGGGCTACCCTGCTTAAAAGGATGCGCTGACCTCATGGTCGGGTCTCTGGTGGAGAGATTACAGGGACGGAGCCAGAAGCTGTCCCCTTTCCTCCGAGGTCACAGTACTGAGGCAAAAGAGGGAAACTGTGTCTAGCTGTCTCAAGGCCCGGTCCAGAGACTCTACAGTTATGTGAAGGCAGATTCAGACATCACTGCCAGAACATTGGGCCTCCTGATATCAAGCAGCTCCCAGTCAGCTTGGAAATTCCGCCTCCTTCCTGGGATGGGGGAAGGACAATTGTACACTAAAGAAAAGCAAATGCTCTTGCATTCTCTGAAATTGAGTAAAATATACCCCAAAGGCTCTCCAACATGGGACCGGCTTGGCCCTGGGCTCTGACCTAACTCCCACCTGACTTTTCCCTCCCAAGCCATGCTGCCTCCTGGACAGACCCGATGCACTTGGCCCAAGGGCCCTGCCCTCAGTGCTCCTCCTGCCAGCAGCATCTTTCCTCCTGTTCCCACAAGATTCCTACCCACCTTTCCCAACTCTGTTTCTTCACCTATTCATTGATTAACAGCAAACATATGCAAACAAATCAATGAAGTAGTGCTTGGCAGTGGGGAGTCTGGAAACAGTCAAGGAGGGAAAACAACAGGCATCTGAGCAGAACCAAGCAGAGATGGGGCAGTCATGAACAGTGACTAGTTTAGCAACTGGGACTCCACTGGGTTTGGGTTGCACACAGCTGTCTCTTTCAGTAGTGCCCTGGCAACTTCAAGGGCTCCTTCACCTTTGTGGAACATGCAGACACACTCCTCTCTGAACAACGCACCTAGAAACCTCAGAACCCACCACCCCCACCTGCATTGGGCTGCATATGGACCCCTTACTGAACAATATTATGTTTCTCCTCCACTAATAGAAACCTAATTTAGACAGTTTCTATTGAAATATATCCCCAGTATGTTTGTATATAAAAAAGAAAGGCCAATCTGTCTGAATCTGCCTCATTTTGGGTGTGTGCACAGTAAGTCAAATCATATCCTTCAAGAAGACTTTTAGGGAGAATCCTCTGCTTACCATCTTATTGCCTATGCCTACTTGGACATGCATATGACTAAAGTCAGATGCATTATGGAAAGGGGCATGTCCAGTAGAGAAAATGAATGCTTGATCTAATTTATCAAATCTATGAATCAGTCAAAATAGGAAAGCACCCAAACTGCATCCTGAGTAACCTCTCAGCACGTGGTCCTTCCTGGTAGTGGAGTGTTTAGACTTTCTGTTTGTACTATTTGTTTTGCTTTTGAATGAAACTTCTTTGCTACTTTTGCAAATCTGTGTGAACCCTTATTTTCAACTCTTTGGATATGAGGCTCCGAACCCAGAAACACCCCATCCTGACCCCAGCCTTCAGTAACAGGGAGGTTGGGACTATTGGGCCAGAAATCTCACTGAATAATCTAAAAGCCCTTCACTCTCCCTGAAAGACAGTGATTCCATAGCTTGTTCTGGGCCTTGATTTCCTTCCCTCAGGAAGGAACCTGCTGTTTACAAGGTTCATTCCTCCTGGAGTCTGCCCCCAATCCATGGACTTGCAGTGAGATCTAGCAGTCAAACCTAGAATGCTTGTTTACATCACGTGAGTCTTCCTATTTCCCTTCTCAGATTCTCCAAGTGCTGAGGAAGTAGCTTAGCTGTTAGAGTGCTTGCCTAGCACGCATGAAGTCCTGGTTCCAGTTCCTAGGACTGAATAAAAAGATGACGCATGCCTATAATCCCAGGACTCGGGATGATGTGGCAGGAAAATCAGGAGTTTAAGGTCATCCTCAGCTATCTAGTAAGTCTGAGGCCAGCCTGGGCTATATGAGACCTTATCTCAAAAGACCAAATGAATAGGCTCTAAGGTGCTCAAAGAGCCTTTCATCTCCCCCTCGTCTTCCTCTGCCCCGTGGTAATGCACACCCTACCACTCCATACCCAGCCCCACTCGGCCACAGGATGAGGCTGACAATGCCTACCACGTATCTCACTTTTCTCTAGGGTTGATAGTTTAAGCAAAGTCCCTCCATGTCTATATTTTGTTAAAGAAGAAGATTCCTTAAATGATGTTCTTTCCAGTTATATCAAACAAGTCAGGTTTACCTCAGCAGCCATGTCCAGCTTGGGACTCCTGAGTCACATGTGTCCCAGGACAGCTACGAATTTGGTACAATGCACTGGTAGATGACATCATTCTTTCATGGTGTCAAAGTCAGACAGCCTGTCACAGCATTAGGGAATGTGCAGCAATAACATGGCAAATACGAACAATTCTTCTCTTCCAATTCCTCTGAGCTTTTCTGGCATTTAATGGCTTCTTTTGCAGGTTAGTCAAGGACACCGGGGTTCACCTTGACTAGACTGAGAAAGGAAGAACCAAGATGTGAGGCTGGAGAGATGCTCTGGTGGCAAAGTGCTTGCCTTGCAAGCATGAGCACTGAGACTGAGCCCCAGCACCCAGACAAAACGCTAGGTGTGGCAGTATGCGCTTATATCCTCCACATGGGCTGGTGGAGGCAGGCGGACCCCTGGGGCTCACTGGCCAGCCAGCCTGGCAGAATCAGCCAGTTCCAGGACAGTGAGAGCCTGTGTCACACGCAAGCACATTAACACACACACACGCAAATCCCGGATTTACGGCAGTGGGGCGGGAATGGGGCGGCAGGTGAACTTCTGAGGAGCAGGTCTCCTCCGCCTTTGGTGCCCACCAGTCATCACGACAGATGATTCTAGCTGGTTGAGCAATTTACAGTCTTTCTTCTCTTACACAGTCTGCTCTTGTCGGCAATTATTGCTGGTGGCAGGGCGTGCTGGCGTCTTGGCAGATGAGAGCCTTCCTGCTGGGGAGAAGGGTTTTGTGTTTTATGTCCCAATATGACTTTGATGGATTCAGACAAATTTCTCAGGCTTGATGGACCTTTGCCCAGGCTGGAAAATCTTCCTGGGGCAGCAGGAAACATCTGAGACACCCAGACCCCAAATGGGGTGTTCTGCTTTGTTAATCTCCGTATCTTAGTGGACTATAGCCAAGGCCAGTGTTTGAGGAAAGCCAAGCTTCGGATCAGTCCCAAAGGACACAAGTATCAGCAATGAAGTCTCTAAACTTGGAGAGTTAGGACCTGGTTTCCGGCCAGTATCCAGGAGCAGCTTTCTTGAGCTGAGGAAATGGACAGGGTGGGCTAGGTTTGACTGTGCTACCGGGAAGGTCTATCCCAGACTTGGCGCCATAGAGAAGCCATTACTGTCTGCAAATAGTCGGGGGAGAGAGAGAAAGTGGAGGAGGAGAGACAGAGAAAGAGAAGAGGGAAAGACAGAGGAGAAGGAGAGAGAAGAGAAAGAGAGATTTGGAAGAAAGACAGGAATGGACGTAATGGAAAAAGCCTGAATCAGGAGGTGGTACTAAAAGAATCTAGAAAATTCCTCTAGTGGTTCCAGAGTAAGAATGAATCTGGAAGGCCAAAGTCAACAGCGTGAAAGCAGCTCCGGCTTCATGGTCATCATCGTGTTTCTGTTTGTCCTGGACCAACACAGCCTTGAATATGAACTTGAACTGCTGCCGTGAGGGAGTACAGTCAGAACCCAGCCTGCCTAGACCAAAGCCCAGGAAAGCGTGACTCAGACAGTCACCCCAAGTGGCAGGGCGCCAGCCTCTGTTGTACCTGACATGTCACCAGCATTCTGCCTTGATTCTTTTCCTCCTGCTGTGATAAAATATTCTGACAAAAGCAACTTAAGAGAGGAAGAGTTTGTTCTGGATCACAGTTCAAGGTACATCAAGGTAGAGGAAGTTAAGGCAGCAGGTGCTTGAAGCAGTTGGTCACATCACATCCACAGTCAGGAAACAGAGAGTGATGAAGGCTTACGTGTGCTCAACTTGCTTGTTCTGTATTACACAGTTCAGGATCTCCTGCCCTTGGAGTAGTTCTACCCAGAAAGAAGACTTTTCCTATCTCAGTTAACGTAAGATAATCCCCCAGTGGCATAGCCCTGAGGCCCATCTCCCAGGTGATTCTAGATTCTATCAAGTTCACAGTCAAGGCTAGCCGCACAGAGGGATTACTCTAAGTAGAGATGTGTGACGGAATCTTCTCTTTCCGTGGGCTTTCAGCCCCATCTGAATTCCAGTCGGTGCTATCCACTGTAGATCAACCCTTTGTTCAGCATGCTGTATGCCATGCCTTGGGCTCCAAATACTATGTTAGAGTGAAAATAGAATCTTGTCTATGGAAGACAAACCTTTATGTGGGGGCTTTGTACTCAGAATATACACAATTTTGAAAGGATCTAGAGGATGATTCTGAGATAGAGAGAGAGGAGACGACGCTGGGCTAGGACACTGAAGGCTGGGCCGGGTTCTCCTTATTGACAGCAAAAGGTAACACTTGACCAAAGAAGAAACAGCATAAGTGAAAGTGCTGAGCACCAGGGTGCCTCTGTCTGTTTCCTGGTGCTAGGATTACAGGGACACACCTCCACACTGGGCTTTTCCCCACAGGTTCTAGGGATCCAAACTGATGTCCTCATGCTTGCATGCAGGCAAGTGCTTTACCGACTGAGCCACCTCCCCAGCCCAAACTGAAGGGTTTGATCATGGTAATTACACTGTCATGCAGATAACTGTCATGCAGAAATGAGGAAACTTTCCAAAGAGGAGCAGGACTGGAGTAGGAAGAACAGAGTTGGGACCCACTGGACCAATGAACAACACAAACCGTGGGTGCTAGTTTCTCCTTTGGATTTCTCCTGTCATGGGACCAAATGCCTTTGCAAACAAACTCAGAGAGCTTCTGTAATAAATAAGAAATCTGAAGACAATGATGAGGTAAAAGAGACACAAGCGGCGTAAGGTGCAACTGTTCTATTACCGTTTTCTTCCTAAGGCAACTTGATCTGCTCCTAAGTACCCACCATGCCATGCAGGGAGGCGGAGGCTCACAGCATCTCAGGACATACCACCGTGGGAAATGAGGAGCCAGGTCAGCTGCTCCTGGTGTGCCAAATCGGTTGGGCTAGGGTAGACTGTCTGGTGCCCTCCCCAGCTGGGCGAAGGGCTTGTTGGCGCTTTGAGATAGCAGATCTCCCCAACAACAACCAGACTCCGGCAGACCCCAGCTTAGAAATCAGATCCACCTTTCCTGGGCAGCCTAATCTCTGGGAGGCTCCAGTGATTAACAAATTGATCACTGACTGATAGGTCCCTGGGCCAGCTTGTACGGCTGGGGGAATTGGCAGCTCTTCTCTGAGGTTCATGGGAACATGTTTTTCTTGTTTGAAGCACCTGGCATGCATGCAGGCACGCCAAAAGGAGGGAGCTCATGATGGTCCGGGACACTACACAGCCCACACCATGGCTGTGTGCAGGTCGCACTTCCTCTGCTGGTCTACAAGCCACGTTCTATGATCAGTTGCTACTGGGCGGGCAACTTTGGAGAGTTGGAGACTTAATTCTGTCACCAGCAATCTGTGTAACCACAGGACAATTCACCTTCCTTCTCAAGCTCTTTGTTTCCTCATCTGTAAAGCAAGAATAGCTCATTCCACAGATTTCTACCAGAGTGATCATGGAGAACCTGACTTTGAACTCAGCAGAAGGAAGAATCTAAGCCTGGCTCCATGGCTGTGTGGGTTACTTCCCTCCCCCAATCCCCGTGGGGTGTGTGTGTGTGTGTGTGTGTGTGTGTGTGTGTGTGTTCATGTGTCACACATGTGCTCGTGGAAGCCAGAAGACATTCTCAGGTTCCTCAGATTCTATTCACCATGCTCTTGAGACAGGGTCTCTCAGTAGCCTGGATCTCACTGATTCAGCTCCCCTGGCTCAGAGCCTCCCCCGTACTTGAATTACAAACTCTTGCCACCATGGCCTGTTTTTTTCAAAGTGGGCTCTGGAAATCAAACTCAAGTCCTCATACTTTCAAGGGAAGCATTTTAGCAACTAAGCTGTCTCCCCAACACCTGCTTTCTCTCTTAAAACTTTAGTCTTATCTATCCTGGAGCCTGGCCTTGTATAACTTCTCTATAGCTTCAGTAAACACTAGTACTTCTTACCTGGGTGTGGTTATATCTAAACACTTGTAGCATCAATCAACACAAAGCAAGTGGCAATTCAAAGCAGTTTCCTATAAATCACAAAGATCTCATTCTGGGTGGCTGTGGGTTACAGGTCAGTGTTGTTGTCAGAGGAGGTCAGGGATGTTCAGCTGTTAGCCTTTGGCCTGATCCTACCATAAGCACCAAGATCTGCTGTGGTTACCTCCAGTTAAGTAAGAGAAGAAGGTTTTTCCTACCTGCATCTCTGATATAGGCACTAGCCAGCTGAGATCCAATTGTTAAACCTCAGGGCATAATTCAGAGAGATTCTGTGTAGAGATCGGACGCCCAGCGATACAGCAAGGGAACACTGGTCTGGAAGCATCTACCCTGCCTGGTGGCCAGACTGGGCTCAGGAGAAGCCCTGGGCCAACTTTGGAGATGCCCAGAATATCATGTTAGAACTCACACGGGTCCTGAGGAGCTGCTTCAGGGACAGATGCCCCAGGACACTGTCCACCTTGCTTTGTTTGAAGTTTATATAAGTTTACTGTCTTGTGTATGTGTGTACATGTGTACGTGATGTGTGTATGTGCACACATGCCACAGTGCATGTGTGAACAGAGAACAACTTTGTGATGTCACTCCTCTTCTTCCATCTTTACATGGGTTTCAGGGACCAAACTCACATTGCTAGAATTATATAGCTAGCACCTTAATTTGCTTATCTACTTCACTGGCACCTGGTTTTTGCTTTTCTTGGATGGAGTCTCTCACTTTTACCTGCAACTCGACTATTCAGCCAGGCTGACTGTCCAGAGAGTCCCAGAGATCTTTCTGTCTCCTCCCCGCTAGCACTGAGATTGCAAACTCACATCATCATGACTGCCTTTTAAAAATGTGAGTTCTGAGAACTGACCTCAGCTCTTCATTTTTGCAAGGGAGCCACTCTTCTGACAGCCTTCTCCCTAGCTCCAACAACATAATTTTCTTAAAAGATTTATTTAATATTTTTATGTGTGTCTGAGTATTTATATGTACCATAGGTATACAGGCACATGCAGAGCCCAGAAGATGGCGTCATATCCCCTGTAACTAGAGTTCCAGGCAGTTCTGAGCCACACAACATGGGTGCTGGGAACTGAATCCAGGTTCTCTACAAAATCAGTACATGGTCTTAATTGCTGAGCCAAGAATATTACATTTTGACAATCAGGCAATGCAGGTGTGTGCCCTCCTAATGGGACATTGTGCAGCTGTTGGAATGGTGTCTGTAAAACATGCTCCATCTGATCTTAAAGCATGTGTTTTCTAAAGTCAAATTAAAACTGTTGCATTTACCTGATGGAGAATAAGTAAGTTGTAGGCCAAGGAAAATCAGTCCTAGAAGGAGCTCAGACCCCACAGTCCCCGATGCTAGGTGGCCCTTGTGGATTTCCCACTTGGATGGATTTTCAAATGTTCTATGGGAGGCATATGTCATTTTAAAGCGGAACAAAAATTATTACTCTTTTCTAAAAAGTGGAATTTTCTTGCCATCGTATTGAGACAGGCAAGCTGGAGTGCTTTGTCTGCAAATTTAAACTGAGCAGCAGCTTGCTCATTTCAACAAAAAGGCAGAAGATTCTAGACCATGCAAATGACAGAGGAGCCAAGAGGCAAAAATTCCACACGGAGCACACCACCCTGTTCACTGAATGCCACCCTATTCCCTGAAGACCAACCTGCACACTGAATGCCATCCTTCTACTGAGTGCCACCAAAATATCTCCTGGTCTCAAAGATTCCAGTGAGAGCACAGGTAACCACAGCCAAGACAAAAGCACATAACTAGAGACTATAAATGCACATGACTTTTAAAACAAACGCACAGAAAGTGTTGCATTCCATCAAATAAAAGTTGGCTCCACAAAACAAAATTGTTTAGGAATTAAGGATGTAGCTCAGTTGGCAGAGTGCTTGCTTAACATGCGTGAGGCTTTAGGTTTGATTACAGTACTGTATAAACTGGGCATGGTGGTACGCACCTGAAACTTCCAGCACTTGGCAAATGGAGGCAGGAGGATCAGAAGTTCAAGGTCATCCTCAGCTGCATAGCAAGTTTGCGGTCAGCCTTGACTCTGTGAGACCCTGTCTAAAACAAAACAAAACAAGAAAGCACTTCTCACTTAGATGGACCAGACGTGCATTTGTTCCCACTTTGTTGTCATGACCCAGAAAACTCGAAGTCGTTTCTTTAGAGACTGTCTCATGGGTAGAGCAACTAGCCTGTAGGTTTGGTTTCTTACTAAACTTTGCCAGTTTTCTGCATTTTTAAGCTTCATGGATCATGAACTTTTCCAAAAGCCATTTGAAAATTATGTTCTGAAACTGGGCAATGACTTTGGGAAATTTTTCCTGGTGAAAATGAAAATTTGACTAGAGAGGACAGTGGCTAATGCTCCCACAGAGAGAAGAAAGGAGCCCCCGTAGATCTTACTATTATTCTCAACCCCAAGATCGCAGACTGTGGCAATTTTGGAGTAACTGTACCATCTCCCAGACACTTTTCAAGTGTTCATTTCTAATGTTTGCAGAAAAAATTAAACCTTTAAATATTGGATGGGGCTTGAAGAGATGGCTCAGGAAGAACACTTGCTTCACGAGTAGGAGGACCTGAATCTGAATCTTGAGAACCCAAAGAAGAAGCTAAGTGGGACTGTGTATTTTACACCCATAATCCCAGTACTGGAGAGACAGAGACAGGAGGACTGGGGGGCCCCCGCTGGCTATCAGCCTAACGCTAGGTTCATTGAGAGACTCTGTCTCAAAAGAGTAATGTACAGAGTAACAGGACATCTGTGGTCCTTCTCTGATTTTTGCAAGTGCATATATTCATGTGCACCTGCAAACACATGTGTGCATATCCCCCTCCCCACACACAAATGTTACTAGTGCATTTACTCATAGAAGTCATTCAGTGAGAAAGGAAGAAACTGAAACAGCCCCTGCCTGGCCTGGAGACACTTCCAAGCCCATTTCTTCACTGTTCCTGGTATTGTATCCATGGTAGGCACAGGAAGCAAGCTTGCTCCAGTCCATCTGCGTTTTCATAAGGAGGCCGGCAAGATCCCCAGGGCAAAAGGTCGACTTCTGGACAAGAGGAAGATGGATCTGTCCTTCTTGGGCCTCCGCTGCCTGCATCACCTGAAGCAGACAGACCTGGACTTTGTTACAGGTAAATGATTATAGTTGTATGTGCCATAAATATCTCACTGAGGGGCCACTGCAAAAATTGAGATTGTATCTCCAAGCAACTGTCAGATGGCTAGAATAAATTCCGAGGGCTTGAAATACAGATGCACCTTTTCTATCATAGATATCTCTCGGTCTAGACTTCCAGACTGCAACTTGACAGAACACCTAGGATGGCTGAGAAATTAAGGAGTCACGACCAAAAAAAAAAAAAAAAATTACATAGTGCTGGTGTTCTGTGGCTTGTATCTTCTTTATCTGTGGTCTTGGAAAACAGGAAGTCCTTGTCCATGAGGGGTGAGGGGATATGGGCAGAAATGTTAAAAGTACAGACAGATCCCTGGGAATTTCAAAAGCCAAGGAGGTCATAAATCTCAGACCCAAATTGAAAGCCCAAAGAGGTCAGTGAGCTACAGCCAACCTCATATCTGTGGTTCTCAGGGCCGCAGTAAATCTGACATTGTTGCCTCTTGGCTTCGCTGGCTTCTGTGCAGCCGGCACTTCAAAAGCCTCCCCTAGGTCCCCTCTGCAGTCTCCTGTTTCTCATTGGACCGGCTGGGTGAGGCAGGCAGGATGGGGTGAGGAGAATGCTCTGTCCTCTCTTCCCCTGCACCATCTGGGGGCCATATTTAAACACTCACTGCCTGGGTTTTAGAAAGGCAATTGAGAGAACTGGGAGGTGTACCCCGGAGCTTGAATGAGAGGAGAATCAGCCTTAGAATGGGGCAGCAGGGAAACAGACAAGATTTCCTATCTGGAGGGTTCTGGCAATTTTTGGCTCACATTTCTATTGTTTTGTTTTGTTTTGTAGTGTTATAATCAGAACACAAGCCTTAACAGGCTAGGTAAGGGCTCTACCACTCATCTATACCTGAGAGTATACATACCCTAATCTTTGCAGGTATCTCACCTGAGACCTGCAGGGAGCATGTTCTCTAGGACAATTATGAATGCAGCTAACACAAATCCTAAACTTACTTAAAACATTGTGATTCTTTTCTTCTTTTTCTTTTTCTTGTTTTGTTTTGAGATAGGATCTCATGTAGCCCAGGCTGGCCTGGAACTCACTATAGAGCCAAAGAAGACCTTGAACTACTGATCCTCCTGCTTCTACCTTTGAGTGTTGGGATTACAGTTAGGCATTAGTATGCCAGTTTATGCAGCGCTAGAGATTGAACCCAGGGCTTTAAGCATGTGAGACAAGCACTCTACCAACTAAGTTACCTCCCAGACCCTATTAGGAGATAATTTTAGTGACCTTTTTTTGTAACTCAATTGTGTGGTTTTTGAGCATGAGCTATGCAGATGACAAATTATGTCCCAATGTCATAACATTGGTCATGCTTGCAAGGCAGGACGTCCTGCATGGTTTTCATAGTAGAAGACTATTCCTCCTTCTGAATTGGAAGAGATTTATTATTTCTTGTTAATGACAACTCAGTGGGATCTTTGGCCTACACAGTTCCCTGGACTAGTAACATCGTGCCAAAATATTTATCCACATGCTCATCTCTTGTCTGTTTGTGTCGAGGACTAGGTCATTCCTCGTGCCCATTCCACCACTAACTGACCCACAGGTCTGCAAAGGAGATATTGTTACTCTTTATTTAGTAAGGAAACTAAGACTCAGGATGGTTGACTCAGTTAAGGTTAGTCAGCTTTGTGGGCAGCAGAGACAGGATTTGAATCCAAGACCCTGAGACTAAAAAATCCCATGTGGCAGCCATTTAGCCAGAGTACCTCTACTGGGATCATATCACCACTAAATCCTTCAGTGGATTCAACAATAAGCCAGAAGAGGATCCTGGTTTCCAAAAATATTTTAAAAAATGGTCTGAAAGTTGAGATTTGACATATCTATAAATAATAGCGATATAAAACAGAGTGTGATAAATGTCTCATAAGGGGTGTAGATAAAAAAATGAAAGGATTTGGAGGAGTGATTGCTTCTGGAGAGTATGGGCATTTGTGCTGGGTCTTGGAGGATCAGTGGGATTTGGAGCTCTGACTCCAAAGAGAAAAGCTTGCGGCAAAGAAATGACTTGTTCAGAGTCCAGGCACAAGTCATGAGTTACCTTTGAGAGACTCCTGAAGTCTCGCGTAAAGTGCCCCCACAGAGGTGCTAGGACACAAATTTGCAATGTAAGCTCACAGACGAAGGTAGGTAGATCTTCTACTACTTGCTGAAGAATTTTGTCTCTTTATTCCTCATATAAGCAAGGAGAATTATTGGAGATTTCTGAGCACATGATTTAGAAAGAAAGCTTATTTTATGACAGTGTGCAGGATAAATTGGAGGAGACAGAGGGGAGGCCGAGAGAATCCAGGACCTGTTATTACAATCTCGTTTCTGAGGACCTGACAGGCAGACAATGTTAGGCTTCTATACATAATTTTTTAAAAGAGAGAGAGAGAGAGAGAGAGAGAGAGAGAGAGAGAGAGAAAGAGAGAGAGAGAGAGAGAAGATGTTTGTATACCTGTGCGAATGTTCATGTGGAGGCTGGAGGACAGCTTCTCTGTCAGACCGTCTACCTTGTTTTATAAGGCAATATCTTGAACTGGATACCTGACAAGTAGGCTAGGCTGACTGACCGAGGAGTCCCAAGGATCATCCTATCTCTGCCTCCCCAGTATTGGTATAATGTGCATGACCACTTCTGACATCAAAAAAATTGGGGGGAGGGGTGTATGTATGTGTATGGTGTGTGTGTATGAGGTGTATGACATGTGTGTATGTTCATGTGTGAGTGCAGGTGGGTGTGTGTTACAGTACGCACGTGAAGCTCAGAAGACAATCTCGGCTGACAGGTTTTCCCTTCCACCTTGTTTGAGACAGGGTCTTTCTCCTTGTTCACCACTGTACGTCCAGGCTGGCTGACTTGCGTGCTTCTGAGTACCCTCCTGACTGTGATGAGCGGGACAGATGCATGAGACTGCTTCCAGCTTTACGTAGATTCTGGGAATTCAGACTTAGGTCCTCATGCTTAGATGACAAATGCTGAGCCATCTCCTCATCTCCCACACCTGGTTATTTTTACATGGTTCTTGGCATTGAAATCAGGTCCTCATGATTACAAAGCAAGCACTTGACTGACTAAGCCAGTTCTTTGACCTTATCCTTTGATGGAAGGTGAACTTACTGAGGTTCATCAGCAGAACTGTCTGAAGTCCTAGGTGTCTATGTCAGTGACTAACTTAGTCTTCAGAGCCCACCATGTCTTTGGGGACCAAATGATAAGCATTCATATGGTGACCTGGATGTGCCAAAAGCACAGGTCTCTTCTGTTTTTCTCCTCTGGCTCATGCAGTGTGTTGGTTAATCCTGGTTGTCAACTTGACTGGATCTGGAATCAACTAAGAGACAGGCCTCTGGTGGGTCTATGATGTATCTCCTAGAAGGATAAACTGAGGGAAGACCCTCTTCCAGAGCAGGTGACACCTTCCAGCTATGGCCCAGATAGAAGGTGGTTCCAGAGAAAAGCTGCTGCTTTTGCATCTTGCTGGTGAGTACACCTACCCCGCTGCTGGCCCTGCCCCTGTCGACATCAGAACCTGGCTTCTTCAACCTTCAAACATGGACCAAAGATCAGCGGAACTCCAAAAATTCTCCAGCACTAGACAATGACTGCTGAGACCCAGCCTCATGGGCTGAGTGGTTACTGATTCTCAGCCTCTCTCCTGAGAAGACAGATGTTGTTGAACTGCCTGGCCATGTCATGTAAACCAATCTAATAAATCCCTTTTTGATATATGTTCATTTTATGGATTTTGTTCCTCTAGAGAACCCTAAAACATCCATGGACCTGTCATTTCCAGACCGGCATCCCCACTTTAGCAGTTTTTTTTCTCTTGAGGGGATACGGCAGATGCCAGCCATAGAGAAAGGAGTCAAGGATACACAGAAAATGGGGTTGGGGGCAGGGAGTGGAACTAGATTCTAGGCTTTGTGCTGACTCTAGATTCTTGCTGCATGTGGACAAACTTTCTTACCTACTTCTGGGTTCAGTGTCCCTGTCTTCCAAATTAGAAGACTGTAAATCTGGGAGCTGATGAACGTATAGTAAGACTATATAGGAATATCTAACCCTTCCTTCCTTCCTTCCTTCCTTCCTTCCTTCCTTCCTTCCTTCCTTCCTTCCTTTCTTTAAAAATTTTTAATTAGTTATTATTTTTATTTTATGTGTATGAGTGTATTGCTTACATGCACATAAGGGTACCCATGTTGTGCAATTCCTGTGGAGGTCAGAAGAGGGCATCAATCCCCTGGAACTAGAGTTATGATTGCTAGCCTCCATGTGAGTGCTGGGAATTGAGCTCAGGTCCTCTGCAAGAACAGCCAGTGCTCTTAACTGCTGAACTTTCTCTCCAGCCTCATTCCTTCCTTTCTTCCTTGTTTTGCTTGGTGTTTGAGTGTGTGTGTGTACATGTAATATATACACATGCATATGAAGATGGATGTGTTCATGCATGTGCAAAAGCCAGAGTAAGACATCAGATGACCTGCTGTCTTACTTTCTACCTTATTCTCTCGAGACAGAGTCTCTTACTAAACCCGATGATAGGACAGCAACCAGCAAGTCCCAGCAATCCTCCTGTCTCCACCCTCCATCCTGCTGGGGCTATAGACATATGTACAGCCACAGTCAGCTTTTTACAAGAGTGCTGGAGATTGAACTCAGGTTTTCATATCTGCACAGTAAGCACTATTGCATTCTGAATCCAGTCCCATCCCAGTGTCTAGCTTCTTGACATTGCAATACATATATGTTGTCATCTACAACATTCACACTCAAGGACCTTAAAATGGGGTTTCAGAACAAAAATAATGTTTTAGGTAAGTTTACTATTTTGTGTTGGGCCACATTCATAGCTATCTTGAGATACATATGGCCTATGGCTGTGGGTTGGACCTAAAGACCATCACTGCTCAGTCTGGTCCTAAGAGCTTGAGGCGTCTTTGTCTTTAAGATCTCATATAAGAACAATTTAAATACATCCCTTTTAAGCAATTTCACTCAAACTCATTGACCTTCTGCAGTAAATATGGGATGGATGGATGGATGGGTGGGTGGGTGGTTAGATGTATGTATGTATGTATGTATGTAGGGATGTAGGGATGTATGTATGTATGTATATCTACACAAACCACTGGCGATGTGTACAGAGATTCAACTAGGAATCAGAAAATGTAATACGGAGTTCTAGGCTGTTCTAACTTGATGTGAGACGATTAGTGAGCCACTTCCCACTAGAATCTCTGCCTCTTTTTTATTGGTTGAGCTGTATCCCTTCTAGGATACAACAGTAACCCTCTAGGAACAAGGGTCTGTTTCTCTGATCCATAGGAATATTTGGCATATAAATAACAAATATTGTGATCGTACTTTAATGAATACTTAGAAAATGAAATAGTGGATAAGAGTGCTTACTGCACAAGCATAACCTCAGTTTAAATCCCCAACATCCATGGAAAAAGCCAGAAGGTATGGCAGTGCATACACATGTAACCCAGCACTGTCAGCGTGGATAAAGGAGGGTCACTGGGACTTGCTAACTGCCAGCCTAACTCCAAGTTTGGTGAGAGACCCTGTCTCCAGGGAACAAAGCAGAGAACAGTAAAGCAAGACATCCAAGGTTCTCCTCTGGCCTCTGCATGTGTGTACACAGATGTATGCATCTATACGCACATATATGCACACATTACACAAACACACCACACACATACACATATAAAAAGAAAAACAAAGAGCTTGTGTCACACCAGCTATGCAGACTATTACCAGGCACATATAAACTATGTTTCCTGTTGTTATGATAAGATATCCTGAACAAAACATCTTAAGGGAGGAAGGCCTTATTTTGGCTCACAGTTCAATGTATAGTGCACTATGATGAGGAAGTCATGACAGTGGGAACCTAAGGCAGCTGCTCACATTGCATCTGCAGTCAGGAAGTAGAGGGAGATGAATGCTCATGCTCAATTTTCTCCTTTTTATTCAGTTCAGGATCCCAGCCCATGGGATGGTGCTCTCCATATTTAAGGTGAGTCTTCACGCCTAAATTAATACAATCTAGAAATCCCCTCACAGACAGCTTCAGAAGTTTTTCTCTTAGGTGATTTTAAATCCTATCAAGTTGACAATCAATCAACATTAGCCATCATGGGGTTCAAGGAGTCAGTCCTCTAATCAAGACAGATATGCCTACTGCCACAATGCACATGTGTTTCTGTTAGGAAGGGGGTCTAAGTCTCACTCAGAGCTCACTACCACTTTGTTCCTGAAGAATCCTAACATGGCTTGGTTAACAGGTGTGACAGCCTATAGTCGGAAACCACAAGGAAGGAGAAGACAACCAGATGAGGAACTTGAGAGTCAATGCAACAAACAGGCTGACACCAAGCTGGTGAAATGAGAAAAAGTGAGAAGCATTAAGGTTCAGGAGCCTGCACAAGAACCTCAGCACACTTCCAGATAGGGATCGTTGACCACAGGGCGAATATTTCTACACAGTCTAGCTATATACTGCCCCCTACCCCATCTCTCTGGCAGAAGTTTAGTTTATGTGAAAGCCAGAGGAATCTAAGACCATCAAAAACTTGGCTCCCGAGTTAGAAGAGATGGGTTAGCCAGGATGCAGTGTGAGGGTTACAGCAAATATTTGCTTCAAAGTATCAAGCTGTCAAAGCTTGAGATCTGAGGACAAAACGGACTTAGGAAAAACTCAAAGCAAAAAGTATATGTGGCCAAGGGATACAGTCTTTAGGAGACTTCGTGAGGTTCATTCAGACACAGTAAGTGATGTTCTAATCATGATATTGGGTCCTAATCATAAAAATGAATCATGTTTGGGGTGGGAAAATAGTTCAGTTCATAGACTGCTCGCTGTGCAAGCATGAGGATCTGAGTCCCCAGACCCCAGATAAAAATGCTAGATGTGGTAACATGTGCTTGTAATCTCAGTGCTGCGGAGGTGGAGATAGGTGAATCTCTGGGGCTCTGTGGCTGCCCAGCCTTGCCAAATTGACAGGCTCCAGGTCAATGAAGAGATCTGTCTCAAAAAATAAGGTGGATGGTGTCTGAGGAATGACACCAGAGGTTGACCTCTGGCAGCCACATGAATACATACACACACAGTCACAAGAACACACACATCCACACACACACACACGCACACATGCATACACCACATACTTCAGAGATACACATCAAAATCTAGATTCAGCTCCAGTGTCCATGATCCTGCTAAGAGAATCACCTGGAAAGTGTATTAAATTACAGTGGCAAATAAACATGAAAAAATGTTCAACCTAACTAGCCCTCAGAGAAATGCAAATTAAAGCTGCTCTGAGATTCCTTCTCACCTCAATCAGAATGGCAACCACTAAGAAAATAATCAACAAATACTATCAAGGGTATGAACAAAAGAAACCCCGAATGCGGTGCTGATGGTATGCAAACTAGTCCAAGCACAATGGAAATCAGTACCATGTTTCCTCCAAGAACTAGCAATAGAGCTCCCACGTGACCCAGCTCTACCACTCCTGGGTGTTTCACCAGAGGACTCCAAGTCAACATGTCACAGACATACTTGCACATCCATGTTTATTGCAGTACTGTTCACAAGAGCTAAGTTATGGAGCCAACCTACGTGGAATGGATAAAGTAAATGTGGTCTGCTTACACAGTGGAACTTTTTCAGCCATAAAGAAGAACAAAGTTATGTCGTTTTCAGGAAAATGAATACAACGGAAGTAATCATATTAAGTGAATTAAGGGGCTGGAGAAACGGCCCAGTGGTTAAAAGCACATACTGCTCTTGCATAAGACTGCAACTCATTTCCTACCCCATAACAGGTGGCTTGAAACCTCCTATAACTGGCTCAAAGGGATCCAATGCCAACTTCTGGCTTCCATGGGCAGGTACACACACACACACACACACACACACATACACACACGATTAAAATAAATATAAATCTCTGACTCTAAGTCAATTAAAGTCAGTCTCAGAAAGCCAAATGCCATATGCTTGTCCTCACTGTGTTGACCACATAGTATATATACACATCAAGTCAGGTGTGTGTATGATGCAAAAGTAGAAATCAAACAGTCCAGGAGACAAAGATGACTAATGGGAAGGGAAGGGCAAGGAAAGGAACTGCACACTCAGCATGCAGTGTATGCCTGTATAAAAATGTTAATATAAAATAAAGCTAAATATCTGAAAGCAATATAAACTTGTATGAAATTATTTTGATGCAAGTAAAGTTGTATATATACTTGAAAGCATATTTTTTTATGTATTTGAAAGCAAAACCAAAGAAACAAACAAACAAACAAATCCAGCGACTAGACTTGTTTCCAAAGATTCTGAGCCAGTAGAAGGCACCAAGATTTGTTTTTCTGACATTTCCCCTGGTCGTGCAGCAAGGATATGTTTATCCATCAACTTGACATAGTCTAAAATCACCTGAGAAGGAAGTCTCTACTAAGGGATTGTCTAGATCAAAGCAGCCTATGGGCATGTCTGTGGAAGATCCTGTTTATTGTTAATTTAGGTGGGAAGACCCTCTTCAAAGGTGGGTGACACCACTTTGTGGGCCCTGAACTATATAAAAGTGAAGAAAGTTGGCTGAGCCCAAGCAGGAGCCAGCACGCAAGGACTGTATATTCGAGTTCTGCTCCTGACTGTGGGTGTGTGACCAGCTGCTCAAGATCTGGCCTTCAGGTCCCCTTAGTGTGGACTGAAATCTGGAATTTTAAGTTGAATAACCGCCTTCTCCCCTGGGTTGCTTTCCAGCATGACAACAGAACAAAACTGGATGAGGCAGCGGGAGAGGCCCTTCTGCCACACCCAGCTCCGTCCTCCAGGAAGCACAGAAAGTGAAACCAGCAGAGACCTCGGCACCACGAGGCACATCTGATTTCAAACCATCATCTGTCACACTAGAAAGCCACTTAACCATTCTGAGCCTCAGAGTGACTCTCTGACAATTCAGATGGGTCCTACTTTATGACAAAGAGTTGTTATTTGGCCTTGGGGAATGCACTCAAAAGAGGGACTTAGCATGATGCTTGGCACTGTGTGTGTGTGTGTACATGTCCATGTGAAAGCACGTAATGGAGTATATGTCCATGCGTGTACATATGCATGTGGAGGCCAGAGGTCAACCTCATGTGTCTTGTTATCAACTGAGATATGAATCTACTTTTAATAAAGTTCCTACAAGTTCAAGGTCACATCAAAGTTGAAGTGCCATGCTCTGTTGGTTGAAAGTATTGCAAAATCCATCTTAATTCCATAAGCTGAGGTGTAACCAGGATTTTCCCCAAGTTCAAGGAACAGACTGACATCACCCTACATGGAGCATTGGAAGTAAAATAAGACAAGCAGGGCTAAGCTACATTCTGAATGACCAGGGCAGATGTGGAGCTCTGAGGTGCTTTCTGTAGTCTACAGCCCCTTCCTGCAGTCATCTAGGAGCCTTTCTCACAATCAAGACTCTGTCCTGCAGTCTAAAAGCCTCTAGTCTAGAACTGCATCCCTCACTGTCCAGAACCATCACCCATAGACTGGAACTCTTCCCATGGTCTAGAACACCTTTCTGAAGTCTAAAACCCCTGTTAGGCCTTTGAGACACACAGCACTCTCTAAAGACCCCCTTCTATGAAATGTTTCTCTGAGGACCAAGAATGCAAAACTCTTCTCCTCTTTTCCCAAACTCAGATGACTACATAGCAGCTGATGGGAGGAGTACTGTGTTAAGAGGGACTTTGTCTATGCCAGAGCTCAGCAAGATCGAGAACTGGCATCCTTTAGCAATGCCTGCCCAGGTATGGGATGGGGCAGTGGTGGTGTGAGTGACATGGAGTGACATGGTGTCATACAAAGGGAGATGGGAAGGTCAGAAAGCCTGAGCAACTCAGAAAGGTCTAGAAGACGGCAGCACTGAGTAGCTGGAACGAACACATTTTTCTCTTTGCAGATTTTATAATCAAATTCTCTTGTTTCCTCTGTTAAGATATAATTGCCATTTTGTAAATAAAAGTGATTATAATAAAAATGAAAATCATAGAAAAGGTTTATAATCTCTCCTCTTAAAACCAATCCTAACCATTTTTGACCTCCCTTTCCAAAGGCATTCTTAGGGGCTTTCCCCACATCCTTGATACACTGATCTGTTTAATAATTTGTTTAGAGTACAAGTAAGGACTCATCTAAGCACTAGTTTCCCTGGTACAAGCGTTACATATTACTAAGCTGTACCACTACCTAGCTAGTCCTGTATTAAAGGACGTTCTCTGGGTTGGGGATGTGACTTAGCTGGCAGAGTGCGTACCTAATATGTACAAAGCACTGTAGGAACAGGGCATGGTGACGCCTGCCTGTAATTCCAGTCCTTGGGAGGTAGAGAATCAGAAGTTCAAGGTCATCCTTGGTTCCATAGTGATTTCAAGTCCAGCCTGAATTATAAGAGACTTTGTCTTGAAAAGAAAAGAAAACAAAACAAGAACCTCATTCATTTTTTACTAAGAAATGTACACAGCAAAGAATATCCCTATACATATATATTGTTCTTAAATGTGAATGTTTCAGCAAAGGAACTGATGGTCAAATGGAATGTGTCTTTTAAATTTAGATGATTAGCATCCAATTGTCTTCTTAAGAGGCTGGGATGATTTTCACTATTCTTTACAATACACCAGCTGGCATTTTGAGAAAGATCTTTTCATTTTGAAATAACCATGCAATTATAGAGAATTTGCAAATACAGTGCTAAACAAAGACCTTCATTTCTTGAACCACTTGAGAATAAGTTCTTCCATACCCATTGCCTATGAATATATCAGCATGCATTTCCTGCCAATGAACCCATCTTCTTATGTGCCCACAACACAACCTTCCAAATAAGCAATTAACCCTGACGTGACTGTTGATGTAGTTTCAGACCTTTTCAACTTTTTCCAGTGACACTTTTTATAGCAAAATGATCCAGTTCAAAAGCAATTACTCACAAAAGTATTCCAACCCACAGCCTGGGCGCTCAGGATATCAAATAAAGCTATAAATATAGCCCAAAACAAAATTGTAAACTTACTTAAACTACTATAAGATTTGGGTCTGGGGAGATAGCTCAGCAATTAAGAGCACTTGATACTTTTGCAGAAAACCCAGGTTTAGTTCCCAATACCCACATCAGGCAGCTCATAATTGCCTACAACTCCAGTTTCAGAGGATCTAATGCCCTCTTCTGGCCTCCAAGGTCACTGCACACAGGTGGTGCACATATATACACTCAGACACATAAATCAAATAACTCTTTTAAAAAGTTCAGAGATTTGGAGGAAGAGTATTTTTTGCAACTGTTTTTTTGGTGGTTGCTTTTGGAACTCCACTGCATGGGTGTAGAAGAACAATGTCTAATCACAATCTCAAAAGGTTGAGCACACCTGATTGTAACTGTATTGAGCTGTACTTCTTTGGAAGGAAGAGCTCTCTACTTTTCTTTGTCTGAGGATGACAGATGAGTTCTTTCATGGAACGGCCTTCAGTTTGAGGTTCCCAGGTGCTTCCTTGGACTGGAGTCAGGTGAGGTGTGTGTGGCAGGAATATCTCAGATCAGATGATAGGTCCTCAGTGTATGCCAGGAAGTGGCATTTGGATTTCATTTGTTCTGTTGGTGGTGTTCATGGAGGTCACTGTGTTAACATGGCTGCTGTTTTGGCTCCTTCATTTTAAGATGACTCTTTTTCTTTATTGGATTTATGACAAATTGAAACTATATAGATATTCCATTTCTCATCAGATTTTCCATTTATTGACATTTCTTTTGTGAGTGTGTTTTTTATGTATGTGAATGTTTTTGCTTGTATATGTGCTTGTATGTGTCTGTGGAGGCCAGAGAGCATCCTCAGGCGTTCCTCAGCACTATCAGTCTTTTTATGCATCTGTATATATGTGTGGTATATGCATGTGTATGCATGTCTGCACACTTAAATAATATTTACTTATTTACTAGGAGACTTCTAATTCCAATCCTATCCTATGAAGGTAAATATAGGCTTGTCTCTTTTGAATTAAAATTTTTATTACATTTATTTATTGCATGTGTGTCCAATGCACTCATGAATGAGCTTGCATGCCATGGCATACATAATGGAGGTCAGAGGACAACTTGCAAGATTTGATTCTTTTCTTCTACCTTGTGGATTCTAGGAATCTAGTTCAGGCGTTAGGTTTGATAAGGAGGTGCCTTTACCCGATGAGCCATCATTTTCACATTTTTTACTCCACTTCCTGACAACCAAAAGCTGAGATCCTATTATTCTAACTATATTTATTTACCGATTTTCAGTAAGCAAACATTAGATGCTTATTCTTCCTGCATAGAGTTGATCATTCATTAAGATGAGCCCCTCTTCCAAGATGCCCTAAAAACTCATCTAGGCTTCAAAGTCCCAGGCTGGCTGCTCACAGGGGGGCTGCTCCTCCCCAGAGATGCCCCTTCATGGAGTCTCTCTCTGCCTCTCTCTCTGACCACTTGTCTGTCCATGCTGGTTTCTTATCACTCCTTGTGTTGTTATTTTTCTTGTTGCTGTGACCAAAGATCTGACAGAAGTAAATTAAGAAAAGGAGGGGCTTATTTTGGCTCAATAATGTATCACCACGAGGCAGTTGGTCACACTGCATCTGCCATTAGGAAGCAGAGAAAGGCCAGTGTTTGTGTTAAACTTGCTTTCTCTTTTTATGCAGTCTTGGACCCTCAGCCCATGAAATGGCCTGCCCACAGTAGGTTAGTCTTCTCCCCTAATCAACCTAATCTGGATAATCCCTTGCAGACATGCATGCCCAGAGACTCCTAGACCCTGTAAGGCTGACAATGGATATTAACTATCGTACCCCTCTGTGAGTTCTGACTTGGGGTTTGATGCCCCCCACACAGATGCTACGCTCACCTTCCTGGTTTTGACTTCCTCAGCCAGGACGTTCCTCTCCTGCTGTGGACCCTAGCACAGGAACCTAACCTGTTCTGCCCAATCTGAAGGTTTTAGGGTTGAATTATTCAGGAAGGAAAGAAAAGGAAGAGGATGAGATTAAGTAGCATTTGAACAGGTAAGAAATGACCTTCAGGGATCACAGAAATCTTTTGATTCAAGGAACCTGACATCTCTTATTAAAGAGCAGAGATTCATGGTATATGATCCTAGACTTCAGAAGGTGTAAATTTGAGAATGGCTTTTGAGCTTCCTAGGAGGACCAAAATCCATTGTTTTAGTTTGCTTTTTTGATTGGTTTGGTTTGAGTTGGTATACTTCATTTTGTTTTGTTTGAGACAAGGTCTCAGGTAGCTTCGGCTGGCCCAGAATCCACTGTGTAACCTGCCTTCAACCTCCCAAGAGCTGTAGTTACAGATATGTACTAGGGATCAAACCCAAGACTTCATGCATGCTGGGCAAGGAATCTACCAATTGAGTCACATCCCCAGCTCCCAAATCCATTCTTGAAACTCTTTTGGAGGAGTATAACTTATATATATATATATATATATATGTATATATATATATATATACATATATATATATATACAAATAACTTTTATATATATATATATATATATATATATATATTTGGCTCTTTACATAATTTCCTGTCACAGTGAGGTAACAAATGTCTGAACATATCAGGGAAAATGGCTATTAGGGGAAAGAGGAAGGGAGAAGCTCGAAGGGCCATCAAATGTCAGATACACAGTTAAGAGCAGCAGGGAGGAAACAGGGAAGAAGGGAGGCGATGGAAGGCTTCAATGCATTTCTAAGGGAGGTTTTGTAGGAGGTTTTTTAGGGAGCTGTAAGTCACAGTCACCTTTGGAGGAATCCGGAACAAATTTGTCTCAGTACCTCTGCATACTCAGTCATTTGTTGGGGAAAGCCATGAGAAGAAAGTTATGAGCACAAATGTGGTATTCAGTTTCAGAGTGCAGCAACTGGCCAGTGGTTAATGTGGTTAAGTCAGAAATCTCAGAGAAGACATCTCCTAGCCACCCCAGAGTAGCAGAGGAAGGACATCCTTCTGGAAGCATAGGCTGAATGGTGACCTGTTACTGAACAAGAGAGAGTCAACCTGTGTTTGAATAGAGACACACAGAGAAAGATTAGCAAAGTAAAGGCCTTTCCTTCTTTTTCACAACTGGGGAGATATCTTTGAGGAGATAGTTCATTTGACAAAGTGCTTACTGTACAAGCATGGGGAACTGAGTTTGATCTCCAACACACACACAAAAGCAGAGTGTGATAGGATGTGCTTGTAATCCCAGCACTGGGGAAGTGGAAACAGGCAGATCCTGGGCTTACTGGCTAGCCAGCCTAGCTTAATTGGTACATTCCAGGCTAGTAAGAGACATTGTCTCAAAAAAACAAGGTGGATGACACTTGAGGAATGACATCCAAGGTTGACCTCTGGCCTTCACATGTAACCACGTACATGTGGACATGCAAATATGTAGCCCTATACATGTGAACATGTGTGCATGTATACATGTGCACAGAGAGAGAGAGGAAGGTAGAAAGGTACACTTTCCTGCCATGTATCTGACACAACTGGCCATGTTTCTGAATTGTTACATGGAGGCACACCATGCACATACAGTGTTGACCAGAGCTGTCTAAAAGCCAGGTCAGTCTTGTATCAACTATTGGCCCAATATTTCCTACTTCTGACTCTTGGCTCTTTGATTCCCTTGACTTCATACTCAACTCTCTGTAATTGCCTGGGTCCTCCTTTGTGGTAGACAATGCATTCGGGTTTCACCTTTGGCCCAGTGGCCTTGTCACCTCCATCTTCATGGTTTTTCAATTTGACATGCTCCTGGGGCTCAGTGACACCAACATCTGCTGTTGGGAACCACCTTATCTTCTAACTTCACTCAGCTGCTGCAGTGAGACTTTGTCCTCTGGGCATAATATGATCATTCCCTTGCAATTTTGTAGTAGAGAATAGGTTGGCCTAGTAGCCATGAAAACTAATTGAACAGAACAATGCAGACATGTCTAGGTCTCCTGCTAGAAAGAGGGAGGGGATGGTCACAGGACCCTCCCTCGATTCCATCCATGACGCAGCTTCTCTGAGG
Organism: Eospalax fontanierii; assembly: GCA_035773235.1. Classification (NCBI taxonomy): domain Eukaryota; kingdom Metazoa; phylum Chordata; class Mammalia; order Rodentia; family Spalacidae; genus Eospalax; species Eospalax fontanierii. Next base: position 118,323,138 of record CM069524.1, read on the forward strand.
GCATCACCCACGATGTGGCAGAGCTTTGTGGTGATATGGCTGTTTGGATGTCACCCATGTTCTTGTAAGTAACCCCTTGTCTATGCTTAGTAAGCAAACCCAATAAGGTCATTGTTCCCCAAGCCGGACTTTGGTGGACTCTTTACTGCCCTGTTTGGGGGAAATAGATGTTTGTTCGTGTCTCCCCAGGAGGTTAATGTAGCACCAGGAGAACCCATCAGCCAAGCCAGGCCGTTGACTTCTACTCCACTGGCAAGTCAGGGTTAAAGGGGATAATGAGCTTGTCAGGGTACATGCGCCACTCAGGTGACAGTAGAAGACGGCAGGAAAGTCTCTAACCTTATTCCTTCAAGGTCCAGGTGGACTGAATTCTTTCTCTTCTGATACTGTTCACAGTCTTCAAGCTTCACTTCTCATTGAACGTTGTTATTAAAACTTCTCTTTGGGAGAGAGGCAGGGCAACTTAACCTGCCCGCCTCACCCCCTTGCAACCCCCAAATCTCCCCAGGCCTTGTAACAAACACACAAATTTCTCCACTCACAGTTAATCAAGCTAGTTTACTTGGGCTTACTAACAGAGCAGTGGGTGGGGATTACTTACAGAACACGGGCGCCCACCCTCCCCTCTGCAAGTTACATTAGTAAATCCATGAGGCTTGGATCTTGCTACTTCTGGGTGAACAGATCCAAATGGCTCATGGAGGAGGGAAAAAAGGGCCGGCCTCCTGGTGCCCCCAGTTTAAATACTTTTAGCTCCTCCAAGTAGATAGACAAGGCCAATAGACAGGGTGGGTGGGGCATAGGACTTTCCCAGCTCCTCTCTCTTTCTGTTCAAGGTGATCCTGGGTGATACCACTCTGGGAGGAGTGTTTGTCCACAGCTCATCAGGCTTTTCCCTTGGAGAATTGATCCACTCTACACACGTAATTTGTCTTCACATTGTGTATATGTGTGTGCACACAGATATGTGCTCGCACATGCACACATCTCCTGTGAGGATCAGAGTAGAACTGTGAGAGTTGGTGCTCTCTTTCCACTGTGTTTCTTGGGGATTGAACCAGGTCATTGAGCCTGGCACCACGTGCCTTTCTTTATCCACTGAGCCATCTTACGGGTCCTTACATTTTTAAAATGAGTATGCACTGTTAGTAGGTTTACAGCAATTCTTAGAGGTACGTGCTGGCATTTTCTGAGTGAGGACGTGAACACCCTGAGAGGCTGAGGTGATACACGGAAGGTCACATGGATAGACTGGCCTGAACCCCATGGGGTCCAGGGTTCTTCCCAGCACACCATGCCCCTGCCATGCGCACCTCCCTCCAGGGCTCCAGCTCAGTTCTCTGCGAGTCTGTATTACCTCTGCCTCCCTCCCCAGCCTCTGCACCCTTAAGAGATAACTTGCTCCACTGAATCATCGCTTTACCTACAAGACATAATTTTATTCTCCTGCCTCTGATTTCATTATCTCTGTTTTGTCACTCGATCTGGCTTTTTTTCTAGGGGTTTCCAAAGGATTTACAATGAATGATAAGAATGGAATTATAAGTACCAAAAAAATGGAGAATAATTAAATGTCAGTCATGGCTGTGATAGAGTGAATGCAATCCGGTATCTCACCGTTTGGGGCTCTGACTAAGACACTCATTAACTGCTGCTGTTCCTACAGCTGGGCTGGGAGTTTGGCAGGGACTCTGGCCTGGTGAGGTGAAGCATGCTCACCTTGCCTCCTCCACTTCTAGGCCTGTGGAAGATAAACATCTCTGGAAGCGAGACTTTGGAAATGAGATTGTTTATGCATGGAGGAGAAAGTATTAATAGCCAAGGTGTATTCATATGGTGATTGTTTTGTGGCAACAGGAATGGGAAGTGTTATTTCTCTATTAAATTTGGAGGCCATTGGATTATGCATGCTAGGCTGGCATGCCTGCTCGATTTCTTTCCACCCACAGTGATGGTTCCAGATGCATTTTCAAACCTGATACCTCTACCTGAATGTCTTGTGTGTAGCTGGCCTTTGGTGCTAGAAAACACACACACACACACACACACACACACACACACACACACACAGAACCCGATTTACTACTAGTCAGCATGTTTTTTCTGCCCCAGGCCTGTGTGACAAGCAGGGATGGTCACGCTGTCCATTGAATTGTGTCCTGTAGTCCTGAGCTTTGCTTCGGGCCCCTGTCACAGAGACACAGGAAGTGAGTGAGAAGGGACAGGTCTACGGAGTGATCTGTAGGAAGCACAGCTGAGAAAATGAGAGTGTTTAGTAGGAAGAGGCCAAGGCTACAACATGAATGAGTATCATCTTCAAATACCCAAAGAGAGGGCTTGGGGTGCTATCTTAGTTGCTAAAGTGCTTGTCTTGCAGACATGAGGACCTAAGTTCAATCCCTGGAACCCATGTTAAAAAGACATAGTAGTGAATGTTTGTAATGCCAGCTCTAGGGTGGTGGAGATAGGTGGATCCCTGAGGCTCACTGGTGAGCATCTTAGTCTACTTAATGAGTTCCAGACCAATGAGAGACTGTTTGAAAAATCAAGGTGGGTATCACATGAGGAATGGCAGCTGCCTTTGTACACACATGCACATGTGCATTCATACACACAAGTGTACACATACAAACATGCTCACAAATAGCCAAAGTGTATTCATATGGTGATTGTTTTGTGGCAACAAACAAACATGCACACAACCCAAAGGCAATAATTCTATATAATTATCTGACACTTTTCCTGTCTGGTCTCAGGTCACAGAGCTTGGATCAAAGGTTAGAGGACTTCAAGTTCCACAAAAATAATAGAACTTTACATTTGGCAGTGCCTAAGAACTTACAAAGTCCTTTCAAAAATGTAGTCACTAGAAAGTAATCTCCGTGAAGATGGATTTTGCCTGAGTTTTGTTCTTTTTTTTTGTTTTGTTTTTTGTGTCTGCAGCTCTTCTGATAGTGCTTGGCACAGGGCACACATCTGATGGGTATTTGGCTGAGCAGAGGAATGAAGGAATAACTCTTGGGAGTTGATGTTTGTATTATTTACTTTACAGTTGCTATGATAAAATGCCATGACTAAAAGAAATTTATGGAAAAAAAAAAGTTTATTTGGGCTTATGTTTCCAGGGGGAGAGTCTATCATGGTGGGGAAGGCGTTGCAGGATGCAGCAGGAGCAGAAAGCTATCTGGTCACATTTTATCTACCCAGAGGAAGCAGAGAGAGCAGGAACTGGGGCGAGACTATAAACCCCAAAGCCTGCCCTGCTGTCACACTTTCTCCAGCAAGGTTCTGCCTCCTAAAGATTCCAGAACTTCTCTAAACAGCACCACCAAACTGAGGACCAAGTGTCCCAATGACCCTACGGGGGTCCTTTCTCTTTCAGATCACCAGAGTGTTACACACCCATACTGCCAATGACAATCACTGAGGTTCACATATGTAAAATGGTCTCTTAAACTCACATGAGCCTCTAAACCATCTTGGACCCAGATGCCCTATAACACTGACATAAGGGTTTAATGATACTGGCTTTCTGCCATGATATGGACCACCTTGTGTGGAAGTTAACGGCTTTCTGATTAGCTGCTGACTGGGCTCACTTGTGTATCTGCAGACTTTCCGGCCCGTATCACCTGCATAGTCAGACTGAGGTTGGCAATCAAAGCTCAGAATGGCTAACATGACATGACATAACACCCCTGTCTCCTGTACATCACCTCTCCTTCCAGCTTTCCTTATTGCTGCAACATAACACCTGACAAAAGCCACTTACGGGAGGAAGGGTTTATGTGGCTCACAGTTTGAGAGCGCAGTCCACCATGGTGGGGAAGGCTTGGTGACAGGAGCCTGAAACAGCTGGTCACGCTGCATCCACAGTCAGGAAGCAGAGAGAAAGGAATACTTCTGCTCGGTTTGCTTTCTCCATTTTGTTGAGTCTGGGACCTCATCCCCTGGGATGGTGCCATCCACATTCATGGTGGGTCTTTCCCACTCTGTCAAACTTCTGGAAATTTCCACATAAAATCAGCCAGAGGTGTGTCTCCATAATGATTCTAAACCTTATCAAACTGACAGTGAAGATTAAAAGCACATCTTCTGCAGTCCCTGCTCCTCCCAGCTCTCTGACAAAATCCTCCAGCGAACAGCTTCTTCCTCTCTGCCGCCTTTCCTTGCCCCAGTGGAGAGAAAAGCCATGTCAGGTGGCCTTGAGTACCTCAGCCAGCAATACTTTCTCACACTCCTTTTCTTGGAGCTCTTTGCTTTTTCAGAGTATCTTCAACAGGGGGAAAAAGCAAAGGAATAAATTGTGATGTTTGAATTCCAGGTACACGTCCCTTGAAGCATGAACTATTGTTTTTTTTTTTTTTTTTTTGAGACAGGGTTTCACTATGTAACTTTGGCTGTCCTAGCAGCCATGCCTAAATTGTGAGGTGATCTTTAGGGGGAAAGAGTCATATGGGGACCTTGCTTGTGTGTGCGTGTGTGTGTGTGTATGCGCACGCGCGTGCACGTATATGTGCATGTGCATACGGAGGTCTTGTGTTTCTCTCAGTGACTCTACATCTTGTTTATTGAAAGTTTCTCTGCTGGGCCTACTGACCTGGAGCCCCAGGGACGTTCCTGTGTCCATCACCCCAGGAATGACATCACAGGCATGCACTACCACATAGGAAATTTGCACACGGATTCTGGGGATGGAATGCAGATCTCCGTGCTTGTGCAGTGAGCACATTACTGACTGAACCAGCTCCCTAATTCCATATGGAGACCTTTCTGAGTGACCTTAGAGCCTTGAATGCCAGGTTAACCCACACCCAGCCCGCTTCTACTGCTGGCAGCCCTACCAAGGGCTCTCTTCTCCTTCTCCACCTGGCCCTGTCACCCTTCCCTATATTAAGATGCCCCTGCTAGATTTCCAGCCACTACTGAATTGGGGAGGCAATGGGTGTGTATCTGTGTGCTTTCAATCCCAGCAGGAGGATCAAGAGTTCAAAGTTATCTTCAGCTAGAGAGTTTGAAGCCAGCCTGGGTTATGCGAAACCCTGCCAAGAAACAAAAATAAAAAAACAGAAAAGTCCACAAAGCTGGGTGTGGTGATGCACACCTTTAACCCCAGCACTCAGGAGGCAGAAGCTGGTGTAGCTCTGTGAGGTGGATGTCAGCCTGATCTATGTAGTGAGTTCTAGGCCAGCTGGGGCTACAGGGAAACCCTGTCTCAAACAAACAGACAAACAAATAAAAACCAGACAAAATCCAAAACAAATGTTCAGAAAAATGTTAGGAAGGACGGACTCTCCTGGGCATGAGCCAAGCAGATCTATAACCGGCCCGTCCTCATGGCCGTCTCCAAAAGCCTCTTCTCACGCAGTCGTCACTGTGGGTGATGCGGATACAGCATTCAACACCACAGGCGCCAGGGCTCTGAAGAGACTTTGGCTCCACCCAGAGAAGCTCAGCGAGCCGAGCCTCGTGCCCCCCTTTCTCAGTCACCAGCACAGACTCCAAAGGATAAGAGATGATGGGAATTTTAAGAAGCCCCCATGAATAAGAAAGCAAAGATCTGTCTACTTCTGTTTCCTCTATCAATATTGCTCTGAAAGTCAATTTGTCAGCACGCAGTCAGAAAGCTCGGCCTGGTTTCCTTTAATGTTTCACGCTAGGTTTGTCCAACAGGAGTAATAAAAATAATGACACCGTTATCCCTCTTCTCTCTTTGTTTTCAGTGCATCTCTTGCAGGCTGAATAACGAATCGCACTGACATTACTAGGACCCCTTGCTCTTGACTTCCTCTGGTGGCTGGAGTTGAGCTATTATCCAATTGTCAAAAGCCAGAGCAGCCTTACCAGGCACAGTGAGTGATCCCGAGATTCAGATACAGTTCAGGGCCAAAATTATCTAAGAGTACAGTTTCAAGAAAAGAAAATTACCAGTCAGTGTGAAAATGAACCCAGAACCTGGTGAAATATTAAGTATTTCATTAGTAATCCTTTTGGAACAAAAATAAGTAGACAACAGAATTAGCTGTGAGTTGGGCATAAAAGGCTAATTAATGTTGTTGTATTCGGCCGATTGACTTCAAGGCTATTAAATCATTATTTCATTGTCTGGATCTCTGCCCCATTCAGGCTAAAGAAGCCGGTTCATGAGGGGGAAAAAAAAACCACAAAAAAACAAAAAGTGTGCTCTTCCTCCTCCTCCTTTTTATTCTTTCTTAAAAAAAAAAACACAACACTTTTACTTGTAAGGAGACCCACTCCCATTCTCTGAACTTGGTTTCTTGCCCCATCCCTCCTCCCTTCTGTCTTCCGTCCTCCTCCTCTCCCCCTCGTTCTCCCTCCTCCCTCTCCGCCCTCTTTTCCTTCCTTCCCTTCTTCCCCTTCCTCCTCTTTTTCCTTTCTTTCCTTTGTAGGCTCTTGGGATATAGCCCAAGCTTGCTTGGAACTCACTGCATAGACTTAGATGGCCTTGAACTTCTGCTCCTTCTGCCTTGGGACGCCCAGTGCTGGGATCACAGGTATGTGCCATAACACCCAGTTTGTGTGGTGCTGGACATCAGACCCATACATGCCAGGCAAGCATTCCACTGCCTGAGCTTCATCCCCAGCCCTGAACTTCGTTTCTCAGGCAGCTCAGTAGGGGTCTTTGAACATGTCTTCCAATGAACTTCAGGAGATGAGCAATACACGCCTCGCATCAGGAACAGGTCAAACGTGAAGATGGAAATGAGTCTGGAGACAACAGTGTTGGCATCTGCAGAGCACTACAGAGGTCACACCGGCTACGGCTTTTCATCTGGGGGTCCTCTCCATTGATTCCCCACCTCCATCTTCATCTCCTTCCTCTGGCAGCCTGTGACTCTATTCCAGCTTGCAGCACATGACCCTCAGAGCTGAGCTGAGTGAACCCTCCCTTCCCCACTGGAGACAGAGTGATGAAGAAGCTATCTGAAGCTGTTTGAGATGAAGGTGGAGTCTGAGTTTTTCATTGCCAGTGCCACAGGTTTCATTTAGTAAAGAAATAAGTTGACTTATGTCCTAAGCATCCATGCTGTTAGTTTTAACCCTCAGCTAGACACAGCCTGGGAGGTGTTTCAGTTGAGAAAATTTCTAGAACAGGCAGTGTGCATGCACTCACTCCTCTCTGCTCTTGATCGTGGCTGTGTTGTGACCAGTTACTTGAGTTTCTCCATTGACTTCCCCTCAGTGATGAACTACGATTGTAAGTCAAATGACCCTTTCTTCTCCCAGGTTGCTTTTATTCAGGTTTTTTTTTTTACATCACAGTAACAGAAATTAAACTAGATCTGCACCCCAAATGAGTTTCTCACCTCTTACCCTGATCCGTGTGGCATGGTCTGTTAATTAGACAAGGGCAGTGGTTTGCTCTCTCTGAACCACTGCAGCTCCCCATCAAAACATGCACCAGGCAAGCAAAGTACAGGATTGAATTTCAGTGTTGCTTGCCAAATACCCTTGAACAGTGGACAACCTGAACAGCTATAACCATGGACCTGCATGGATTCTCCTGCAGAGCTGACTTTTAACAAAGATGTAAAATGAGTGAGACCATTCCTAGGGATTTCCTTCTTTGCTTTCATGTCTGTTCTTTTCTTGGTCCACTTTTTTGTCCAGACACTGGAGTTTATTTTTCAATCAGTAGCTAAGAAGGACTCAATAAACTCCTTTTTCAGGGGAGTCTAATGTGCCATTCTAGTAGAGATTCCTAAAGAGAATTTTCAGACAGATGAATTTCCCTGTTGGCTTTCTAGGTGCCCCAGAAGTCAACGGGCAGGAGATTTTCAGCATGTTACTGTTAATTTTCCCTTGTCTTTTCTTAGAGATACGACCTTGGCTACTAAAAACCTGTGATCAGCCTGCATTTTGGGGTGTCATAGCCATTTACAGAATGGCAGAAGTTAGGGCAAACCAAGGAGGAGACCTCGGTAGCCGCAGAAGGTGAGTTGTCGGTGATCTGGCTGCAGTTTCATGCACATTGCTCTTGCCTTCTCAGAGAACAGGGGAAGAGTATGGTGTCCCCCAAACTGCAGTCAGACTCAAGCCAACCGAACCTGAGTAGTAAGAGTCTGCATGGGGAAACCATGTGATCTCTAGCCTCCAGTTCTACAGTAGCGCAGACCACTACTCTTTCTGTTTGCTTCTTATGTCTGGAAAAAAAGTTTAAATGAGAAGAGGAGGAGGAAGAAGAGGAAGAGAGAAGAAGCAGAGGAAGAAAAAGAGATAGGAAGAAGAGGAGGAACGGGGACACTGGAAGGACGTTTGCGTACATTCATGGGCACGGAGGCCTGGAATGAGGTGGACATTTTTGTTCTATTTTTCATATTTTTAAAATTAGCTCTATTTTCTCTGGATAACATGGAGATATGATATCTGGATATCATGTGAATAAATATGAGCCTGGATTAGTAATTTGGAAAGAAATCATTACACAAGTAGATTTCTGGCCTGTACCTCCTTTGCTTGTAATGTCAGCTTCCTAAAAACAGGGATGTGGTTGATGGAGGCTCCTTCCATGGTTTTGTGGGCAGATGTCACAGTGGGTTGAAATGGGATTGGTTGGGATTTGGGTGTTTCCCCAGATATAATAGACAGTCCTGGCTCCTAAACACAGTGAATGGCTACGCAGGAAAACCACATTGCTGTGCTCTGGGAAGGATGGCTTTCAACAACTCTGCTGGGAATTCGTCATGGATCTGGAGACATCATGTATCTGAGCTCAGTGGGTTGGAGATTGCTGAAGAGATCACTGTTCATATCTGCAAAAATTACTCTACCTCAGTGCAACCTGATATAGTGTCTCTGATAATGCGATGGGCAGGTAAAAGTTGGCTCTTTCCCCAAGCCATTGTCACTCATGATGCAAAAAGAAATGTACTCACATCATTTTCTGAGCATCTGGTAGTGTCCGGACATCCACTGCGGAAGTTGCAAAAGCTCCTGCCTTAGGAGGGACGATTTCCTTTTCCGAAGGGAAAGACTGGAAGGGAAACACACAGGGACTCAGGCAACTCAGAGCTTTGCTGGGGCACAGGGGCAAGTCTCTGCTGTCTTTGTGGGGCAACTAGAAGAGCCAGTAGCAGCTTGGAGGCAATGGGTTTGGGATAACTTCTGAATTGTGACTCTGGTGTTATCAAAGTTTGATTCATCTTTGTGTTTATTTTTGCATGTAAGGTATGTTCACATGTATGCACACACGTACATACGTGCATGTAGAAGCAGAGGTTGGTATCAAGTATCTTCTTTAATTGTTCTCTACCTTATGTATTGAGGCAGAGTCTCTTATTTGAACTTAGAGCTTGTTGACTTGGCTAGCCTAGTTAACCACTTGCTCTGGAGACTCCCTGTCTCCACTTCCTGTGCACTGGGATTACGGATGGGCTCCCACACCCATGCAGCATTCATGTGAGTGCTGAGATAGACTGATCTATCTCCTCAGTCTGTTCACTGATCTTGATGGATCAGTTCCATCCAGATGTTTGACATTGCAGCCTGATGATGTCATCTACCAAGTTCAAGCTCAAAAATCATGAAATGGGGGCACAAAAAAATTCATACTGTTATAAGTAAATTCACAAAGTTTGTGTTGGGTAGCATTCACAGCTATCCTGGGGGGCATATGACCCATGAGCTACAGGGTGGACACCCCATGAGTGTAAAAGAAGATAAGATAGAGGGGAAGGAAAACTTGATCTTATTCTGTTGGGAATCTCTGTCAGCTCCACTTAAAGTATGATATAACTACTTCCAGACAGCTGTGCCCATCCACATTTGTATGTGGTTTCGTAAATGCTGGGATTGGCTCTCTCAACCTCCATCTCATCCCACTTTGTTTGGAAATATTGGGAAACTAAAACCTACACTGTCTAGAAGCCTTAACAGCTACGATTCTGGATACAAATTAGGCTCACCAATCTAGTACATTTGGGGGCGATCTGAAGGACACCAGGCAGTGCGCATGCTGAGTCCTGCCAAGGAAGACTGGGCAGAGGTGAGAACTCGTGGTGGCCTCACTCTGTGGCTGAGCTTTGGCAGCACTGTGGCAGTGATAGTCATTGGTGATGGCAGCACGAGAGAGCAGCATCCCTGGCCCCTGGGCCACAGCCCATGCAGATGTGGCCTTGGAAGCGGTCATTTCATAGTGGTTCCTGGTACCAGCTCCTTCCACTCTTAAATATTTCACAAGCAAGTCCTTTTTTTCTGCACAAAATACTCTAAGGGGATTTCCTACGTCCAACTGCAGACAGACAGCCAGCATCTGCCTTGGTCAAGCTCTGTCTCATAGGGGACATTTGCAGTCAGTCAGCCCCTTTTGGGTCTATATGAGATACCACCTCTCAGATACTGACCTCCCATCTTAGACGATAACACACATTCAATCCTTGGCACATTTCTTCCCAGTCTCCTACGGTGCAATATGTACTTATTTGCCATATGCATCCTCCTTGGCCCATTTGAGCTCACTGGTCCCTCTAGTGGGAACTTTCCAGAATAGTGACAGTTCATGTATGATCACCCCCAAGTGTGAGCACCCTGGTATCACTGGGGGCAGCCTTCACTGATGGGTGCTGGAGTCAGTGGTGAGTGCGCCCATCTCCTGAAACATCCTCCTCTACACCGTTTATCCCAGGGCCCTCCATGAACCTGGGTTTTCTTTGGGGTAAAACCACACTGAGATAGAGTAAACCCATCATTCATTCTGCTATGTGATCTCAGGGTTCTCACTGTATTTGTCCAAGGCTTGCTGGTGTTCTATAGCTATTTCTCCCAAATGAAAACATTCCCTGGGGGGATGGGGAGGAGGGAAGCTCATAAGTCAAGAAGTAAAGGAAGCATACAAAGCCCCATACAAAACTCACAAGGGTCAGAAACTTATAAGTCATAAGGCCCCTCCCCAGGGTTATATGAGTAGTAACAGTTGCTGAGGAGAGGATACTTAAGTGAAGCTGCTGGAAGTCATGCACAGAGATGGAGAATGTCCCAGGACCTGAGAGACAAGTGCTTCTCAGGCTCTGCATGTGACATCCTCAGCTTCAAGAGGAATGTTTAGGGGTGACATAACAGGTAAGGCCCTTGCTTGATGGTTTCATGGTTCATGTTCATTCTTTGTACAAGGAGCCATAGGTTAGGGATCAGGAGTCAGAACTGTGCTAATGACACGTGGCATGGGCTCAGAGGAGGACAATTCAGAACATGCACAGGAGGGGATTTCTATACTGCCCTTGACAGGTAAGATAGGAATGATTGTTCTGTAGCAATTTCCTCCAAATGGAAATATTCCATCCTGGAGGGAAGTTCATTAAAGTTCTAAAGGAAGGCTAATTAAGACTCAGTAAGTAAACAACTCACAAGTCTCAGGATGTCCCTGAAACTTTCCGTATGCTCAAGGCCTTTCCCTTCCAGAGGTTAAGTAGACAATAAGGACTGCTGAGTGACTCTCTACCTGCAAAACTACCTGCAAATGTAGTTGTGTGGAGAGCTCCAGAGTTCCAGCTTTCCTGAGTTGCCACTCATGCTGGGCAGGCTGTCGATGACAGAGCTGCCTTTGACTGACCCATGCTCCTGTAAGTGACCTGCTCACTCCTGTAAGCAACCCCAATGAAATTCATTGATTCAGTAAACTGAACTTTGGTGGTAACCTTACCTTGGTTCCCTTTGGGGTGAGTAGATGTTTCTTCCATCTCCCCAGGAATAGTGCCAGACAACAGAGGTACATTTGACTTGGTAAATGAACAGGAGTGATGCTGCCTAGATGAGTGTACCCAGTGTGCCCAGGGACGTGAGCACTAGTGCAGCACAGCTGAGAAACTGCCCCCTGGGGATCCAGTGAGATGTTGTACAGTTCTGGCTTCTCTCCAGCCTTCCACCCTTTAAGTCATGTGCTTGGATGAGTGGCTTTGCTCAGTTTTATTTTTCTGAAATAATACCTGTATAAGCACATCATGAACCATGAAAGATGTTACAAGGTGAGAGATCATCATTGACAGTATGATTAAGTCAGATTCCTCTGAGATAGAACTATCCTTTGACTGAAGAAAACAGAGGTCCTAAGACTGGAGAGACAGCTCAGGGGTTAAGAGCACTGACTGCTCTTGTAGAGGATTTGGATTTGGTTCTCAGCACCCACATGGTGGCTAACAACTGTCCATAACTACAGTTTCAGGGAATTTGACACCCTCTTCTGACCTCTGCATTGTACAACATGAGTGCACTTAACATACATACAGGTAATTTACTCATCCACATAAAGGAAAAATAGCAAATAAAATATTTTTTTAAAATATAAGTTCAAAAAGATATTCAGGGATCCCCAACCTTTTGACATTAAGAAAAAAACTTTGTCATTGTTATCCCCAAAGTTCATGCTCAAGAGTCATACAATTGAATTACACATAATAATCACGCACACACACACACACACACACACACACACACACACACATACAGATTCTCATAATGTTTAAAGTAAGTTTACAATTTTTGTGTTGCGTTTAAAGCTATCTTTCTATCTTTGGCTGCATGTGGCTTGGGGCCTCTGGACTGGACATGCCTGGTTGGCCTAGAATTATTTAGCAAGCTAGACGCAGTACCTGGCAGAGGCTGGACTGATGACTTACCCTCCACCATGACAGTCTACCTAATATCTTCACCTGTGTTTCCCACTCTGACTGGAAGAAATAGAAAGTCAACAAGAAAGCTCCCAGCTTATGTTAGAGTCACGAACATCTCAGTCCATGTGCTGTACTCTAATTTGTCTTAAGGGTGGGACAAAGTTTTCCTTTCTAGACCTGCAGCCAGTTTGTCTACTAAATCATGAGTGTCAGTGTGTGTGTGTGTGTGTGTGTACATGCTCATGCTATGTGTGACTACACATGTGCATGTGGGTATATGTGCACATGGGTCTGCCTTAGGGTAAAGGTCAGAGGTTGGCCTCATGTATCTTTGTTAGCTATTTGCATCATATTTTTGAGTGAGGGTCTCCTACTGAACCTGTACCCTACTGCTCAGCTAGACTGACTGGCCAGCCAGCTCTAGGGATTTGCCGATTCCGATCCCCAAGTGCTTGGGGTACAGATGCTCACAGCAATACTCTGCTTTTACGTGGGCAATGAGGATTCAGAGTCAGGTCCTGATGCTTGCACAGCTAGACTTTGCTGACTGAGCAGCCCCCAGCCCCTGTTTCTTTAATGATGGAGAGGAGCTCTGCTGGTCAACAGATCTAAAGTTTTCCCTGTTTTTTTTATGAACTAACAATTCGGTTCCACTTTTTTCAAGATTTTGTTGATGTGCACACAGGAACTCTGTTAGTCCTCATGTAAGAGCCCCCATCCTCTGTACAGAAAAAAGCCACTATGGAGGCATGAGGAGGACTTAGTTGTAAAGCACTTGATCCTTGTGCACAAAGTTCAACCCGCCCATCATCACAATGAAGGTCCTCACAATATGGATGGGATGGAATTTTAGAGTAGTAAGTGTTTGAAATCTGGCAATGTCTGTGTGCCACATATGGGTCCCCCAGCTCACCATCTGGCAGAGGATTCAGCAAACAGGACAAAAAAAATGACTAGTGAAAAATTGAAAAAAAAAGAGTGTTTGAAGGTAAAATGCGTTATTGGGACTGTGAGGGAGTTAGACTTACGGATTTTCTCGCTGCAGCTCCAGGGAAGTTGGTTATGGGAGATAAGACTTGTATCTCGGGGGCTGGGGAGATTGTTTGGCCATTAAACTATCAGCCACTCAACTATGAGGACTAGAGTTCAGATCCCCAGAAACTCACATAAGTGTTATAAATGCTTTATGGTCATGGCTGCTTACCTGTAATTATAGCTTTAGAAAGCAGAGATGGGATCCCAAAGTAAGCTGGCTGTTGAGAGGAGGCCTATCAACAGGCTCTGGGTTTGACAGGGAGACCTTGCTTCAGTGAATAAGATGGAAGACCAATTGAGGATGATTCTTGACATCAACCTCGGGCCTCCACAATCATGTGTACACACATTCATGTGTCTCCACACATGTGTGCCCACATACATGCAAAAACACACGTACACCACATAAAAGAAAAATGGATAAAGGAAAAAGAACATGATATCTAGCTTAGCCCAGTTGGTAAAGTTCTTTTATGCATGAAAGCCTGAGTTCAACCTCCAGTATGGCATAAACCAGGCATGTTGGTGCATGACTGTAATCTCAGCACTTGGGAGAAGGAGGTAGGAGGATAGAAAGTTCAAGATCTTTGGTTACATAGTGAGTTCAAGGCTGATCTGGGATACATGAATCCCTGTCTCAAAAATTAAAAACTACAGAAATAAAGCAAAATTAGGTATCTTGGGGAGCAATTTAAGTTGAGAATTTAAGTTGACAGATCAACATTAATAGAACCCAGGAGTGGCCACAATTATATAATGCAAATAGATGCTGATTCACCCCAGTTTCATCTGAAAACAGAATCTATTCTTATAATCCAAAAAGCAGGTTTAGGTCAACCAGCTTGGTGTGATGTTTTTCCTATGTGAATTCAACACTTATCCCCAGATCATGTTGCCCTGTGAACATCAACCAAACATTCACACAGGGGACAACTACTTTTTGAAGGGGGAGGTTTTGGTAGAAAGGGAGGAACATTTGAAACAGTCTCACCTGCTGGGTGACTGCAGTCAGGTGGTGTGTACTCTCCCAGGCTCAAGTCTTGCCTTTTGTGCATAAGCACAACATGCCTCTTTCTTGCTGGTCCTGTATGCGTATCATTCCACACCTGCCTGTGTTCACATTAGCTAGATACAGTTTTCCACAAAGCACCACACCAGGTTGGAATGTGAGTGTGTGTTGAATGGAGCACATTTGAATTTCATAGGAGGCCGTCTCAACCCAGGCTGGGGCCCTGGACTATCAAATCTATGAAGGCACAGTCTGAATTAATCAGCAAATATATACTAATTCATGCTGACCTTTTTTCAAGCTGAGGCCTTTTATCACTCACTGTAGGTTTAACACTGGCCTACCGGGTGTTATTACAAAGGACTCAATGGTTGGTCATAATTATATAATGCAAATGACATTTGCTGTTTTGTTTGAGCTTATTCCCTCAGATGTTTCCTTCTTTTATCACACTCCTCACACATCTGTGTCCCTGCAATGGCTCCTTGAGCTCCTCCTCTCCCGGTCCCTAAGTTGCTAACACTGTCTGTCCTGACTGTCATGCAGACACGGCCTGCTGTGAAGATCCGGCGGGTGTGACACGTGCCTATGACACAGGTTATGCTGACAGCTGGTTGGAACAGGTGTATACTGATTCCACCGTCAAATGGCAACACACGTTTGGCTCCTGCCCAACGCACAGGCATGAAAAACCTGTTCTTTTCACATTTCTTTGGAGACTGATTGACTGTTCTTTGACATGGCACACTGTGACTGAAGTTTCCTGGTTCTCTGTCTACTCAGACGTGTTCCAGAGAAGTCTCAGACAAGACCTCCATGTGGCACCATGTATTATTCATCTGCTTCTCCAGGAGGGAGGGGAAGTAGACGCGCCTCTCTCTTCCCCTCCCAGACCTGCAAGACACTGAGCCACAGCTGGGAGGCAAAATCAGCGAGGAGATGGACGGCTGAACGACTGAAGAAGCAGAGAGAGGCCTAGGAACGCTCTGCTTCCAAGATGACCAAAACCAAGGCATCGTTTTCAAAGAGAAGGAGTGGGATTGGGAGAGGGCTCAGCTGGTCACAGTGCTTGCCATGTAAGGACTTGAGTTTGATCTCCACACCCACATAAAAATGTGGGGTGTAGCAAAACGCTCCTGCAGTCTCAGTGCTGGAGAGGCAGAGACAGGCAGGTAGCTGGGGCTTTCTGGACGCCAGTCTAGCTAATTAGTGAGCTCCAGGTTCAGTGAGAAGCCCTGCCTCCAAAAATAATAAAGTGGAGAGTGATTAAGGAAGACACGACCAGCTGCCTCTGGCCTCCTCGCTCATGTACACAGGGACACATGCATGCACACAAAGACTAGGGACATTCTGATACAGTGTAGAGGCGCGGTGATTTTTCAAAATGTACTAATTTTCCCGAATAAAATTGTTCTGCCCTCATCCGTGGCTACAGACTAGGTTTTTGTCTCAGTAACAAAACAATGGGCTAGTAAGATGGTTCAGCAGGTAAAAGAACTTGCGGCATAAGCCTGGTTACCTGAGTTTAATAGCTAGAACCCGAAGTGGAAGGAGAGAGTCAGCTTCTTCAGGTTGTCTTCTGACCTCCACACAGGCTCTGCAGCGCGGATGCAGCTGCCTTCATACATGCACACATATCACACACAAATAATAGTAACAATAATTTCAATAAATTTTTAAAGCTTGAAGAATAAGATACAAATATATACTTGTATTTCTATAAATATGTATAAAACAAAGTCCTGTGTTAAATATGTTGCTTAGGCTAATAAAAAGAGAAGGAGTCCCACTCTAGGTAACACTGCAGTCAACTGGGTGCTCCAACCGCTTTCATGAAGGGTGACACCTGATCTGAACTCTGTGGGTGTTCTTAGTCACATGCAAAGGTCATGATTTTTAAAAATTTTATGTTTATGAGTGTGGTACCTGCATGTGTGTAAGTGTACCTGCATCATGCAGTGCCCAGAGAGGTCAGAAGAGGACGTCGGATTCCCTGGAAGTGGAGTTAAAGACGGTTGTTAGCTGCCATGTGGGTTCTGGGATTCGAACTCAGGTCTTCTGCAAGAACATGCAGTGCTCTTAACTGCTGAGCCATCTCTCCAAGGTCACGCCTTTTTAAAAAAAAAAAAAAAAAAAAAAGATAAGACAAGAAAAACCAAACTAAGCCTGGAAGGAGTCTGGGAGGTCAGGTGTACGATGGCTCACAATGAGCCAATCAAAAGCATTAAAGCTTGACAGCCCTTCTGGGAGCACGTCAGTGCCTAGAGAAGAACAGAGGAACCGAAACCGGTGCTCACCACCTGCCTACAGGCCCGCACCTGGAGCCCCTGTCGGACACGCATGCTCTATAGCCTCTTTTTCTTTAGAGCTAATAGTGATTTCCTTAATTCATTGTCTTGTTTCTACATTTCTTTCCGTAGGTCAAAGAAAAAACTCCGAATCAAGATGGCTGGAGGTGGTGGGTGAAGGGAGCACGGGAATAGGCGCATCTGTGTGTTTTGTGAGTCTGGGCTTTTTATCCCCAACCTCTCCCGAGTCCTAACGCTCAAAGCAAAAATCCCGGACTTAGGTCAGGTTCTGTTCTGAAAGCATCGCATCGCATCAGCACGGAATGGCGTTTTAGGACTGTATTCAGACACCGCCATTGTTGCCCGGACTGATGATGTGATATTCGTGCTTCGCACGGATTCATTTCAGACAAAGTGCAAATCTAATAAACTCATCTCAAAAAAAAAAAAAAAGCACCAATGCATTCAATTGCTGATGCCTCAGACAGCCTGATAAATTTGTATACAGCCAAATTCCAAATCCGATGGAGAATTCCAAGACGGCTTTATACGCTGCACGGTTCTCATAAAACCTTATTTGAACATTTGATTCCAGTTTACATTTTATTAGTAAAGTTCTCATTTTTCACTCAGAATGAGGAAGCAGAGGGGAGGAGAAGTCTGCCCCCGAACCTTCAATTTTGTGTCCAAATAACCTACAAGATGGCCACAAAATGGACAATTCCATGACTGCCCCAGAGACAATTACAAAAGAAAAAAACCGTAATCAGGATGCAATGCTGGTTATTTTAAGCCATACAAAAGAGTTCGGCACATAATAGAGTGGCTGTTTCTTGCAGTTCATATGATAAAATTCTCACCAGTCTTAAAATGACAGATGTAATATTACCTTTAATAAGTGTCTACCGATGCATGCAAATTGAATTAGATAGTGGGAGTACAAATTTGTCCGATAATTAAGATAAAATTTCATGTCAGTTCAAACCCTGGTGTATATTAGTAACTCTGTATATTTCTTTGCTCTATTCTCTACCAATTATTTTCAGAGTGGCCTCCTGATGACTGGAATAGTCAGGTTTAAAGGAGTAAGAAACATGGCTCTCAGACCACGTTATGTTCAGTGGCAGAGAATCATAGAGCTGATTACCACTCAGTTTATGCTAAGTTTAAAATACCAAGCACAATTCAAATCACATTGAATAAATTCAGCTATGTATTACCTTAGAGTTTCTGGGGTCTCCCGAGATATTACTGAGTCCTTAAGTTTAACGCTGAGCTAATACCATTTACTAGAAATCAAAACACAAATTTGGAAGTTAATAGCCTTGTTCATTTAGGAAACCTGAGTTTTGAGCGGATTCTTCAGTGCTTTGTTTTAACACTGCAAGAGAAAGGGTAGGATTATATGGGTGTGTGTGCACATCCCTGCCACACACACAGAGCTTAGAAGGCCAACAGAAAGAACAGACAGACACATGCACATGCAGGCACATCCCCTGTGGACACACATGCACAAGGCTGTGCCCACATACACATAGCTTAAAGGGTGAGTATTTTGCATGGCATTCAGCTCCATTTTAATACCCTCCACTGCTGTGATCATCATCCCCCTAGGGAGGCAAATATCCTGAGCATTATTAAAAGTGGGATTATCCAATCTAATACTGAGGAGTTGGGAACCAGCCAAGAGTAGTCATAAGCAGGAGGGAGAAACAAAGAGGACTTATCAGGGCCCAGACCACCGGGTTTGCCATTCCTGAGCTTGTATCTGCTTAGATGTGACTGGCTTCACCTCACAGGTGACCGTCACCTAACCCTTAGATGAATATCCTTAGATGCAGGTGTTTTCAGTGGTGTTGGGACACTACACTGTTACATCCATAAAATGGCCAAGGGAAAGTAATTTCCTTATTGACTTGCTTTAAGGTCCCACTGGGGAGCACCCTGTCCTCTTATTTGGAGCTTTGCTACAATTCAGGTTTTTGCCCTTCTGGTAGGGACATGAGACTCAGCTGGGCCAAGTGGCATGTTAGGTGTTAGAAGATGTGATGGTTTGGATAAGAATGTCCCCTATAGGCTAAAAGATCTAAACACTTGGTCCCCTGTTCGGTGCTGCTGTTTGTGGAGGTTTAGATGTCCGGAGGAAGTACGCTGCTGGAGTCAGGCTTTGAGAGCTTCCAGCCTTCGCTTCCAGCTTTCTGCTTGTTGTGGGACATGAGTTCTTGGCTTTCTGCTCTGGGGCTTCCTGCTGCCACAGTCCCCAGTTCATTCTGGACTCATCCCTCTGGAAGCAGGAGCTCAAGCAAATGCTTCTGTTAGTTGTGTTTGTCATGCTGTTTTATCACAGTAACAGAAAAGTAACTAATGCAAAAGGCAACTGGCAAGACAGGATCTGGAACTAATTCTTTGCACTCTTGTTGGGTTGCTGTTTCCTCTGAATTAAAACTCAGGAAGTAAGTGAAACTTACAGGGCCAGGAAGTAAACAAAATTCACAGGACTCAGGAAGTTCTTGAAGCTTACCAGATTCAGAAGGCTAACCTACTGAAGCAGTAACAATTTCTGAGGAAGGGAGAGATACTCTATCCACTTTAGCAGCACCTACACTCCTGTAAGTAACTTTAAGAAGCTCACTAGACTTGGATAGAATTGTTTCTTTGGTCTATAGTTGGTACCCTATCTGGGATGAATGTTTGTTTGTTCGTGTCTCCCTAGGAAGTCACATATCAGTTCCAAAGAAAGCTCCTCTGGAAACCAGGCCAACATTCAGGTTTGGTTCTTCCACTTGTTAGTTGTATCTGTGGCAGAATTAGATTCAGCCCCAAGGGTCTAAGGCATTAGAGACTGACAACCCAAAGGGCATGTGCCTCTTGAGTGAGAATGACCCCCTACCCAGCTTGACCAGTCACTTCATGAATGAAGGTTACAACATGTGCAACCATCCACCAGTTCACTCACTGAAATAATCTTTGGAGCAGTCAGTAAAGTACTTGACTTGCATACACAAAGGCCTGAAAATAGTCCCCAGAACCCATGTAAACATTGAGTGTCACTCCTCAGGAGCGATCCATCATGGTTTCTGAGGCAGGGTCTCTCACTTTTAACAGGAACTTACTGATTCAGCCAGACTGGCAACCTAGTGAGTCCTATGTATGATCTGCTTACCTTTCCTCTCCCCAGTGAAGCGATTTATAAACACACGTACTACTGTGCTCAGCTTTCTATGTTAGTTCTATGGACTCAAACTCAGGCCCTCACAATTAGGTGGGGCAAGCACTTTACCAACTGTGGGATCTTCCCAACCCTAGTCACTGTTTTTATTGTTACTTATAAACTAAATCTTAACTGAAGTACACTTCTTACTGAGGGAGATACACCAGTGTTCATGATAATACATATGCCATAAGACCCAGGTGGTCTCCTTGAGTGTAATGGAGTCTGTTCAAAAGATTTAGGAGCGTGTGGTGCTGCTGGAAAGGTGCCTAACAGTTATGGTCACCAGAGCTGCAAACACCAGAGACCAGTGCTGGGTTGGTGTCTTGTAAGTCCAGTGACTGAAACCTGCAGATAGTATTTGAATTGTAGGACCTTCAGAATGTGAAAATGAAAGGATTTTATTGAGCCACATGGAAAAGGGAGCTCCCAAGAGTGATAAAAGGGTACTATGATTCGGATCACTGGTCAGTAGTGGTTCCATCCAACAGGCCGGGTCCAGGGGCAGTTTGCTTCTGCCTTGTTCTTACTTGGGCATTTAGAAAAGGATTTTGGAAAGGTGAAAGGGATTGGAAAGGAAAGTCACAAGCTGATAATCAGTGTGGTGTTGGTTATTTGTCTCTGTGATTTTTTTTAAGGAATCAAGATATCTTTAGTTGCAGGTCAGCAAGTGATTGTCAGAAAGCAGAAAACTTCAGGGTTGGGGTCCCAACCTGACAGCCTTTTGGGGTCTAATTTCTGGCCTCAGTAGCTTTTCTCATGTTGTATAGTCTTCATATTAGTAGTATTTTCATAAGGCACAAAGACTACCCTTATTTTGGGGTGGCTCTCAATGCAAGACCTATATATGGAAGCATCTTTCTGATCAGTGTAGATCCTATGTACTTTGGCCCATCAAGTCTTTTTAGCAAGTTCTCTGTATCAGGTGTCATCCTAGATACTAGGAATACCAAGTCTCGGTTTGATAATGAGAAGTCTGGTGATCTAAATTAAAGGTCACAAAGTCAAATGCCATAGAGAGCTGTTGGGAAATCCAGGGGCAAGTGGATGAAGTAGCTTGGGGAGTGGTTGAGACTGAGTGAACTGCAGAACAGGGCCACCTCCTAGAGAATGCAGCTCCCTCTCCGGTCCCCTGAAGCATGTCATAGGGAAGGCAGGTCCAATGTTGCCAGATCTTTTAAGCCAGAAATCCAGATATTAGGTAAAACATCCAAATGCATGAAAGATTATGGAAGAAAAATCGCATATTTCTGTGCTACATTTGACCAAAAGGTAACCATTTTGCCAAACACTTGTGTAATAGTTTGAATGGTGGCTCTCAAAGGACAGGTCTTTGTCCTAACCTTTGTTTCAATTTGTACTAATTTGCTATTCTTTATATGGAGGAAGAATCTTTGTGTCCTACTTAGCTTTGTCCGTCAACTTGATACAACTGAGGGTCCCTTGAGCAGGGGGTATCAACTGAGGGGCTGTTTAAATACATTGGTCTGTGGGAAGGTCTGTGGTGAATTGTCTTGACTATTTATTGATGTAGGGTTCCCAGCCCACAGTGGGCAGCACCAAACTTGGGTAGATAGTCCCAGACTTTAAATGAAAGCTAACTCAGTATGAGCCTGGGAACTAGCCAGCATCCTCCAGTTTCTGTGTCAAGTTTCTGCTTGAGTTCATTCCTTGATTTCCCTCAGGGATGGACTTTGACCTGGGAGTGTAAGCCAAATGAACTCTTTCCTCCCCAAGTAGTTTTTTTCCAAGTGTTTTATCACAACTACATAAACCAAACTAGAACATCATGTATAATTAAGTTAGAGACCTTGAAATGAAATTATCCCAAAAACTTAGGTAGGTGCTAAATACAGTAATTGCCTCCTTACAAGAGATGATAGAGAAACGGCCACAGGAAGGTAGAGGCAGAAATTAGAGTGATGTGGTCCAGGATGACAAAAACATCATCAGCCACCAGAAGCTGAAAAAGATTGGAAAGGCACAAGGATACGTCTGTATCCCCTTCCAACTTTGAGTGTTGCCAGTGAACAGTAATAACCAGTGAAGCCTTTAAGAGTGCATAGCCATAGAGCTTTTTCCTTGTAAATGGGATTTGGTATCTTTAAATGGGCTTGAAGAGATGGCTCAGTCAGCAGAGTGCTTGCCATGAAAGCACAAGGACCTGAGTTCCATCTCCAGAACAAAGGTAAAAAGGTTGGTCTTGGTGCCTCGGGCTTGGAATCCACTGCTGGGGAGGCAGAGACAGGAGGATCCCTAGGACTTGCTGGCCAGTCATGCTTTCTGACTTGGTGAGTTCCAGGTTCAGTGAGAGATGTTGTCTTAAAAAAATAAATAAAGTAAAGAGTGACTAAGCAAGACATTTGGTATTGACACTGTGATCTCCACCCACCCACACGCACACATATAAAAAGAATAAGAGGTGGAATAAGCCTGACAGAGGGTGTGGGCTCTTCTTTCTGCCCTTCTGCCTTCTGTGTGTGAAGATAAAGCAAGAGGGGCCTTAACAGGTGCTAGAACTTAGATTGTGGACTTCGCAGCCTCCAGAGCTGAGAGAGCCATTTCTGTTCTCTGTAAAGTAACCCTGCCTGTGGTATTCTGTTACTCGGGACAATGGGAAAAAAAAAGAATGATTCCCCCATGAAATCTTTATTATTAACGTTTTGTTGTATGTTTGTGGGCATGTGTATGCAAGTGCCCAATCACATGTGGGGAGATTGTTGGGTGTCTTCCTCAGTTGCTCCTCATTTTATGTTTTGAGACAGTGTCTCTCACTGAACTTGGAGCGCACCAGTTTGACTAGTCTGACTGGCCAGCGAGCCTTGCGGGGTACTGCCGTCTCTGCTTCACCAGCACTTGGAAATGCAGTCATGCATCAGGCCTGGCTTTTTCATGTGGGTTCTGGCGGATCAAACTGAGGTTGTCATGCTTGCACAGTGAGTACTTGCCAACTGAGCCATCTCTCCAGCCTGTAAACAACGTTTCTATTGTTCACAAGCCAGGGATGATCGTTTGTGGAAATTTGTTACAGCAGCCCTGATGCATGGACCATCAAGGCAAGCAGAAATGCCACAGGAGGGCAAGGAGAGTCTCCAACTGAGATGGAGGTTAAAGAAGAGTCAGGAGAGGCCTGCTAACAGAGCTGACATTTGAGTCACTCATTTGCTATGGGAAGCTTGTGTGTGTATTGTCAGAGTGGAGCAGGAGATTAAGTGCATTCTAACTAGATAATAATTCAGCACAGAGGATTGTCTCATGAAGTATGAGCTCCCTATCAACTCAGATGTTTAAGTTACACAAGCTGCTTTCTGGGAGGCTCTAAAGACAATTTATTTGCCAGTTTACCATGTTGTACAGAGCAATGGTTGAGGTCCATCCTGAGCTTGAGATATTAAAGGTCCTTATGATATCTCCCCTTGCTGCCTGGGTTGACTCCTATGAGGCAGGCTTGGGAATTGAAGGATCCAGCACCCCAAGTTGAATATAAGTACCATACCTCTACTGTTTCTGACCCACCTATATTCAACAGTATGGAATGTTGAACTTGCTGAAAATAAATGACTGAACACCCTCAGCCTGGGAGCTGAGGACCGAGTCTCATGACCAGTCAGAGTCACCTCCCTATACGAACTGGTTAAAGAACAAAGGAATGAGTTAGAATCACAAAGCTAGAGTACAGAATTCAATTGACCAGAAATTTCTCAGAAGTGGATGTGTCTCAATTTGAAGACTAACTGTAGATTTATTGATTCATTGATCTATTTATATATTTACTATTTAATCTGTGTATATATGTGTGTATGTGTGACTCTGGGTGCATGTGTAAAGGTCAGAGGGCAATCTCAGGCAACTAGCCTCACTTTTCACTTTGTTTGACATAGTGTTTGTTGTGTACATCAGGCTAGCTGGCCCATGAGCTTCTGGGGGTGGATTCTCCTGCCTTCTCTTTTACCTTAAGAGCCCAGTGATTAAGGACATGAGCTACTGAGTCCAGCTTTTTACGAGATCTGGGGACTCTGAACCCTGGTCCTTATACTTGCGAGAAAAGAGCTTTCCCTGACTGAGGTGCCTCTCCAGCCCTAATTGTAGATTTAGAAAAGGACATTGATAAATAAAATTCTAGGTGCTGTTTTGAACTAAAGTTCTTGAAATTCACAGAATTAAGTGGGTGACAATGTCTGACTACAAGCTCTTTCAGGGTTGTATGTTCTTGATCCTTTCACTATGGGCTTATTAGTCCAGCAAAGCCTGTGTATTCCAGAACCAACAGAGATGCCAGGGGAAGAGCAGAGACATAGCATAAAAGTGTGAGGTGTTCCCGGACCAGGGCTTCCCAAGCTTTTCCTCGCAGAACTTCTGTCCTCTCTTAAAAATTACTGAGAGTCCACAGAAGCATTTGTTTAGATGCCTTAGAAACAGTATTTACTTTGTTGATTTTTTTACTTCTTTGTGTACATGTGCGTATGCATATGTGCCTGCTCGTGGGGGTGCATGTGTGTGGGTCCAGGTGCAGTGTTCACTCTCACTGGTCTAGAACTCACCAATTAGGTGAAGTTAGCTGGCCCAAGGATGCCCTGTGTTCACCTCTTGAGCTCAGGGATTATAGGTGGCATTTGCTTGGATGCTGGGGATCTAGACTCCATTCTCAAGCTTGCATGGCAAGTTCTTTATCCTCTGAGCCATATCTCCAGTCCCTGCATTTAAAAAAAATTATTAGGGATCCTCAATTGTTTATGTGACTTATATCCTCATATTTCATCTATTAAATATTAGAAGAGAAAAATTTGAAATATAAGAACATGCCAATACGTAGCTCATCAGCCACCAAAACAAAGACAGCAACGTGGTTTTTTGAGAAAACTCCAGTGCACACCAATTAAAAACTGAGAACATATTGTTATTATAGCATATTAATATTATTGCAAGCATAGTATTGACCTGAATGGATTTTGGGAAACCTTCAGAATGGCAAGGACCAAGCTTTGAGAACTGTTGTCAAAGAGTCAATTTTCCTCTAATATTTAGAGAAAAGTACATTGAAAATAAAAACTACCAAACAAAAAGTACTGAAAAAAACCCCTCAAACATATAGGAAAGAATACATTATTCAATAAGTAAGATAAAGACAGCTGACTGTGCACCAAGAAAAACTGAGGCCAGATTCTGACATCTGTCTATTGGAGTCATAAAGCGTTAAAACATGGAAGTATGTGTAGCTGGAAAATGAACGGCTCAGTGGGTTAGAGGGCTTGTTCTGCAAGCATGAGGACTTGAATTTGAGTCCCCAGCATTCACATAAAAAGCAGGGCATGCTTGCATGAACCCGTAACCCCAGCACTAGGTGAGAGCAGTGGAGAAAGGTGAATCCAGAGTGCTTGATGGCCAGCAAGACTAGCTGACACAGGAAGCTTCCAGTGCAGGCTGCCAATTCTGTAAGAGACCCTGTCTCAAGGCAATAAGGCAGAAAGTTGTAGAGGAACATCATATCTATGTCCTGCTCTGGCCCCTACAAATGTTCTCAGGGCATGGGCACTCACACAGTTAGATGTGTGCAGTACACACACACACACACACACACACACACACACACATCCCACATGCACAAAAGAAAATATGAAAGTATGAAAAGATTGTAGAGTTAACTATTTTCTGTAGTGTTGGTGTCTGAAAAGTCCATCTTTATCTGTTGCATGTAATCCGAGAATTTTACCAAGAAAAGAAGGAATCGTTTAGTCAATACGAAAGTTAGTTTTAATTGTTTACTTGACAAAACCTAGAATCGCCTAAGGAGACTTAATGAAGGATTATCAAGATTAAGTTGATCTGTGGACAAGTTTGTGGCAGATAATCCTAATTATGTTAACTGAGATGGGAAGATCCACCCAGTGTAGGTGACAACCTTCTCTAGGCAGGGAATCTGGAACTGGCCAAGAGTGGAGAAGGTAGCTGAGCACAGGCATACAGGCATTAACTAATTCAGTGCTCTGTGCTTTCGACTGTGGATGTACTATGACCAGCTGCTTTAAGTGCCTGCTTACTTGACTTCCTAGCAATGACAAACTGTAACCTGGAATTTTGAGCCAAATAAAACCTTTCTCCCTTAAGTTGCTTTTGTCATGGGATTTTATCACAGCAACAGGAAATGAAACTGAGACAGCCAATAAGAAGCTGAGTCTCTGAATGGTGGAAGCCACCAAGGGCTTACAAGTTATTTGACCTGCAGAGTTCATTTGCTCCACTGTATAAAGGTCTAGAAGAAAGTCAAATAACTCAGTAGAAGCAGTAAAGAGTATGACGAGAGAATTACAAAAGAAATATAAATGGAAAATGAATATATGAAAATGAACTTATCCTAAGCACTGTCTTTCTTATGCAGTCTGAAGTGACAGTGATGATGCATTTTATGCCTTTCAGATTGCTAAACATACTATTTTTTTTGATGGCGAGTGCATGAAAATGGACATTCTCATGTATTACTGGTGAAGGCAAAAATCAGGGCCCTTTTCACGCCGCAGCTGGGCACACTGATTATAATTTTACTTTGAGAACACACTAGAAGTGCTACCAACACTGTGCGAAATTCAAATAAGATAATGAGCATATGTATACAAGCTTAGGACTGCACCATTGGAAATAAAAATTTAATACCAAAGTGGATACACTGTAAATGGCCATTAATACTGTAGTTTGGTTTCTATTGTTGTGATGAAACTCTCTGACCAAAAGCAACTTAGGAAATGTGTTCATTTTGTCTGACACTTCAGGTCACTGTCCATCACTGAGGGAAACCAGAGTAAGAAATCAAACAGGAATTTGAAAGCAGGCCTGCTTGCTATTACATCCAACATCAACTCTGACCAGGGAATACACAGAGAACGTCACAGATGAAGAAGTACAGCAGGAACCATGAAGATGCTGCTTATTGGCTCAGTTACAGCCTAAAGGTTAGCTACCTCCCTTGTATAGCCCAGGACCACCTGCTCAGGGAGCAGGTGCTGCTCACAGTGGGCCGATCCCTTTCACATCGATTCAACAATCAAGGCAACCCCCACGGAGAAGGCCACAGGCCACTCTGATTTGGGTAGTTCCTCAGTTGAAACTCCCTTCCCAGGTGACTCTAAGATGTGTCAAACTGATAGTTAAAGCTAACTAGAACAGACAATAAAACACTGATTGTACTATAGAGGCTCTATTAATACTAAAAAATGTAGCCATTAATAGAATTAATTCCATTTACTGAGAAAAAAAATACCTATTCCATATGGTAAAAATTCTAAGCCATTTGAAGAATGATAAGGTATATCCTCCTTAAAAGCATACAAGATTTGGGCTAGAGAGATGACTCAGTAATTAAGAGTGCTTTTCTGCTTTTGCAGAGGACCCAAGTTTGGTTCTTAGCACCCATGTCAGGGTGGTTCACTCCCACTTGTAACTACAACTCCAGGGCACTGAAAGCCCTTTTCTGGACTCTGATGGCACCCACATACACACACATGCCTACATAAAAATAAATAAAAACTAATAAACAGAGTTTTTAATATATAAGGTTACCAAGAAATGATAGATAACCCTATGTCTCAGGAATGGGGTAGAAACCGAGTGAGGAAGAATTTTTAATGCAAGTAACTTCAAAAGGAATGGAATTATGAGACACTTCTTTTGTGCATGCTTTCGTATATCATTTTAAGGCAAAATCAGAGTTAAATTCTTGCTTAAAGATTTATTCATTTAGTTTATTCTATGTGCACATGCCCGAGGATTGTATGTGCACCATGTTCTTGCAGGTAGTTGTGAGCCATCATGGGGTTACAGTAACTGACCCCAGGTCCTCTGAAAGAGCAGCAAGCGCTCTTCATCTCTTCGTTTTCCTCCTCCTCTTCTTCCTCCTCTTCTCCTTAAACTTCGTCATCTTCAGGAGTGGATAACTGAAAAGATCCCTTAGTCATTTCCAGAGGAAATTCCTCATTCCTCCTCTCCTTCCTCCTTCCCTCTCCCCACCTCCCTTTCCCCTCCCTCCCCCCACCCTTCCTTTCCCCTCCATCCCTCCTCCCTTCCTTCTCCCTCCGTCCTCCCTCCTCCCTTCCTCCCTCCCCCCTCCACAAAGGTGCCCAATTAATATTAGGTGAATGAATGGATGACTTCCCCCCAGGTTTCAATCATAATTGTTGCTTTATTCTTTGCAGAAAATTAAAAAGTTCTAGCAGTTGTCTGGGGCAGTAGGGCAAGCTGACCAGACCCAGTTAGCTCTTTTGATTTTCATTTCAGTTTGATCAAATAATTCCACAAGGAAACAGTGCAAATTTGAAGATTTGAGCTTAAGGCCCCTAAAGAAATCACTTCTTTATTACATTGCTGGTTAATATTTTCTTTCCATGTGCAGATTGCCTATATAAGCAAAATTATCATTTGCACTGCTTTTCAAGAAAGAGAAATCCTAATATAAGAAACCCAGACTCATAACCATATTCAAATCAAAGTAGATTAAACTGCATATTTAGAGCAAGGTCTACCAAAGTTTCTCATTTTATATTTATGTGTGAACAGATTCACAAATTTATTTCCCCTCATGTAAACCTGTATATTCTTTTTTAAAAAATAAAAATTTGTTTTTATTATTAATTGTGTGTGTGTGTGTGTGTGTGTGTGTGTGTGTGTGTTCACATGTGTACAGATACCCACGGAGTCAAGAAGAGGGTGTCAGATCCCTGGAGCTAGAATTACAGGGGATTACATCCACTCCACATGGATACTTGGAACTCAGCTTGTTCCCTCTGCAAGAGGAGTAAGAGCCCTTGACCATCTTCTCATCCTCACAAAGCTTAACACTTTGTATCTAATTCTTTGTTCAAAAACATTGTTAGTATTTTTCATGTAAGCAGATCCAAACCTTTTGAATAGCCCCCAACTGAACTCTTCTTCTCTCTCTCTCACTCTCCCACTCTCGCTCTTGTGCTCACTCTCCTTCTCTTCCTTTTTTAGGTGGGATCTTTCAGTATCTCTGGTTGGCCTAGAACTTGTTATATAGACCACCGAGATCTGCCTACCTTTGCCTCCCAAGTACACTGCTGAACGTTTAAGATGTTTCCAGATTTTTTTATAATAAATAATATTGGAACTGGCTATAGACTTCAGTAGGTAAAGGTGCTTGCTGAGCAAGCCTGGCAACCTGAATTCAATCCTCAGTATTCCTGTAAAGGTGAAAGGAGAAAACCAACTCCCAAGTTTCCCTCTGACCTCCACAGGTATACAGTGGCACATGCCTCCCACTGCCATGCACACGCAATATAAAAATTATAATAAATAATATTATGTTAAGCCTTCTTATCTTGTCCTATTTGTGAATTAAGTTCTTGTAATTAAAAAAAAAAGTTTTAGGAGTCCAGGTGTGGCAGCACATACCTTTGATCATAGCACTAAAGAAGCAGAGGAAGATGGCTCTTTGTGAGATCAAGGCCAGTCCACTCTACATAGTAAGTTCCAGGCCAGCTAGAGCTATGGCAAGACCCTGTCTCAAAAAAACCAGAACAAAACAAACCCCAAAGATTTAGAAAGAATTTCATGAGCAATATAGTAGTAGCACCTCTCTCTGTATTATAAATAATATTACGGTTAACATTCTTTTTAAAAAAGAGATATTTTATTTGTTTGTTTGTTTATTATTTATTTATTTATGGTCTTTTGAGACAGGGTCTCGTTGTAGCTCTAGCTGGCCTGGAACTCACTCTGTAGACCAGGTGGCCTCAATCTCACAGCAATCTGCCTGCCTCCCAAGTGTTGACATTAAAGGCATGTGCCATCACATCCAGCTCTTATTTTTCTATTTATTTATGTGTTTGTGTGTGTGTATGTATGTCTATCTGTCTGTCTGTCTGCATATGTGTGCAGTTGTTCCCTGAAGCTAGAGTTAGAGGCAGTCATGAGCCATCTAATGTGGGTGCCAGGAACTGAACTTGGATCCTCTGGAAGAGCAAGAAGTGCTCTTAACTGTTGAGACATCACTCCAGTCCCATGATTAACATTCTTATCCTTTACATTTGAAAAGTAAGTGACTTTCAGTTTTTAAAAACTACTACTTCTGAACAATCTACTAAGAACTCCATTAAAGATTTAGGTACATAGTCCTTAGGATAAATTTCTAATGGTTGGGTTATTGGATTGGAGAACAATAGACTTTTTAAAAACTGGTAGCTTATCAAAATGTTTTTCAAAACTATTCTATGAATTTATCTGTCAATCACTAAAACATGAAGATATCTAATTCTTCACATATTTAGGAGCACTGTACATTAGCATTTAAAGTTTCTCCAGTTTGATAACTGAGAATGATACTTAACATTTTTATGGTTTCAAATCCTTTTTCTGACTTACTTGTGGGATTTATATGTATTGTTTAACAGTTTTTCCTTTTTAGTAATCTCTTTATGCTTTGGTATACTTTTTACTTGTTGGAGTACCTTTATACATTTTTAATTTATGGTTTGCTTTGACTTTGAATTTATTTTTGCTTTTAGCTTTCATATTTCTAGTTCTTTCCTCAAAATTTAATTACAGTTTTACATATGTATTTTGTGAACATATGCATGTGCATGTGTGTGAGTGTGTGAGTGTGTGTATGTGTGTGTGTGCAAGTGTGAGGAGGATACTTGTGGGAATCCTTCCTTTCACCCTGTTTCTAATTCCTAGGTGGTTAAATCTCTTGCTTTTATTGGCGTCTGTCTTAAAATATTTTAAAAATTTCTTTTTAGTTTATGTGTATTGCCTGCATGTAAGTGCGTCTGTGCCTGCAATGCTTGCAGAAGCCAGAAGAGGGTGTTGAACCCCTGAAACTGGAGTTACAGAAGATTGTTAGTGGCCATATGGGTGCTGGAAACTGAATTCTGGTTCTCTGAGAAAGCAGTCAGTGCTCTTAACTGCTGAGTCATCTCTCCAACTCCAGACTTAAAAAAAAAACAAGGTTTCATGTACCCTCCTCTGAGGCCCAGCTGACTGTGGAACCCAGGACTTGGTGAAGGCCAGACAAGCCCCCGAGCTACAGCTGCAGCCCCTGCTCATTGTTTTTGGTGTCACATCTCAAAAAGTCCCTCTCCCAAAGTTATCTATGTTTTTATCTCTCAGTAAAATTACTTTTACCATCTTCTACTTTGCACTTGTATTTAAATATTTTTTACATTTTTTCTATTTCTTTGGTGTGTGTGTGTGTGTGTGTGTGTGTGTGTGTGTGTGTACGCGCACACACACAGCAATGTCAGAGAACAACCTATGGGAGTGGGTTCTGTCATTCTACAGTGTGGGTCCTGGGGACTGAACTCAAGTTATCAGTCTTGGTGGCCAGCACTTTTACCAGCTGAGCCATCTGGCCACCCTTATATTTGCATTTGAAGGCCCTTTTATGTTTATAAGATATGAATTGGTACTTTCAACATTTCTCTAAAACATTTATCAAATTTTCCTATCAATGAACACATTGTTCCCATCTTCTTTATCATTTGAACTGAGGAATCAGAGCTATGGGTAACAGTGCTTTCTGCCAACCCTGATCATTACAGTAACAATAAACCCCCTTCTACAGGTGGAGATTCAGTTTTGCCAGCACCACTCGCTGAAGATGCTGTCTTTCCTCCATTGTGTGTTCTTGGTACCTTTGTCAAATATCAGGTGGCTGAAACTGCACTCATGTCTGAGTCTTCTGTTGTGCTCCACTGATCTATGTGTCTGTTTTGTGCCAGTGCCCTGCTGGTCTTATGACTGTAACGCTGTAATCTAATCTGAGACCTGGTATGGTGATTCCCCAGCATTGTTCCTTTTGCCCAAGATTGCTTTGGTTATCTGGGGACTTTTGTGATTCCATATGAAATTTAGGATTTTTTTCCTAGCTCTGTGAAGAATGTCACAGGGATTTTGATAGGCCTTGCATTGAATCTAGAGTTTTTTTTTGATAGGATGATCATTTTCACAATACTAATTCTACCAGCCCATGAGCACAGTAGGGCCTTCCATTTCCAGGTGTCTTCCTCTATTTCTTTCTTTGAAGATTTAAAATTTTCATTGTAGAGATCTTTAATGTCTTTGGATAGGTTTATTTCTGGATTTTTAAAAAAGCAATTGTGAATGGGAGCATTTCCATATTCTTTCTCTGATTGCTTGGTATATAGATAGGCTACAGAGTTTTGAAAGTAGATTTTGTAACCCACTTTACTAAAAGTATTGATCATTTCTTGTAGTTTTCTGGCGGAATTTTTGGGATCTCTTACATATAATTTCATCTTCAAATAGTGATCATTTGACCTCTTCTTTTCTAATGAGTGCTCCTTTAAATTCCTTCTCTTGTCTTACTGCTCTAGTAAGAGTTTCAAGCACTACATCAAAAAGGAGTGGAGATAGTGGATATCCTTGTCTGGCTCCTGATTTTAATAGAAATGCTTCCAGGTTTGCTCTATTTAGAATGATGTGTGGGTTTGTTGTATTTAATTATGTTGAGATCTGTTCCTTGTAGTCCAATTCCTTCTAGGACTTTTAACATGACTCCACGTTGGATTTTGTCAAAGGTCTTTTCTGAATCTATTGAGATGACATGTGATTTTTGCCTTTATATCCATTTATATGATTCATTACGTTTATTGATTTTGTATATTGAACCATCCCTGCATCTCTGGAATAAAGCCGACTTAATCATGGTGGATGACCTTTTTGATGTGTGTCTGTGTGTAGTTTCTGAGTATTTTGTTCAGAATCTTTGTGTCTATAGTCATTAAGGATATGGGCCAAAATAACACAGACTATTGCCCTTGCCCCTGATTGCTTCCCAGAACTTAGATGCAACCTTATTGCTAAAGACAGGACTTAGAGTAATGAACCTGTAACTAACCTGGAAGGCTTCTATCTAAAGTCTAGCTCTCATAGTTCTAGAGGATACCATGCAAGCTGCTAAGGCAGAAAGCCAATCAAGCCATGGTGCAACCCAGCTCTAAAGCTTAATAACCATACTGGTTGGCACAGCAAACCACCTCTCTGGGTGGTACAGTAGTAGCACTTTTATCTAGGGGTTAATCAAGAGCTATCTAACTGGACATAAAGCCCTCTCAGTGTGTGGCACTGTAAACACAGCCAAACACACATGACTGCAGAGGTCACAGACCCTAGAGCAAACCCTCTCTCTGCCATATCGCCAGACAAATGAAGTTCCTCCTGGATGCTAAATATGGACCCTTATATTTAAAGTCAAGTATACCGTACACCACTCATCAAAGAAGTTTCGTTTTGCAACAGATGGAGGCTATTGTAGAATTCCACAACTGGTCATAGAATATATCAGAGAGATACCCAGCCCTAAGTGACACATCTGTAGTGGAGCCTCTATATCTAAGGCTCAAGGAACATAGTGGAACAGGGCATAGAGAATGCTAATATACTCCTCTACCCTCACCAGCAAAGCTTCCTCATACAACAAAGTATGATGCACACAGAAGGCCACAACTGGTTGAGTTTTAGAGAACAAGAGACTGCAGAGAGTGTGTGCATGGATAGGACTTCTATGCTAAAGCTCACCCACCCACAGCTCAGGGAGCACTGCAGAAGAGGGGGCAGAAAGATGGTGAGAGCCAGGGTTTGGGTGTGAACATAAAGAAACAGAC
The DNA here is from genome assembly GCA_035773235.1 of Eospalax fontanierii. NCBI lineage: Eukaryota > Metazoa > Chordata > Mammalia > Rodentia > Spalacidae > Eospalax > Eospalax fontanierii. The sequence goes on from CM069524.1 coordinate 118,356,938, forward strand.
TTTCAGGCCACTGGGAACCTAGTCAGATGAACTTACAACAATGGTGACAGCATGCATAAGACCCATGGGGACTGGATCAGAGAAAAACCCAGCATAGAATGAGGGAAGTGGGCAGTAGGCCCCAACCCTAGCTGAAGAACTATTGGCAACTGATCGCTGCTGGGTGGGAGAGAGTAGATCTTCTTTAAAGGAGTGATCCTAGATAGGCTGACTAGACTACAGTGGGTGAACTTGTACTGAGGGACTTCTGGGTATAAATGATTGACCAGATAGGATTTAATATATATGACAGAATGCATGAAATCCTGTGCAGGGGAGTTATGAGAGGGCATGAATGGGTCTAAATTTGATTAAGATCTAGTACATGAAATGCACAAAAACTTAATAAAGCATTCTTTTAAAAAGCAAAAACAATAAAGGCCCCTTAAGAGAAAACTCTTGGTCAAAAGAATAAAAACCTCTGGCCTGTGTGAAAACAAAACATTCCAGGAGAACCTGGTCAAACATCTGGCTTGGAGACCACCTTAGGGAGGTGAGCTCACCTCAAAATCATGCTGAAAAAGTAGGCAGAGTACCTAGTGCTTTCATGAGGCGTTGAGCTTTGCTGGCATCTTCTCTCCCGGGTGACGTCACCAGCCAGGAAGCACATGGATGCTTCAGAAAAGCATAGCCTTTCCTCTCTGACTTCTTGCCTAAGCATGCTTTCCCTAACACTTTGAGCTGCCCCAACATTTTGGGTTTCTTTACCTTTCCCATCATGTGGCTGTGAGTCTGCCCTGTGTCTAAACTCCAAGCTCCAGGCCAGATTAAACTGCAAAATTTTTTTATCCTCTTCTCCTCTGAGCAGTTGCTGAGATTTGCATTTGCATGCCCTGGGGGTTTTTCTTTTAAACTCTAATAAAATTGTCCTTAAGCTCTCTTTGAGTCCATTCTTAAACTCTTAAATTACTGAGACTAAGAATCCTAAGAGGGGACCATATTTTCACCTGTATCATGATGACTTTGAGTTTGATCACCATAACCCACATGGTAGAAGGAGAGAACCAAACCTTCTCTTGAACTGCCATTTTATCATGTGCTAAATCTTCATATCTTTACTTGTTTTTGTTTCTGACTTCTTTTTGACCCTATTGATTTTCCTGTCCAGGTGCTGTTGCCACACTGTTTTGATTATCATAGGCTTGGAGTGTACTTTCATCTGATGGGCACCTTTTATCACTGTTATTCTATGGAGGTTTCTTCAATTTTTTTTTTCTTGTTTGTTCTTCCAAATGAATCTCAGAATCATTTTGCTAGTTTTACACACACACACACACACACACACACACACACGCACACACAGAAAGAGAGAGAGAGAGAAAGAGAGAGAGAGAGAGAGAGAGAGAGACATATATTAATAGAATTCCATCAAAATTAAGAGTTCATTTGGAGCTAACTGACATCTTAACAGTATTGACTGTTCCCAACCAGGGACTTGACATGACATTTATTCAAGTCTTTTAAAACCCCTTTCAGCATCATTTAGGTCCACTCTCTCCCAGATGACTCCTGACCTGCCAGCAGCCTGCCAAGGATCTGTGAATTACTACGTACTGAAGTCACTTTGGTGACTAGCTAAGTCTTATCAGCTGAGCTCATTCCCCATGGCCTTGGAAATTGGAAAAAATAGATGATAAATAGATAGATAGATGATCGACAGACAGATAGATGGTAGACAGACAGGTGATAAATAGATGATAGATAGATAGATAGATAGATAGATAGATAGATAGATAGATAGATAGGAAGCCAATGGTGTTGTTCATCCTACAAAGCATAAGAACACACTCATGTTATGAAGAGGGAAGCACCCTTTCTTTTAATTCGGGGTACTGATCTGTGGGAAAGACAACCGTATTAATTTCTCACCTTTTCCTCTCTTCCTCTCTCATCTGCATTTCATCCACCCTCCAAAAAAGTCCTTTGCAGTCACATTAAATGGTGACATCCTTCCAAATGAGAATTCTCAGTGACTCTGCCTGGGAGCCAAGACCGGATGTGCCATTATACACTTTAGAATGTCATGTACTATGTCCCCACAGCTGCCGGAATGAAGAGAATTGATGATAAGGACCCAGTTCCTTGCTGAGGAGTGACTCGCTTTGGCTGAGGACGACTGTGCCATTCTCAAAGCTGAGGGAGGGAAAGAGGTGACTGGTGTTCTGAATTAATTCCACAGGGCTGTTTGGGACTCTAAATGACTATTTAATTTCCAAGCAGATAGAGGAAGCAGGCCATACCCCCAATTGAGGGCAGGCCGACAAAAATGGCCAAGCGTGATCTTTAATTTGTCAATAATGATCTTAGGCCATGACCCTTAATAGGACCCTGTCACCGGTGAGGTGATTTATGCCTCCTGCGATGACATCAGTACCAATAGTGCTGATAAAAGAACACTTATATTGGAGCAGCAGGATGATGAATGGAATCCGGGGCTCCTTAGTCATCTCATTACGGCCTCTGCTGTTCACCACGGAGCTAATGTAGCGAGTCATCGTGCGTCTGGGGACTAGTTTGGAGGCTGAATTTAACAGTGAAAGTGCAGGAAATGGACTGTAGCCCTGGGTCACGAGCTGGGGAAGCAGTGCTCTAAGCCTGTATATTTGAGAAGAGGCAATCAAACCCCAAACTGCTACAAGACTGCCACCCAAGAGTGAAGCATGCCCCTATCTCATTGGATGGGCTACTTTCTCAGATGTTTTCAAATGTGACTCCCTAAATTCACTCTGTGTGTGTGTGTACATGTGTGCACATAGAGGCAAGAGGAAGACAGCCGTTGTTTCTCCACCTTATTGCCTTGAGACAGGGTCTCTCACTGAACTTGAAGATTCTGGCCTTGGCTAGATTGGGTATCCAGCAGGTTCACAGGATCTGCTTGTCTCTACCTTCCTAGCACTGGGCTATAGGCATGTGGGGAAATCCCTGGTTTTATGTGGGTACTGGAGGTTTGAACTCAGGTCCTCACACTTCTACAGCAAGCATTCTTACCCATGGAGTCCTCTCCCCAACCTTCTATAATTTCCTTCATCGTCAATGTCATGAGGATCTTTCCCTTGAATATTGCATTCCCACTCAAAGAGCTTTGATACAGGTTTGCATAATCTGTGGCTTCACAATGTACAGTGTGATTCCCCCCCAGACATATGGTACAAAGTGGTCCCCTCCAGACATATAGGCATGAGCCAGAAGTCAGAAAACTGATCCAACACTTACTAGCTATGTGACCTTGAACAAGTCACTTAATATCTCTGACCCTTAATAATTCTGGAGTCTAAGTGGATTTCCAAGAACTCGTACTGCTTCAGAACACAAGCCTTTTGAGAAGTATAGACTGTGAGACTAGGAATACAAACCAGTGACCCAGCCATCACCCTGGAATACAGATTTTAGTGATATCCATGACAGAGGGACCTTGCACCCAGGGAGGGGGGATGTATCCCTGGGGACTAGTCAAATGATTCGTGTGTCACCCATAATTTGGCCAGCCCTTGAGTGCAGCGACTGCCCCAATACAGAAGGGACTAGATGCAGTTTTATTAGTGCAATTTTATTGCCTTCACCAGCTGCAGTCTTTTCTCTATAAAAGGTAATTACTTCCAATAGTAACAAGCTAATTGATTGCTAATTAAATCAATTGGCACACTAACCGCTGTCAGAAAGTGACAGATTAGCGGGTCATGTGACGGCGTGTCGGTAATGAAAACTGGACATGGTCTGAGGGTGATTGACACCTGAGATGAAAAGCGATTCGGGATCTCGGAGGTGGTCAGGGAGAGGGCAGGGTGAACATGATTGATTCAATGGTGACTGTCAGAGAGGAAATGAGAACTGAATGGAATTCAGGGTCTGCCTGAACCGCACCACATGATGCTTCAAGTTTTTTCACATGTAAATAAGGGAGATGGAGACTTCTTGCAAATGAAAACGCCAAAACAGAAAGGATATAAAAGAGGAGGGGTACAGAGAGCATAGAGACAGGCCTTAAAGGAACAGGACTGCCTTTGTTTATTTATACTATCATTTAGAAACTTGTGAAAATATAATAAGCATAATAAACATTGCTCATAATATATCTGTGAATCTTAGCAGCCTGGCTGCCTTGTGCTTATCATCTTTGAATGCCATTTAGAAGGCTGTCCTTTATCAAAGTGTGAAAGTGCTTATTACCTGCATTGGTAAGGCTTCCTAGCCTGAGCAGGGCCACGTTTAGGGGCACGCACGGAAGTATACAGTGACTGCTGCCAGTGTCATAATACATTTCAAAGTAAATGTTGTACTCAGTGTTGGCATTTTGAACTCTCACTGCCCTGTCTGCAGGCAACCCGGGCATCTAAAGTCACTTTGACATGCCCAGCAGGCTCGAGAAATCACTGTGTGACCCATCTGTGGTCAGTGGAAGATCCTGTACCTGTATGGATTGACCTCTTATCCTAATGAGGCCCTTCTTGTTCTGGGCTTTTTAGGTCTCCTGAGTCCCCTATCTCATTGCCCCTCTCTCATGTGCTCTGGGACACATAGGGAAGAGAAGACCCTGGGTAAGGCCTGGCTCTGGCTCTGGATCATCAAGGAAGCAGCCGAATTTCCAGAGGTGTTCCCCCATCTATGAAATGGGTAGAATATTTCTGACTCTCCAGAGCTGTCATGTGAACTGAGATAATGGATTCAGGATACTTCATACACAAAAAGAGCTTGACTAAGGGGGTCAGACGCATTGGTACCAGTAGTGGTTACTCCGTGAAGCATCAGTACAGATGTGGGCTCCACCTGCAGCAGAGAAAGACTAGATTCTAGAGCCAGGCAAGGTGAATGAATAAGAATTCAGAAATCTTCATGTTTTTGGAGAATGTTCACACATAATTGTGATACTGGAAGATATCATTGGTGTGAACGCATCTCCAAGGGGCTGCAGGTTTGTGTGCCAGAGCAAGAAATAGAAACACATAGTTCCAACAAAAGCAGTTCATTAGGAAAAGATGCACTTCCAAGGGAGAGAGCAGGTTGAAGTAGGAAGGAAGTTCAACAGCTCAACACTCCTGCTGTACAGAGTTGAGGCTTTTATGTCAAATAACTGGGGCTTTTGGGCTCATTTGCATTGTGCAGAGCTTTTTTGCCTATATTCCATCAGTAACATGTAGTTCTACGTAGAACTTCATGCATTGCATGTCTCAGAATTTTAAGTCTCTACCCAGATGTATATATCGATTCATTTTGTTCCAACAGTGGCCTGCAGTGTCCAGCTTCATAGCTTTGCTAGTGACATGGAGTTCCCAGACCTAACTATGTAGAGAAACAGAGGAAGAACAGCGAACTCTGCTTCCTCCTTCAAATCTTTTCAAACCCCAGTACACACCTCAGTGCTCCTGAGAGTATCATGGAGAACTCATCTCTTGAAGACCTATTATTTGTCAGCCACACAGATACCTGGGATGAAGTGCATCCTTACAGAGACAGAGCAAGGACCTCCTGCCCCTCACTGAAGGAGGCACATGTTCACTGTTATGTGAATTTTCCCTGGGAAGCTTTGAACAAACTATCAGCCCAGTTAGGACTCCAGAGATCTATACCAAAGATACCACAGAAATCATTCCACCCAAGTGCAGCTTTAAGAGCCAATGAGTTTACTGGGGTTGCTTACAGGAGCATGGGCGAGTCAAGGCAGATGCATCACTGAACAACCACCCCAGCAGGAGGGACAACTCCAGAAAGCTGCATCCCCAGAGCTCCCTGCAGGAGCTGGCAGCTGGGGAGTCTCTGCTAACCAGCTATTACTACTGCTTGTGTATCCTTGAGAAGGTGACTTGAGTCTAGTTTCAGAAATTTACTGCGACTTTTTCATTTTGTTTATTCCTGGGCCTTGTAAGTTTTGCTGACTTCCTGTATCTTAGGAGTCCCCCTCCTCCCTCCAAGAGGAAGTGTTTCAATGGAAGAAACAGCTACAGAACACACATAAACGTCCAGCTCCTGTTCATCTCAGGAAACACTGCACAGACACTCTCCAAAGGTGAGTGGTTTTAGACCTTGTCAGGATGGCCACAACTTTTCAGATTCAGTCAGAGACCTTAAAAAGTAGAGATACAAATTCATATACTACTCATAATAACTTGACCCAATGTTTCTCAACCTTCACTCCCCAGGGGAACCAAAAAACAGATGCCTGGGTCCCTGTCTGGGTATCCTGATTTCAGCGTCTGGGGCCTTTATGGGTGTTTACTTGTTTCAAAGGTCCATCTGAAGTGAGATTGAAGATAGCTCAATGGCTAAAGGCGCTTGCTGTCAAGCCTGATGACTTGAGTTCAATCCTCTGACAGCCACATGCATGCTACAATATACTACACACAAATAAAAAAAATTAATTTTTAAAATTTAAATACAGTGAGAATGGTGATCAGCTTGTCTAGTGCAAGAGAGTGCCCAAGGAGTAGACAGAATGCTTCAAAGAAAAGAAGAGCAAACAGAAACCCCTGGATTCCTGCAAGGAGAAATAATCAAAAAGAGGGTTTCCGGTGAGATGGCAAGATGGTTCAGTGGGTAAGAGTATTTCCTCCAAGCCTGGTGACCTGAATTCAATCCCCAGAACTCATATAGGGGACACACAGAACAAGGGCTTTCTGGAGAGCCACCATATTATGTTGTGCTCCAGACCTTGCTGCCAGACATGGGGTAATGCTTGAAGACTGTTATGGTTTGGAGACAAGGTGTGCCCCTCAAGGGCTTATATGTTGAAGGCATGGTCCCCAGAGAAATATTTGCAGATGGACTTTGGGAAAGTAACTGGATTGTGAGGGATCTCCACTAATCAATGGATGAATCCACTGATGGATCATAATATGATGACATGATTAGAGGTGGAAGCTAGGTTGTGTTTAGCTGGAGGAAGCAGGCAGCATGCTTTTCAAGGTTAGCTTTATTTCTAGTCCTTCCTGCTTTCTCTGCTTCCTGACTGCCATAAATGAGCAACTTTTCTCTGTCATGCATGTCCTCCATGATGTTTCTGCCTCAACACCCTGCTTATTGCAATGGAGCCAGTCCACTGAGGATAGACACTGTGAGCCCAAACAAATCCTTGTCCTTTAAATTGCTTTCTCGTGTATTTTAACACAGTGATGAGCAGGAAATTAACCTAGAGATGTTTGACAGTGTTAACTTTCCTCATTTGTCCTTTATCCTCAAAGTCATGGCACCCCACAGAAACCATGGATGGAGGGTATTCCCCTTCCTCACAGGTCCCTCTACCTTGTCATATGCACACAATAGTGGGGTGGTCCAGTGGTGAACTCCCATACATTTAGAATCTCGCCTCTCATTTGAAGGCTGTGGCATCTTTAGCAGGTGGATGTGTCATGTTTACAAAGACAAAATAGTCTTTAGCCAACATCATGAATGTCAGGACCCTTTTTGGGTCAAGTTCATCGCTTACCAGGAAACAATCAGTTCTTTTCTGTCCACCCTATCTGGGGTTACTCAAGAATTGTTATTGTTTAACACCATCTGGCCACCAAACTCATCCAGTCACCTAAAGTTTTCTGAAATCAGAGGACCATTATTCTTCCAGACTTAAATATTCTTCTTAGTAGATGGAGCGGGTTCAGTTACAGAAGCTATATGCTATAATGGTTAAAGACAGACACTGGAGCTGTGTTGCTGAGGTTCAAATCACGGTTCTGTGACTGTCAGCATGTGACTATGGACAAAATACTGAAGTCCTTGGTGCCTAGTTCTTCCTCTGTAAAGGGGATATAGTTATCTAAATATCACATAGACCTGCTGTGAGAAACCATTAATCTGATCTGTTTAAGCATAGAGGACTGGGGAGATGAGGAAGATATCTCAGGTAACAAAGTGCTTCCCTTACACACATGAGCACCTGAATTCAATTCCCAAAATCCACATAAATAAAAACTGGGCATAGTGGCACCTGTTTGTAACTCTAGTGCCATAGAGGAGACAGGCAGATCCCTGAGACTTATTAGCCTAATTGAATTGGTGAGCCACAGATCCCAAGGAGAGATTCAGTCATTTCCTTGCCCCCCGAAGATGGGCAGTATCTGAGAAATGTCACTGAGGTTCTCCTCTGATCACCACATGCACACACACATGCACACACCTACAAACACATGAATATTCACACACAAGCACAAATAACATACATATACACACACATACACACTTGCAGAAAGAGCAGACTTAATTACTATAACGTTATAAAAAGCACCAGGCAGAGAACATTCTGAGAGACCCTCTAAACATGGAGGATTTCCTATCATTTGAGTGAGTAGATTATGTTTTCCAAAAATCCTTGGAGAAATAAGCACACACCAAATGAATCCCTAAAACTAGTAGTTTCTGTTGTTCTTGGAAAGTCCGAATTGGACAACTTCAGGTAAAGAATTTAGCTTTTCTGTTTAATTATTTGTTCTTTAACTCAAGGAAGCAATCAATTTCAGCCTAGACCACATAGTGTCTGATTGACAAGGAGCAATACAAAGGCGAGGATCAACAGAACCAGCTTGACAAAAGACTGCAACACAACCCTGGATAATCTTCGAGTCACATTTGACCAAGGACCCATCAATTGCTGAAATGATGGAGATAATCATTGCAGCAATGAGCTGGGCATTGTGCTAGACACTCGCTTATCCCTGATAATACCACCTGGGTCGATGTTGTCAGATCCATTTCAGAGACAGGCTTAGAGAAATTAACTGACTTGTCCCCAGTCATGTGACTAGAAAGATTGTCTGACTTGATAGACTGAACTACTCAAAAAAAAAACAAAAAAACTGAATGGTATTCTCAGATCTCAGGTAAATGATATTTATACTTATAATAGTCATATGATCAACTTTATCGCCAGTGATTATGTAACTGGGAACTTCAGCCTATCTAAAATGATACATGAAACAGTTACAACCCATTTCAGGTTAGCATCAGTGAATCTCTGATTAAGAAAAATAGTAAGTCACATTTATTGCCAGCTTCTTCCGCTTATTCTAAATGCAACTGGACACATGCTAGCTTCTTTTCCAGAAGAGGATGTGAAATCCTTAAAGGATGTTCATTCTGCTTAGCTTTCCTATCATGGCTATATCCCATATGACAGGATGATAGGAGATACAAGCAAACAAAAATAATGAGTGAGGTAGGAAATAAATTCATAACATAACATGAAATAAATATCATCACCATAATCTTAATTTCTACAGTTTGTCATGTTGTACCTGGCATCTCTCTTTCTATCTATCCATCTATCTTTTATGTATCTATTATATATCATCTATCTATCAATATGTATCTATCTAATCTGCCTACCTAGTCATCTACCTACCTATGTATCATTTATGTATCTATCTTCTATCAATATGTATCTGTCTAATCTACCTACTTAGTCATCTATGTATCGATATATCTATCTATGTGTCTATCTATGTATCTATCTACCTAACATCTATGGAGACAAGTTCTTACTACACAGCACAAGATTGTCTGGAACTTAGTATACAACCCAAACCCGGCCTCAAATTCATGATCCTCCTGCCTCTGTGTTCAGAGTACTTAGATTATGAGTGTGAGCTACCATGTCAAGATTTGTAGCTGATCTTTAAATTATCTTGCTTTCCTCTTAATTGACCTCCAGTGCAATGAAATCCTTGTTGTGTCTCCTGGTGGGAGCCCTTTTCTTTTGAAACTAAGATCTTTATACCAGGAGAGCGTAAGATCATAGGAGCAAAACCCAAATTTCTGTTGGTGAGTCAGTAAAGGTGAGGAAAGTGAAACTATCCCCATTTTGGCTTCTTGTCTCTTGGACCTATTCATTCTTGCTATGAAAGTATGGATGCTAACTTAGAGCTCATCCAGCTTCCTGAATAAGATTGCCCAAAGCTCCTTTTTATAGCCCCATAGCTGACACTGTTGATATGTAATTTATACGGTTATTCTTCCACTTTATCAAACTATTTTCAGTATGGTGAGAAACTTGGTAAAGTTGGTGAATTTCATGAGATCAGGCCAGTTTCTGCCTTTCATTTCCTGTGAATTGAATTCTTTGATCAGAAGCAACTCATGATTATATACATGATGGTTGACATTGATTGCCAATTTGACAGGACCTAAAATCACGCAAAAGACAAGGCTCTGCGTATGCCTGTGAGGGGATTACTTTCATTAGGTAAATTAAGGGGAGGACATCGCCTTAAACATGGACTGTGCCATCCCATGGGCTGGGGACTTGAACTGAATACAAAGGAGAAATGGAGCTAAGCACGAACATTCATCATTCTGTGCTTCCTGACTGTGGATGTAATTTGTCATCCTCAAGCTCCTGCCACTAGGCCTTCCCAATCATAATCCACTGTACCCTGGAACTGTGAACCAAAATAAGCCCTTCCTTTCTCGTGTAGCTTTGGTTATATTTGATCACAGTAATATAATAGTGTCTAAGACAATGGTGGAGGCTTTGTGCTAATTCATGGAGACAGACTGGGAGGAATTACTGCAGGCAGAGTAGGAGTAAGTTATAATTAGAGCAAAATTCTACCCTCTCCATTTTTGAAATGAGTCCATGTGTTCCAGCTATGACTAGGCAGTGAGGGGACGGGGTCATCTGATGGTTCAGCGCTGGTTTTTGCTGATGGCAGATGGAGTACTGGGCATTAGCCATGGTCAGATTGCCCTTGGAAAGTGGAAGTCTATATTGTTGAGCCTCGGCATGACTGCCATCCATCTCTTTTACTATGGCCACTGTGCTCATGAGCTCATTGGATAATGGAAAAAGTGGCTGGGGAGCAAAGTTGACTGGTTCCCACAGAGGAAGTTATTCCATCCACTTGATTATTAAAATCCTTTGCTGAGGTCACTAAACATTCACATGAGACATAGATTCTTTTTTAAAGATTTATTTTATTTTTAAATTATGTGTAGATGGGTGGGGCATGTCCATGTGAGTAAAGGTGCCTATGGAGGCCAGAAGAAGGCAACAGATTCCCTGGAACTGGAGTTACATTCAGTTGTTGGGAATCAAACTCAGGTCCCCTGCAAGAACAGAACATGCTCTTAACCACTGAGCCATCTCTCCAGCTCCAAGATACATATTCTTACTCTTTATCTTTTCGGGGAAGTCAAATCATGCTTTTACCTCAGGCTTTATCACCGGCTCTCAATCAGGTGTTTGCCACATTGCTCATCACCCAGCCACTCTAAAAAGAAGTAGAACATAAGGTATGCATTTTTTTTCTTTCCATGGTCAACTGCCCATCAAAATCCTCCATGAAACTCTTCATGCAAGCTAGACTGGAGTTAATACAGTAAGAACTACGGCATAGACATTTGGGCCATCTCCTCTGCCAACTTGCTTGTGCCTTCATGACCTGCTTGCATCCCATCTCACACTAGCACTTCCACTCCATAATCTAGTGTTTCTGAGAATGACCAACTTTATGATTTAGTTGTTGTGGTGGTTTGAATGAAGAATGTCATTCAAACATAGGCTTGTATATCTGAAAACTTGGTCCCCAACCCCAGTTGGCAGCATGGTTTGGGGAGGTTATGGAACCTTTAGGAGGTCGACCCTTGCTGGAGGAAGCATGTCACTGGGGGCAAGTTTTGAGGATTATAGCCTGGCCTACTTCCTGCTCACTCTCTCTGCTTATTGTGTGTAGGTAAAACTGATCTCTCTGCTTCCTGTTCCTGCCACCAGGCCATGATTTTCCCACCATTGTGAACTCTATTCTTCTGGACTCATCAGCTAAAATAAACTCTTTTGTTTTCCAGAATTGGTCATGGTATTTTATTGTGGCAACAGAAAAATAATTAATATAGAGAGTCAGTTCAAGTCACTTTATATCTCATGGTTCATGGTTAACTATCCTATCTTCCGTAAGACTCCAGTAGCAAAACAAAGGATGCTCATCAAGGGGGGAGCAGCTATCTGCTTAGGAAAGCAAGACTTTGCTTCTATATCCTAAAAAATCTATGCTGTGGTTCTCCCACACTATTTTCTGTAATCAACACTCCAACTTCTGGATCAATGAGTAGAATAGTTTGCATAATAGCATTCAGCTGCTGAAGAGCCTTCTTTTGCTACAGACCTTACAAATAACTGGCGTCTTTTCAAGATATTTGTAACATGAGTTAGAGCACACCCACATTGGGAATGTACTACCTCTGAAACTCTTGCTATGGAATACTTCACTGAAATGTACATATTGAAGATCTCAAAATATATGCCTCTGTTTCAGTTATAGGAGAAGCCAGATGCAGTAACTTATGCTTCATCTTAAAAGGGTAATTTGACCATATTCTAAGCTTCTTAAAGTATATACATATGCAATATAAAAAGAAATTAAAGGAGTTATCCTATAACAGGGGGACACTAACCCTACAAGATACCACAGGCTAGGAAATTAAGAAGCCCAGTGACAAGAATAGCCTCCCTCTTTGGAAGTTGACTGTGGGGGTCAGGTGTATTCCATAGACCCTCAGATAATACTGGTCCTTGTCCCTGTCTTACCCACTAGAACTTGACAGTAAGACCCTATTGCTAATACACTACATGAACTGTAGAACAAACAAGGAGAAATCAAACTGATATTGGCCTCAGAGTTTCATCTCACCTCAAAGCTTCATCCCAATTGACTAGCTTTCATTGTACTGAAAGGTATGGTGCTTGCTACCAGGATAACTAAGAATTCTGCAAGCTATAAAAACAACTGATGTGGCAGGATATGCTCACTGACACCGTAGTGGCTCAAATGTTATATGAGTAACAAACTACTTTCTGATCAGATTTAAGACCCGCTTCACAAGATGGGACTCATACCTGACACTGATATCAGGACCAGGAACCTGCAACTAGGTTGCAGACCGTAGGGGAGAGCCATTGCTATTTCTGCCAAGGGAACCAGTTCTGGTAGCTTCCATTTGGCTTGTTGTAGGATAGTCTTTATTTCACAGATCCATTAATAAGTCTTGGCTTCTGTTTGTTGGTCCTGAGATCCCCATTAGGTACATTTCAATTAGGGATTCTATGACTGGAAGGATAACCACAGGATGGTCTCAGGGAATGATTGGAGCCACTGAAGGATGGAACTGAACTCATTAATCACCTGACTTCCACAAGCCCCTCGTCTGCATCTGTTTGTGCTTCTGTAACAAAGTTGCTGAGTTTGCATAACTTGTAAGCAACATAATTTTATTTCTCATAGTTCCATAAATTGAGAAGTCCAAGGTCAAGGTGCCAAGAGGTTTGGAGTCTGCTGAGAGCCTAATCCTTGCTCCTGAGTCGATGCCTTGTTGCCCTGCCCTCACATGGCAGAAGAGATACAAGTGCAATCAAGTGAAGACCCAAGACAGCTCAGCAGGTCAAAACACTTGTCATCTAACCTGATGATTTTAATTCCGTCCTGGAACCCATAGGATGGAAGGAGAGAAATGACTCCCACAAATTGTGGCTTCCATGAGTGCACCATGGTATACACACACACACACACACACACACACACAAATAGATGGTAGATAGATAGATATAGATTATAGACAAACAAATGAACAAATAAATAAATGTAAAGAAAAAAATTCAAATCCTTCTTTCAGCTTTGCTGTCAGGTCGCGAATCCCACAAGACTTGTATTCTGAGGACTTTGTCGTCTTCTAAGAGCCCTACCTTTTGATACTACCACTAAATTCCAACATGAATTCTGCAGAGGACACACATTCACCCCATAGTGCCCAGACTTCTACTGATGGACCCAGAGGTATGTTACCATGGGACATAGTCTGAGAAGCCTACACTGAGAAGCAAGGCCACACTCAGGAGATCATAACCAGGACAGGTAGAATAACTCGGGAGGGAGAATGTGAGGTGTAGCAGATTCAGAATAGGAGCCACATATTGGCAATCTGATGAATGCAATGTACCAGAGTAAGGGATCAAGCTCTGACTCTGAAGATGGAGGCTGTAGTCAACATTATTTTAGCTCAATGTGCAACTGGGATGTAACAGAGAGCACATTTGGAAAGAACTAACAGGACTGGGCTATTTCATTTGTCTATATGATCTATTCTTCTTTCTTTACGATGATCTATAGCATTCTTCCAAGACTCTGGTTTTGTCTTGGTCATCTTCCTGTAACCTTGACCTGTGCAGTCCCTTGTCCATTGGATCCATTTTCCCATAGTCCACCATTCTGTTGACCTCCACACAGCAACAGAAGGATCAGACACCATTAAGGTCTATCATAACCAACTAGTGACCCCTTGACTATTTAGGCCTTTAATTTTTTTAGGATAAAGGAAAAAACCCACAAAACTTTTCTTTATTGTCTCTTTTCTAACTTATAATATAATTAAAAAAAACTAACCCTCAAGCCTAGGTAGATAACTCAGCCCATAAAATGATTGTCACACAAACATGAGGCCCTGAATTTGGATCCCCAGCATCCACCTTAGAAGACGTGCCTGGTAACAAGCACTTGCACTTGTAGTCACAGTGCTGTGGTGACAGGTAGATCCTTGGAACTTTCTGGTTTGTCAGCTTAGTGGAACTGGTAAACTCCAGGTTCAGTGAGAAACCCTGTCTCCAAAAGCAAGGTAAAGAGCAATTGACCAGACACCTGACATCAACTTCTGGAGCGCACACACACACACACACACACACACACACACACACACACAGACACACACACACCCCTAAATCTTCAAGCTTCTAGAGCATCTTTTAGCAACCCTGGGGCTGCAGCTACTTTCTGTGCTTCCTTCACTCACTTTGGTGCCTGCACTCTAATGGACTGTCTGCCAGGGATGGGATTTCCAGGGCATCATGCTACACTTTTGTTTATTTGTAGTTCCTTGACCTAAGTTGGAACTTCTAACTTCAAGGATAAGTCAAGTGTCAAATATGGCCTTTCCCAAGTCTTGCTTACAGAAGGCCCAGTGACTGGTAACACTGACCTTGAGCCAAATGCAGAAGGCAGCTGCAGATGGTGCTATAGAGAGATAGTATGTGAACGGTGCCTCCTGCTAATCATAGACTCCCAGGCCCAGCCAAGCCACCAGACTCCTGGATGGGAGTCAAGGCCCCAGCCTTCCCCCATGTGGGACGGCATCCAGATACCTTAGGAGACTGTCTGGCAACCTGTCCCCCCAGCATGAGGTGCCTCCTTCTCTGGCCTTGAAGCCAGTCAGCACCTGAGGGAAGAATGTCTGGCAGAATTAAGGTCTGAGGCTTTGTTTGCCTGTTCACAGCTTTCAAGATAACTCACTTTGTGTTCTTACATCTGCTTTCTGACGCTGTAGCTGTTTGGTCAGTCTGTCACCTGACTCTGAAATTCAGTATCACAATATCCCACTGGAAGAAATGAGTTCAAGGTTATTTTTGCTCTATTAAAAACATGGGATGAAGTTTTTCTAGATGAATGGTCAAGTCCTGTGCTTTGATAATCAACTCGGCATCACCAAGTTCATCTATGAAAATTATGGAGCTTAACCAATGGTCACATATAAAGAGAAGACACTCCTTCTGCATACTGAGGAGCTGAAGGAGAACCTCTGGGTTTCCTTAAAACCAATTTGGGCAGGCTAGACTATACCGAGCTCATAGTCAAATGAGGCTCCCATATTCCTAGCCCTGTAGACCCACCAATGTGAATGTGGAACCTGGAAAACACTCCATGCCTTCTGTATTAGTTCTATTTCATTGAGGGAACAGAACGCATAGAATGAATACACGTTAGATTGGCTTACATAGGGGTCTGGTTAGCTCAATCATAGCTGCCTACATGTTGGAGAGTCAGGGAAGCCAGTAGCAGCTCAATTCAAGAAGCTGGAAACCCAGGCAGTCCCAATCTCATGCCGGAGGCCTGGAAGTACCCTGGTGGGGGGTGAGGGGAGCCACATTGAAAAGCTGAAGAACCCGGGGGTCTGCTGCCCCTGCCAATGACAGTGACTGGCACCCTCACTCAGGAGGAAACGGAGCTTAGATGCACCCACTTGGATTTCTTTTCTCCCATTGGGAGCCCAGGCCATTAGATTATGCCAACTCAGGTTGGGTCTTTCTCCCCAGTTACCATCCTGAAAGTCAGTCCCCTCTGGAAACACCTCCCAGACAGGCTCAAACTTGCTTTAGTATCCCCGGACATTTCTCAGTTCAGTCAAATTGACAAGGAAGACCAAGCATCTCACATTCACCATAGACATTACCAAGCATCACCTGGTCTCATAAAAGCCACAACAAATAATCTCCCATGCATCTAAGTATGAGCAATGTTGCATCCATTCTAAAACCACAAAATAACAAACAACTGTTCAGAAGGATGCTTTCATTTTATTATTTACATTGATAAATATATACAACACATCTTAATCACATCCACTCTATCCCTCTAACCCTCCCTTGTTCCCCCAATATATCTCTCTTCCAGCTTCATGTCCTCTTTTATTTTCTTTTTGGTCTTTTAGAGACAGGGTCTCCCTGTAGCCCCAGCTGACCTGGAACTTACTATGTAGTTCAGGCTGGTCTTGAACTCACAGAGATCTGCCTGCCTCTGCCTCCTGAGTGCTGGGATTAATGGCGTGTACCACTACACCCAGCTTCATGTCCTCTTTTAAAACCCATCGACTCCCATTATTGATGCCCATAAGGACATGGGGTGGGGTCATTCATTGGCACATGGGCAACCTGCTAGTGGACACCTCTTAAAGAAAAGTGACTCTCCTTCCTAGCGACCATCAACTGCCAATAACTCCTCAGCTATGGGTGGGGACTTGGGAGCCATTCATCACTCCATGCTGATATTTTTCAGGTAAAGAGAGTTATTCCAAGTTCATGTGTGCAACAGCCATGTCATGTCCAGGAGACAACAATTCATAACACGCCTCTTCTGTTATATTGTTTCTACCCCCTTCTTAGATGTTCAGGAAACAGCATACACTAAAACCTTAAAGTGTATGCCAACAGTAAGGCATGTTTTAATCTCTCAAAAAGTGACAATTTAAAACATTACCTTTTAAAGAAAAACAGTATCTGAAAAATTTATCCCTACATATTTTATAGTGAATTGTTGGTTAAAAGCAACTTATTGTTAGGAAACATTTATTAAATATGATGGTTAAGGATTTGGAATAAGTAGCCTTTAGCTCTTGGGTAATAATTGTCTCTTACAGTCATTCTGGAGCAATGCATAAGATCACACAATCAGTGCAGGGAGTAGTTCTTCTATCTCTAGATAGGTAACTGTCCAGTTCATTCCAAAGTCAGATTTAATTCCTGAGATTACTGTCACAACTAAAGGTGTTGAGGGTTGGAAGAAGCCTCAATTGGTCAAGTGGTTGTTGAACAAGCATGAGAACTTAAGTTTGACCCTCAACACCCTTGTAAAAGTCAAGCACAATGGTGCACATCTGTAATCCCAGCACTGGGAAGGCAGAGACAGGCAGATCCCTGGAACTCTCTGATCAGCCAGTCTAGGCAAATTGGCCATCTCTGGGTTCATGTCCCCCCAAAAAAGATGGAGAGAGATTGAGGAAGGTGCCAGACATCAACTTCTGCCCCCTCCAGCATACACACGCACACATGAGTACACAAACGTGTGTGCACACACGAACACCAAAATAAAATAAAGGTGTTGATACCCTGAGAGATAATGATTTTTCTCTTATTTATAGTATCTCTTCTTTTGATTTCTTTTTTGTTTCATCTGATAGACTTTCCAGAACAATATTAAATAATAGTGTTATTAGCAGTTACCTAGTTTTAATGGAAATGTTTCTGGTGGTCAGTCATCAAACATATATTAGTGCTTGGTTTGAGCAACATTTTCTCTGCCATTTTGTAGAATACCTGCCCACTTATAGTTTATTAATACAATTTTAAAGAAACAGAATTGCAATCCGTGCTTCTTTGCATGGATGGGATCATGTAATCATATAACTGTGAACCTTTCTTATTTGACTTATTAGTGCCATATATAATCAATCTGAATATTAGATTGCAATTAGAATTTGTCATTTTAGAAGTGAATGCTTTGCTTGGTGATTACCTAGAGTAAGTTTCTAACCACAGGCAGCCTGTCTCCATATGCCAACATGTGGTCAGTGTCTCAGGGATCAGAGACTAATTATAACAGTGCCAGCCCAGCTTGGGTACCATTAGGAGGTCAGACCTGCCAGAAGAAATCAATTATAGGATATGAACCTGTTTGGATGTGCTTCAGGCCACTGCCCTCTCTGAGGTCCAAGTTCATGGACGCCAGAACCTGTCATTCTCCCTTTACTTGGGCCTGACCTTCCCTTCCGCCTGACTTTGCCTTCCTGCTCTGTACACAGAATTGATGATGAGACACAGGGAGGAGGTGGAGATGACAACTTCTCTTTATGGAGATGTAGGCTTCGGCCAAGAGAGCAGATTGCAGACAAATCCAATTATCCCCCAACAGAAAGCAGTGCACACATGCACATTTGCACATGTGTTCTAGGAGAGCACATGAATTCTCATACATGCAGGTACTTCTGCCATGTATATTGGACATAGTGACTGTTCCCTCTGGGTGTGTTGCATGCAAGAGTGGTTGAGTATGTGACCCTGTATGTCCACTGGTTTTCAAATATACATAGGTGCAGGGTCAAGCAGGAGCAAGCCATCCACACACCTCCACACACACACTATGGTCCTCTCAAAACTTTTAGAAGCATCAGTGACAGCTTGGTTGCAGATCTGAAGCTTTCAACCTAAAGGATCAAAAATCTCAATGTAGGATCTTGGGAGATGGCTCATTAGGTAAGAGCATTAGTTGCACAGGCCTGAGGGCCTGAGTTTGAATCCCCAGCACCCATGTAAAAAGCTGGGTGTGGCTATCTGTGCCTGCAACCCCAACTATATGGGGAGTAGAGACAGGAGAATTGCTGGGGATTGCTGGCTGCTGGTCTAACTCTAGGTTCAGTGAGAGACCTTGTTTCAAGAGAATGAGGCAGAGAGTGATAGAGCAGGACACCTGATGTCCTCCTCTGGCCTGAGCACACAAGCACGTGGATCCCAGTACATATGCACACATATTTGTATACACATGTACATATGCACCACACATATACCCAAAAAATGTAAAAAAATAACTCAAAGTGCCACAGGTCATTATATCTATCTATCTAGCTAGCTAGCTAGCTAGCTATCATCTATCTATCTATCTATCATCTATCTATCTATCATCTATGTATCATCTATTTATGTATCAGTCTATCTTCTATGATCTATCATTAATATCTATCCTTTATCACGTATATCTATCATCTAACATCTCTACCTGTCATCCCTCTATCTGCTTGTTGTCTCGTTGTTTTCTAGTCAGGGGGAGTTTCTGAAGACTTCCCTAGACTTGCTTAAGAGCAAAGAAGAGAAACAATGGTCAGCAAACTTCCTGACATTAGGACAGTGCTCTCCCTGAAGCAGGAGATGGAATTACACCACAGCAGGGAGATCTCTCTCCCGATGGAGTCAGGGCTAAGGCACTGATGCAGGAGAGTCAAGTACAAGGATCGGAACAGCCTGCGTGCCTTCTGCACCAGTGAGTGAACTTCTGCACTAGCAGCACACGTGGCAACAGGAGGTTGGGATGCAGCAGACACATTTGTGAGCTGGGCACTGCGGGGATCTCATGAAATCACACCGCCAGGACAGCTGCCTTTCGTAGACACATGGAAGGCAGTGGCAGCTGGTCTGCCTAGATCTCATTATTTCTTCACTCCTGAGACCTATGTGCGGAGGCTGTTGAGGTGAGACGCAAGTCTCATGCATGCAGCGAGTAAAAAAGTTCAAAGGGACACCTTGCTTTCCTCTGTTCTTTTCCATTCCCCTCCTCCAGTGCCAGAGAAAGTGAGGACAAACAACTGCTTGGAAACAGATTTATTAGTCCTTGGCTATCTCTTATCACCCACTCACTGCACCCCAACCAAAGAGCCAGGGGGATGGCGCGCGCACGCGTGTGTGTGTGTATGTGTGTGTGTGTGTGTGTGTTGTAAGAATGTATATTGTCTGTGTAGATGTGTTCATGTGAATGAATGAATGTGGTTGTATCTGTAAGTGTGTGAATCCATGAATGTATATATATATCTACCCATGTGTGTCTGAATCTTCTGTGTATGTATATCTACGGGTACATAGTTATATGATGTATGAATGTGTATGTATGAACATACGTGTGTGGGGGCCTGTGTGAATTTATATGTAAATGCTTGTACGTATGTGTGCCTTTGCAAGTGTGGGAGTTTGTGAGAGTGTATGCATATGCATGTATGCATAAGTATGTGTATGTGTGTTTATGCATATGTGTGTGTCTGTAAGTGTGTATGTATATGCATATATGCATAGGTATGTGAATGCAAATCTGTGTACATGTACACATGTCTTACGTATATACATGTATGCATAATTATGCTTATTTCTACCTATGCACATGTGTGTCTGTATTAGTGTGTATGTATATGCATATATAGGTGTGAATATGTGTGTATATGCACAGGTGTGTAAGTGTACCTATGCATGTGTATGTTTGAGTATTATGTACATACAAGCATACATAGGTGTGTGTATGTGTACTAGTGCATGAATGTATGACTCTGTGTGTGAGCGTGTAGGTATATATGTACAAATATGGGTGCCTATGCATATGTGTTCAGTCTGTTTGTAAGTAAATATGTGTGTATGCATAGGTGATTGATTGTGTCTGCATGCCTAAATATATGTGTCCAGTGTATGTGAATGTACATGATGTATATATAGACAAGTGTGAATACGTGTATGAGTGTGCTTATGAGAATCTGCTGATCAAGTCCTCATTTGGTTTTACACAAAGCACAGGGTACAGAAACCTTGGAAAGAGAAACTCCCTGAATAAAAATCAATCTAAGTAAAGAGATTTTAGTTTTTAAGTTACTAATAAATATAAATTAAATTGCTAATGAGATATAATGAATATACTATATATAAATTTTCATGTTTGAAATGTAAAAAGTTCAATGATCCTTTTTAGGTTTTATTTATATATTTGTTTGTTTATTGCTTTAAAATATGACATTTGTATTAATTCTTTGAGAATTTCATACAATGCATTTGATTATAGTCACCCTCCACTCCTGACTCGCAGGACATCCACTCCCTTCCCCAGCTCCTAGCTTCCTGTCTTTCCCGTACTCAGAACATGTGTTCATGCCAGTCAATGTGCGAATGCCACCACTACCCACACTCCTACCCATCCCTCCTGTTTCCCACCCCTCCTCGCCTCAGGCAACACTGGTTCCTCTCTCTCTCTCTCGTTGGCTCTTCTGGACTTCGTGCATTAATGAAGTTACGCAATATATAGTCCTTTCTGCATGACTGTATATGGAAGTGCATATGCATGTGGAGGACGGTAGAGGTTAACCTTAGGTGTTTTTCCTCAGGGTGCCGTCCACTTTGTTTCTTTGAGACAGGGTCTCTCAATGACCTGGAACTCACGAATTCAGTTAGGCTGGCTGGCCAGTGAACCTCAGGGATCCTTCTATCTCCACCTTCCCAGGGACTGGGATTCTTAGCTGTGTGGTGGGGCATGCTAAGAATCCCTCCATAGCTCCCTATAAGTAGTTATTTAAGTGGGATTTTTGGCTTAGCAAAATATTTTCAAGCCTCATTTGTGCTATAGCATAAATCAGTACTTTATTCCTATGGCTGAATCATAACTCATTGTATAGACAATAAATCACATTGGATATACCCATTAATGAGCTGGTGAAGATTTGTGCTGCCTTTGCCTTTTGTCTGTTACAAATAATGCTGCTATGACCATTGGTACACAAACTTCTGTGTCGTCTTGCCATGCTCTTTGACTCCTCTTGGTAATGTGCCCAGAGGTAGAATTATTGGATCATGTGGTACCTGTAGGTTAATCATATGAGGAGCCACTGCATTGTTGTCCAGAGCAGCTGCCGTACTGAAGAACATTTGGCAGTGCATAGAGGTTCTGATTGCTTCAAATCCTTTCCAACATTTCCTGTCCTTGTTCTCTCATGTGTGTATCTGTCTATGGGTTTGTAGGGGTCGGATGTCGACATGGGGTTTCTTCCTCTACCACTCTCAACTTCATTCTTTGAGGCAGGCTCACTGACTCATTTAGACTGTCTGGCCAGAGAGCCCCAGGGATCCTCCTGTCTCTGCTTCCCAGTCACTAGGATTTTAAGTGATCGTCACCACAACCAGCTTCTACATGGGTTCTGAGGATCGGAATTCAGGTCCTTATGCTTGCAAGGAAAGCAGTTTATGGATGAGCCATGGTTCCACCTATTTGTTGTATTCCAATCATGCTAGTGGGTGAGAAGTTTTGATTTGCATTATGAAGTCAATTTGCCTTTCCCTGATGGCTAATGATGTTAAACATCTTTTCATGTGTATTTTGGACACTTCTACATCTTTCTTACAGAACTATCTCTTTAGAGCCTTAGATGGGTTGATTCACATCTTTGAGGTTCAGTCTCACCTGAAAGAATAAAGGGTGGGTTGTGCTGAGTGTCCATAAAAGACACTATCCTAGTTTCATTTCTGTTGCTGTGTCAAATATCCTAATCTAAAGCGACATAGCAGAGGGAAGGGCTTTTTAGCTTACAATTTCCAAATTACACTTCATTATCTGGGGACATCAAGGCAGGAACTTAAAGCATCACATCCACAGTCAAGAGCAGAAAGAGACAGATGTATCTATGCTGCCTACCTGTTTGTTACTCTTAAGCCTAGCTAGCTTTCTCCTTTCTTATACAGTTCTTAGTTTCTTGTCTTAGGAATGGTGCTGTCTTTGATGGTCTGGGTCTTCCAGCATTAATTAAGAGTCAAGACAATTCCCCACAGACAAGCCCACAGGCCAACCTGATCTAGACAATTCCTCAATTGAGACTCTCTTCCCAGGTGATTCTAAGTTCTGGCGAGTTGACATTTAAAACTAAGCATTGAAGGAACTTTTCAGTCCCATCATCGCTGGTTCCATGAAGCACATGTGAGAACCATTCCTTCCTCGCCCTGCCCTTCCTGGGTCTGCGGGTCTTCCTAGTATCCACTCTCCTTCCTAAAAAATGCTCATAACTGACACTAACTTAAGCTACTCAGGAATGCACATGTCCTTCACTTGGGCTTTGAGAGAACTTACTAATCATATTGCTTTTGTTTCCATACTAGGGACCAAGGTCGGTATCTGATACCCCAGTTATTGTGGACCTCTTCCTGGCCAGCCACCAGGTTCTCAATGTGGTATGTTTCTATCATGATCAATTTCTTCTTCTTAACGAGTAAATAGATACAAAGAGCTCTTCCAAACTGTAAAAGATATCTATAATAATTCTCATGATTAAAAATTCTGTTGATTCAACCAAAAATTCAATATCCCATCTATAATGAAATTTTGCTTAAACTCTATCTCTATCTCTATCTCTATCTCTAACTCTATCTCTATATCTATCTCTATCTATCTATATCCTAAAATGCTCACCTTGTAAGCACAAGGACCTGAGTTTTATCCCCAGAACTCATGTAAAAAAACATGCTTTTCATAGTGGTACTTGCTTGTAATCACAGTTGTGGGTAGATGGAAACAGAAGGATCCCTGAGGCTTGCTGGCCAGCTAATCTAGCCTACTTGGCAAGCTCCACCAAGTTGGAGGTTGTCCTCTGGCCTTGGAATATACAGAATTGAAATCTGATGTCAAACTACTATGTTTCTTGATCAGAAATAAAATGATGCCTTTCATTTGTTATAGATGTTGCAAACAGTCTAAGATTTTTGTCAAGTGAAAATCTTTGATCTAGTCATTCTTTTCACATTAGAAACAAATGACAAATTCCTGGTAGTTTCAGTGCATGCTCAGTGTTCTATTTTCCCCTTTTCTTGGCTTTCAGGGATGCTTCAGATAGAACATTCCATGGAAAAACAGGGAGACTCTGAAAAAGAAGGATACCAAACAGCTTTCTTGGAAGCACCCCAGGCAGTGGTTGATGGAGTGGCTTAATAAGGTGAAGACTTTGGCAACCCAAGTCTCCACTTATTCAATAAAGGAAGCAGGAGATGTACTTGGTAGCAGGGAATATTTAATTGCTGCAGGCAGCGTTCCGAAGAAAGCGTTCTTTAAGAAGAAGAAAAACAACTTTCACTTTTGATTTATAGGCTGGCTCTTTTCTTAATATATTTCTCCCTATTAGGTATACAAGCAGAGAATTTTACAAAAGGGGAAAGGTGTTTATAGTGCAGGGTTGCTGCGGAACAAATACTCACTGTCTCCTCTTATGACTCCTGGTCCAGGACAGCATTTATGCTGACTTCGCCTGCTGAGTGCCTTTGTACCTCTCACCAAGTATCTCTGGGCTTTTAAAAAAAGGTCTGTGTCCTATGTGTACCAGGTGGTTTATGCATACATCTGACTAAGTCAATGACAGGAAACAAAATATTGAACTCTTCCTGTATATTCTCTTATCTTCCCCTTTCCTCATGTAGTGAATGATGTTGGTACAGAATTCACTATTCAAGTTTGGAGCCCATTTTCTTCCCTTACAATATAAAAGTTAATATGTACTTGTGCCTCACTTTCTCCAGGAATATTTTGCAGCATTTGTAGCTTGAACCTAACTCATTCAGACTCCAGGAGTCAAAATTTAGAGAATAACTAGAAGGGAACACTAGATAAAGCATAAGCATCCAGATTTCTTTAAGGGTAAACTCTTTTTGGTTTTGTTATTCTTCAAGGAATATTTATTTTCAATGTATGTTTTTATTGAATTTTTATGCACTTCATGCAAAACATCTTAATCATCTTTATACTCCCTCCCTCCTCCACACCCCTCATAGGATTTCATGCATTCTGTTGTATTTGTCATATATGCTAAGTCCTATCCAATCAAGCATATTACCCCAATGTCCCTTAGTGAAAGTTTATCCACTGGAGTCTAGTCAGCCTACTAGAGTCTCTCCCTTAAAGAAGATCTATTCTCCCTCACCCAGCAGCAATCAGTTGCCAATAGTTCTTCGGCTAAGGTTGAGGTCTGCTGGCTGTTTCCCCATTTCTATGCTAGGTTTTTGTCTGATTGACTTTGCAAGCATCTTGTGCATGCTATCACCATTGCCATAAGTTCATATGAGAGGGTTCCCACAGCCCAGGAAGACTCTGTTTCCTTACGATCATCCACCAACCCTGGCTCTTACAGTCTTTCCACCCCGTCTTCTACAATAAACTCCTTAGTCAAGGGTAAGTTTGATTTTTTTAAAATTTTAATGTATATGCATTCACGTCTGTGTGCATGCATGTGTGTGTATGTTCATGCCATGGTGCACATATGGAAGTCAGAGGCCAACTTTCAGATGTTCATTCTCTCCTTCTGTGAGTTCTGGGGATTGAACTAAGGTCATCAGGTTTGTGTGGCAACCACTTTTACGCTCAGAGCCAACCAGCCAGCCATACACCTAGTGTTACAGTTTCCCCTCAGACATACTTCAGCTGGTAGTTAAGCAGGTCACACGGAGGTATGTCTCTTGCTCTTCCTTTGGTACATACTTGTTTTACCTGGAAAAGTGGAACCTATACCAATCAAATGTTGGGAGGAAACATACATGGACTCTATGAACACCCCATGAAGAATTTAAAGAACCAAAATTGTTTTTCTGCTAATGGTTGCCAATACTAATACCAACATCCAATCCTTCCTAATGGTGTGTTTTTTTCAGGTTTATATGTTTATTCAAGTGGGCATGTGGCTCATGGGAAGTCATTCATTCTCTGATATGAATACTGATTGGTCTAAGCCTATTATTATAATGCCAATTTCCTTGCTACTGATTGGTCTGGGCATAAAGAACAGCAATGATTCAGTCCAGTTGGTTAGAGAGAGATAGGAGCTGGGTTCTTACTATAATGAGAGGATAAAGAACACACAGAGCATGAGTGTGCAGTTACTTTTCTAATTGCAGCAACAAAATATCTGACAAAAGCAGTTTAATGGAGGAAGAGTTGACTTGGGCTCACTTGAGAGTACACTTAATCACGGGAAGGCACGGCATCAGGAACTGGGGCAGCTAGTCACATTGCATCCACAGTCAGGAAGCAGAGAGGGATGAGCGCTGAATGCTGGTGCTCGGCTTGCTTTCCTCTTTTTGTTCAGTCCAGGATCCAGCCCATATGATAGTGTTGCTCACATTCAGAATGGGTCTTCCAGTGTCAATGAACCCAGTCTAGAAACTCCCTCATAGACATGCCCAGATGTGTGTCTCCTAGGTGACTCTTTATCCTGTCAAATTGACAGTCAATATTAACTATCACAAGTCCACCTGTCACTGAACAGACAGCTGTAAAAACTGGAGCTACTGCTGCACTGTAGGGTCAGCTAATTGTGGGGTACTGTGGGCTTTTGTAGTAATAGCCACTAGATTCACTCTTCAGTTAAGTTTCAGGTACCTTAGTCACCTGATGATTGCAGTCTCCTGTCAGCCTTCTTTTGTGGGAATGAAATGAGGCAGTTCATCCGCTCTTTCAGCTCCCTGAGTAGTCTCTTCTCTTGGCTTAGAGTTGCTGGGGAGTCAGAGTCCTGTGAAAGGGAAAAATGTGGTCCAAGTGTGATTGCCTGGCAGATCTGTACATGAGTTTGATGGGTGAAGCTGGAACACAGTTCATCTAAACAAGACAAGCCACCACACTGATGGTCACTTGTAGTTTGAGGATAATGTTTATTTATCTGCCTGTCTGTGTGTTTGTGTTCTAGGGATGGATTCCAGGGCCTCTCACATAGAAGGCAAGCACCTTGTCACTGAGCTGTACCCCAAGCTCAAGGACTATGCTTTATCTCTGATATAATTGAGGTTAAGTCTAATATTAATCAGTGTTCTGTAGTGGAACAGAACTGACAGAATATGAACAGTGGTTCAATAGACTGGCTCACTCCACAGGGGCTGGGTAGTTTAACAATAGCTATCTGATTGCCACTGAGGCTGCGAACCGTAGCTTCTCATTCCACGAAGCTAAACGGCTCAGCTATTTAATCTGGTGCGGAAGAGCTGGAGGGTTCCTGGAGAGCTACTGGTCTTCAGCCCGTGGTGGGAGACTGAAGAAGCTGGGTTCTGCTATGAGCGAAGAACCCCGCAGCAATAGGGCAGCAGCGCTCGCTAGCAAGGAGGAAAAGGCGCAGCACAGACCTTCCCGATTGCTTTGTATCCCGCCCCTAGGGAAGGAGCCACCCGCTCTGCTCTGAAGGTGTGCTTCTCCCTCAGGTCACCTTTCCTGGAACTGCCCTCACAGACCCATCCAGAGGAGTGTCTCAATTGATTCCACATCCCTTCATGCTGACAAATCAAGGTTAACCACCACAAATTTAGCATTTGCTTGATGTGGCTTAGTACACATTACATAGGGTGACTTTGAACATTTATCCAGATGAGGTTTGTGGGGAAACAGCCCAACTTGTAACACTGCTCAGTGTTTGTCAGCTGTCAGCAGTGCCAGTTTAGTAGCTTCCTGAAATAAGGGGAATTAGGGATTTTATTTTGATGGAGAATGACTTGTCTTTTCCAATGACAATTACAATAATAATAACTATATTTTATTGGAAGCTCAGTAAGTACCAGGTCTTCCTGTAAACATTGCATATATCTCTTCAAAATGTCAAGGAAACTAACATAGAGCATGAGGAGAATGTCCCAAGTTCTGTCAGTGCCAGCACAAGGCTTGTGCCAGTCAGCCAGAGTTCAGATGCCATTCTTTTTTTGATTATTTGAGACAAGGTCTCACGTTGCCCAGACTGTTTTAGAATTTGATATGTACCTGAGGATAACCTTGAACTCTGGATCCTTGTGCCTCCGCCTCTGAAGTATCAGGATTACAGGCATATACCACCATGCTTGATTCAAGCTGTGCTGGGGATTGAGCCCACCTCCCTGCATTCTAGGCGAGCACTCTACCAACTGACCTACATCCTCCGCCCCAGAAGCCACTCTCTAAAGCTGCTGTCCTCACTGCCTTATAAAGAGCCCCTTACTGAGTGTTTGCCATATTCCAGACACTTGTCAAGGAGTTTGCAAGTAGTAACTTAAGTAATCTGAAGGTGATGGCATAGGTGTTAAGAACGGAGAAGCTGGGACTGGAGAGATGACTCAACAGTTAAGAAGAGCACTGGTTGCTCTTTCAGAGGACCTAGGTTCAGCTCCCAGCATGCACATGGTGGCTAACAACCATCTGCAACTCCAGTTCCAGGGGATCGTCTTCTGGCCTCCACAGGCATTACCCAACATGGGAAAACACTCAAACACATCAAATAAAAATGAATTTAAAAAAATTAAAAATTAACTTAGAAGGTTCCAAGAGTCATCCTACTGGAAAGCTAGCAGGCTAGCCTATCATCATGGATGTTGGTAGATGACACAGGAGTCCTCGGGGAGAGACAAGTGGCAATCAATGTATTGCTTATGGCAACAGAAGTAGTCAGACTACCCAGTTTTTGGTGCTAATTCCTGAGCTCCAGTTCCCAGAGAATGGTACAATGAAGGCCAGATGACACCTATGTGCACAGTGGGTTGAATTATGGAAAAGACTCTGAGCTTTGGGAATATGAATATTTTCTGTTGCTTTTGTTTTTGAGACAGTAATTTCTCATGTAGCTGAGGTTAGCTTTGAAGTTAACCTTGACTCTTGAGTCCCCTGCCTTTGCTTCCTAACGATTGGTATTACAGGAAGGCTCACTATACCCAGTTTATGGGGTTCTGGGAATCAAACCTAGAACTTTGTGTGTTCCAGAAAAGAACTCTACACACTAAGCCATATCCCCAGTCCAATGTGTGATTTCTTATCTAGGTCACTGTGCCAGTTTCTGCTGTGTTCTGCTTTTGGAATCTTTCTTATAGAGATTGACCAGGGCCTCATTTCCAAACTGCAGACTTGATTCTGTGTTTTCCTGTTCTCTGACTCCTCTGGTGACCTTCTCCTCTCTCAGAGTACTATGGCACATAAAATCCTTACCTCCCTTCTTATGGTCATTCCTGCTGGAAATAATTACAGCTCATGCTATTTCAAGATCCAATGCACTTACATAGATAGTTAGTTCCCTTGGCTTAGAAAAGCCTGACTCATCTGGAAAGTTCCATCTAGTTCTAAGACTCACACATGGAATTTTCTGCTATGAAGTTTTGCCAGAATCCACTGTCCCTCATCAGACAATTAATCCTTCTGACTGTCCTCCCCTTTCTTCCCCCTCCTCATCCCTCTACCTTCCCCTCCAGTGCCCCCTTCTCCTCTCCTCCCGTCCCCTCCTCCCCTCCCCCTCTTCCCCTCTCCCTTCTCCTGTCTGCTGCTGCTCTCTCCTTTATGCTTTCCTGTTTCTCTCTCCTCTGTTCCCGTTCTCCTTTTCCTTTCCTCTCCTCTTCTTTTTCATTCTTCCCTTTCCTTGCCTCTCATCCCCCTCCTCTCCTCTCTTCTTTCATCTCCTCCCCTCCTTTTTCTTTCCTTCTTCCTTCCCTTAAGAATTCAGAGATCAGTGGTTGACTGAGACAGGCAGTAGGGACTGACTGAGGAGGGCTCAGGCGAATCTCCAAGCTGAGGAGAATGATTTAGATATTGGTTACAGACCTGGGAACCATTTGGGCCCCTGAGATAGAAGCTGCAATTGCAAAGCAGTTTCCTTAACCAAAGAGCAGCCCGAGCCTGCACGTGTTCCTCTGCCTCAGCCTGCTCCACCTCTGAAGGGATCCTGGAAGCAGCAGGGAGGCAAAGCTAATGCCTGACCATAATATGAGGGCTCTAAGCAAACGAGGACGATGACAGAGGAGAAAGCAGAAGGCGCCTGGCGGCACCAGGGAGCCTTTCTAAACAGCTCTGGGCATACTTCCTGGTACGTCATTTGTAGTTAAATCATTTCTGATTTTCTTATCTTCCCTCCAGATTCTAGTTGCTTGGAGCCGAGGGCAATTCCTAACTGACACATCTCTGCAGCTGTGTGTCTACACTGCCCAAATCCAGGAAAATCAATGAGTAATTCACTCAGTAGGTAGATTGGCTGACTGACTGGCTTGCAGTGTCTTCCTGTTGCTCTCCCTTCTGTAACTGGCAGAACTGTGTCTCTCATCACCTAGGCATTTGCTTCTGTTTCTTTTCCTCTCTGGGTATGGGTACATCTTTCAGCTTTCACACTTGCTGCTCTTGGGGGCATTCAGCCCTCCCCAACTCACATAGTGGAATAAGTTCTAATGTATTCAGCTCAGGCCAGCCCTGGAGAGTTACTCTCTTCTTTGTTTTTATATAAAAATCCACCAGCCGGAACCGAAAGTAATCAATAGTGGCTAAACATGGAGGTTGCTCTTTTTTCAAATTTCTTTGGACCCCCTCAAGAAATCTTAAAACAAGAAAGAAAGAGATTCCATTAGACAACCTCATGGAGGTTGAGAGGATGATGGGGCTGCCCTGCGGGTAGGAACAGAGAGGCACACTCCCGCTTCATCAAGCCAGACCCTGCCTGTCATGCCTAGTTCACCTCTAGGCTCTGGCTCGGTCCCAGACAGCACCAGAGGAAGTCTTGGGTGCAAAGGCATGGTGTTGGTGCGGTCGGCTTCAGTCCTGGCCAAAGATTCACATGTTCTAGGCACGGGACTAGTCTGGAGGAAGTTTCCAAAATCTTGTTCTCAGTACAGGGGAGATGGCTTAGAAAGGGCTTGAATCCAGATCCGTAGCACCCATGCAAGAAGCCAGGCAGTGGTGCATGCCCATAACTCCAGAGCTGAAAGTAGAGAGTAGTGTCCCCAGGGCTTGCTGGCTGGCCAGTCTACCTCATCTGTGGCTTCTGTGTTCACAGAAACAAGGTGGAGAACAACAGGGAAAAACACCTCATGTCAACCTCTGGCCTCCACAAGTGCATACATGAGCATGCGTGCTTGCACATGCCCGCACACATACACAACACACACACACACACACACACTCACACACACACACACACACACACACACACACACACCCCTTTCCCATTAGTAGCAGTCAGATACCTGATTAAACTTTTCTCTGATGTTTTCCTAGGCAAGGCTTCCTAGTCTTTCTCTTCTCTACATCTGCTTCTAGTACTGAGTGCAGACGCTGTGGTAGGATCTTCCTTCAGGAAGGCTGGAGACACCCAAAAGAAGAATTCGTGATTCCACTCCTGCAAGTCCTGGCCCGGCTGCTGGAGACTGAGCTGGTGAGTTTGGTGATGGGGTACTGGGTACCCCATCAGCAACTCTTCATCTGGGGAAATGCTGATGCTGTCAGTTCAGAGGATGGGAAGACGGGAAATGGTGTTTTGAGTCTGTTTCCCAGCAAAGACTGATGCAGGCTGTTATTAGTTGTTATGATCAAACATTCAACAAGAAGCAACTAAAGGAAGGAAAGTTTTACTTTGGCTCACAATCTGAGGGTCTAGTCCATTGTGGTGGGAAAGCAGAGTCAGAAGAGTTTGTGGCAGCTGGTCACACTGAATGCACAGTCAGGAAGCAGAGAGAGAGAGAGATGGATGCTGGTGCTCAGCTTGCTTTCTCCTTTTTATTCAATCCAGAACCCCAAGACATGGAAGGATGTTTCCCACATTAGAATGGTCCTTCTCACCTCATTTCACCCGATCTAGAAACTCACAAACATGCCTAGAAGCTTGTCTCTTAAGAGAACCATCACATAGACTTAAGTCATATCTTTAGGGAACACAAAATCCTCTGAAATGAGCAGATGGTTCCATCACTGTCCTCTAAAGACATATTCTAGTCATTTTGCCCATGCTGTTTGCTTGATCCTTCCTCATCTAAATCCAACTGTTACTTTAGTCTGTGGAGCCAGTTTGATCTTACTATCTTTACAAAGCATGGATGACTTCCCTTCTTTGCAGTGGTTCCTCTTTTCAGGTCTGTTGGGTGTTTGGCTCTTGTCTCATTTGCAGCTGAACCATGATGGTTATTCTTCTCACAAGTAGGGTGTGTATGTGTGTGTGTGTGTGTGTGTGTGTGCATGTCCGCATGATGTGCGGGCATGGGAGGGTGCAGGTCAAAGAACAACTTCAGGTGTTGTTCCTCAATATACTGTCTTTTTTTTTGAAACAGGATATCAAGCTGGCATAGAACTCACTAAGTAAGATAGGCTGGCTGGTCAGTGAGCCCCAGGGATCTATTTCCATCATTACTGGAGTAACAAATATGTGTTACTGTGCCCAGAATTTTATGTGGATACTTAGGATCGATTTTGGTTCTCACACTTTCGAGGCGAGTACTTTACCAACTGAGCCACTCTCCTGCCCGGTTTTTCATGTCATTTCTCAAAGTGTAAGCCCTGTGACTTGCACCGCAGTCATACACTTGATGGATTTATAACCCATGTGGTCACTCAGCAGAGCTCTGAGGGGACCATTGCAGTGGACCATGGTTTGACATCTTGCAAGCATGAATCCAAATCCTGCCTCTGCTATGTCTAAGATCTATGACTTTAAGGACTGAAGATGTAGCTTCCAGTATGTGCAAGGTGATCCCCAGTATGGAAAGGAAAGGAATAATATGAAATCTACGGGATTAGTCAAACTCCACTGAGCCTCAGTTACTTTGGTTTTAGAAAGAAAAAAGGACAGCACAGAAACTGGCTCCTAGCAATTGTTGACTGAATAGCTGTTATTGTAGGACAAATTTGGTTATCCCTATATTCCATTCTTTTCTATTACTTCCACTTTGGGGGTGGTAAAACTCTGGCTGTTGATGTAAAAATAATGCTCATTTTTGTAATATGAAGTTGATATATACCTGATATGAGCAGACATGTTTGTGCAATCATAGGCTATACACCATGTGATACTGTTACACTAGAAATTGAGACACAGTCACACTGAAGGTATGCACTTAGCATATTCACTTGGGAGCACTTGGGAAGCTGTTTCACTTGTTTCTCGTTGGGTGCCGTCCATGCAGCTGGACTAGGCTGATACCAAGTGAGCAGTGGTTGACTCCTTCATAGCTTCTTTAGAATCACAACAGAGGCTGTGGTAATTAGAGAGGATTAGCACATTGTTCCCACTCATATTATGCAAATATCAACATGCCTAAAAGCAGCTAATGTGCTGCACATTTGTGGCCCTCGGGTGAAGACGGGCTCACGTGGCATCACTTAGGATCTTTATGTAAGGGCAGAATCTGAGACCCTGACCAAGCGCATTGCATGAGAATATCCATCTTTGTGTATGTGTGCATGTGTGTGTGCGAGAATGTGCAGGCTGTATGTCGGCCTCAGATCTCATCCTCTAATCACTGTCCACCTTTTTTTCCACTGGCCTGGAACTTACCAAGTAGGCTAGGCTGACTGGCCAGTGAGCTCCAGAGATTCAACCTCCCCGGTGCTTGGGTTACAAGTTGGTGCCACCACAATTGGGATTTTTTAACCTGGGTTCTAGGGATCAACGCAGATCCTCCTAAAGAGGGACGAAATCGCCTTCCGCAGCCCCCAGAATCTATGTTTTAACAAAGTCAACAGGCAGTTGATATGCACATAGTTTTAAAGGTAACTGCTGCACAGGACCTCTGAACAAGAAGCCTAAGATATAGTACCTCCTGTCGCCATGCTTGGTAACACCTCATGCCGCCCTTGGGTCTCTTGTCTCCACCTCCCTCTCCCCAATGGGAGCACTGGAGTTACAGATGCATTCTACTGCACCCGGCTTTACATGGGTTCTGGGGATCCACAGTCAGGTCTTCATGCTTGCTCACCAAGGACTTAACCCACGGAGCCATCCCCCCAGCCCCAGAATTTCTACTCCTTTCCTCGACCCTTAATTCCAGGGACCAAAGGCACTGTCTCAAATCTGTTTTCTCCTGAACTGAGATCAATAGCTCACCTTGACTTAATTCTTAGTACAATTTCTCTACTTAGTTTTTTTCCCAGATATTTTATAGCATTTGTACTACAATTAGATCAGGAAACAAAGAAGCAAACCTTATCAGTGATTTCTGCCTGTATCTGGCAACACCGTGGAAGAGATGTTTTGATTAGGCAATTTTCATTCCTTAAAACACTATAGCACAATAAATTAATTCAATGTTGTGCATTTATCTGTCAGACACATGACTATAGGAATATAAAAATGTTAATTATTCATTATCGCCACTCTGATTATTTGTTGTGGCTGATAATTACATTGAATATATTTTATATCAGTAATAACCTTCTGTCTACATTTACAACATGTCGTATCTTGGGGGCTTGTCAAGCTTTTTCCCTAAGCCTTTCCTTTATTAAGACACAGACCTCAAGAGTACATAACCTTTATGTTGAAGGCTGATTTTCTTCTTTCATATAAAGAGCAAATATTATAGATTAATTAATCCAGGATGATTATAATTTAATCACTCTTCCTCTGGTTTCATAAGGGATTTGACTTGTATTCAGTTGCTCATTCATATTGTTATGAAGAATAAATGCAGTCATAAAATATTTGTGTGCAATGAATTCACAGAACAACTAACCTGAAAGCCTGGAAAGGTGCATGTGTTGGAGTTCTCACTAGAGTCCCACACCATGTGACCTCAGTCTCAGTCAGGCACTGACACAAACCAGTGACCCTCAGGTAAAGACTCTGCATCAGTGCAGGAATGCCTGGTCCCCAGGTAAACTAAATTTAGGGTTGTTTAGCCATAACAAAAATTTCAATCTCATAAAATTTCCCCAGCATCCACTAGGCATCAGACACTGTGTTAAGCTCTGTGAATAAGCTATTTATTAACTTCTTGATCTTGGTTATTTGGCTTCATTGTGCCTTGGCTCCTCATCTGTAAAATGGGATCATAACATGATGTACTTGCTGGCTAGTGAGGATGAGTAAGTTAATATTGTGTGTTGAAATGCACTGAGCAGTGTGAAGCAGAGACAAGGCTCAGAGAACAGATATTGCCTTTAGGGCTATTCCTGTTCTGAGGCTGTGACTCTTGTCTGGGTGAGGGTAGACTTCAAAGAAGTAAGCACCACAACTGATTGTTCAGACATGGTCATTCATCTGTTAGACAGAGATGCGGCTGAAGAGCTGGCTTGATCAGTAAAGTGCTTGCTTGTAAGCATGAGGACCTGAATTTGATCTTCATATAATAGTAATAATAATAATAATAATGATGATGATGATGATGCCAGGTACAGTGGTGCATACTTGTAAACACCAAAACTAGATTTTGACCATTGTGGCTCAGAGTAAGAACAGAACAAATAGAAAAATACATTATATTGAACTTCTTTGTCTTTCTGGACCTCAGATTCCTCATATGTTAATTGCAGTAAATAAGTTCAGAGCACTAAGATGAGACACAGTGCTGACTCTGATCACCCATGCAGCACCAGGCAAGTCTATGCCTCGAATGCCACTTTCTCTTCAGGGGAGGGGACTCTAGCAACTTGAAGGTACCCACCACAAACACATGCTTGGCAACCTCCTTACCCAGCAATAGGGGAGCTGTGACTTGGATCTCCTGGTAAGTGAACTGGCCTCTTTGGAACAGAGATTTGGGGGCCCTTTTGGAAAATAGCTGAGATTAATTAAAGAACATCCTTATTAATTAGTTCTCAGCCAGCCTGTAGACTAGAATGAGGTAGAGAACTCCTAAAAATTCTCAGAGATCGGGGTTCATTTGATCTTGAATGGGCTCAATTATGGGTGATATTTAAAATCTCTCAGGATATTTGGTGTCTCTCTGTTCAGTTATTAATCCCAGCAAAAGCTGAGTGGCAGCCACTTAGGCCCTACTGCATTAGACTCAAGGACACGTCCTACACATGGGCTCCTTGACAGACAGTGAAGGAAATGCCATGCATCCAGCTTACCAGGAGAGCAGACTGGTCCTTCTGTGCTCCCACTGGAGTAAGAAGCAAAGGGGACGGTGTCCTTCTGACCAGCCACAAGGTATACAGCAGTGCTTTGTTTTCAAGCTGTGCTTTCCATTTCAGAGACTAAGGGGTAGATATGACTCCTTTGACAGCTCTTCTGGCCTATGGCTTCATGCCCCTGTGGCAGGATGTGTGTGGAAAGGCTGGGGCAGGAACCCTGACTCCAGTTGTATTTATGACTTGCGGCACCAAACAGGCCCTGACTGGTTTGGCCCTGTTGGTAAGTATGTCAAAAGAGGATATTCCTGTTTATGACTTACATGTGACTGAATACCACTCCAGTGTGTTTAAAATTTTTTCCTATTCTTCTTCACCCCGAATCTCCTGCCCCTTCACCAGGGTGGCATTCAAATACCTTTTACTAAGCAGCTAGAACGCCAATGCAGAACTCCTCAGAGTTTTCTGTGACAATAGATTTGCCACAGACACTAAATGTCTGTCACTGCTTGCTGACACGGTGTGACATGGAGCCTGGAGCATAAGGTTGGTTTGGGGTTGTCTTCTTTCCTCCTGTGTGCTTGTGTGCAACAGTGGTCTGTGCTACTTTCTAGAATGAGTGACTGCTCTTTAAGAAGTATTCACCAGATCCAGAAATAGAGAACAGAAATGTTTACTTGGGCTTGGTAGGTAGCTCTGTCTTTAAAGTGCTTGCTGTACTGGCAGGAAGATCTGAGTTTGATCCCTGGAAACCACACTAAAAATAAATAGGTGTCATGGTACATACTTGTAATCTCAGTGTTAGGGTGGATGAAAAAGTCAGATCCCCGGCTTGCTAGCCAGCCAGTCTAGCTTACTTGGTGAGCTGCAGGCCAGTGAGACTTTGTCTCAGACAGTAATGTGGAAGGCTTCTGAAGAATGACACCCATAGTTGTCTTTGTGTACACACAAGCACACATACAAATTATACATACATTCACAAACACATATGTGGTGCGAATTGGTCCTCTGCCCACCAAAATGGACTGCACATTCAGTCACACCTGTCTGCTTGGATCAGCACAAACGAACTTGACTGCTGGTGCTCCACAGGCAGGGAGGAAGTGGGAGAATCAGCTACCCTTCCCAACCAACCAGTGACCTGAGTTGTACATGGGGGAGGGACTAAGGCGTGAGCGAAAGAAGCTGGGAGGAGACTCGCCCGTTCACCATCTTGGGCAGCTGGCAGCAGCTCAGGGGGTCCTTTTGGAAATGTAGAATTTGCTGTATGGCCTCAGCAGGGGAGCCCCCTTCTCTCTCCCATTGCTCTGTAAGTAAGTAAGCCCAAATAAACTCTGGTTTCCAAAACTGTAGTTTGGAAAACTTACACCTTGCTTTGTTGTTAGGGACCTGGAGAGGAGGGTACTCTTGCCTCCCAGAAAGAATTTTAGAAACAACATATAAAAACCATGTTTTCTTTATTGCTAAAAGCATATAATTTCTTTACCTTTTTTGTGCTTTAGTATATAACCCATTTATGTTTCCACAGTGATCCAACCTAAACCTACAGAAAGAGTGAAGTAAATGATTGCTATATGCTAATTAAATAGCTCAATAGCAGGGAAATTGCCTAACACACGTATGGTTCTAGGTTAGATTCCCAGTACCACAAATCACCAAGGATTGCCTTATACCTATCCAAATATATTTTGTAAACTGTAAAGTTAAAAGACTCAAACAAGTCATCTGAAGAAAGGAGATGTCTAAACTTCAGTAATAAAACCACGTCAGCAACCACCACAGTGTGATG
Source organism: Eospalax fontanierii (assembly GCA_035773235.1). Classification (NCBI taxonomy): domain Eukaryota; kingdom Metazoa; phylum Chordata; class Mammalia; order Rodentia; family Spalacidae; genus Eospalax; species Eospalax fontanierii. The sequence continues at coordinate 118,394,588 of CM069524.1, forward strand.
AGTGGTAAAAGAAGTGAGCGAGGTAGAGTGGTAGCTCAGGAGTCAAGTTCTGATTTGAAATGGTTTCAGGGCCTGGAGAGATGGCTCAGCAGTTACAAGCGCTTGTTGCTTTTGCAGAGGACTCAAGTTTGGTTCCCAGCACCAACATCAGATGACTTACAACCACCTATAATTCCAGTTTCAGGGGATCCGACACCCTCATTTGGCTTCTGAGGGCATCTACATTCACATGCACATACCTACACATAGACACATATACACAAATGAGTTTTTAAAATAATTTTTTAGAAAGGTTACAGATGAGTTTGATGTTTACAGTTGGACCTCTCTTTGGGTTCTGCTTGCACATATTCAGACTGCCAAGGATAGGAAATATTTTTGAAAACTGTATTTACTGAACATGTACAAACATTTTTCCTAGTCATTATTCTCTTGACACTACAGTATGACAACTATTTACACAGCATTTGCCTTGCATTACGAATTATAAGTAATGTAGAGACGATTTGAAGTATGCAGGAGTATTATATGTAAGTACCATGTCATATTACTTATACTTGAGCATCTGAGGGTATTTGTGTCTGTGGTGTTTCTGTAACCAGTCCCCAGCGGATCCACAAGGACAACTGTATTCTTGGACTAAAGCATGTGTTGAGAGAATTTCTTCCCTGGAGGTGTAAACAACACATGCCTCCTCCTCACAATGTTCCAGTGACAAAGCAACATATAATCCACCTAAGCTCACCCTCAGGAACCAATGAGTTTCTTGGGCTCAAAGAGTTATTGAACATGGGTGATAGTTTAGTGTCAGGAGCATGGGGGACCCGAAAGCAGCTGCACTTGGGAAGTCTGCTGCCAGCATAGATGCTGACTTCCTCACAGCCAAAGAGATGGAGCCCCTTCTCAGTGAGCCTCCTACAGACTCCAGCTCCTCCCCAAACTCCTAGGCTCCATGTAAGCAGGGCGGAATGGGAGGAACAACTGGGATCTTAGGTGGAGTGTCCAATGACCATCCCCAACCCCTCTTCCTCTGAGGGAGCATCAGCAGTCTACAGGTCCAATCACGATGGTGCCTCGAAAGCAGCTTGTCTGATGAAGACGGTGGGTATTTTGCTCAGAGAACTACTACCAAGTTTGTAAAGTGTTATCTATTCTAAGGTACATGTTTGTATTTGAAAACGGAGGACCACACGGGAGAGCATTCTTCCCTAGAGATGATTATGCATGATTTTAGAGTCTTAGAAACTGGCGAACATGTAACTAAATGCTAACTGATGTTTGGGAATCCCTTATTAGAAACAACACAAAAGGTAAAAGATTTTTTAAATGTAATCTTTCTTTTGTTCTCTTGTTTTTAGTCAATTGATAGTTTTATTAGGCTTTTCCTTCACATATGAGCTTGTAAAAATCTTCTGTTTCCTCAATTGTCTCTTCTTCCAGACCAGCTTCTTCACATCTTTGCAGGCGATATGTATTGCTCATTTGACTGTTGGTTATGAGACTGTTGCTGCTGTAGTATGTGTAATAGTTCTTATGCAATTTCTTTTGTATGTGGAGTGGAGTGTGTGTGTGCTCTCTGTATGTCCATGTATATGTGTGAATATGTGCACATGCATGTGAAGGCCAGAGGTCAGTGTTAGGTGCACTAGTCTTCCACTTAGTGCACTTCATCTAATTTTTTTGAGACATGATCTGTTAATGAACCTACAGCTCACTGATTAGACTAGACTTGCTGGCCAATAAGCCCTTGGGATCTGCCTGTGTGCACTCCCTAGTGCTGGGTATAGACACATGTCACCATGCCCAGCTTTTAGGATGGTGCTGGGGATATGAACTTAAGTCCTTATCCTTGCACAGCAAACACTTTACTCAATAAGCCAACCCTTAAAAAAGTTTTAATAGCCAAGAAATGCAAGGCTAGAATTTTCCACCTAAAGCCCACCTACTTCCATACCTTAGGGTTTTCCTTTAAAGTAGAAGATGGCTGTGCAAGGAATTACCAAGATACCTTCTGGAGTTTCTTTTCAGCTCCCCTCTACAACAGTCTTAAATATTACAGGTCTCCCCCTGTCAGATATTTTTAAATCTTCATTAGCGGCTTCCTGGGCCAAGAAAATCTGATAGAAGTCATTTTGGACCCTGAAATGCAGAAATGTAGTTACATGTTTTGAGAAAAATGACTGCATTCTTTTGTGCCATCTCTGGACTTCGCTGAGTTGAGAGACAGAAACTGTGACTCACTGTGGTGTCCCTCTGCCACTCTTCAAACAACTGCCAAGTGTTCACCAAGGAATCAGAGATGAGAGTCTACCAGTGCGCTCTCTCTCTCTCTCTCTCTCTCTCTCTCTCTCTCTCTCTCTCTCTCTCTCTGTATGTGTTGCATGCATGAGCATATATACCCATGTGTATACATGTGGAGGCGAGAGAAGGACATCATCAGCTGTTCCCTCTATTTCTTTCCATCTTATGCTCTTGAGGGAGGATTTTGTATTGAGTCAAAAACTTTTTCTAGACTGGCTATTTAGTCAGACTCTGCCTGTGTCCGCCCATCAGCACTGGGGTTACAAGCCCACCAGGCATGCTTGGTTTTGTACATGGGTGCTAGAGATCGAAGCTTATGTCCTGATTCCCACATAACAAGCACTCTTACCCACTCACGGAACCATTTCCCAGTCCTTCTTCCTAGTTCTTGTGCCATTTCCTTTTGTAAAGCTCAAAAATAAAATTGGTATAGCATTGGTTCAGGGCACTTCAAGTGAAGTCAAGAGACCCCTGCCAATCAGATCTCAGATACGTCCACAGATGAACCTTTGAACAACACTGAACATGTGTCCTCTACCCAATGAGAGATGAGCTTGTAAACACTGTTTACCTCTGCTGATCTTCTGTACAATGGATTATTTGTTCCAAACTACCCAGGGACTGAAACTGCACATAGTCTCTTTCTGGTAATAGTCTGTTTTGCCAGTACCAGCCACAATTCCTCACTAACAAGATATGTCACTTCCAGCCCTCTTCCTTGTAGTTGTAAGCTGTAAGTACAGTTGCCATTTGTAAAGCCTGGGAATATATTTTTGAGATCGCTTGAATCTATACTTTTCCTCCATGTCATCCGAATTAGCCCCAAACAAGCGAGTGCCCTTGTCTGTGTTCTCAGCTAAGTCTAAACTACTTTATCAGGACTGAGGCAGAAAACCAGGGCCCAGCAGGCGGTGATCCCTCCTCCTTCAAACTGTGCTTCTTCCTCCCTTCTTTGTGCCTGCTCTTCTGCCTTCCCATCAACACCAGCCCTAGAATCCCCCAGACACCATAGTTCGTGTTTAGGAATGAACAAAGTCAAGGCCCAGAAGAAAGGAGGATAGTACCAATGAAAGTTGAGTTGGAGGGCTGGGAGATGGCTGTTAGTAAAGTGTGTGCTTTGCAAGTATGAGAACATGTGTCAAATTCTTAGAATCCATGTAAACATGACAAGCTTGGTGCTGTTCCCTTGTAAGCCTAGTGCTGGGGAAGTAGAGACAAGCAGATCTCTGAGGCTTGCTAGCAAACCAACCTAACCTACTCGGCAAACTTCTAGTGTTGTTGAACACTATTCCTGGGAGATGTGAACAGATGTCTACTCACCCCAGATAGAAGATCAACAACACACCAAAGTAAGGATACCACCAAAGTTAACTTGGTGAACTGGTTGAGTTTGTTGGGGTTACTTAGAGATCTGTGAGTGATTCAAAGAGAGCTGTATCATCAAAAGTCCATTCCAGCATGGGTGATGGCTCATGAAAGCTGAAACTCTCACTGCACAGCTTGCAGGTAGTCCCACATACTGGAGAGTGCCCGGGCTGGCCTCTGCCTCTTCCAGACAGGTCCGTATGAGAGAGACTCTAGTAGTCCCCAATCCTTATATGTTTGGGGTGGAGGGTGGCCTGGTATATCTGATCAGTTTCAGGGACTTCCAAAAGTGTTTTGTTTTGTTTTGTTTTGTTTTGCTTTGCTTTGCTTTGTGTGTGTGTGTGTGTGTGTGTGTGTGTGTGTGTGTGTGTGTGTGTTTATTGTTGTTTTTTGAGACAGGGTCTTCCTGTAATCCCAGCTGACTTGGAACCTGCTATGTAGACCAGGCTGGCTTCAATCTCACAGAGATCTGCCTGCTTTCACCTTTCTTCTGAGTGCAGGGGTTAAAGGCATGCAGCACAGAGCCCAGCTTCCTGAAGCTTTTGAGTTATTTACTTTCTGAGCTTATCAAGCTTCCCTGCACCGTGCTCATGCTGGCTTCCCTTTAGAACATTCTGGGTCTTAGTGAGCTTCCTCCAAGATGGAAGGTTTCATCTTGGAAATGGTTCCTATACAACACCAGGTCAATGAGAGATTCTGTCTCAAAAAGGTGGATGGCACCCTCTGGCCATCATGCATGCACCCTCACCCAGACATATAAGTACCCCTGAACATACATGAACACACATGCATACACACAAAATCCAAAAGGGATTTTTGAAAATATGGAAAGAAATTTTGGGGAAAGTCAAAACTCATTAGCTTTTCTAACTTTTATTTCATGAGCTATTATTAGTAGAGGCTTGGGTCATCCAATGGTTTGATGCTGTGATACTGCACAGGTTGCTCAGAAAAGAAAAGATAAAGAGCAAGTGTACTTAGAAAAGACACTTAAGATGATGTGAGATTTTCAGTCTGGAGGTACATGCTGCATTCGGAATACGGGGGTCTAAAGGTTAAGGCTGCCTTCCAACAGTTTGGCTTCACGGGTTCTAACCACAGCTGGAGGGAAGGGAAAGAGCCTCGTCCCCCGGCCCCCATTCCGCAGCCTCAGTCCTCGGCAGACATCACTGCTGCTCTGCAAAGGCCCCTTGAAGTCCATGACATCTCTCTGGAACAAGGAGAAACACCTGGTCCTATGGACTCCTCATTCAGAAGAATTCCCCCCGGTTAATGTCAAAGCCCTTGTGGTGTCAAAGCAGAAAGACCCCGAGGCTAATGCATAGATTGCTTTCGGATCCTTAATAACAGCAATGCTAATGTTAGTATGAGAAGGGAGAGGAGAATGACCAGCTCTCGGTTCCACTCTTCTGATCTGCTCTTTGGAGGCTTCCTGTTATACAGCCTGTGGAGATGCTTTTCCTGGCTCTGTTTCCTCCCTTTTGAATTCCCGAGGCAAGTGCCAAGATGATGGGCATGGCTGCAGTGGGTCCTGGTGTGTGGGACATGCAGACTTTCAGAGCATTGCTGGAGACCCAGGGAGCACAGCTAAGGCAAGCAGAATAACTACAGACAGGAGTCACAAAGAGGGATCAGACAGAGCTCCACTAGGGCATGAGGTTGAAGGATCGGCCCATTAACATGACTGTCTGATTAGCATATGTATTAATTATCTTATATACAAATGCTTCTTGATTTCTGTGTGATGGGATTGCCTATTGTAAATTAAGTAAAAGATTTTCTAAATGCACCTAATCCATAAAGCCTTGGCTTCTCTTCCTTAAATGTTCTCCTATCATTTTTATAAGCTTGTAGTTTGGCAAAATCATCCAATATAATTCCCTTTTAAAAAATAATAAAGGCGGGGGCTGGCTGGAGAGATGTCTCAATGGGTAAGCAAACTAGCTGCTCTTGCAGAGGACCTGGGTTTGATTCCCAGCACCCACATTGTGGCTAACACCTGTCTGTAGCTTCAGAACCAGGAGATCTGACACACTCTCCTGACCTCTGGAGGTATTGCATGACATGGGTGCACTTATACACATGGAGGCAATACATTCATACACACAAAATAAAAACAAAATAAAAGAAATAATAAAGGGACCTGAGAAATGATCCCATAGTTAAAAGAGTGTACTGCTCTTGCAAAGGACCAGAGTTCTGTTACCAACTTCCGTATCAGATGATCACAACTGCCAGCAACCCCAGTTACAGGGGATCTGACACCCTATTCTGGCCCCTGAGGGCATCTGTACTCTGTGCACATACCATACACAAACACACAGATACGTAATAAAAAATAAAAGATATTTAAAAATAGTAACAAAGTACATTGCCTACAATTGATTGAACACAGAATGCAGTAGATTATGAATTGTTGGCTGAGGTTTGCAGTTGCCCAGTACTGCCAAAGAGCATGGCATCTTGTATCACTCACTAACTCTGAAAAAGATCTGAATTTAAAAACTACAGTGTCTTCTGGATACAATATAGCCAACATAATCACACACACCAGCTATAGCCACCTGCCTTAAGATGTGCATGAAAATAAGATGTGAAAGAAAGAAAGAGGGGAATGGTTGGGAAGAAGGGGGTCTGTAGGAGCGGGAGGAGGAGCCCTAAGAGGATAATGGGAAAATACGTACACCTAGTACAAATTTGTCAAAAGTAAGTGTGTTGGGCATAATGCAGGGTGGGCCTAGCTAGGCCACCTGGCAGGAAGAATGGAGGAATGGCTCTCGTGGGTGTGGTGCTCCACACCTGTTGGTTGGTTGTGAAGCCAGCACCTGGAGGGAGCCTGATCCACCTGGGAACAAATTGCGATTGGCTGTAGTCAGGACCCCACCCCGTAAGGCTGTTGGCTAACAAACCTTTAAGACTCTTTGCTCTTTCTTGAATAAATGAGTTTGCAGCAGACTACTGCTGGCTTTCCGCTCAACTCCTGAGAAGTCTGTGTTGACTCTGCACCTACTCACCACCTCCCCGACGGCAGAGATCCTTTGGTCCCCCTCCGGCTGGTCCTGAGTGCTGGGACCCCCAACATAAGTGAATATGTATGTGTATAATTTTTAAAAGCAAGTACAATTTCTATTCAATGCCTGTCACTTTCATACCGATATAAACTAAAAATAAATCACAAACTGAACCGTTATAAATGGGGCACCATGTCTACTTGTCATGTGTGTGTATTTGTCCCTCTGTCTGTCTGTCTGTCCATGTGCTTAGAACACTAAAACCTACACTCTTGGCTGGGGATGTGTCTTCGTTGGTAGAGTGTTTGCCTAGCGTGAGTCTGATTCCTAGAACTGTGCACACCCGGAACGGTGGCACAGGCCCCCAGCCTAGCACTTTGGAGATGGAGAAAGGAGGAGCAGAAATTCAAGGTTATCCTTGGCTACATAATGAGTTGGACACCAGCCTGGGATATATAAGATACCATCTCAAAAACAAACAAAAAACACTAACACTAAAATAAAATCTACTGTCTTAATAATTTGGAAGTTTATACTGTTAAGAGGTACAGTTACTCACTGTGACATACAGTAGATGTTTTGTACTTTCCCCTCTTACCTAACTGAAATTTTGGGAGTTTTGATCAGGATCCTTCAGATCGTCCCACCCTCAGGCCCTAGTAACCCTCACTGAACTATGATTCTATAGTTTTATACATAAATCAGAGCTTCACATTGTATCATAAATATAGAAGATTTAATTTAATATACTAAGGAAAGTACCTACAATAAAAAGATAAATAAATCCAAGGGGCTGAGTAAGTTGGTCAGTTGCTAAAGTACTTGCCAAACAAGCACAAGAACCTGAGTTTAATCCTTCAAACCCTTGTTAAAAGTCCAAACCAACACTTACTCAAATGACCTACATCCCTAGTTCCCCAAGAATTAGTACCTTTAAATACTAATTAATAGTCCCTTATTGTCTCTGACAGTCTCTTTAGGTCAGGTCCAGCCAAAGTACAGAAGTGGCCTGTCTCTGTCTCACAGAATCTAGAGCCTCAGTTGCCAGATTTGGAGGCATTAACCATGCTGTATCACTCTTGATAACAAAGAAATCCATCGGGATTCAAGGGAAGAAAACAAAGAATTCCATCTCTCAAAGATCTGTGTTCATGTCCATTGAAGAAGAGCGAGTGGGAGCTGGCAAGGAAGTTCACTCAGTAAAGTGCTTTCCATGCAGGAACCTGAGTTCCATCGCAAGAACCCATGTAAAAAACTACAGACTTAGTGGTAGTTGCTTGGAATGACAAGACCAGGAAGATAGAGCCAGGCAGAGCCTCAAAGCTCACTGGCCAATCAGCCTAACAGCCTAGCCTACTTGGTGAACTCCAGGCCAGAGACCCTGCCTCTAAAACCAAAGTGGCTGACGCCTGAAGAAAGATACCCAAGGTTGATGTCTGGCTTTGTAAGTGCAGCCATGCGCATACTGTGTGTGTAGACTATCCTTTCCCTCCCCAAGTGCACAAAAGAAGAGCAAATGAGATCATGAGGTAGAGAAAGCGTTGGACATGCTTGATGGGGAAAAATAGCCCTTCTATAGCGGCACAACTGTCAAGCGAAAGAATTAGGGCCTTATTCTTGGGACAGCTGTGGCAAAGCACTGTCTTTTCACACAGCTAGCTCCTTTCTAGAAGGAAGAGGTATTTGTTCACAGATGTCTATGTTCTTTTGACCCCTTCATTATCTGACCCCTTCATTATCTCATTACCTGAGGCTTTAGCTGGAACTTTCTGAGAAGTATATGCAACAGAGCCCTGAGCTGATTAACCCTGGAAGCAAGAGCAAAGTGAGTCAAATAGGTTTGCCCTGGGGAGGGGCTCCCTGATCTTGTTTCCAGCTGTTTCTGCATTGCTCTGCAGTCTGTCACCTTTGGGCCAGATGTGGTATGAATTATTCATTTGATTTGGGGCAGGTGCACCCATTTCCTCCCTGGACCCCTGGGGCAGGCATAGGAAATTAATTCACAATGTCTAGAGCTGAAGTCACTTGCAATTTCCACACCAAGGCAAAAATAAAGTGAAGATACTAGACTTGAGAAAGCTCAAAGGTGTTGAGCACAGCCATCAGCCATCCTTCTCTGCCTCTGCAGAGACGGATCTCAGACACCCATCTCCACATTTGTGTTTATGTTAGCCGTCAAGATAGGGTCCTCAAAGAGGCTGCAAGGCCCCATACCAACTGGGGAGCGACACAGTTCTTCCCTGGAAATCTAAACACAACAGCACCAAACTACCTGGACAGAGAGGACGCACTAACCAACTTCTCCCCAGCACGACTCTACTGTTACCAATAGACTATTCCAGGACTGAAGTAGAATTCTGATCCTTACTTAGATGTGTATATGTCAGAGAGTCTCTTCACCCTCAAGCCTATATGAACCTGAAGGTTGAGTCTTGGAGATAGGCACTGACCACACACAAGACTGAGGACCAGCCCTTGCCCCCTAAGAGCCAGTTGATTAAGATGTTCTCACTTCTCCACCATTAGAACGGCTGTTAGTTTCAGTGTCAGTTGAAGCTGATTTCCCCCTTGTTTATACTTCAGATAGCCCCTAGTCATCCACACTCCACAGACATGTCGGCAAGCAGGACCATTTCTGAGGAGGATGGTCCTGGATGTGAGATTGAACTGTGAACCACCAAACCTGAACAGGAGTTATCTAAGGTCGGCTTGCCTTTAAAAGTTGCTCTGATTTTCCACACAGCCTCTCTAGGACAAACCAGGGGAACCAGCACCCTGCCTCCAGATCTAACTAGACTGACTGTTTATTTTTATATACTGAATCAGGTGGTCCTCGGTAAAAGTAATTTTACAAACACTAATCCATCTCTCTTGATGCATAGAAAGCAAGATGAATTGTAAAATGAAGTCCATTTCTTACCCACAGTCATATTAAATGGCTTCTACACAAAGGGAATTATCGTGCCACTGAAGCCCCCAACTCAGCCACATTTCTTTGGAGAAAAGTCACCTTCATGCTAAGTGTTTCAACCGCACGCACATCAGTTTAGTTTTTCCATGACTCTAAAGCTATTGTGTGTTGGCGATCTGTACAAACAGAAGGTTTACGGGGTGTTAAACTCCTTCCCAGAATTTCTTTCAGAGTGAGGCTCTTTTTTTTTTTCTGTTTGCATCCATTTTTTTGTTTTGTTTTGTTATTTCAGTAATTGCTCTAGTTGGACTCTTGGGACACTGCAACACCTGGATGAACTGATGCTTTTCACACTTCAGTTTGAAAAGACTTTGGGACCATAAAACACTTCCACCCTGGTTCTTTCCTTCATTGCCATTTTATTTGGGAGCTGTTTGGCCTTAGCTGCCTCTACTAGCTGGTAAGTGGGACCTTACAGGAAGGCCCTGTGTAACTACAATTCTAAATGTTATTTATGATGTGAAAGTTTTTAGCAATGCATACACTGTTAGAACTATATAACTTTAAATATTTCTAGAAAACAGGTTGGGAGATGGTTCAGTAGGTAAAGTGCTTGTTATGTGAGTCTAAATACGAGGGTCTGAATGTGGGTCTCCAGAACCTACATGAAAAGGTGGTCATTGGTGGGATGCTTCTGTAACTCTAGCACCAGGAGCAGTGGGAGAAGAGACAAAGAGGTGCCCTGGAGCTCATGGCCAGCCAGCCCACTTTGGTGAGTTCCAGGTTCCATGAGAGACCCAGTATCAAAGAATAAGGTGGATGAAGACAGAAAGACATCCAGTGCCAACCTCTGGCCCCCACATCTATGCTCAGGCAGCCCATCATGAACCTATGCTCAGGCAGACCAGCACGGACATTTTCACACACAAACACATACATACAGGACACACCCCTATATATGCACTCACACACAAAAAAATGTTCCAAAAAAATAGCACCAAAGATGAAATTTTCAGATAAGATACTTGTACTGAGATGATCCCCAAGATGATGCAGATGTGATTATTTGTGATTATTGCAATTTGGATTGCTAATATTTTGTTGTACCAATCTCGAGATTGGAACGTAGGACATAATTGGATTTTCTGGATAAAAATAATAAAGAGCATCGCATTAAATTTCTTTTATATGCCAAATACTTTTCCAAGGTAATAAATACCTTTTAAGTAATTCCACACAATCGACTGTATCTTTTTTTTCTTTTTCTTTTATCTTTTTTTTTCAATTTTTAATTTTTTGTTTGTTTTTGAGACAAGTCTCATGTGGACCAGATTTACCTTGAGTTTCCACCTCTGGAGTTGTTGGAATTATGGGTATATATCAACACATCCTGATTTTATGTGGTGCTGGGGATCAAATCCAGGGCCTCATGTCTACTATACTAGGCAAGCACTCTCCCAAAGGAGTTATACTTCCAACCTAGTTTAAGATAACTGAATAAACTGAGGTTTTGCTGTATTTAGCTGTAAATTCAGTGGCTCATAGCTAGGAAGGAAGGACCTGGGTTTAGATCTGGCTCTGTGTGACTCTAAGGTTTACTTACATTCTGTTATTCTACTGGACTAGCTGCCTCTTCATGAAGTTTTTTTTTTGGACTAAAACTCTATATCCTTTTCTTCCAAAGGCACATTCAGAACATAATTGAAGTAGTCTTTGGAAAATCTGGCCTCTCATTAAGAATTTCATGTCATTTAAAGTTACAAAGCAAACACGGGCCATGGGAATGAGCAAAGAAGCCCACCCCCACATCCATCCTAAGACAGGTACTGCAGTGCCTGTCCTTTTATTCCTAGCAAATTTTTTTGCCTTCCCTCTCATTTTCTCTTCTCACTTCCAGCTTCGGAAAATGCATCTCAGGTTAGGATGATTCATTGGCAAGTTAGAGATCATAACGTTAGGTGGGAACAACCAAGCACACCTGTCCTGCATTAGGGCATCCATGTCAGCCACTCAAGACTCATCTCCTCTTGAGTCCTCACCTACATTTTACCCTAAGTGACTTTGAGCTGAGGATATTTCTCCGTAATTACAGTGAATTTTGTCCTTCTTATATGTCTATAAATATTTTGATGCTTTAAAGAAACACTGGTTCACAAAGAACAGATCGTTTTTGTTATCTGGCTGTTGTGTAGCAACTTCACCTGATTTGAAGCCTGCATCCTAGAGAGAGGCTCATCAAGATGGAGGTTCCAAACTGAAGCATTCCATCCTAGGAGATCATTCAGATACAGGAAACAGCTCACAAGTCTCAGGAAATCCACAAAACTGGCTAGATTCACAAGGTCGCTCCCTCCCCAGGCTATGAAGGCAGTAAGGACAGCGTGAAGAGGAGATTGCCTGGCCTGTCCAGCTGCCTGTGAGGCAGGAGAGGGCTCCGGGGATGCAGCTTTCATGAGCAGTATCCCATGCTGCCTTGGGCTTTCTGGTGATGTAGTTGCTTCGTGTCACCCATGTTTCTGTAAGTAACTGCTCACCCATGTTTCTGTAAGTAACTGTTCACCCATGTTTCTGTAAGTAACTGCTCACCCAGGTTTCTTTGTCATCCCAGAAAACTCGCTGGTGGGCCAAGTTAGACTTTGGTGGAGTCTTTTCTTTAGACTGCCAGTGGTCTATCTAGAGTGTGTACGGGTCTGTACGTCTCCCCAGAAAAGTCTCAATCAACACTGGCAAGTTTGTTTTCTTTGATATTCCATTGTAAGTATACTCAATATCATGATTTTGTGCTAAAGATATTAATTTAATATTGCTCACAATTAATTAAATTATTAATCAAATATCAATTAAATGCCTATTCTGTATCAATTACTATTGTAGGGTCAGTGAATATTAAAATGAACAAAACCTAGTCTCTTCACAGAATTTATACTTTTCTCCATTTCTTATTGCATCGCAGTTTAAAACCACCTGTGGTTTATAATATCCACCATCACATGTGTCCTGCAGAAACGCTTTGAGAAGTGGGTGGGACAGTTCTTCGCCTTCACGAAAATAATTACATGGAGGTGGGATATACTCAGTTGGTAGCGTGCTTGTCTAGTACACAAACAACTGGTTTAATCCCCAGTACCACATAAACCTAGCATAGTGGCCCACACTTGTAATCCCAGCACTTGAGAGTTAGAGACAGAGGATCAGAAGTTCAGAGACAACCCCAGCTATATAACAAGTTCAGCTTGGGACACATGAGACCTTGCCTAAACAAACATTTACTTGAATTTTCTTTTCTGTCTATCAAGACTAGGGAAGGACTAGACTCAGAAAGCTTTCTCAGGAGAGACAAAGAGCTGGGTTTGTGCTGGGCTGTACCAAGTTCTGACCCAGTGTGAGTATGCCTGGGGTCTCTGAATTGGGATCCAGGCTTGATCTGGCTGTGGCTCTGTCATGGGGAATCTCTTCTTCTCCTGTGTCCTCTTCTATCAACTTCTCCTCTCTATAGGAATCTGTGCAGAACACCAAGCGGGGTTCAGCTGAATCTGGGAGTGGCTTCCTCCCTCAATACAGCACCTGTCATGGGGGGTAGATGCAAGAGCACCTGCAAGAGGCAGTGTCTGTCTCCACATACATGTGGGTCTCACACAAACCCAAAATGATGACACATCCACCTACAAGAAATGACATGCTCTTCACAAAAGGGCATTATTACATCTCTGCAGAGATTCACTGGAAAAGTATTTACCATCAGATGTGAATGTCACGTGTCCCCTGTCAGAATCATTTCCTTCAGATGCCCATGAATTCCTCAGCAGGGTGTGTGGCAAGCTGCTGGTTGTCCTGGCCATAGCTCCTTGGCTTTGGGCTTCCAGATTGCTTCAATTTTTAGGGACACTGGGAAGGAACCTCCCTAAAAGGCCAAGAGAACAGAAATCCTTTCCTTCAAGATGTCCTCCGGGCAGATGACTCAGTTGATAAGTAAGTAGTTGCAAAATGGGAACCTGAATAGGATCCTTTGAATTTCCCCAGTACACTAAGGAGGTAGTGACGGATAGATCCCAGGGTTCTCCAGGGGCTCACTGGCCAGCCAACCTAGCCAAAGTGGAGGTCCGCAGGCCAGTGAGACACACTGTATCAAAGAATAAGAAAGAAAGCTCCTGAGGAAGGGTACCTAACTTTGACCTTGGTATTTCTAGCCTCCACATCCCCGCCACCCCCCATGGATAAGGACGATGTTCCCAGGGACTGAGACAAGGGAGAAGCTAAGGAAAGCCCAGGGGCAATCCCAACAAAGAAATCATGCTTTCTCATTTGTTTAAGCCCACAGGCTCCTGACTGTTGTTTCCCTCCCTACCAGGGTACTTCATGCTTTTAAGACTCTAAATTTTATATTTGCATAAGATTAAATAAGAGTTCCCTTTTATGGCTCTTTGTGTCTTACTTCTCAGTGGGAGTGGTTCTGCTACTTGCATAGGAGGTTGTGGAGACTGATGATGTCACAGTGAGAAAGGGTTGCAAAAGTGTGTCATATGCTGTGTCTCTGCCCCAAGTAGTTGATTACAGGGGCATTCTGGTGTGCTGAGTCAGGCCCAGCAGAGCTAGATTTGCCCCTCAGTTCTGAATGGAAGTTCCCATGCCTAGAAAATGAATAGAGACATCTAATAATAATCCTACATGACTGTGTGTAGGATTAAATTAATTCAATGCATAAATTCCCTCAACATGGGTTCCAGACCATGGTAAGTGCTCAAAAAGAGCTGAACTAGATATGTATGAATTTCAAAACTTTGGTGTTATAACATCACAGGAGCTAAAGATAAGACATATTTACATTATAGGGAGATGGGTCAGTCAATGAAGAACTTGCTCATATAGACCTGAGTTTGATCTCCCAAGTGAGGTGTGAGGGTGCATGCCTCTAATGTCAGTGTTGGAGAAGCAGAGATTGCTGGGTTCCTGGGGGCTGCTGGCCAGCCAGCCTACTCGAATCATTGAGTTCCAAGTCCAATGAGAAACCCTGTCACAAAAAATGAGGTGGAGAATTATGGAGAAACGCACTCTATGCCATCCTCTGATGTCCATATGTATATGTACATGTGCACACACATGACAAATGAATTTATATACAGATACCGCACATACATACACACACATACTAAAAAAATATAGCACACGGGACATCTGATAGGGCAGTGTTCTCCATTGTTTAATTAGATTACTTCAGTGTTTGAGGGTAGTAAGTATTCATTTTCAAACAATTGTTGCTAATTAAAAAAAATGTCTATTTATTGGAAGGAAGCATATGTGAGGTCAGAAGACAACTTGTGGGAGTTGGTTTTCTCTTTCCATCATGTGGGTCCTGAGCATTGAACTCAAGTCATAAAGTTTGTGGCAGGTGTCTTTACTTGCTCAGCCATCTCACTGGCCCAGTCAGTGTTCCCTTTTAAAATGATTTTAAATGATTCACTTAATTATTTTTTTTCCTGGAACATTCAATTGTGAGTTAATTTAATACAAAAGTACTACACTGGGTTTTTTAAACATTAAAGTTATGTTTATATGTATCTATGTGTGGGTATGTACACATGTGTGCATGTGCCCTCAGAGTCTAGAAGAAGGTGTCAGATTCCCTAGAGCTGAAGTTACAGGAAATTGTAAGCCTCCTGACATGGGTGCCGGGAACTGAACTCGTGTCCTTGCAAGAACTGTCTGTGCTCATAATAACCGAGTCAGCCATCTCTCCAGCCCTAGTATTAAGTTTTTCCTTCAGTAATCCCGAGAGAGGATACCATTGGAAGGTAAAGGGACTTAGGATCAAAGATAGTGACACCTACCAGGGAGGTCACTGGTTAGCTGACTGTGGAGCTGTCCTTGATCTTGGCCTACAGTTGAGTACATGAACTCCTAACCTGCCTCCCTTTGCCTACCACCTGCTGCCATGTTTGTCCTGATAGAGTCTTTTAAGTCCACAATAATTCTCTTCCTTCCTTCCTTCCTTCCTTCCTTCCTTCCTTCCTTCCTTCCTTCCTTCCTTCCTTCCTTCCTCCCCCCCCACAGTGTCTCTCACTGGCCTGGAATTCAGCAAGTAAGCTCGGCTGACTGGCTACTGAGTCCCAGGAATCCTCCTGGCTCTACTTCCCCAGGGCTGGGATTACAAGGGAGTATACCATACTGGAAATCATACTCAGCTCCTAGTACTTCTTCAGCAAGCACTTTGCCGACCTGTCTTGCCCAGACCCCACAGGCCTCTCTTTTATATGAGTATTTCAAAGTGTCCAGCTCAAGAGCTCTGGTGATAAAGTTATTCTCACAATGAGAGCAGCTGTATATCAAAGATCTGCTTGCTAACCAGGAAGCCAGTGACAACCTACTACGCAATGGGGGCTGTCGGAAGTGTTTATGGCAATCCCATAACTCTGTCCCAGAGAAAGAGCATTCAGGAGCACTGTCTGACCAGTGACAAGACAGAAAACAGGAAAGTTCAACTTTGGATTCATTGGGTTAGAATCAAGACAATGTGGGGCGGAGACAGCAAGAGTCAAAGTCTGTATTACTCTAAGCCTATTTTCTCAGCTAGATTTTTGGATCTTATTGATTCTAATTTGTTTAAAAGGAGGAGGAGTGGATACACCCGATGCCATCTGCTTCATTGTTTTGTGGGGAAATATATGCAGTTAAAGGCGAGGGGCATTATTTGCCCAGTCTGAAGCTTTTGGTGTCCCCCATAACTATTTGACCGGAATATATTAAATATTGTAATGTTTTGTTACATGTCCCAGGGCAAAAAAGAAAAAAAAAATGAGGCTATCACTTATTAGCTTTCTGTTCCTGGATCCTTCCAGGGTTGATTCGATGGCGCAAAAGACAGTAGAGAAATCCAAAGGTAAAGGTTATACTCTGTTTTATTATGTTTACAGGATTTAAAGGGTAAGTCAGGAAGTGCTTACATAACACCCAGCGAAAGTGGTGGATTAGTCACCACAGCGGGACTTAAAAGCAGCCTTAATCCTCCAAATCTCCAGGGGTGAAAGGTCAACCTCTAACACCAGGTTGTGTAAAGAATGGAGAAGTCACCAGCTTCTGTTTCATCGTGGCCCTGCTAAGCCACCGAGGAAATGAGCGGCTGGGCTGTGAGGAGAGGGGCAGCTTCCTCCAAGGAAGGCCACCTGTGAATTCATCCAAGGAGGACGTAATTAAAGTCAGAAGGGCTCCTGTGCAGAGGATAGGCAGGCAGGCTTCAGACACACAGCCCCTAGCTGCAGGGTTGGAAGATTTAGCTCTCACAACCCAGGAGGCAACTGGGTCAGACCCTAGACAAAACCTATACTTAGGCCACTGCTTCTTACTGACTGGCTCTTTATGCTCAGCAAGGCAGGCTGGTGAACCAATGACAATCACTCATACACTTATCATACACACACACACACACACACACACACACACACACACGAGAAGCCTAATCACTACCTTGGAAAGATATCTTTTTACCATACTCAGAGTCAACTGTCAATATTATGGGCCTTAGGGGTGTCTGGGGAGATGCTCTCTGGCTTCTTCACTCTCCTTCTTCATTAAACAGGGGGCATGAATTTTTCTTACTTAGGAATTAAGAATTTAAATAAATCCAGATTAAAATTATAGTGAGTCTTATCGCTTAGGATTTTAAAAACCTTTGGAAGGAGTTGCCTGTAACATATTGAAGTGTGTTTATCTAGACGTCTGGCCCTCTGCCTATGTGTAGACTCATCTTACTGTCTAGCTACTTAATGTGTATATGTTGGAGCGTGTGTGTCTGCGTGTGATATATGTGTACATGTGGAGGACAGAAGTCTATGCCAGTGTCTTTCTCCATTCCTCCTCACTTTATGTTTTGAGACAGGATCTCTCATTGAAACGGGAGCTCACCAATTCAGCAAGACTAGCTGGCCAGAGAGCCCCCAAAATCCTCCTCTCTACCTCCCCAGTGCTGGGATTACATGTGCATACTGCTCTGCCTGGCTTTTTTCTTTAACTGAAGCTGAATATCCAAACTCAGGTCCCCATCTTTACCCAGAATGCTCTTTACCCACCGAGAGGTCTCCCCGGGCTCCTAGCTACTTATTGATTAGATGTGTGTTTTAAACCTTTTAGGACAAAACAGTAAAACCAAGTGGTTGGGGAATTTCTGATGGACAGATTGGTTTTTATGAGAAACTGAAAATCAGGGACAGAAGAAACCATAGCACAGACTCTTCCTACCTTCTGTGTTTCTCAGCAACCATTCCGGACCCTGAAAAGTACAGTCAACTTTGAGGATCTCCAACTCCTGGCTCTACGCAAGGAAGCTCCTTTGCCTAACTTCCCTCTGAAGCTACCACTCTTTAACATGTATTTACAATCCGTGACTTAGTAAACACCATTCTTACATGCGTGGGCAAATCAGAACTTTGGATACAATCAATTTGCTGAAGCAAGTTCCAACACATTTTAGCACAAAACTACAAAAGCTTCCGGAGTAGCCGTTCCATATTTATCCTGAGCTGGCCCTTTATTAAATCACTGGTGAAAAACACGGAAATTCGTCTCAGCTATAGTTTCATCATCTTACAACAGCAGAGGCATTTATCTTATGAAATTGCAGGAGCCGAGCCCTGTGCTGACTGATGGCTCTGAGGTGCTCTTTGCATTAGTATCCCATCGTCTTGCCTAAGGTGCTTCTGATGCATATGGCTGCTAATAGCTTGTGCCGTTCATTTTTTACAGAATTTGTGGTTTAAGCAGTATACTTAGAATATCGAATTTTTTTTCTTTTAAAAAATGGTATCAAACTGTTTAATGTGAAATATGAAAAGTGCTTAGTTGCATATACTTGATTCTTTGCTTTTTACTTTTTTCCTTTTTTTCTTCCTCTTCAGTGTTCTCAATTCTTTCCCTGCTATGTTTCAGAGCCTGGCTCATTCACACCAACCACTTTCTTCATTAAGTCAAAACTAATAATCTAACTGCGTTTAGAAAATGAGAAGGAAGATTAGCAATTTGCTCCCCTTAGGATATGGGTTGGAAAAGACACATCATGTATAGGCTTACATTCTGTGAAGACAGAGTTGGGACTTACTTAATACTTAGACTGGGGTACTGAAAATACTGTTATTCAAACACCCAAAGTATCAGAACCCTCCCCCCAAAAAACATGGACCGTGATTACACTGAATTCTATCTACTATGTTATTTTGCCCTTGATAAAAATGGTAATACAATCTAATTGTTACTAAAATGGTTTCCATAAACAGGTAACGCTCTTAATCCCTTCTATTGCGTTGATTTTTATGGGGAAAATGAGGGACAACCATCTCTAAAAACAAAATTGAGGCGGTTGGGAGATGGCTCAGCAATTAAGTGTGTGAACTGCTTTTTCACAGGACTGGAGTTCAGTTCCCAACACTCACATTAGGTGGCTCACAACTGCCTGTCACTCCAGCCCCAGGGACTCTGACACCCTCTTCTGGACTCTACGAGCACCTGTAGTCACATGCACATATACAAATAATTAAAAATAAAATAATAAATCTTTTAAAAAGTTGAAATCAAAGCAATGCCTAAACTGGAAACTCTACCCACTGGGAACTGCTTGGGAGTGAGCTCCATCAACAAAGCTGAGGACAGGAGCAGGTTATGATAAATGAGCATGGGGTCAACAGCCAAGACACACGGTTTATTTTAAAAATAAATTATTTCTAAGTTATTCCCCCCAACAAACTCTTGGTCAGAGAGAATGTGGCACCCAAAAAAGAAAGTTATGTGTAGTATATTTATGGAACAGAAGTCATGGGAGATTTCACATCAGTAGCAGATCTATAACTGACTCCCAGTCATCTGTTGAAAACAGCTAGAGGAGACTTACTACCCCAGGGATGTGAAGGAGAGATTATTTTCTCCTAATTCTAAACTTTCAAACCTTTTTTCCTTATCTCCAGATCTGGAAACAAGGGCAAGCCCGAAGGGGGAGAGTTTGCATATTTTCATTCTGCCTAAATGTAATCGAATGGACATGAGGAGAAAAATTTGCTTTATCAAATCCCCCATTTGTGGCAAAGCCCAGGAAAGCCCTACTAGAAAAGCAATGACTCAGTCCAAAGAGCTCTATATTTAACGTTGAGGCTGTCACAGAAACAGGGAAGATGTTAGACAGAGCTGATTGCAGAATCCGCAAAGATGAAAAGAAGTAGCCATGTGCATCTAACAGGAGAATCTTGCATCTTGTTCAAAGTCTTACAGGAAGATGTTGACAGGGCCAAGGCTTTGAGAAGCTCATTGTCTGAGGCTGATGCTCACCTGTAGTTTGTCACTCTCATAAAGGACAAAGATACAGGAGAATGAGACTGACTTTATAGTGTTGAGTTCTGTGGGAACTTGGAAACTCTCAGGCTAAGGTCTTGATGTAGACGAAAACTTGGGCAGAGTGGTTCGCTTCCTGAGACATAAGTCTAGGTAAGAATGAGAATCTCTACAAAAAGTTGCTTCAGAAGACTTAAAGATATCACTTAATATGCTGGTAGCACAAAGTAAACCCTCTACAAGTACAGTGGTGATTATCCATAATCCTGGCAGGCAAAGTACATGGTCTTTGCAAAAATGAGCTTAATTAACCCAATAGAAGAAGTATCTAAGCTGTGGAGTTGTCCCAGCTGGGGAGACTCTCATTGCCCATACACAGAAGTCAACTGTATCCCCCAGACATGGGAGGACCTTCTCGTCTTCCTCTAAACATCCCTCTAAACAAGGAGTCTAACCTTGTCCCATTGGAGTAGTCCCTGAAGATTGCAGCCACTTCCAGTGCTTGCTGGAAGTCATTTCCTGCTGGCATAGTCAGGGCCCAGTGGATGGTGTAGAGAGTGGAGGGAGTGCATCTGACAGCTTTCCAAGAATCAGTTTAACAGAAAAGATTTTTGAAAAGGTAGTCAGAAAGGGAAACAGAGGCAGGACTCTCGTTTTCATAGTTTTCTTCTAAAGCACATCCTTGGGCTAAGAGGGTAGCTCAGTTAGTAAAGTTCTTGCTGTGTAAGTATGAGGACACAAATTCTATCCCCAGAACCCACATAAAGAAGTCGTGCATCATGTTGTGCCTTGTAATCCCAGTGCTGTGGAAGCAGAGACATGTGATCCCAGGGCCTTTCTGGAAAGGACATCCAATCTAGCTAAATTGGTTAGACCCTGTCTCAATAAAATAAGATGGAGGACTACTGAAGTTGGCCCCTGGTACACACCTACACACACACACACAAGCCACATGCACACGAACACACACACACACACACAGCAAAATAAAGTAATAAAACAAATACTATAGAATTGTACAACATGTACCGGAAATAAAGGTGTGTTCCTGTGTCCTTTTTAACAAAGATCTAAGCTGCATAGAGATGCAGCTTTGCAAAGGACTCTAAATACCTGTCCATTGTGTCTCACCAGTTTACACTTTCTCCTGAACCAAAAAAGATTCATTTTATATTTTTATTATTTTAAATTATGGCCATGTATATTATTTAAATTATGTGTGACGGTAGGTGTCCATGGAGACCAGAGACATCTGATCCCTCCAGGAAGGTGAGCTGCCCCCATGGGTGCTGGGAACTGTACTTGGATTCTCTTTGAGGGAGTACCTGCTGTCAATGGCTGAGCTATGTCTCTAGCCCCTGGCCCACACGATTCTCAGAGGTTCTTTAAGTCATACTTTTGTACAGGAAGATCTGCTTTCTTGTGATGGTTATAACCTTGTAAGGATTCTAATCCTCCTATATCAGATGTGTAAAGAGAAAATGTCTAGGAACTCCAGGGACTGTTCCAATAGGAGGGACAGTTGTGCTCTTTCAATACAGAGGGAAGTTTGTAGGAAGACTGGCAGGGGCACTCAGGTCTGGGGATGCAGTTGGCCTTTGTGTGGGGGGGTGGGGACTCTATTGCCTAGATCCTACTACTGTGGTGGTTAAGCTCATCCTTACAAAGATCAATGTGCCTGGCCTGGTGGGCTGATGGATAATAACATCTGTCATCGATTCAGGTTGAAACTTAAATATTTGCCAAGCAGACAACACTAATCCTAAAGCCTTGCCTTCAGACTGCTGGCAGAAATGACTGCTGAGAACCTAGAAAAAGAACAAGTGATTTACTTCTCTGTACAGATTCCAACATCAGCATCACATCCTGGCATTGGAAATCCGTGAAGAAAACCTCCCCTGCCCCATTGCCCCGCCATGTGCAGCACCCGCTGGATGAAACATGAACTGAAGGAGCCCAGTGTACAGCCAGGTGCTATTCTCAACACCCCCACACCCTTCATCACAGAAGAATAACCCTTGGGCTAAACACCTTGGAATTGGCTCCCCAGCCCCACCTGTTAGGCTCTCTTTTGTCCACGGAAGGGATGACAGAACTCATATCTGAGCCTGAGGCTCCATTCCAGAGCTCTAGCTCTCCTCTCAGCTCTGACTGAAACCTGGGGATTCTAGAAGGGCATTTCAGTCCCTTGACTTTAATTTCCACACCAGATAGATAAAAGACAGGAAGCGTCTGATTTGTACAGTACAGTTATTACTTAAATAGGACCCCAAACTCAAGAACCTGGAAAAAGCAAAGTGTTTATTTCAACAATTAAGTCTCAATCTGGATTTCAGGCTTAGATAGCTAACCTGCTGAAGTACTGCTCCCATGACTGGTGCATGTGTGCATGTGTGTGTGTGTACGCGCACACGCTCCTTTCAAGCTAGTCTATCAAGAGAGAAAGGAAAGGAAGGAAGGAGGGAGAGGAGGAAGTAGGGAGGGAGGAAAGGACAGAGGGAAAGAATAAGGGAAGGAGGGATGGAAGGAAAGAGTAAAGGGAGGGAGGAAGGGAGGGAGGGAAGGAAGGAAGGAAGGAGGGAGGAAGGGAGGGAGGAAAGGAGGGAAGGAAGGAAGGAAGGAAGGAAGGAAGGAGGGAGGGAAGGAAGGAGGGAGGGAGAAAGAGAGGGAGGGAGGGAGGAAGGAGGGAGGGAGGAAGGAAGAAAAAGAAAGGCTTAGAAAAATCTGCTGGCCAAACCTGACTTTATCAAATGTGGTTCCAGTTACCTCCAGGAGCACCAAGGGACTTTCAAGGAATAATTAATTCACATCTCAGAGGGGGAGAAAGGCACAAAAAGTGGTAGCAGCAGAGCCCTGGGTGCTCCTGCTAACGCAGAGGGCTCGTCACAGCAGCAGGAGTATAAATATTTCTGCCTCTAAATTCCCATCTGTCATTGTATCAGTGTGGAGATCAACGCTTAAGAGATGGTTAAAACTGATTGTCAAATAGGATCTATAACCACTTAGGAGACAAACCCCTTGGCATGTCTGTGAGGGAGTGTACTAGTTTGCTTTCTATTGCTGTGACAGAAACATGAACCAAGGGAACTTATAAAAGGAAAAGTTTATTTAGCTTATCGCTCCAAAGTCCTGAGTCCATTACGGTGCGGAGGCGTGGCGGCAGAGGTGGCTGGAACAGAAACAGAAGCTAAGCGGCCTTGTCTTCAAACTGGCACAGGAAGCAGCACACGACTGGAGATCCAGCCAAGCTCTCTCTAAGCCCAGCTCCAGTGACATGTTTCCCCCAGCACGACCACACTTTCCAAGACCTCCCAAAACAGTGCCCACAACTGGGACAAAATGTCCTAATACTTAGAGCCTACAGGGGCCATTCTCACTGAAACCACCACACGGAGTTTCTAGAGCAGGGCCTCTGTGACTCTTCCACCATGATGAGCTGTATCCTGGAACTGTGAACCAAGATAAATCCTTCCTTACTTAAGTTGATTTAGTCAAGTATTTTTGTTACAGCATCAAAAAAGGTAACTAATACATTCTCGGAGGACTAATCAGTCAATGAGCTACAAGGAAACCCTTCAATCTTGATAGCTGAGCTCAAATCCTTTGAAATGAGTTTTCCTAACTGGAATTCTAATTCAACTCAGTGTGGATGTTAAGACTTGGGAAATATACAAAGTAACTTGACTAATTCTCCAGACTGTTTAAGTAGGGTGTGGCTGGTATCAGACAACTATAACAACTTTGGAGTAAAAAAAATCTCTGGGTGTTCATTACCTAGCTGTCTCTTCTTGGGTCTCGTTCTACCTGTGAGCTATAGTGCCTCCTCTGATTTTTGAAAGAGTGCTGATTTCTGCAAACACCAGAAGTGAGCCTGCCTATACAATGTGTTCCATGCAAATAATATTTGATTACATGTATTTGTGTTCTCTTTCCCTTAAAGAAAAACAAAAATGTATCTCAAAGCTATAATAGGTAGAATAAAAGTCATCATGCTGGGAAATGTGCCTGAGTTAATTGAGGAAGGTTTGTATAAAAAAGCAAAAGTCAGCACTGGAGAGATGACTTGGTCAGTAAAGTACTTGCCACATAAACATGAGAACCTGAGTTCAGTCCCCAGAACTCACATAAAAATCCTAGGCACAAGGGCCGAAAAATTGTTCAAGGGTTAAGAGCACTGGTTGTTCCTGTAGATAACCCAGATTTGGTTCCTAGCACCCACGTACAGCTAACAATTATCTGTTTAACTCCAGGTCTAGGGAATCTGATGCCCTCTTCTGACCTCTGAGGGCAATCATGACACAGATGCATTTATGTATATACAGGCAGAACACCAGCACAC
The DNA here is from genome assembly GCA_035773235.1 of Eospalax fontanierii. Classification (NCBI taxonomy): domain Eukaryota; kingdom Metazoa; phylum Chordata; class Mammalia; order Rodentia; family Spalacidae; genus Eospalax; species Eospalax fontanierii. The sequence goes on from CM069524.1 coordinate 118,418,820, forward strand.
ACAAAATAAATGAATGAATAAATAATACAATTTAAAAAAAATAGGCACAAGGTTGTATCCTGTAATCCCAGCACTAGGAGGTAGAAAAAGGAGGCTCCTTGGGGCTGGCTGGCCAGCTAGTCTGCTTCAATCAGCATCCTTCAATTTCAGTGAAAGAATCTGTCTCACAAACTCGGACAGCAGTTGAGGAAGACACTGGACATCAGCCTCTGGCCTCCATGTGCACATGTGCAAATGTGCATGCACGAAAGAGCACCAGAGTAAAAGCAGGAGAGCCTTTGTTCCAGCCTTTGTCATGAATAACAGGCCATGTGGTTGGTCTCTTTGCCTTCCCGCCTTTAGCCTTATCTTAGAGCAAAAGCACCCTCAACAGAAACTGTTCCATTTCCGAGTGATGTGGTTACGAGAAGTTACGAATGAGATGGTGAGGACAGTAGGGAACTTGTTGCATTACAAATCAGACAGCTGAGCACTGCAGTTGGAGTCTTAACTGTCCACCAGAGGCCCTCATGGTAAAGCCTTCGCACTCAACTTGGTGCTGTTGGGACTTGGTGGAACCTTTAAGAGACAGGACTTGTTGAAAAGTCTGTCAGTCATTGGGTGGGAAGTCTGCCAGTCACTAGGGTGCCATCTTCAGAGGGATTATGGATGCCCTGTCTTCCTCCGTCATACTTGGACCTAAGGTGAAGGGACTTCCTTAACCATATTACTCTCCTTGGGGTGGGATAGGCTTAAAACAATCAGGCTGATTCATTATGAACTAAAATCTCTAAAATGGAACTAAAATTAGCCTTTTCCCTTATCATTTGATTATATCAGATATTTGTTTCAGTAACATATAGCCAATACAGTGTTGTCTCTAAGGTTGGATTTAAAAATCCTCTCAAAATATTTATCTTTATACTGTAGATTAGTACAGCCCTTAGCCTTCATTAGGGAAGCATTTTTTGTAGTGGATGGCAGTTAATAAAAGAGACTCACAACTAACTGGTCAAAGTGCAGATAGCAGGTGACTGTGGAGTGCTCAACCTTAAATGGACATCTGTGTCATCCTCCCACCAAGGCTCAAGGAACATCACCAAGGAAGTAATAAATAGTTTTAAGAGCCAGAAGTTGGGGAGGATTGCTGTGAATCAGTATTTTCTGGACATAGCAAAGCCGTTTCACTCATGAACACACAGTAGCTATGACTGCCTGAATAAGATCAGCTTCAGATCAGAACAGTCAAATTGTCAGCATGGATGCGTGTGGGAGGCTCATGAGACCTCATACGTAGCTGATGAGTTATTGAGAGTTATGGTTGTTCTGGGAAGGAGAGTCATCTTTCTTTGGGTATGTGGTCCCTGGTAGGCTGCCCAGGCTCTAGTGTGTGACCCTACACCCTAAGTGGGTATATGGGCAGCACAAATTGAACTCAGTGGGTTAAAATGAATAATTAAAAAGGAGAGAAAGAGTCAATAACTGGTTCCATTTTATTAAAGCACAGCCTGCATTGTTGAAGATTTTTATTTTTACTCTTCCAACATGATGTTCACTTGAGCTATTAAAAAAATAGGGTTGTTATGTTCATAATGGCCTAGGCAGAAAATTACATGGAAAGAAGCTTTATAGCTCTTAAAGTATGTCTCCTCTCCTGTACCACACCCTAATAGCGAGAACAATAATTTACTCATAAAGATTGATACTCGGCATTTGTCTGGAAGTTATTCAGCTATTGCATGAGAATTAAAATAAAATTATCTTCTCACCAAAGGAGTTAGTAATCACCCCAGGCTAAGGCTGAGGTAGAGTTCAGAGGAATCCGGGTTCTGAGGATCTTTATTTCTCTGTGAAATTAGTGACTTCCTTGCACATTAAATGAATTACATGCCATCTTAAATGCCTGTTTTCAAAACATAGCCCTGCCAGAGCAGGTCTAAAAATAGACATTTATTCTCAAAATTTTCACCTCATTTTAACTAACTTTGGCCAAAGTCTTGATTGCCTCTTTCAAGCCAGTAACGCACCCAGGGATGGTATTCCCATGCAGCAAGCCCCGGGGCCAGACAGCTCACATGCCAGTCAGAGAGAGGCGGTACAGGCAGATAAAAAGTATATGGGCATGTGTGCACGTGTGTATGTGGGGAGAAGGCAGGAAGGGTGAACTCACAGGCATTCCCCATTAGCCCATTTCTCACCCTCTCAGTCCATTTTAGAGAAATGATTAATCTTGCCTAGAGTGCCCTGGCTTCTCTCTGTCTGCAGCATTCCTTTGAATTTGCCAGAACATGTGAGGGGTCTGCCACATTTTATTCCCCCGCAGTCCATCTCTCCCCACTCTGACCCTCTTCTCATCCAATAAATGCCTATATAGTTCATATCATGTGTGGACTATGTGTAAATTTATGAAACAGTATTGTACAGATTCACATATCCAAATTCCCTAAAATATTATATACATATGCTCAATACTTCTGTTTTGTTTTGTTTTGTGAGACAAGGTCTCCCTGTAACCCCAGCTGACCTGGAACTTGGCCAGGTTAGCCTTGATCTCACAGAGATCTGCCTGCCTCTGCCTCCTGAGCACTGGGATTAAAGGTGTACACCAACACACCCAGATGTTCAATATTTCTAAATTATCAAAAGGCAGAGAAAAGGGACTCAATCATACCTCATTCACCAGAACACATAAACTCCAGAAGTCATTGTATGCTTCAAGATAATGCATTCCCAAAAGTGAGCATGTCATACAATCTGCAAATTCATTGCTTTTTTTCAGGATAAAAGTTATTTATGGCCATGGAGTTTGTGTGCGTGTGTGTGTGTGTGTGTGTGTGTGTGTGTGTGGTATAAGTATGTATGATATGCATGCATGCAAGTGTGTGTGTTCATGTGTGTGAGTACGTATGTACGCGTACACCATCTCACAAGTGCAGAGACCAGAGGAGAACTTCAGGCGGTAGTCCTCACCTTCCACCTTGGTAAGTCCCTTATTGGTCACCGTGGTGTAGACTACGCAATGGGGATTTTTCTGTCTGAGCTTCCCATCTTGCTGTAGATGAACTAGGATTATAGACAGATGCTACCATGTCCAATTTATGTGGGTTCTTGGTGTTCAAACTCAGGTCCTCACACTCGCACAGCAAGTGCTTTAGCCACTGAGCCAGCCCCCCAGACTGGTCGTGGAAATTTTGAAATGAAAGAAAACAGAAAACGATTTTTTACAAGTCCAGTGCTTAGAGAAAGCTACGATTAACAGTTGGTATGTTGGTTCCTGGCCTTTAGATGAGGCTTAAGTAGATAATCTTAGGGTTTAGGGAATCTTTCGTCATTGGGTTTTTTTCACTAAAAAAAAGACAAAAGCATTTTTTCTTGTAGCCTAATTTTCAGTGATATTGAATGAATGCATTTGAGCACAAGATCCTGTTTTACGTATTCCTGCTCTGCTTCTTAGATACATAATTTCTTCCCCAGATTTTGCTGGCTAAGCCTTTGCTACCTCTCATCTGGTGGTGTTTTGGTTTTCTCTCTGTCTACCTGGTTTGTTTCTTTTTCCTCTTCAGAAACCTCATCACTTTCCTCAGTCTCCTGAAGCGACCTTTCCACACTCCATTCACTTACATGATGCTTTTGAGCGGCAATCCTGACTCACGGTGAGGGAAAGGTGAGGGAAAGGACGTGTAGCAGTTAGATAGCAACCATCCCTGCAGCCACAGGGTGTGTTCTGCCAGCTTCTTCTTCGCATTCCCAGGAGTGACACAGGGCTTCTAGACTCTCTGGATTTGCTGATGAACCACGTTCTGTAACATCTCATTTGGGCCCAGCCAGAATGCCAGTCCTCGGGACCAAGGGGCATTCCAAAGTGCTCCTTCTAACCTTGCTGCTGCCTTAGCATGAGGCTCTGCAGGTTGTGCGCGAGCTGCTCACAGCAGAAATCACCAGGGCCTGTTTCGGGAGTGTGCACCAGCCTCCTTGCTGTGACCCCTCCCACCTCAGATTTGCCCACTTCTGTCCACACTTTCTCACCCACTTATTTTAAAAAATATAATATTTTTGTTATTTCTTTGAGAATTGCTATATGCATACAGTGTATTTTGATCACATTCACATTCTTCCTCTTAGCTTCTTTGAGATTCATCCCTACCTCCCCAACCTTCCCAACTTCCTGTCCCCCCCACCAACTTTTTCTAATAATCCACAGAGTCTGTTTGTCTGTTTTTGCTACTTATATATTTGGGCCCATCCACCAGAAGTGGTCACCCCACTAGGAACCACACCCCCTAAAGAAAATTGACTCTTTCCTGCAGTAGCTGTCAACTGTCAATGACTCCTCAGCTAGGGGCAGGGCCTCAAAAGCCCTTGCCCATCCATGCTGGAATGCTAACTGGCTTAATCTTGTGCAGGTCTTATGCAGGCAACTCTAGCTACTCTGTGTCCATGAGTTAGTGGCCCTGACATGCCCAGAAGACACTGCCCTCCTGTTTCATAGCTATCCTCCCTGACCTCAAACTCTTACAATCATCGTGCCCCCTTTCCTGGACTGCTCCTTCAGCCTTGGGTGCTCTGAGCAACTATTACTTTCTAGCCCCTGTGCTGAACACTGGTGAAAACAAAGGGTTACTGAGTATTTTTGCCTCAGTCTCAGAAGAGGAGAGAAACAAGATAAACAGTTCAATGGTAACTGTCAAGTGAGATGTCACGTGAGACACCTAGAAGCTACATACAGAGGCTTAGATATGGTTTGAGTGTATCTCTGAAAGGTGTGTATGCTGAAAGCTTGATCCTGGGTGTAGGGATGTTGAGGTAGTGGAGCCTTTCAGATACAGAATCTGCTGGAAGATAAGTAGGTCAGTGGGTGCACTGCCCTGGGAAGAGATTAATGCATTTCTTACAGGATCCCTACTGGTTTCTCAATAGTAGGTTATTTTAAAAGCACAAGCTTGGCCCCAGAATCCCATTGGTTTCCTTTCTCACAGTGTAATTGATCTCTCCTTCCCGCATGAGCTCCCTCCATGTTGAGATAGTCAAGGGGTCCCTCACTAGAGATCAAACCAATTGTGATGCTTTATTTAAACCATCAACCTTGTGTTGTAGATGTAGTTCAGTGTCTTGTGTGAAGTCCTGAGTTGGGTTCCCAATATTGCAAAGACCAAAGCAAAAACTGAACCAAAGGCAAAAGCCATCAACTTCCAAAATTGTGAGGAAAAACAAATCTTTTTTTTTTTTTAATTTATGGGAATACCTAAGAGGAATTATTATCCCCATTAATTTCCTTGTGTCTCAGTTTCTTCATCTATGAAATGCCCACAGTGGTAGCATCCATCCAAGACTGTTGTAGAAATGAAGCAAGCCACTTAATAAATTGACAACACAGTGTATATAATGGTATCTCTGGTCATTCTTCCTGGGCACTTGACATGCCTCCCATTCCTCTTGGCTTACATCTCAATATTGTCAACATGATAAGATCTAGAATTACCTTAGAGATCTCTGGTCTCTTTTGAGGGGGCTTTAGATTAGGTTAACAGAAAGGGGAAGACCCATGGGCTGGAGTCCTAGACTGTGTGAAAAAGAGAAAGCGAGCTGAGCACCAGCGTTCATCTTGCTCTTCTCCCCAATTAATTGCAGATGCAGTGTGAGCAGCTGCCTCAAGTTTCTCCACCATGTCCTCCTTGCCACGATGGACTGGACCCACAACCTGTGAGCCAAAATAAACGTTCCATCCTTAAGTTGCTTTTGTCAGACATTTTGTCACAGCAAGAGAAAAGTAACTAATAAAACATCCTTGGCTAGATAGTAAGGCCTCTCCCCTTCACTAGCTGTTCATGACACTCACTGCCAGGGGCAATGATGAGATGCTGCAGATATCTGCTCTCTTGACGAATTCTCGGTGGTACCTAGCTGGGCCTTTTTGCACTTTGACTCTCTTGAACTTTAGGAAAAAAGAAGGAAGTTGATTATTTTTTTAAACTTTCAAACCATAGTAGTAGGTCTGCCCAATACCACACAGGTGCCAGCACGAATCTGTGTAAAGGTCAACTTCCATTCCTCAAGAGCTTTGGTGTGGAGGGGACCCAGAAAATAGAGTACTTGAGGACAGTGACGTATGTCTTTTATCATCGCTCCAATCAAATATCAAGTCTTGTGTATGTGCATTTAAGTCCATGTGTATGTAGGTATGCATGTATGTGTCAGTGCATATTCGGGCATGTGGAGGTCGGAGGAAAATCTCCTGTGTGAATATTTAGGAGCCATTTACCTTTTCTTGAGATGCTGTTTGTCATCAGCCTGAAACTCAGCAAGTAGTTTAGGCTGACTGACCAGTCAGCCCCAGGGATCTGCCTGTCTCTGCCTCCCCATCTCTGGGATTACCGGCATGTATCACCACACCCAGACTTTTCATTATGTGGGTCCTGAAGATTGAACTCAGTTCTTTGTGCTTTCAAGGCAAATAATTCAACAACTAAGCTATCTCCCTAGCCCAAGTCTCAAGTCCTAAAACAGCCCGTGGATGGATTGGTCGGCTGGTGGGTGGCAAGCTGGCTGGAAACCTGGGTGTCTGGGTCCTATTAGGGAGGGAAGGAGGAGCTCTGAGTCAGATCTCCCAAAGGAGATGATGCCAACATCAGGCTCTTCTCAGAGGCCCGGGAAGAGATGGGTAATGGCAAAGAAAGCTCCTGCCTGGGGCAGCACAGCTGGAACTAGCCTGGAGAGTCAGGCTGGGAGAGGCAGAAACAACTCCAGGCAGGGACAGACTGCTCTTCTCCAGCTTGGGCCTTCTTCCAGCAAGGATACCATCAGACACTGGCTGTGCCAGGCTCACCTCCAGCCATAGGGATTCCCAGCTTCTTTTTTGAGGAACCCAAGCTCATAACTGCTGATTTTATTTAAGTGTCTGCCATCATCTCATGGCTCACAGAGGCTCGCCTGTTTTTATATGTGTTTTATTTCAGTGTGTTTGCCAGTTCTGCCTTTCTGCTTTGAAAAGTTGTTTTCTGACTTTCTCTTTATTCTTACTTTTGTTGTTGGAGAATTCCATACATTCATATAATGCATTTTAATCAAACCCATGCGCCACTCTCTTCCTTCAGCTCTCCCTAACACCTCACATAGTTCCCTCCCAACTTCATGTGCTCTTTTTAAAGACCCACCGAGTCCACTGGGTGCTGCTGTGTGTCCATGGGCGTAGGACCATCTACCGGGGTATGGGAAGCCCTCAAGGGCAGCATCCTTGTGTGAAACTGACTCTCTCCCAAGAAGCCACCAATTGCCAGTCGTTCCTCAGCTAGGGGTAGGACTGTGTGAGCCCCTTCCCCACTCACCCTGGGATTTCAGCTGACTTGATCTCATGCAGCTCTTATGCAGGCCACCACAGCTGCTGTGAATTCATGTGAGAAACAGCTGTGTCACATCTGCCAAACACTGTTTCTGTGCAGGTGGGCACTACCTCCAGCCCTTACAGTCTTTCCAGCCCGTCTTCTGTGATGCTCCCTGAGCCTTGGAGGTGGGGAATGTGTTGTAGATCCCCCATTTAGAGCTGAGCACACAAGTTTCTTATTCTCTGCACATTGACCAGTTGTAGGTCTCTGAGTAATTGCCATCTGTACAACAAGAAACTTCTCTGATGAAGGTTGAGTGATGTACTGTGTGTGTATGTGTGTGTGTGTGTGTGTGTGTGTGAGTGTGCATGCATACGCTATGGCACACACGTGGATGTGCGGAGGGGAGATAGCCTCTGGTCTCAGTACTGACCTTCCACCTCAACACAGGGTCTGTTCTTGTTTTGCTGGTGTATCCACCAGGCTAGCCAGCCAAGCCAAAAGTTTTAGGGGGCTCTTTCGTCTTCACCTCCCTTCTCCATGTAGGGGAGCTGGGACTACAGACATGTACTACTGCTGGGGATCCAGACTCAGGTGCTTGGGCTTGCACAGCAAGCACTTTACCCACTAAGACTCTCCTCAGCCCCGACTTTCTCTCTTCATTGCCCTCTGCCTGCTTTCTTCAGAGCTGGCTATGTGTATCTACTGTTTTTCTTGTTATTGTTATTGTATTTGCTACTTTATTATTGTTATTGCATTTATTTTGTTGTTGTAAAAATCTTTCAACTAGACTTCTGTTATTAATAATACTTCTAAAAGCATTTGCTTAGTAGTTTAGGGCGCTTAATGTGCCAACCCTGACGTACCACTGAATACCATTTCCCTGGTTATTCTCAGTGTATTTACTGGTTTCACAGCTCCTTAAAACAATAAAATCTGTGGGTGCCCAAATCTCTTATACTGCATAGCACAGGAGTGTGTGTGTGTGTGTGTGTGTGTGTGTGTGTGTGTGTAGCAGGTTGATAGATACTAGTGTCTTAGGTTTTGAGACAAGCTTTCTCACTAAACCCAGAGATGGCCATTTTGAATAAACTGATTGGTTAGAGATCCCCAGACATCCACTGGTCTCTGTCACCTAGTACTGGATTTACAGGCATCTGCCACCATGCTTGGTTTTTAATGTGGGTGCTGAGGATCTGAATCGGGTCCTCGTCCTTCTGCAGCAAGTGTTTTATTCACTGAACCATCTCCCCAGACCATAAACTAGCACAGTATTTGCATATGACCTGTGCATGTCCTCCCACAAATGTTAATTATCTGTAGATTATTTACAATACGTGATGCAATGTTATTCTTTAAATACTCATCCACTGTATTTAGAGAACAATGACAAAAAATGTCTACACCTGTTCAGTACAGACAAAGCTTTCAGACCTACCTACATTATCCCAAGTTTGGTTGACTCCCAGGCTGCAGAACCAATGAATACACAGGACTAGTCATTCAGTTCTCATAGCAACTGTCTGGAGTTGTGGCCATTGCCTTTCCACTCTTCATATGAAGACAAATGGACAGAATTGTGCAACCATCTCACAAACAGAGAGTCTAGATATAAAGTTCAGCACTTTGCCTTGAGAGTCACACGTAAATCACTGTTCATGGTGCCAAACCATGACAGTAACAGCTCCATGCTGTTCCTTGCCAAGTGTTTCACATTCTTTGCCTCGTTCTTTACCGCCATGAAGAGTATTATTATCCCTGCATATGCACAAGAAAGCCAAGGCTGAGGGTTTGAATCTTGACCTTCTTTGTTATACAGGGGAAGGAAGGATGGGAAATGAAGGGAGTGGCTATCTACTCAAGCAGCCATGCCTATGCACACCCTTCCAGCTACCTTTCTTCAGATCTTTTAGATTCACTGTAAAACAGAGTTACAAACTGTCTTTGGTCCTCAGCAAATAGGGTCTTCCCATCTAGTTCTAATTGTCACTCAAGAACAGTGACAATAATCTATGCTGTTCTTTGAATCTCTGAGGGCTTCCTGACCAACAACTAGGGAAGAAAAGTTCTTAGTCTTATCCAGCTGTGGACCCTATGTGCTACAATGCCAACCTGTCAGGGTGGATATGATCACTAGTTTAACAGAAGCATGATTGTTTTGAGTAACTGACCGCTTTTCTGTTTGGATTTAAGGCTTTCCCCATTCCTGCTACCTCAAACCTGGCCAAAAGCTTATGACGGGGAAGATCATAGGCCCTACGGGGAAATTTACTATGATTTTTGCTAAATGGACAGGCAGTCAAATTGCCCTCCAAATTCTGAAATTTATACCCATAGATTAGTGCTGCCCTCAACTTTATCGTGGTCTTTTTGCAGTGGGCAACTGTTAATGCAGAGACTCCTAACTAATCAAAGTATTGAGAACAAATGACTGTTGGCTGCTAGTCTCAAAGGAGCATCTCTATTACCCCTCCAAGGTTCAGGGAATATGTGGAAAAGGAACTGGAGGATGGGAAGGAGTGTTGTGGAATGCTGTCTTCTGTATATATGTATATAATACAATCATGAACATGAAACAGTTGTGATCACCTGTATAAGACTTGCAAACATGCGTGCATGCACACACAGGGCGGGGGTAGGAGAGAGAGAGAGAGAGAGAGAGAGAGAGAGAGAGAGAGAAGTAAGAAGAAAACTAACTGGTTGGGAAGAGGAAGAAGGCCATCAAGAGTGAGGGAGGGCGTGAGAGAGTGTAATGGATTGAATAGATCAGATCACAATACATTGTATACATGTATGAAACTGTCAAAATATTTTTAAATTAAAAATGTTTAAAGAAGACTCAAAAATAAAGACCAGCTGTAAAACTGCAAGTTGTACTCAAGTCAAATGAGAGGAAAATCATAAAGTTCCATAGGAAAAAGAATGAACTAAGTCACCTTGAGTTTGAGTAAGGGCCATAAGAACTTCCCAAACAATTCTAGAAGAATCAAAACAGACCATGGCCTGACTTCCACTTAGGTGGCCAGGTGGGTGGTGCTCTTTAATAGAGAGCTTAGGTTTCCAAGCTCCTGGCTCAGGGCAGAGTTGAGAGTCTACCCACAGATTTGATTGGTCTTCAAGGGCTCTTTTCTGTTTGGAGGCCCACACCCAGGGACCCCCAGGTCATAGGCATGTGTCTTGTAACTCAATGATGAAGAAACAAGGATTGCCCAAAAGCAGGATCACCCTGGGACAGCTTCAGGGGCCCATCAGATGTCGGGTGGGGCTCCCTGGGATTGGGTGCTAGCCATGGAGGGCAATGATGTGAGGATTAACACCTCTGCAGCTGTGAGGGGAGGGGTGTGGTGAGCGTGAGAAGCTAACACACAGCAGTCTTCCATTCCCTCTTCCCACTACTGTCAGGGAAGAGAAAACAAACCTAGAAATAAAACTAAGGCTGGGGAAATGGCTTAATGAGCAACGTGCTTCTCAGGCAAAAATGAGGACCTGAGTTCCATTCCTGGTACCCAAGTATAATGCTAGACTCTGCGGTGTACTGGAGAAGTTCAGACAGACTGGATCTTTGGGACTCACTAACAATCCAGCTTAACCTAATCAAATATCCCCAAGACCCAGTGAGAGATATTGTCTCAAATAAAACAAGGGGTTTTGAACATCCCCCAAGACTGACCTCTGGAACACACACACACACATGCACACATGCACACACATGCACACGCACACCCCATATGTGCCCTCACATACACATGTGCACATACTCACTTGCATTCTCATTCACCTACAGATACCACATACACCCTCACATACACATGCACACACACAAACATGAATGCACCTTCATACAGATGCACACACATACACACATGCCCCCTCACATACACATACATCCACACACACACATGCACCAGCACATATATGAGTATACACACACAAAAGATAAACAAAACTAAAAAAGAAAAACAGAGAACAAAGAAAAATCAGCATTCTTTGGTCAGCAACTAAGGACTATGTTATTTCATTTAATGCCTTAAGCAAGGATAGGAGAAAGATGATAAGCCCATTTTACAGTTGAAACTACCAAGGCTTAGAGAAATGAAGTGGGCCGTTAGACAAAGGGCAGCTCCTAACAGACTCTGAGGCCCCGTGACTTGGTCACTCTGCTGCTTCAGAACATGGAAGCATGGAGGAGTTTCCTAGCAAAGAACAGGCCTAGAGGATGGCAGCTGGAACCAGACTCTAGGTCAGATCTATCCTCCAAGAAAAAGGTGTCCAGGAGGTTGGAGATGTGGCTCCAATGGTAGTGTGCTTTCCCAACCTGCACAAAAGCCTGGGTTCAATCCCCAGCATCACACAAACCAGGAATGGTGGTGCACACCTGTCATCCCAGCTCTTGGAAGTGGAGGCAGGGGCATGAGAAGTTCAAGATCATCCTCTACGACACAGCAACGTGGAAGCTAGCCTTGGATACTTGAGACCCTGTCTCAAGAAAACCCAAAACAAAACAACAAAAAAACAGAGCAGTTGTCTCCCAAGAGCATCACATCACCTGCACCATGTTTCAAAAATAATTTCCCTAACTTTGAAAACTAGAGATCAAATTTTAAAAAAAGAAACACCAACAACATCCCTTCCAGCCCACAGCTTCTAAGAGCTTCAACAGTCATAGGGAAAATGGAAACCAATACAGTGCAGGCTTTATAACTCAAAGTTTAGAGAAAGGCAGGAAATGGACCCCTCTGAACCTCCCTTGGCTCAGCTGCGGTCCTCAGTAGGGGCACAATAAACAGTTCCTGTTGTAACAAAAATGTATGAAAGTATCAGTTTTTATGATCCTCTCTCTATGTAACATATATATGCATATTCTGTATATTTTGCACAGTATATTTATATGTTATGTACATATAAAGCATGTTTATATGTATTGCACAGGAGATGATAATATACATCCACCTCTAAGCGATGTTTCCTTTCATTCATTTTCCATATCAGTGCACACCTCCGAGCTCATTCCTTTCACTGGTAGCACATTTGCTCATCTTGTGGGTGCATTATAAAGCTTTATTTTATCATTATTACTTTTTCAGATAGGGTCTAACCTATCCCAGGTTAACTTCAATCTCACTATGTAGCCAAAGATGACCTTAAACTTCTTTCTCAACTCCCACCACTACCTCCTAAGTGCTGGGATTACAGGCGTGCTCCACCACAGTTGGTTTATGCGGTGTTGAGGATAGAATCCTGTACTTTGCAGGCTAGGCAAGCTTTCTACTAACTGAGCCAACCCCCAGTCCAATTTTGGTGACTTCTCTCCTAAGGGCCATTTTATTCCCGGTTTTATCCTCCGACGATGACAAGCAACCGTGCTGTGAATAAACTCGTTCCATCTGGTCTGAAACTGTTCACAGAACATACACATGCCCCCCAAATAAATTCCAGAAAGTGCTCTTAGCAGCTGAGAAACAAGCACGCATTTCTAATTGGACTTTTGATACATTTTACTAACTTACATGCCAAGCAAAGAACTGGAAGCCCATTTCCCCAGACAATAAGCAATATCAGACATCAACCTCTTAATTTTTCCCCATTTGATAAATTATAAAAATTACTCCTACTTCCTTTTAAAATTATAAATTAAATTATTCATTTTTAATTAGTTGCCTATTCAGAAGCTTTACACTAAAAATTATTTCTTATTATATATTGTAAAGCTGGGGGGACACTGGTGCCATGACGTGCATGTAGAGCTCATAAGAGAGCAGGTGTGGTTTGAGGGAGAAATGTTCCCCACAAGCTCATGTGTCTGGATTCTTGGTCATTAGTTGGTGTCTCTGTTTGGAAAGGTCTGGAACCCTTAGGAGGTGGAGCCTTGCTGAGAGAAGTAAACCACTGGGGAAGGCTTTGGCATGTTATAGCCTTGTCCCACGTCCAGTTCTCTCTGCTTCCTGACTGCTGGGCAGCCTCATGTTCCTACTGCCATGCATTCCCCACTATGACGAACTCTTATCTTTCTGAACTATGCATCAAAATAAGCCCTTTCTCTCTTAAGTTGCTTTTGTCTGGGTATTCTACACAGCAATGGAAAATAAGCAAGACAATAATTTGGGGGAGCTGATTCTTCCCTTCCATCTTGGGTTCCAGGAATCAAACTCACAGGTACATGCTTATGCACCAAATGCTTTTTTACATGTTAAGCTGTTTCAAGGGGCCTACATTTTTTTTGACCATTACTGTTTTATTTTATTGATTTATTTGTTTCTTTGAGACAGTGTGTCACTACGTGGCCCTGCCTGGTCTTGAACTCACAGAGCTCTATCAGCCTCTGCCTCCTGAGTGATAGACTTAAAGCATGCATCACCATGCCTGGAATTTCTTATTAATTTTTGTGAGCTTTTTAATTTAAAACCATTTTCCTTTTATGATATATCTAACAAATATTTTGGAGTTTTTGTTTTTTTGCATATAAGTTTTCTTACAGATATTTTCAATCTGTAAATCACCAACATGGTCATTATATTTAATGGTTTCTGAATCATGTTATCTACTTTGTAAAAGCCTCAAACATTTGTTCTTTGGGCCATATTTATGCATTTTTATTGTATTGTTTATGTATTTAGATGTTACTTTGCATTTTTATTTCTTAAGATATTTATAATAATTCTTTAAAAATGTTTGTGGTTTGAGAATTTCATGTATGTATCAAGTTCATCCCTACTCCACCCCCTCTAACTCCTCCCATCTCCCTCCTACCACTTTTCCCTCCCAACTTCATGTGTTCCTTTTTATAAAGCCACTGAGTCCACTTAGTGCTGCTTGTGGTGTGCATAGGGCTGGGCTTGTCCACTGATCAATGGGCAGCCTGAGCTTTGCCTTTAAAATATTTAAATTCTTCATCTAACTGTAATACCTTTGATAAAAGAAAATAATATACTTTATTTTTTCCAAGATTCTTCCCAGCTATTTAAAAAATAATCTCTCCAAGATAGGAGTGCTGGCACATGACTGTAGTCCCCGTACTTGGGAGGTGAAGGCAGGAGGATCAGGACTTCAAGGCCAGCCTTGGCTACATAGCAAGTTTAAGGCCATCCTGGGCCATATGAACCATGTGTCAAAAAGAAAGAAAAGCAGAAATAAAAAAGAAATAAATAGAGGAAGGAAGGAAGGAAGGAAGGAAGGAAGGAAGGAAAGAAGGAAGGAAGGAAGGAAGGGAAGGGAAGGGAAGGGAAGGAAGGAAGGAAGGAAGGAAGGAAGAAAGGAAGGAAGGAAAGCAATCTCCTGTTACAATTTTAAATCTAGTTTTATTTTAAATCTAGTACCTGCATGATACTTGTTTATTTCTGTTTTCTCTATTCTATTTCATTGCTTTTCTTCCTGAATTTATTTTCTGCATATCCAATATATTTTGTCTACTGTAACTGCACAGTACATTTTAATACCTTGTAAAAGAAGCCTCTACTCATTTTTCTTCTGTTTCAGAATTTGTGCCTGATTTTTAAATTTGTGTATGTATGGTATATGTGTATGTGTGTGTGTGTGTGTGTGTGTGTGTGTGTGTGTGTGTGTAAATGCATGTGTATGTGCATGTGCATGTGGAGACCAGAGTTTTACATGGTCGTTCTCCACGTTATTTTTTGAGACAGGGCCTTTCACTGGACCTAGAGCTCACTGTCTAAACTAGGCTGGCTGGCAAGTTTGAGTTACAGGAATCTTCTTGTCTCCTTTCCCAGTGCTGAGATTTCAGATAGGCATTGCACTGCCTATCTTCTTACCTGTGTGCTGGGGATCTGAACTCAAGCCTCATGTCTGCACCACAAACTCTCTACTGATGGAGCCATCTCCTCAGCCCCTCAGCTGGTTTTTATTTTTCAGTTGAATTTTGCATAATATTCATAATTTCCAAAAACATAACAAAACAACAGCAACAAAAAACCCTCTCTTGGTACTTTAAGTTGCATTTAGAGATTTTGAGCAAAGAGATAGCTTTACAAAATTCAGGCTTTTTTAGAGTTCAGTGTTGCTAGATAATTGGTTCTGTGATTCTCAGGTTTAAATTTATCTTCATTTCAGATCTACAAATCCATCATTAAGTATACAGGAATATAAGATGTCTCCAACTACAATTACTAGAGGACTTCCTGTTCTAATTCTTGCTTTACCTCAGAAAGTGGTCTTGATTTTTGCATATTCCATTGTTAACCCACGTTCTACTGAACCTCCCTTTTTTCTAACAGTTTTACATTCTGTTTGCTTTTCTAGTTACATAATTATGACACTTAGATAACAAATTTGTTGTCTTCTTTTCAGTGTTTATATCTTTTATTTCTCTTCCATCTGATTGTAATGGCTAGTACTTCTATTATATATTAAATAATAATTGTAATAACCATCCTTCCTTCATTCCTGATGTAAAGACAATGTTTTTACTATTTACCAGCAAGTATGATTCAGAATTTTTCTTTGCCTGGTACATATCTAGTTCTGTTTATCTAAAACTATTTTGCTATTCTCATAATTAGAAATGAGTGCTACATCTATGCTTTACCACAGCCAAAATTGTCTACATGTTCCTAACTTCTCAAAGTGTTGATTTCTTAAAATCAGGAATGAATGTTTACTTGGTCAGTGCTTCTTGCAATACATGTTGAGATTATCAAATTTTTATTGATGTAGCAGTGTGATGTAGATATTGGGTGGATAATCAAATTTGAATTCTCTCTTCCCTTCCTGGGTAAGTCCTGGCTGACTGAAACTAATTACTCTATGTTTTAGTCTGAATCCTTTTCAATATGCTAATGCTTTTAACTTTATTTTTATTATTTATATTTCTATTTCGTTTTTATTAATGTACACGTGTGCAGTAGTATGCTTGTACCCACAGGTGTCATGGTGCACATGTGAAGGTCAGTTCTCTCCTCCTACCGTGGGTTCCGGGGATCTAACTCAAGTGGTCAGACTCGCATGGGGAGTACTTTTCCTACCGAGCCATCTTGCCAGCCTGACAACATGCTCAGATTTCTCAAGTCACATTCATCTGTACACCAAGTTTCATCTGTACTTTTATCTGTGTGTATTTGAGTTAAGGGGGTATGGTTGAGCTGTGGTCAGTACGGAGTTATGTATTTGTTAGTTCATTGTCAATCCCCACTTCTTCCTGCCTTTGAGCCCTTCAGGGCAAAAATGATGTGATCTGTGCCCAGCTTTTCCACCATGCATACCACTGACGAATATCTACAGCTGTTTGTAACACCGAGTCTGCGATAGATTTGCTAGAACAGTAAAATTTCAGTATTTATCGGGTCCTGAAATTGTATAGGCAATAAATACTTTTTAACTGAGTGTCATGTATTCTGATGTACTAAATCTGGCATATCAAGTTGTTGAAATAAAGAGCTGATATCATCAATAACAAACAATAAAATGATGACTGACATTGTCAAGCATGCCTGTCTCTCAGAGAGACTCTTGAGGGTCAAGTAACTAGGGTTTCACAGGTCTTAAGCCTCAGAGGCTGGCTCTGGAAGGAAGTATTTGCAGAGGATTTCTTTTCTTGCCCTGTGTATGGTGTGTGTGTGTGTGTGTATGTGTGTGTGTGTGCACGCGTGCGCTACTGTGTGCTTGTGGAAGTCAGAAGACTACTTAAGGGAGTTGGTTCTCCTCTTCTCCCATGTAGGTCCCAGGGATGAAACTCAGGTTGTCAGGCTTGGAAGTAAGTGCCTCTATCCTCTGATCTATTTCTCTGACCTTGTTTGTGGAGTTTTAATCTCTGATCTTGGGATATGCCTACAGATCTGTCTCATGGCTTGAATCCTTACCTGACTTTGGAATATTACAATCATAAAAAGAAAGAAAGTAGACTAGCTAGATTTATAGCAATGACTAATACTGTAAAATAGAAAAACAAGTAAATGGGCATGTTTAGCGAATGAAAGTAGTGTTTTGTTTTGTTTTTTTTTTCAGTTTTGCCTTTGGCACTTGGCTGAGACATCTACAGTAAAGCTCCCCAACCTTGTCACGCTCAGTGGAAACAATGGCAGGCCAACAAAGACTTAAGTGTAGGCTTACAGACATCAAGTCATCCTTAATTAGGCTTATAGAAAACCATTTGCGGGGTGATCTGCCGGGAACCCACGCTGGAGGCTGAGACCGATGGCTGTGTCTCCCGCCTAGCCCAGTCTGGGAAGCTCCAGGCTGCAGCGCCCCATGGTATCCTCCTACATGCTGATAGGCCAGGCCATAGCAAGAAGTGTCTGTTTACCTGGTAGGTGAAAGGAGACAAGTCCCAAGAATGAAAATTTGGAAGCCATAGGGGTGGGAGAACAGCGGTGGTAAGAACTTCCTGTAGGCAAGGGCCATTTGGAGATGGGAAATCCTCAGTTTCATTGGTTCTCTGTTGACTAACCAGAAATCACACATTTTGCCCTTCACAGAGTGTGCCTTCCTAACCCCCAGTCTCACCTCTGTATGAGTCACACATAGGCAAGTGAACATGCCTCTTCTGACCATTCTTTCTCTGCTCTTGTCTGTGGATGTGACATCACCAGCCATCTCAAGCTCCTGATTGATTTCTCTGCAATCATGCATCTGGAATTGTGAGTTAAAAATAAATCCTTTCTCTCTTAAGGAAAATGATATATTATCATAGCAACATAAATGAAACTAGGACACCCTTCTAGAGGTTAAAGTGTGCTTTTTTTGGCTTTGCTACGAGTAGCTATCTGCCACTACTGTCTCCAAGAGTCTATCTATTTGGAAACACCTCTTCTGTCCCCTCCATATGCAGTGACATGGATCTGCCTCTGGGATTTAAATACCCACTTCCGATCCTGTGTAACAAAGATGATACCAAGAAAGCATCAAGTGAGCTAATTCCTACAGAGCACCTGGCACCTTTGCCGATTTCTACCTCCAGAAATGGCCGCTGCTGCTGCTGCTCTCCCAGTCACCCTGCTCAGGATATGTGCGCACACTCACACTTGATGTTGCATGAATAAGTACATTTTATCTGTTAACCGTGCTCTCGTGGGGATCCAAGCGAGGGCTCCTCATAGTCTGCACTCCTCATGGTGGTGCAGGGTTTGTTTTAGTACGTGTTTTCTTTCTGGATCCTTCTAGCGGGTATGAACAGCTTTGTCTAAGTTCCTAAGGAGCCAGTCCAAGGTGTTACACATCTGGGGCAGTGCTACCAACAGCCGGTTCAAGTTCCTACAGGTTATGTGTGCCTCGCACTCGCTCATCTGCTCTCCGCTCTGGTGGAGGAGTGATGGTTAGAGGCAGGAAGGCTGGGAGAACCGGATTTCTAAAGACCCAAGCCTGCAGCTTCTTAGCCTTGTTTGCTACCAAGAAGTAGAACTGCCCAGATGCCTGCTTTTCCAAACACTCCATGATCTTGTAAGAGACAAGAGGCCTTTGCTTGCTTCATGCCCTGAGCCAATCAATCCCTGGCATAGAGGGTTTTGGAAATACTAAATGTAAAAGTTCATTGTGAAAGCCTCCCTCAAAACAGAAGCACTAAGCTCATCGAATGTGTTCTTCATCTGTCTTTAGGGAAATTGTGAGAAACATCAAGCTCTAGGAGTCCCTGAAGGGAAATCACTCAGTCACCATATCCAGGCGCACCATTATGTCCTCCTCTAGTGGGGGTACTCTGAGCACTCCCCAGTCTTAATCCTCATTTATCTGTTTGTTTGCCCTTCCTAGGAATATGATTCCCTTTAGAACATGAATAGGGTCTTCTTGTTTATCCAGAATACCAGCACCTTGCCCAGGACGTAGCACATAGAAGATACTCAACACCTATCTGATAAACAAATAAAAAACAGAGATAGCTGGGCACGGTGGTGCTCACTTTTAATCCCAGCACTGGGGAGGCAGAGGCAGGTAGATCTCTGTAAGATCAAAACCAGCCTGGTCTACATAGTGAGTTCCAGATCAGCTGAGACTACAGAGAGACCTTGTTTCAAAAGGACCAAAATAAATAAAATCATACCTCCTGAATAAATGAATCAATTGCCAAATAAGTATTATTGTTTGTGTGTATGTGTTCATGTGTAGATGTAGATCTATGTGTAAATGGGGAGGCCAGAGAACAATCTCAGGTGTAGATCCTCGAGTGTCATTCATCTTGTTTTTTGAGACAGTTTTAATCACTGGCAGGGAGCTCACCAAATAGACTAAGCTAACTGCTGAGCAAGAGAACCCCAGGGATCCCCTTATCTCTGCCCCCAGGACGAAGATTACAAGCATACAGCCACCACACCTGGCATTTTTACATGGGTGCTAGGAAGCCCACGTGGGTCCTTATGTTTGCAAAGGAAGCGCTTCACCAAACGAGCAGTCCCTCCAGCCTGAAAGCGACTTTCAAATATGATTGGGGTCTTCTGGAAGGTAGTAGAAGTCAGTTGCAGATTACCAATTTCACTACAACATAAAACTATTGATAACTAGTAAAAAATTCATGTTTTAAAAATAAGAGTGTAGAAATAAAAACAACTAAATACAGTAAACTTTCAGAAGAAGTGACCTCCTGGTCAGAGTCATCAGTCCACAGCTGTGTCCCTCCTGGGAATTCGCCTGCTGGTTTTGAATCTGGTTGAGGATCTGGTCTAGCCAACACCATGGGTTTGTTAGAAGGAAGAGAACTAAGCAGAGCTTTTGGAAACTAGGGCTAGCATGAAAATCTGGAACCCTCTGGAGCATTAGCACACAGCAGGCTGTCCCCACAGGCAGCTTTGGAAGTGCTAGGGCTGTGTGAAAGGCTGTGAGAATTCCATAGAATGACCTCACAACCTTTAGAAGGCATTCTTTTTTCTGCTTGGAGAGATTGGCCTACCTCAAATACATGCCTGTTCTCCTCCACAAAACATTTTCCAAATCTGGAAGGGGCAGAACTCCAAACCTATGAAGTCTGAGACCAAATTCCCCACCAATGTTTTAAGATCAAGAAGATAAAAAAAGCTGCCTGCCTGTCGATCAGGGATGCAGGAGAGTTTAGTCTTAGGTATGGTGAGGAGACAGAGGTGTGAGAAGTGAGCCTGGTCGAATATGCAACCCAAGCTGCATGTGGCTCAGCTCTGATTAGATCGAGGTGCTGAGCCCCTTATGATCCAGTTGGCATGGGAAACCAGAACTCTTGCCAGTAGTAGATATTATCTGGGGCCTTTATAATTTCTTGTAGTAAAATGTCTCGCATATGATTAGTAATTATTAAATGTGTGAGCCTATAAAATGAATCAAAGGGATATTCCTGAACTACAAAGCACAATATGCAGAATTAAGAGTTGTAGGAATTTGAAACTAGGCGAAAAGAAAATATTCAAATTGAAGCAGAGACAGGAGATGTAACAGACCATAAGTAGAACAGAAGAGAGGGAGGAAGGACATAAAGACCCGAGGTCTCTGTACCTGCCATTCCACAAAGAGGAGAGAGACACCATTCATGGAGAAAAATTTATAAAGCAAATAAAAGATACCAATGCACAAATCTGGAAGCCCCCGGCAAAGAGAGTCACACTTAGACTTGTCAATCAACTGAATAGCAAAGAGGGAGGAAAAGACATCAAGGCATGTATAAGGACAGAGCATGCTGCTTCCAACGCTCAGCAGAAACCACAAAAGACCACAATAAAAACAGCACCTTCAAAATGCCCAGGAAAGAGTCAGAGTCATTTTCTTCAGTGGAGTAGCCACTGGTAAGTTGCTCCACTCCATTAAATAACCTCCCATCCGTGCTCAGTACCCAACCCTAATTAAATGTAAGTCGTTGTGTCACAAAACAAAGACAGGAAAGTAGGAGGGAGACTTGTTGGGAAGGACCGGTTCAGTCGGGGGATGAGGCACAGCAATGGGGGTGAAAGTGACCAAAATGTATTATATATGTATTATATGTGTATGTGTTTACATGTGTGTATAACAATGTGGAAGAATAAGTAAATTTTTAAAGCTGAGGGGAAAAATATCCTAGAATTTTCTTCCCACCAAAAATATTTTTTACAGTTAAGATTAAAAAATGAGAATCAATTAGAAATCTCAGACGTGTAGTCATTCAAGTATAATACTTAGAATAAATGAGAGATTCAACATAAGGGGCAAACTGAAAGGAGAGGTAGTTTTGAAGTCTTAGCCTATATTCAGTATGAGAAGATGAAGACATTAAATATTTTAAATGGAAGTCAAAGCTGCCCTTGCAGGAAAATTCATACCCCTAGACGCGTGTATTGAAAACTGCAAAGTGGGGCTGGAGAGATGGCTTCGCTGTTAAGAATGTTTGCTGCTCTCAAAAGGGCCTGAGTTGAGTTCCCAGCACCCACATCGAGAGGCTCACAACTGCCTATAACTCCAGCTCTAGGGGATCTGACATCTTTTTTCAGGCCTCTGTGGGCCCCTACACTCATGTGCACAAACCCACACACAGATATACATGAAATACATAATTAAAAATAAATCTTTAAAAACCGGGAAAAGAAATGTAGAGTGAGTGTTCAGTTCAGAGAAGCAGAACGATGGCAATACCGTAATCAGAGCAGATGAAGGAACTGACAGAGACGAGTGGACAGGAAGGGACTAAACGAGAGAACAATTTGTCAGTCAACAACGCCAAAACGTTCTCTTAAATACAAATGATTCTCAGGCTCTGTCAAATGAATAGTAGAAAACACAAGGAAACAATATTGGGAGTTATAAATAAGACAAAACTACAGGCACAATGAAGATTGCTCTGCACATGTATATGTACACATATAAACACATAGTCTCTCTGCACATACATTCGTGTTTATTTACATATTCATACGAATTCACATCTATGTGAATTTATACCCTTTTCCTATGGGTGGGTATATATGTGTTCACATATGTATTCATGTTCACATGTGTGTAGATATACTTGTGCATGTGTGAGAAGGTCCCAGGTTGATACCAAATGTCTTTCTTGATCTCTCTCTACCTTACATGCTGAGCGCAGGGACAACAGGCTGGCAGCCAGACCCATCCCGCACTGCAGTGTGTTCTGGGGAGCGAAGCTGGTTCTCAGGTCTTTGTGGCGAGCACCTTACCCACCGAGCCATCGGTCCCGCCACTTCATCTTCAAATGTGACTAATAAATCTATTCTCCAAAAAAAATTTTAAAAACTTGAAATGGTCAACTGTCTGGAAAATAGGAGCTATAAAAATGTACTAAAGAGAAAATAGAAAAGCTAAATGACTCATCACTAATATAATTGAATCTGTAATAATATATTTTACCCCTCAAATATACCAATAGGTGATTTTCAAGCAGGGTTTTAAAAACCTTCCAGGAACAGGTAAACTGTATTTGAAAATGCTTTCAGTGGATTTCAAAAGCAGGGTGAGCACCCTAACATGTTGCAAGAGGTAAATGAAACTCAACACCCAATATGAATGAGAAACAATATTGGAAAATCTCGCTTATGAACACTCACACAGGGGGCTTTTCTACATACCACCCTACCATAACATATTCATAATTTTAAGAACAGAACATGCTTCAAGGGGCTGGAGAGATGGCTC
This sequence comes from Eospalax fontanierii, assembly GCA_035773235.1. Classification (NCBI taxonomy): domain Eukaryota; kingdom Metazoa; phylum Chordata; class Mammalia; order Rodentia; family Spalacidae; genus Eospalax; species Eospalax fontanierii. The sequence continues at coordinate 118,441,640 of CM069524.1, forward strand.
AATGGTTGAGTGCCTTCTGCTCTTGAAGAGGACCTGAATTTGGTTTCCAGGGCCAACCTCAGGCAGCTCACAGCCTCTTGTAACTCCAGTTCCAGGCATCTGATGCCTTCCTCTAGCCTCTTTGATCACCAATACTCACGTAGCACATCTGCAAATAAATAAATATAAATAATTGTTTCATGATTAACAATATTTAGGGGACCAGAGAGATGGCTTAATGGTTAAGAGCACTGGCTGCCCTTGCAGAAGACACAGGTTCGAATCCTAGCACCCACGTGCTAGCTAACAACTGTCAGTAATTCCAGTTTCAGTGCATCCAATGCCTTCTTATGACCTCCTCGGGCACTGCATGATACAGGTATACTTACATACATGCAGGCAGTGTGCTCATACACAAAAATAAAAATAAATCATTTTCTAAAGATTAATAATGTTTATGTTTGAAATGAAAGAATATTAGACATCAAGAAATACATATACATGTTCTATCAATTAACCAGCGAAGAATAAATTACATCTGCTTCTTGAAATCAAACCAAACATAGGTATGAATTTCAATGTTCATTCCTGATTTTCAGAAGACATTGTTCAAGGGTCAGTAAGATGGCTCAGTGGGTAAAGGTATCAGCAACCAGTGTTCAAGCCCCTGGATCCACATGGTGGAAGGATAAGACTGGGTCCTACAAGTTGTACTCTGACCTTCATATGTGTGCCATGACCTACAAACACACACAATTAATAAAAAGTAATAAAACATTTTAAAGAAACTCTTAGAGATCTAGACTGAAGTCTAGATCTTTTAAGTCTTAGACTTGATCACAAGGATGATGGCTAGGAAGGGAGGAGAAGAGGAAAAGGAAGGAAGTGATAGAGATCATTGTCAACACTTCATTAGAGCCAGGAGCAGCACAAGGGTGCCCCCTCATCCTCCCTTATGTGGGGTTGCCGACGGGGAAAACACAACAAGAAGAAAAACTGGTATAAAAGTTCTTTTTCTGATTTGTGTGTATTCATGTATATATCTGTGTGCTTGTGTGTGTGAGAGAGAGAGAGAGAAAGAGAGAAAGAGAGAGAAGAGAGACCAAGAGAGACAAACACAGAGAGAAAGTTTGTATATGTGAACATGTGGAGGCCAGAGGACAACATCAGCCCTGTTCCTCGGGCGCAGTCCACTCTTTTTGAGGCAGGATCTCTGTTCACCCTGAGCTCATTGGTTCATCCAGGCTGGCCCGTGAGTCTCAGGTAACTCCATCTCCATTCCTCAGCACTGCAAGTGTAAGTGTGCGCCACCACACCCAAATGTTTTTTTAAATACAGGCTCTTAAGATCATACTCAGGTCTTCATGCAGCAAGCACTTTACCCACTAGGTGGATAATTCGCCTCCAGTACCCATAAATACACAAACGCACACAAGCTAGAAAAGAAATCTTAGACTAATTTTTCTTTTCCTTGCGTTTTTCCCCACTGGCAATACAGGGTGATGGTGGGGCATCCTTCTGCTGCTCCTGGCTCTAAATGAAGTGCTAACAATGGTCCACAACATGCTCTTTTCCCCTTCCCTTCCTCATGTCAATAGGTTTCTATGTTCTTTTAGGAAGTAAAGTCCACAAATCAGCAAGAAGAATATCATCTTCCCGTTGTGTTGAATTTCCACGAAGACGTAAACAAAGAAAATACCCCTTTCTGTGCCCCCAGCCAGGGCTGGATCAAGAGCTAAAGATACTGTATATAGTTCTGTTAGAGGCACTGAGGTAAAAACGAGGTGTGTCAGGACTGGACAAGAGCTGTGCTGCTCTTGCAGAGGACCCTACTCTGCTTCCCAGAACCCACCTCAGGTGGCTCACAACTGCCTGTGTGCTCTAGGGGACACAATACCCTCTTCTGGCTTCATCAGGCACCAGGACTCATGTGCACATAACCATATGCAGACCTACAGAAATATATAATTAAAAATCAAATACTGAAAAAAATCTACGAGGAGTGCTTATGGCAAAAATGGGATTGAGATGTTGTTACATGAAGTCGGAAGTTTCCAGAGCGGAGACAAAGGATTAAATGGGCATTTCAAAAAATCAAGAGTCCAGCCACTCCCTCCTTGATCCCTGTCATCAAGGCTCTTCCAGAGAGCATTAGAGGGGAAATGAAAACATGCCCTATCAGTCTGGGATGAATGCATGGAGTCTCACCCTGAAGATGACATGGGAAGAGACCCATGTTAGCAAGGGCTTGGAGAAGTTCCTGATGCATGTATCCTTGGATGTGGAAAGAAAGACAGCCTGGGAGGGTTGCAGCTCAGTTGGTAGAGTCTAGTACGCATGAGGCTCGGTTCTATCCCAGCACTGCCTAACAGGTAGGTGTGGTGGCCCAGCCCTGTAATCCCAGCACTTGGAAGGTAGAGGCAAAAAGATCAGTTCAAAGTTATCTTTGGCTATATAGAAATTTTGAGGCCAGCCTGGGCCACAAGAGACCCTGACTTATAGAGAAGGAAGGAACGGAAGGAGGGAGGGAGGGAGGGAAGATAAAAAGAAGGAAGAGAAGGAAGAAAGAGATATAGAGACAGAGACAAAGAGAGACAGAGAGAATCTGAATTTGAGATACATCCATAAGTGACTTTAGGAGAATGGTTATTCTCTCTGAGAAAAAAAAAATGTTGACTGGGTGAACCATTACATGGACTTCATGAGATTCTTCAAAGGCTCTCAGAATCTGACAAGAGAGCTGCTCACACCAAGGTCATCAAACCACAAAATAGTCAAAACCTACTGCAATTCGAGAAATGGAAAAGCTGGAGACTCATCTTCATTCAGCCTGGCTCCGCGGCACTGAGTGCCCTTTGCAGTGCTCTCCTGCTCCTTCTGCAACAAATTCCCAGAGGCCCACCAAGACCAGATGTGGGAAGGAGAGAGACACAGATGCAAACATAAATTCTGCACTCTGCGACAGCAAGTGCTCGACCATGCGTGCCCCCACCCATGTCAAATGCACAGTTCACTCAGAAAAATCAAGTTCACATGGTGCTGACATTGCTCAGGTTTCCAGAGACAGAGGAGACTAGGACAGAAGATAGCATGTACATGATCATGTGCACGTATGTGTTCATGTGTGTGCTGGCTCAAGTACTGTATCGCTCAAGGAACAAAATAGCTTAGTTCGTGTAACTTAATGAAATTAGTTTGAACTTTCAGTCGAAGTCAGAATAGAAAACAAAATAAAGTAGGGGTTGTATTTAAAGGAAATCAAGAAAAGCAGTCATGAAGATGTGTGTGAGCTCTGGTACTAATTCTATTAGACTAGCATAGGTTTTGGACACCCACCAGGCTGCTCTAGACCTCATGTCCCTGGAGTAGGGAGGCCTGACCACTTTCAGAGGTCATAATCCAATCTGTGTTTAGAACCAGAAGAAAACTTGAACAGTACTCTAATGCAAAAGCCTGGGTGGGACTCGGGGAGCTATCTCAAGAGTGCAAAGCTCTTGCCTGACAAGCTTGAGGATCTGAGTCTTGATTCCCAGTACCCGTGTCTTAGCAGGATGGGTATTATGGTCTGCCTGAAAACACAGCCACACTCAGGAAGCAGGGACAGGAAGTTCTGGGGCAAGCTGTCTAGCCATACTAGCTCACTCTGCAAGATCCAGGCTCAGCAAAATACCCTGCCTTAAAATATAAAATGGGAGGTGATCAAGGAAGATACCTGGGTCAATGTCTGGCATCCAGACACACATCCACAAATGTGCATGTACAGCCAGCACACACACGTGCCCACATACCACACACATACAAATTTAATTTTTAAATACAAATTTTAAAAATAAATATATATTTAAAATAGCCACCTTATTTGCCCAATCTGGATGTTCCATCCAGAAAGGCTTATTGTCTATCTCTAGCAGGTGTCATCCTGGGCTTTGTTCATCTCCAACCCCTGAATGATCATCTGGTTCTTGGCCGTCTCCCCCAGACAGCAATGCTGACTGCCCCATGCTTATGCCTCTTGAATGGAGACCTGACACCTACTGACCTAACTCCCTCTTACCTTGAGTGTTATCAATGAGAAACAAAAGCATTCACATCTCATCATAACAGCAAATAGATGCATCTTTGGGGCTGGGAAAATGACTCATTAGTGCATGCCTCACAGGTATGGAGACCTGAGTTCAAGCCCCAGAACCAACCTAAAAGAACTGAGCATGGTGGCATGTACTTGTAATGAGATCAGCGACGAGGTAGAGACAGGTGGATCCCTGGAGCTCACAGGATCATCATGCCAGACTAGCATGACGGGCAAGTTTCAGGTAAACAAGAAAGACCCTGTCTCACATGGAACAAGGCAAATAGCTCCAGAGAAACAACGTCTGAGTTTAGTAACTGGCTCCACACGTCTGTGCAACTGCACACAAACGTCTACCTGCACATACATATACATGAAGATGCATCTTTATGTTCACAGAGCAACTTTCTTACTTGCCAAGTAACTCCCAGACTAACTACACAACAAGAGTAAAACTAAACTACTTTAGGAATTCACTAACAGAAATTGGGTGTTTAGTCTAAAAATTAAGGTGGCTAGAGCCAGTTTTGCAAGGTTTGTTCTCTCTCTCTCTCTGTCTCATCAATACAATTAATGCACCAATAGCCAGTCACCAATACAATTGTACAATGAAAGCTTGATGATGATGATGCTAACGATATCATTTACTGAGCAGTTACCGTGGACTCTTACAAGCACTAACATATTTATCCACTCTTTAACCCTTAAATAGCTGATATTATGATAAATGCTATCTTCATTAGATATATGTGCAATGTTCAGAGCCCAGAGAGGTTAAGCAAGTTTTTTTAAGATCCCACAGATAGTAAAGGGCAAAGGAATAAAGGACAAAGTTAAGTTTCTATCAGACAGAAGACCCCAGGAAACGGACTCGAGGCTTTGATATTCTAATTTTCAGTTACCATTCACCCAACATTTGTTGAGTTCTTATATGCTCTTATATGCTCTAGATGCTGCCCTAGGTTTCTGAGTTTATTGGTTTCCTAAAGCATTTGGTGAGAGAGAAAGAGAGAGAGAGAGAGAGAGAGAGAGAGAGAGAGAGAGAGAGAGAGAAATATTAAGCAGTAAGCAGGTGATTACAGAAATAAGAATTTGAATCATGGGAAATAGATAGTATAATGGAGAAACTTGTGGTTTGGTTATAAATGTCAAACATGTCTCCCATGTGTTTGAACACTTGATCTCCAGCTGATGGCACTGTTTTAGAAGACTGTGGAACCTTAGGAGGTAGAGCCTTGCTGGAGGAAGTAATCACCAGGCTCAGGCTTTGAGGTTGTGTAGCCGATCCTCAGATCCTGTTCACTCTGCTTTCTGAGTGTGAATGTGACCAGCTGACACATGACTTCCATACCATGATGGACTGTAGGACCCCATGCCCAGGAAGTGGTGCTACCCACAATGGGCTAGGTCTTCTTACATCAATTAACAATCAAAATAATCCCGCACAGACGTGCCCATAGACCAACCTGATAAAGACAATTATTTAACCGAGACTCTTTTTCTCAGGTGATTCTAAGTTGTAGCAAGTTGACATTTAACCCTAACAATCGCCGTCTACAGTGCCAGCGAGTCCCTTAACATCTGGCTTGCAGTTGAACTCATACACAAGTGACCAGAGGACATGCAGAGACTCCTAGGTGCCCTTCTGAGGAATGAAGCTCATTCCTCTCCACAGGGCTGCAGCTGCCATCACCTGCACAGTTCGTCAGCTATTGCTGTCCTCCACAACCTGTTTTTACTGTTGTCTCCTCAAGGAACCAACTTCTTTTCCCCATTGTCCCTCGATGGTTGATATTGGAATTGCACATATATGTATAACTGTGTTCTATATACAGGCAAAAACAAAAGGTTTCCATAACTCCCCTACCATTTCCCCCTGATGGGTGGCAGCACCCCTTGTTGTGAATGGCTGGCTTACAGCTCTCACCTAGTCCTTTTAGCCTAGGGAGGTGTGACTCTCAGTGCTGTGAGTCTCAGGATGCTGGACCACATCAAGGTTTCCATTCCCATATACATATATATATATTTTTTTTGAGACAGACTCTCATCTGTCACAGACAGGGCCTCAAACTCACTGTGTGGCCAAGGATGACCATGAACTTCTGATCCTCCTGCTTTTACCTCCTGAGTGCTGGGATTACCGGCTTACACTACCAAAACACACACACACACACACACACACACACACACACACACACACACACAGAAATGAGAAACCAAGTCCAGAGTCCCAGTACTCAAGTAAAAAGCCAGGCATGGTGACACATATCTGTAACCTCAGTACTGGAAGGCAGAGACAAGTGGATCTCAGAGGTTTACTACAATGAACTCCAGGTTCAGTGAGAGGCCCTGTCTCAAAATATAAGACAGAGAAACGATTGAGGTCATGGGCAAAATGTATGCTTGAGCTTTTTAGGCTAAAAACAATTACAGTAGAAGCCACCATTACCTAAATGCCCCAAATACTCTCCTGGGCATTTTAAGTATATAATCTCATTAATCACTGCAGTGGCCATGTTCAGTGTAGTCCTGTCTATAGAAAGAGCATAGCTGGCAAACAAGTTGCATTCTGCATTCCAACTCCATAGAACTGGAAATGGTTACCTAATGAACTCTTTTGAGAAGAATTATGGGACTAAGCCAGGCAAAGTGGGGAAATGGTTATAATTGATTAATAATGGCTGTTACAGCCAGGATAATGAGAAATGGGGACACATATTCCACTTATCTTCCAACCCTCACAATTTTAGTTACCTAGCAATATTTAAAAACTAATAGTTCTTATCTTATCCTCACCTCTGGCCAGGCTCCAGCTTGCATCGACTGTTTCGATGATGCTATGTCTACTTGAGATGGGATGCCTTAGTTTCAAACAGGATTTATTTCTATTATTCTACAACATGAAATATTGATACCATAAAAATTTCACTATTGGAAGAAAGTTCTTTTGTGAGTTGTGTACTCAGGAGGCTGACATCTCCACGAGTCAACAAGATGCTTATACAACATGTCAGCCAGCCAAAGAGACAGGGGCAGAGTTCTCTGTCATCTTCCCTCCTGTCCTCCCCTAAACAAGTGTGAAGGTCTTCCATAGACTAAACACTGGAGAGGGGGAGGCAGGAAGAAGAAAGAGGAAGAGGAGAGAAGGAAGGAAGATGGAAAGAAAAGAGAAAAAAGAGAGACAGACACACACACCCAAATGCCACAGGCACTCCGGCACACACTTTAGGACTCTGGGGAGTGATGATATTTGGGGGGAAGATTGTGCAATGACTGATGAAATAAGAGTGATTCGGTAGTTGTCTTGAAGAGGGGAATGCAATTTTGAATAAAGATCATAACTACTCAATTTTAGCTACGTATGAACCTAGTAAGTCATTGAATATTTGTTCTTCAAAGTAAGGCAACATAGTATGAACACTGTTTAACAGTTTAACTATGAAATGTCGATTTGTTAGTGACTTAGTCTCCAGCCAGCTGTGCTATTTTGGGAGGTATGTCCTAGTTGGAGGGGACCAAGCTGGAGGAAGCACGTCACTAAAGGATGCTGTTGGAGGCTATACCTGACCCTTGGTCTCTTCTACTCTCTCTGCTTCATGAGTGAGTTAGGAGCTTCCTCTGTCACACTCTCTGCTTGCCATGATGCTCTCCAAGGGCATGAGGCCAAGCAAACATGGATGGGGCCCTGAAATGATGAACAAAACAAACCTCTCTTACTCTTCCTTTGGGCGATTGTCTCTAGCATTTTGATGACATTTTTAAGCATAACCAATCTTCTTCCCTGGTTGTAGTTGGAACACAAGATTATTCACAAACACACAGACATACGGTCAAATGGAAGAGGGACGGCAAGACCACAGTGTCCCGGCCACTGTATTCCGGCAGTCATGGGATATGAGGGATGTTCACAGGTAGAGGGGATAGCTGAAGTCCTGTGAGACACAGGGGGCTTTGCAGAGGGAACAAGACTGCTCTGAGGTCAGGGGCTGTTCAGACAACATCACTAACAGGAGTTTCTCAAATCTCAAGACAGATGGATCCTTGGCGGTCATGGGCCAGCCAGTCTAGCCTACTAGGCAAGTTCCAGGCCAAAAAGACTCATCCCAAGCAAAACAAAATGAAACAAAAAAAAAAAAAAAAAAAAAAAAACAGCATTGTAGCCTGCATGTGAGGAATGAAAGCGGAGGCTGTCCTCTGGCTTCCACATGCACTTGTATGCACATATGACCATGCATACGTCCGGGAGTGAAGTAGACCTGTGAAGCAGTTAGAAATGGGGAAGTTGATGCTGAGCCTTGTACATGGTAAGAGTTCTGCAAGTATTAGCTCTTTTTAGGATTATTACTGGTCTGTATCTTGAAAATTATATATGTGGCAGATGGCACTCAGAAGGGTGTTTATCCAACTCTGTGATATTAACAAATACTGAGCAGGTACTGTCCTTGTAGCTCTGATGACAAATGGCTTCTGTTTTCAATTGAATCTTCTTGTTTTTTCTGTAGAGAATATTTATGCAAATACCTAGATCTGGTGCCATTCTAGGGGAACTCTTGTGCCCAGTCTTTTCTACTAGATCTTGCTTCCATTCTGTTTGTGAATGCTTTGTACCCCAACTGCAACCAGGGAAGGACACTTAACATGAGTTGTCCTTAGAGCTATGACCAAAATACCAGACAGACAACCCGAAGGAAGAAAGGTTTATTTTGCTCACTATTTCAGAGGGCTCCAAGGTTGCTTAGTCTCATGCCCTTGGGCAAAACACCGTGGCATGCCAAGACTGTGACAGAAGTGGCTCCTAATCTCATGGTACACAGGAAACAGAGAGAGTGGGTGGGACCAGTGAATTCAAGTCTGGGTCTCCCAGAGCCATCCTGCTAATTATCATTTGATTATAAATCATGATAGGTGCACTAACCCCATATTCTTAAGGTAAAGGGTATTTCCACACTGTCTAGATATCATCCTGGATAGTACAGATAGAGTTTACAGTTTTAAATGTCCCATCTTCTGGTTTCTTCTTGACTGCTAGTAGTCTTCTCCTGTAATCAGGAATAGCAAGATGATGACCGAGCCTCAAATCCTGCCTCTGCTCTTTCCTAATGTGAGTGGACCATTTGCCAAATGCCTCATTATCTCCATTTCCTCATCTCTAAAATGAGAATAACATTGGCCACGAAAGCTGAAGCATCAGGCTGGAGATGGCTCAGTGGCTAAGAGGGTGTACTACTCTTGCAGAGGACCCAAGTTCCTCAGTCCCCAGCACCAGCATTGGGTGGCTTACAATTGCCTGTAACTGCAGCTGCAGGGGCTCCAAATGCCTTCTCTGGCCTCCATGAGTACCTCATGAATGATTGTTTCCCACTCAGAATTTTAAAAATAATAAAAATACTGTTAAATTAAAAAAGAAAAGAAAGATTGAGCATCTTGGGTCTTGTGAGGAGTGGGGTCGTGTTGGAATGGACGGATTCAACCACACCTGAATCGTACTGAGTCTGAACCTGCGCTCTGTCCTTACCCTCACTGGGAGCAGAGGCGGGCCCATTTCTCTAATGCACTGTTCTACTCTGGCTCACAGTGTTGTGTGAGCCTTTTCCTGGGATGATGCAAACAAAGGTCTAGATTTCTAGATAGGAAACCAGCGATAGACCAAAGTAACAACTTCACCAAAGTCTGACTTGTGTAGCCATTTTGTTGAGGTTACTTATAGGAGCAGAGATGACTCAAAAACAGCTGCATCACTGAAAAACCCACCCCAGTGTGACTACTCAGAAAAGCTACAGTCCTGGAGCTCTCCGTACCAGATGCTAACTAGACTCCAGCAAATGAACTTGCACTGAGGGACATCTGGATAGACATGCCTAACCCCTGGCTGGAAAGATGACTCAGCAGTTAAGAGCACTGACTACTGTTGCAGAGGACACAGTTTGAATCCCAGCACCCACATGGCAGCTAACAATTACCCATAATTTCGGTTCCAGGGGATCTGAGGCCCTCCTTTGACGTCTGTTGGCATTGAACGACATGGGTGTATTTACATACATGCAGACAATACACTCATATACATAAAATCGAAATAATAAATAAAATATTTTTAAAAGAAATGCTTGACCAGATAGGACTTAACACATATAACAGAATACCTTAAATCTGGCAGGGAGGCTATGGGAGGGAAGGAGGGTGGTCTAAATCTGATTAAGACGTGTTATATGAAATGCACAGAAACCCAATAAAAATATTCAAAATGAGGAAAATTATTCTTCCAAACCTTTTAATTTTTTTTCATTTTATGTGTATAAATGTATTGCGTGTATGTATGTATGTAAGTGCACCCCTGCCACACGATGCCTGAGGAGATTAGAGAAGGGTGTCGGATACCCCTGGAACTGGACTTACAGATGGTTGTTAGCCATCATGTGGGTGCTGGGACCCGAACCCAAGTCCTCAGCAAGAGCAGTTAATGCTCTTAACCTCTAAGCCATCTCTCTAGGCCCCTCCCAAACCTACTTAACAACCATTATTTCCCAGTATTTTATCTACTTTAGAAATGTTTAATCCAAGTATTTCATTTATACCTAACTCATCAAGATTTTAAACTGGGGTGGCTTTGGAAAAGTGAAGAAAATTCCAACTCTGCCTTCATTTTCCTGTTTGGCTTCCTTAGTTACAATCTCCCTTTCTTTGTAGACCTAGAATCTTCCTTCAACCAGTCATAAATCACCTGCACCTCAAAACCCACACTTGAATTCCCAGCTCCCAGCTCAGGATATTTCCTTAGGTTCGCTATTTGGCCAACACACACTCTTTCAACCCTATAAAATGGAAATCCAAACAGAAACCCCCTCCCTACCTTTTGACCCCCCCCACTACCTCCCGCCCTTCTACAGCCGTCACACCAATATGACACAAAACAGATGTGCTCGGAAATGGGCCACGCGCCCTGGTCCTTCTCCGTCCATCTACCGCAGCACCCATCTCCAGCCCCATAACCCGCACAGTGAAAGTGAAGGTCAGCACACAGGGGTGCTCAGGGGTTCAGCACTACTGATCCTGCTGAGGGCCTGGGGCTGCACAATGCATTGCTTTGTGTATTGCAAAGTCAAATGATAGTTGTCGAAGATTTTAAAACCCAGTCTCTCAACTCTTAAAGTAAATGAGATAGGTGGGCCAACCTGATAAACACATTAAAATGGAAACTTTAATTCCTACAATTTGTGGTGATCAGAGCTCATCTACTTAACAAATGTCTTATTTAAAACTAGTTGAGAGTATGTCTGTGTCCCTGTTGTTTTCAGTCTTGTTCTCAGAGACCCATTAACGTAGCATGTGCACGCACACCCTTCCAGAAATAAGTTATCAATTTCATGGTCTGACCATTAAACTGAGAAAAACAAGCCATTTGTAAACCCAATACAATTCATAAGTTCCCAGTTATAATGCAGTCCCCAAGACATCCACTCCAAAGCTCCAAGGACAGCTCAAACACAACCACTTTTTTCTTTTCCGTGATCTGGTGATGAAAGATATATTATTGAAATCCAGGAAACCTTGGGAAAAAAATGTATTACTAAACTATCTAAATTGCAATGAAATGCAGATCGCTTGGCTGCCAGAAGTTCCTTCCTCCTCCGCTCCCTTTTTTTCTTCCCTAACAATTCAGCATAAACGTCTCAAGGCTTAAGGCATGCAATGAAAAGATTTATATGTAGCCTAGAAGCAAAAACAATTGCATGGGCTTCAGATCTCCACAACTTTGAGATGGATTGGAGGGGCTTTTGGAGGACAAAGATGGAAATGTGACCCACATTTTCTGTTCCACTCACCCTGGTGACATTTCCTAAGCTCTCTGAGCCTGTCTCACTCTCCTCATGACCAGAGTAGACACAGTGTACACCATGCAGGACAGCTGTCCCAGTTACCTCGCCCTGAGTGGCTTTTTTTTTCACCTAGCCGATTAGGGAGCTCTGGGTTCGATATTGAGACCTAAATACAATGAAAAGGAAGATACCCCAAGGTCAACTTTGGCCCTCCACATACTTGCGTATCCACCCCCTCCACACGCCCATGTGCCTATGCAGGTACACACAAACTTGCATACATATATACACATACATGACACACATACACACAGAAGGATAAAAGGCACAGTATCCAGCCTAGTCCATTGCCTAGTCCAGTTCCCAAGTCTTTCTACAAGCCAGACTTAAGATATCACCTTTTCACCTCAGACAAGGGTGGACCACAGATTCTGGGCAAAAATCCACATCATTCTAGTATTGTTTCAGGGTAATTAAGACACTGCCCCTGCTTATCAGTAGAGATAGTATGATTCCTTCAGATGGATAAAGTAGATAAACAGACATTAGAAGGCTTGGAGACCAACAAAGATGGGCTTTTCCCTCTACTCAGCTTCCTGTTTCCACAGCATACTAGAAAGGAAGGCACAAGTTTTGCCCTATAACTTAAAATTTAAAATACCATGTGTGGTGGTATCTGGGCTCATTAAGAGAAAGCAACTTTCTCCTGATCAAAAAATTAAATAAAAAATTGAAGTTCTACTTCTGGCCCTAGGTGAGACATGGCATCCATTTTTTAAATTTTAAAAAATGTTATGCATATGAGCATCTTGTCTGTGTGTCTGTAAGTGCACCACACACATGCAGTGCTCGTGGGGACAACAAGAAGGCATTGGATCCCCTGGAACTGAAGTTACAGAAGGCTGTTAACCACCATGAAGGTGCTGGGAATCGAACCTGGGTCCTCTGGAAGAGTAGCCAGTGCTCTGAACCACTAAGCCATTTCTCCAGCCCTGGCATTCTTTTTTATGTACTTTTGTTTTTGAGTATTTTATACATGAGTACACGGTATTTATATAATTTCCACCTTTTCTTCTCCCTATCCTCCTGTTCCCTAATCCTCACCTCAAATTCATGTCTTCTTATATAAGCACACACACACACACACACACACCCCTACTGCGTCCAGTTACTGTTGTCTGTCTGTACATGGGTGTAAGGATGACCACTTAGACTTGAGAGACCTACCAGGTAATTTATCCCAGAAGAAAACTGACTCCCTCCCTCGGCAGCCATTAATGCCCATAATTCTGCAACTTTGTGTCAGGCCTTGTGAACTTTCCCTGCCATCAAGGTTGGCATATCAACTAGTATGGTCTTGTGCAGGTCTTGTGCAGGCAGCCATACTTTTGAGAGTTCATGGGTGCAGCTTTCTGGCCACGTTCAGAAGACACCATCTCACAGTAATCCTCCTAGTGGTCTGGCTCTTACAATCTTTCTTCCCCCTCTTTCTATGATGTACCCTGAGTCTTAGATGTAGGGTTGTTATAGATGTCCCATTTAGGACTGGGCACCCCACAGTCACTCATCTGCACTTTGACCAGTTTTGGCTTTCTCTAATGGTCTCCATCTGTTGCACAAAATAAAGTCTCTTTGATGAAGAGGGAGAGATGCAGTCATCTAGGTATGAGGATGAGTATTCAGAAGACAGTTGGATACTATATTAATTATCAAAATGTAGTAATAGGTTCTTCTTCATCTATAGGTTCTTAGCTAGATTTACAGTCTTTTCCACTGACTGGGCCTTAAGTCCAACCAGACACCTTTCTTCAACCTCAAGATATTAGTGCCATACTTGCACTAGTGGATATATCTTATGCAGGTCACTATCATAGTTCACAGTATTGACAGCTGGGTTGTACTGCTGATGACCATTTTTCCCCTAGTAGACTGCATAGCAGCTTGCTGACACTGAGAAATAGCCATCAGGGAGGAGGCATCCAGATCAGTCCCAAGTTGATTTCTCCAAGTGCTGTGACCAAAGTGTGTGGTATCATCAGAAATAGAATCATCCCATCAAGTTCTGGCATGCGACTAAGAGAAATGGCAATGGCTGTTTTATTTGGGGTGGGGGGATCCTTTGAACTCCTTGACAAGCAACTTGATGGGAAGTATCCGTTGCTTGGCGCTGGGATTTTTGTTGGATACCACTATGACTCCTAGTGGTATCATTATTCCTTCTCGCAAGATAACTCCAATTAAATATATGTGTGTGTTTATACATTTATATATCACGTATATTTTAAAGAAAGCTTATAAAATAATAGGCTTCCCTCTGGCCTTCTCCTACGCCCTTAGTGCTGCTTACCCCCGTCTCTGCATTGCTCTTCCTGTCTTCCCCAGTTAAACACACCCTTTCCTCCTTCCTCCTTTTCTTCTAACCTATCCCAAATATCACATCCTATTGTTTCCTCCTTTAAGAATTAATCCATTTGGGCCTGTCAGTCGATTGGGCCCACAGAGCCCCCTCAGCAAGGCTGCTTCACCTGAAGACATGCTAAGAAGATGGAAGGAGTCATCATCTCCTTGTTGAGATAATGTACCTCTCAGAAACCCTCCCTCAATATACATGTTTAAAGATCCACATTGCTCAGCCTACCCACTTTTTTGAGTTCCAATTTTAAAAATACATTTTCCTTTTACTTCTTCCTATCTTATTTTTTTCAAATGCCAGTCAAAAGCCTGAGCACACTTTCCCTGATATTCTGGGCCTTCATATTGTTTCTCTGAAGCCTTCTCCTTCTCTTGATGTCTACAGCTGCATGATGACCTCCATGTCTAACTCAAAAGGCATGGCTTCCTATCTTCCTTTTCTCCAGCCCCTTCCTCCCAGGATTTGCTGAGGTTTCTAACTTGCCTGCCCTGTTGTTTATCTCTCAAACTCTAATAGAATGGTCCTCAAGCTTTCTCCTGAGTCTGTTTTTAAATTCATTGATCAAAGATTTTAGTCTTTGTGCCCACAAAGGGAACACAGAACCCCCTGTAACGGAATGACCGAGAGGACTGGCCCTTGCCCGCCGATCAGAATCTCCCAGCCCTTTGCTCCTGGCCTGTTCTTTCCCTCAGCTCTGTCGTCACTATCAACAGTTCCCCAGATTTCAGTAATGAAACACCGGTGTGGAGTCAATTCCTTCTGGAAGGAGATGTTATGAGCAGAGAAATGCACCCTGACTGGTGCAGTGTCTGCAGAAGGTTGGATGTGATTCAGTGGCCATGTTTTCAGAACGCTCTGTCAATGACAGTTGGAAACATATGTTTTTTATAAATTTCTCATTCCCAAACAAAGACTGACAGTAAAGCCCAGGGCTTTGATATTTATATAAGTTGTTAAGTGGTTCGCTGGGGAAAGTACATTTCAATTAGCATGTCACTGCTCATCATGCTGGCTTCCAGAAAGGCGTTCTGATTAAGCTGGTTGTTGAGCAATACATCAAAAGTTGGGGCTTACCAAAGAGCTGTTCCCTTCAAGGCCACTCATGTCACCTGATGCCTGGCTGAATTTCCTGAGCTTTTATTTAAAATCAAATGAGACATTCAAAATCCCACTTTAAACTGCAACAGTTTAAAAACCTCGCTCCATTTCAGTTCCAGAAACATTTAGCCAAGCCACTGATAGGTGGAGGATACAGGGCCAATTGAGGTAAAAAATCAGTCATGAGGAAGGCTTAGTAGTCCCTGACTCCTTCAAGGTTGCCATCTGTATTGTCTCTTGAAGTTAAGAATGTGGGTTATTAATTTGTGTGTGTGTGTGTGTGTGTGTGTGTGCACATACAGGTGTATGTGGGGGTCCATGTACATGTGTACACATGCATGTGGAAGTCAGATGTCACCTTTGGGTGTTTTCCTCGGTTGCTCTCCACCTTATCTTTTGAAACAGGGTCTCTCATTGAATGTAAACTCATCAGTTCAGCTACACTGGCTGATCAGTGAGTCCCAGGGATCCTCCTGTCTCTGCCTACTAGAGCTGGGATTGCAAACACATGCCACTGTGCCAGACATTTTACAAGAGTTCTGGGATCAAACTCAGGTCATCATGCAAGACAGAAAGTACTTTGACATCCGAGCTGTCTCCCCAGCCCCTGGTTATCTATTTTTAAAGCTATTTCTCATTTATAAGCTCTTTTGGTGGGCCAGATGGTTGGAAGAGGAACATGAGCTACGGTCAAAAGCAGATGACAATAAACTTCTCCTTTGCTTGTGGAACTTAAAAAACTACAACACTACAACTCTACATGCTTCCATCAAGAGGCCTTCTTTCTCAGTATTTATCACATTCATCTTTTGAGGCTGAGATTATGTTCATAAGCTGTAGATAAACTTACAATTCATCACTCCAAAATCTTGCTGTGAGCTGTTTGTGTGTGCATGTGCTTTTCTCTCTTTTATGTACTCTGCTGCCGCCCTTAGGACAACGTTATAAGTTAGGAGGCTTTCCTTGTGCTCTCTTTCTGATGTGTTACTGTATCTCCTCAGCTCCTTAAGATTGACGGTACAATTTTGTGCAATTCAATCCAGGGGAACATTCCAATCTCTCCCTGCCTGAAGAGTTCGGGAAAGACAAGAACACCAAATTTGTTCCCCTTATCTACTCAATTTAGTAGCTATTTGTCACCGTCAATTAGTCAAGGGTAAAATAATTACCCATGGCTTGAGTGAAAGGAATAAAGTCTGATTGGCAGCAAAGGAAAACACAATCAGATCATATGAAGAAGAAACATGAGCTAAGGTGGCATGTTTAGAGGACATGAGCAGGATACACCCCAAATACCTCTGAGTCATGGCTGAATTTCTGATATTTGTGCTTCATTCTTTCAGGATGTATGTTGTTTTCTTGCTGTAGTGTAGCTCTTTTTAAAGTAGTCCAAGTCCACAAAAGGGTAACAAGAATTCAGTACCTAATTCAGTCAACATGAACGCCTTCTTTCTTTTATGTCAATTCTTAATGTACTTATTATCACTACGTGTGTATGTGCATGTGTGTCCATGAGTGTGTGCAAGTCACCAGATGGTACTGCCCACATTTAAGATGGATCTTCGCATTTAAAGAATCTGATAAGGAAAATGTTCTACAGGTGCTCTGAGTGGCTTACCCTTAGCTCCAGATCCAGCAAAACTGGCAACCAAGATTAAACATCATACATGGTAAACAGGCCAATATATATTTTCACTTATATGCATACATGTTTCATATTAAAGACATCATCTGCACTCAATGCTAAGGGTTTGTTCTTATAATCAAGTAAGTACCCAGAGAAATAAATAATTGGCCTGGTCCTATCTCATTTTGAGTGCCAGTCCAACATTCTGTCCAGACAGACGGACTTCCAGTACAGAAGCATACATTTACACAGGCAGACACACACAAATAAATCTTATTTTTAAAACTTACTGTGTTAGACACAAACCTAATTTCATTCTGTTTCTTTGATAAAATATCCTGACAAAAAACAACTTAGGGAAGGAAAGGGTTTATTTTATCTCACAGTTCCAGGTTACAGTCCAGGGAAATCATAGTGGTGGGAGCTTAAAGTAGCTGGTCACACCAGGTCCACAGTAAGGAGCAGAGAGAAACAAACGAGCACATGCAAGCTTGCTTGTACTCAACTTGATTTCTCCACTCAGATGGTTCAGGTTCCCCTGCCTAAGGAATGTGCTGCCCATAGTAGGCTGGGTCTTCCTACCTCACTTAACTCAATTGAGATAATCCTCCACAGACATGCCCACAGGCCAATCCACTGAAGACAGTGTTTCATGGAGACCATCTTCCCAGGTTAGCCTAGGTTGTGTCAAGTTGACAAAGCTAAGCATCACAGACACAAAGAGGTGAGGAATGGATAGGAAGCACAGTGCTCTCACCTTCCAGAACCTTTGGATAAGTGTATTTATGTGACAAAAGAAACTTTGTAGATGTGATTTAGGTTTGGACTTTGAATTAGGTTATTATCCTAGATAATTTGGGGGAATCCAGTTACATCACATGTATTCTTAAAATTAGAGAACTTTGCCAACTAGAACAGAAAGATACTGTGTAGTAGAAGAGCTCCATGTGCCACTGGAAAATACAGCACATCACATCCAATTCCTGTTCAGAGGCTCTTAGCTAATTATTAGAGATGGGTTTTCTGTAATGAATTGTGGATAAGACAGAGTTTCCTCAGAGGATCTAGAAGTAGACACTGCCTGACAGACAGAGGATCAAGAGGTGGAACCCTACAGACAAATGGTCTGTGCAGATAGTCAAGCCTCTGAGAATAGTTGGGGAATGATCCATCAGATGATACCAACTACCACCACCCCAGGATGGTGCCAGCTGTGTGGAGGCTCTGCCCCTCACCTCTTCCCACTTTCCCGTTGTGCTAGTCTGAGAAAGATCAATGTAAATGAGGGGAAACTGATCTTCTGGCACACAGTTTCAGAGGTTCCAGCCCATAGTCATAGTCTTCTTGTTTTATGAGTCACATGGTGAAGTAAAGCTGTTTACATCATACCAACCCAGAAGTAGAGAAGGAAGGGCCTAGCATTCCCAGGCTCCCTTCAAGAGCATGTGACCCTGTTGTAACCCTGTTGCCCAGCTTTGTCCAGTGAACTCTTACCTTCCCAATAACACCATCTGGTAGGAATGAAGCCTCAAACACATGTGCTTTCTAACATTATTTTTTAAATTTATTTGGAGGGATATGTGCCACACTCTATATATACAGGACAAGGACAGCTTTCAGGAGTTAGTACTGTCTTTCTACTATATGGGCCCTGGGGGAACAAACTCAAGTTTTCAGGCTTGGAGGCATGTATCTTTACCTGCTGAACCATCCCATTGTTCCAACACATGAGCTCTTTAGGGAACATTTAATATACAGACCAAAATATCCACCATCTGTGACCATATCTATTCTGGGTCCTTAAAAACTACATTTTCAGAATATTCAAATATCTTTGACTGTGTGTGAATTCTCTGGGCTAGATCTTAAGACCCAAGCCTATCACTAATAGGATCAAATATTACCGTCATAAAACAAAGCATGATTCCTAGGACTCTTCCTTGAATTCATTCCTAGCAACTTTTAACTAACAGGATACATCAGAAGATGTACAGAAAAAGTTAGCATTAAATGGTAGCTTGATACAGCCTAGAATCACCTAAGTTAGAAAAGAACTGAGTAATTGTCTTTATCAGGTTGGCCTGTGGGCATGTCTGTGGGGGTGGGTGTTGTCCTGGTTGTTAATTAATATAAGAGGACCCAGCTCACTAGGGGGGGTTATCATTCCCATGGCAGGTGATCCTGAGCTATTTAAGGAAGACAGTGGAACATCAATGAGCCTAAGCCGGAACGTAAGCTAGCAAGCAGGGTTTCATCGTGGTTTCTGCTGTAAGCTCATGCTTGAGTTCTTACCCTGATTTGGTTCAATGATGGAAAGACAAATAAATCCTTTTAACTTAAGTTGGTTTGGTCAGAGTGCTTTTATCATAGCAACAGAGCGGACACTGGAACACCGCTCTTGCTAGCCTTTTAAGGTTTTTAGTATGACTATCATGATAAGAACCAAGCAGCCCCACGGATTCTTGTTTCTGTCCCACAACTATTCATGTGCCCAGGCTTATTTTCAAAAAATTGAAAAGGGTTAGAGGAACCTGTAGTTTTCCCCCTTGGGAGAAGCCTTTGGCCAGAGAAGCAGGAATAATCATGGGATAACCACGGAGACCACTCTGGACAAGAAGTCAGGAGGGTGAGATCCAGTCCAGTACCAGCCTCTCGAGTCACTGGTACACACAAGGCACCTTCTCCTGGGTTGGCATTTGTAGCAAATTCATGATGGTATATGAGTGACTTTTGTTTCTTTACCTACGCCTAGAAAAGATCAGAAGGAAATGTCAAAATTTAAGTAATGTTTCTCTTTGAGTGTGTCAGTAAGAATGACTTTACTTCTCTTTCTTACTTGTGAGGATTTTCCAAATGGTTTTAATATAAAATGGGAAACAGATAAGTTTTATTTTTAAAAGGACAAATAATGCCTAGGGAAATGGCTCAGTTGGTGAAGCACTTACAATGCAAGCATGAGGACCTGAGTTTGATCCCCAGAATCCTTGTAAAATGTTGAGTGTGGTGGTGTACATATGTAATCTCAGTACTAGGGAGAGAGCAGATAGAGACCCAGGAATTTCTGGGGCTTGCTGACCAATGAGCCTAGCCAAGTCAGCAAGTCCCAGGTCTCAGTGAGAGACTCTGTTTCAAACCCTAGGGAGTCAGCTTCTGAGGGACTATATCTAAAGTTGTCTTCTGGCTTCCATGAATGTGCACACATGTACATGAATGCCCACATACATATCCATAAACACACACACAGACACTCAGATCCATAGGCATACACACACACACACAAACGAGACAAATGCAAGGCATTTGCTCACATAAATGTTAGGAAACTCTGGATTTCTAATACCTCCAGCCAGCATACCCTCACCAGAAATGTGGCCATTCACATGTAATTGCACAAAACTAAGTTCCAGCATGATTTTCTTTTCACACTGATCATGTGTGAAGGCTTTTAAGGCACAGGCAGGCTACAATTCTTTCTCAAAGCAATGCAGTCGGTAAGGAATAGAGATCAAAAGTGAAGACACACAGGCTGTCTTTAGACCCTTCCTCTCAGCCATTCTGTTCTATTCTACAGTAAGTGAGAATATATTTTTAGCCCCCAAAGTTTGTGATCCCCTAAAATTTCTTCCAAGTCTTATCAGAAAGAAAGAAACACAAAGGGAACAAGCTCCTTTTCTACGTCATTCTTAGCCACTTTCACTGTGTGTTGTCTCTTGGACATTCAGACTAATGTCCTGACACGATAAGTTTCCCCAGAACGTAAAATTGTGATCGCTTTGGCTGTGAACTGTGAAAGCTTGCAGGAGCTGCCTTAGCAAACATATGCTCCCCAGGAATCCAGGCACTAAAGTCAAGTTTACAGAAAGCGATGAATGCCTACCAGTGTTCTGACCCAAGCATGGGCTTTCGTGAAATCCATACTCCAATGTCTTAAAATCCTTCATGCATGAAATAAATGTGTCCTTTATTTTATCATTACTTCTTAAAACACATGCACAGAGGGCTTAAACACTTCCTCTGTTTTCTATAACAGCTATAAAAAGGGAGATTGAGAGAGTTTGATGTGGTGAGGCTTTCTCACCACGCTTCCCACCCCCACCCCTTCTTGCCACACACAGCAGGACATTATGAAGTGAGAGAGGAAAATAAACCTTTCTCTTCCTGTGGTTACCCTGTCTTGATACGGGCCTGTTCACCAAACTGGAAACTGAATGAGACTTGGGAGCAAGACACTAACTCCTATGCGACTACTGGTTTCTTATTTTGTGTGTGTTTTACGTATTGTATATGATTGCCAGAGGACAGCTTTGGCTGTTAGGCCCCAGAGCTCACATTACAGGCCAGCACCACCATGCCTTTTTGTTTGCTTTGTTTTGTTTTGGGTGTTGCTGTTTTGTTTTTACCAGCCTTCTTGGGGGTTGAATTCAGGTCCCCATGCTCACAAGGCAAGAACATTGCCAACCAAGCCATCTCCCAGGTCTTGGCTTTCGTAGAAATGGAGCTGAGCTGACTCTGAAGCAGTGAACTACGAAGTATCATCCATGCATGCCATTACATGTGCGTGGTCAGAAGGCAGCTCTCAGGTTCTTCTCTACTACCTTGTGATACTAGGGATAGAACTCAGGTTGTCATACCTGCCAGCAAGTGCCTCCACCCTCTGAGCCATCTCTTTGGCCCAAGTGTGTAAGAGTCTTGCTTCTTCCCTGTGCAGATCTCGTCTTGTTCTTATTAAGACATCATTGTCAACACCAGTACTGATCATAGTTTCTTGGTGTTGAGATCCTTGCCCCAGCCCTTCTCAGCTCTCATCCGAAGACAGGCACTTGTAAGTGCACTCCCTGCTAACGAGCTCCAGGAGTGAAGGACTAAGGTGGATCAGGGTACAGTGGAGAACAAGGGATTTCCTGATTTCTCCCTTTAACTTTGAAACTGACTTATGACGCGGTAGATTGCTTATGTGGGAACTAATCTCCAATTTACTAAAGAGATCAACTGAGATCGGATGAGGGATGTTCAGACGGAGGTCAAGTGTGCTGACCTAAGTGCCAGAGGAATGGAACATAGAGATACAGGTAACTTTCTCTACCACATAGTATCTCAGGGCTGGTGAGGTGGCTCAGTCAGTAAAATGATTGTACTGCAAGCACGAGGGCCTAAATTCCATCCCCAGAACCCATGTAAAGAAAACTTGTAATCTCAGTGCTGGGGAAACAGAGACAGGTGGATTCCCACAGCTCCCTAGCCAACTAGCCTGGAAGCTGAGTTCCAGACCAGTAAGAGAGTCTCAAAAAACCCCAAAAGTGGATGGGGCCTGAAGAATGACACCTGCAGTTGTCCTTTGACCTCCATACACATGCCCACATGTGAACCTACACATATATGAACATGCACATACGCATACAAAACAACAACAAACTTCAATTATCCAAGAGGACAATAGAGTGCTTCTGACCAAGATGTGGTGTCAAACCATTTAATGTTGATGTTTTTATTCCCCAAGATTCCCCTTCTCTTCTGAGAGGTCTCAGATTGTCCCTGGCCCACACCACTCTGACCTCTGGGATAGAAGACACCAACCATGTTGTGCAGCGCTCTGCTCCTAGAGTGGAATCCTTGTCTATCCACAGCACCTTGTGCAGCTAATGAACTCCATAAACATCAGACTAGTGCAAAGCAGAGCAGGTTTCTCTACACCAGAAGGCCCAGGCACAGTAGATAGTACCCAACACTAACATTTCATGGATTCATTGGTTTTGAATTTGTTTCCGGTTGTCAAATGTGTACTATTGCCAAAAATTTCACAACCCCCACATTAAATGACTTAACTTCATACAGGGTCGAGAGCCACAGTTTAAGAAGACTATGATTCTTGAGCCACAACTTCGTGAGCATCATTCAACTTGCAGCTAATCATGGGGTCCCTTCTCTAGTTCAGGGCTTCTTAAATGTCTTCCACACATCATCCATTTTTCTCCCTTTTCACCCCAGAATTTTTCATGCAACCCTAAATACGTAGGTGTATAAAATACAAATCAAACATTTACTGATAATGAATCATGAAGGAGTTTATTTTAAAAACTCTTTGGTAGCCATATAATTTTACCGTTTATCAAAGACAGGATCAAATTTGCATACTAATGAGATGGATGAGCTTGTTTAGTTCTACACAAATAAACCTTTGCTGAGTATTCTATACTTGGGAAATAAAGCATCTTCAATGGTTTTCAGAGGTGATTATTTTTATTTTCTGATCATCAATGGTGATAATTCTGCTTTGCATAAATACTGCAAAATGGCAGAGATGTGTTCGGGGCCATTTCAGAAATTGTTGAACATTCTGTTTTAATGCCAAGTCAAAATTCATTTAACTACATTTTGTGAAACTAAAAAACAAACATTCTAACACAGTATATTCCAAAGACACACTAACTTGATAGGTTAAATAATGAAGAATGACTGTGGGAAAATACTAAAGGTCTTTGTTTTCCATCATTAAAACATGGCTCAGGATTGGAGAGGTGGCTCAGTGGTTAAGTATGCTTTCTGCTCTTTCATAGGACCCACCCCAGTTCAGTTCCCAGCACCCACATCAGGCAGCTCACAACTTCCTGTAACTTCAGCTTCAGGGGATATTATAGCCTCTTTTGGTCTCCACAGACACCCACACATATGTGGTATATACACACACATAAACAAAAATAAATCTTTTTTTAAAATCCCAAAACATTATAGTTCTGTAAAGGCGGAACATTTTGCATGTACAGTAAAAGCATTACAAGTCATCACATGCAATACTGTTGAATCTGAACTGAGGGGTTTCAGGCAGTGTCAACTGGCATCCTGTGGTGTGACATCCAGTAAGGCATGCTCACTGCAAAGTGCTCCTATCATGTGGTCAGAATGAGATTGTAGTGAGGTTGCACAATGCATCAGGGGTGAGCACTGCCAGAAATACGTGGAATTCATTGTGTATTTGATTTTGAATTGTTTCTTGGTTGCTGTGTATTCAGAAACATTTTACTGTGGTCAAATTTTTCTCAGTCCCACATTCAGTTATGTGATTTCCCCATTTAGTGTGCAACCCACAGTTTAAGGAGTTGTGAAGTTTAATCATTTTTCTATAGTTGGGGGATGTGTGGGACTCACTGTCCAGCAAATGAGTATTTCCCATTCTTCCTTTCCAATAGCACCTCCAGGAGTATATATCTTCCCTATTCAAAGTTGAGAAAGAATAGAGCCAGGAGGACCCAGAGGCTGACATTGCCCTCTGCTGCCTCCTTCTTTGCCCAAGCACCTGGCTGAGCCTCCACACTTTACTGAGGACTGGCTCCACACATGAAAATGTATTGGTAAGAGTCCTGCCTGGTCTGATACCATAGATCCCAGTATAGTAAGATGTGCACAGGGAGCAAAAGTCATTTTTTTTCTCTGTAAGTGGATGTTGTACGTATTGTGTGTGTGTGTGTGTGTGTGTGTGTGTGTGTGTGTGTGAACACATACCCTAGTGCTCATGTGGAAGTTAGAGGACACGTTGTGGAAGTCAGTTCTCGGTTCTCTCCTTCCACTGTAGGGACTGAACTCAGGTTGTCAGTCTTGGCATCAAGCACCTTTACCCATCTCTCTAGCCCATGCTTTTATGGAGTATATTAGTCATATTTCTCTTAGAGAAATGAAGGCATTAGAATTTCCTAACTGCCAGGACTTGGGAGAGGACTCACTAGATAACAGCACTTGCTGAACAAACATAAGGACCTATTTCTGATCCCCAGCACCCACATGAAACTCTGGGTATGGCATTATGGTCCTGTAACCCCAGTACTCAGGGGTATGTAGAGACAGGAAGGTCACTGGGGCTTGGTGACCAGTCAGCCTATATGAAAAATGGTAAGTTCCAGACAGTGGCAACCCTGTCTCAAGGGAGTAAATTGGAGAGCATTAGAGGAAGACACCCAGCATTCTACTCTCGCCTCCAGACGTGTGCTCACAGACACACACATACACACACAAACACATGCCTTTCCCTTCCCCTCCCCCCAACACACATGAATTTCCTGTCAACTTACAGCTTTTCTTGCATAAACTCTAGGTTTGCTTCCATTGCTCACTGGCTAAGTTATTGTGTGTGTTCTAGCAAGTCTCTTCACATCTCAGAGATGGATTTTGCTGTTAGGTAACATGTAGGGGTTGGATCAAGTCTAGAAGGTTCTCTCCACTCTAAGTTAAACTGCAGAGACAGCTAGTATTTAGCCAATTGGCTTATTTCTTTCTCTTCAAAGATGGCAGTAATCCAGGTTTCACCTTTCTGTGCAGACAGCTCTCTATAAAGAAATCTGTGCTGCTTAGTGTGGTAGCTCATGCTTTTAATCCCACCACTCTGGAAGCAAAAGCAGGCAGACCTTTGTGAGACTGGGGCCAGCCTGGTCTACATAGCTCCAGTACAGCTGGGGCTACAGGGAAACCCTGTCTCAAAAAGAAAATAAAAGGGCTGTGCTAAGGGAGACAGCCGGGAATGGTGTTTGGAGACAGGCTAGCTAAGAGAGGGCACTTAGAAGTGAAGTCCATATTGGTATTATGCTTGTTTATGGAAACACCAGTTTCTGCCTTAACTTCCCTCAGTAATGGACTGTGACCTGGAAAGCAAAAGCCAAACAAACCTTTCCCTCTGTAGGCTGGTTTTGGTTGGAGTATTTTATCGCAGCAACAGAAGAGGAAACTAGGATAATCCCTGCGTTCAGCTTTGACTTGTTCTTTCAGCAAATGTCTGTTGAACTTCTTCTATAATTTGATCTTGTTCTTGGCTCAGAAAAAGCAAAGAACATGGCCTCTGCTTTTAGGAGCTCATGTAGTCTGAAACAGATCAAGGAGCAAATGTTACAGGTCCAAGTCTCTGGAAAGGGAGAAAAGGCTGTGGAAATTAAATGTACTTATCTTTCATTTAGCAATAAGAAGATTCATTTCTCCCGTGGTGAATAGTATTAGAATACACCCAGATACTTTTGGCTTAGATTTTATTTTGATTGATTTTGTCTTGCTGGAATTCAAACTTAAGGCCTTATATACATTAAGCAAGTACTCTGTCATTGAGCTATGACTCTCAGCTCTGAATGGCTCTTTTAAAAAAATATTCTATGATTTAACCTCCATCCACTTCAAACAGAAGCTTTTCTGATGAAGGCCGAGAGCTGCACTAAGTAATGGGTGTAAGGATAAGTGCTTAAAGTCAGTTTGATACTATATCCACTTACCAAAATAATCCTAGTAGATTCTCCTTGAGGGCCTGTGACCTCCTCAGGACAGCCACATTCAGTGAATTTAAAAAAGAAGACATGAAGTGTGTTGGAGGTTAATGTGATCAAAGTACACTGTATACATGTATGAAATTCTCAAAGAATAAACAAAAACATATTTTTTAAATGTCTTTGAGGACTGAAGAGATGGCTCACCCATTAAGAGCACTGGCTGCTCTTGCAGAGGATCCAGGTTCAGTTCCCAGCACCCACATGGAGGCTAACAGCAGTTGGTAACTCCAGTTCCAGAGGAATCTAACACCCTCTTTTGACCTCTGCAGACATTGCATGACATGACAGGGATGCACTTATATACATGCAGGCAATACATTCATACACATAAAATAAAACAAATAAAAGTAATAAAATATTTTTAAAATGCTCTTTGATATGGTCTCATTATGTAGCATAGAGTGGAGTCCTCAATGCAATATTTCTATCTCAGTCTCCTAAGTGTTGGGATTACAAGCATGTACCTCCATGCCTGGATATGTAGGTCTCTTTTATTTTTTCAATACTGAGAGTCAGACCCAGAGCTTTGTGCATGTCAGGTATGATGGTTAATCTTTTTTAAAATTATGTATTTTTATTTTATGTATATGGGTGTTTTGCCTGTTTGTATGTAAGTATACCATGCTTGCACAATGCCCACAGAGACCAGAAGAAGGACTCAGATCCCCAGAACTGGAGTTACAGATGGTTGTTAGCCACTGTGTGTGTCCTGAAATGGAACCCAGATACTCTGTAAGCACTCTTAACTTCTGAGTCATGTCTCCAGCCGCTGATGGTTAATTTTGATTGTTGACTTGATTGGATATTGCATCAACTAAGAGACAGGTCTCTGGCTGGGTCTGTGAGGGCATTTCCAGGAAAGATACAGTGAGGGGAAAAGATCAGCCCCAGAGGGGGCAGCACATTCCCACGCAGCCCAGATACAAAGAGGTACCAGGGAAATGCGGATGGCTGCCTTCTTCTCTTGTCCATGAGTGTGTCTCTCTTGTTGTTGCTGCGTTGTCCTTCCTTCACTGACATCAGAGCTCACCTTCTTCAATCTTCCAATGCAGACTGAAGACCATCAGCTCTCCAGTTCTCCAGGCCTACAGGGCCAGACTGAGACTGCTAAGATGCTGGCCTTCTACACTGAGCAGCTACCAGGTTCTCAGTCTCTCCAGTGTCTAGACAGATTGTGGAGCTACACAGCCCATATCCTGTAAGCCAGTCTAGCAAATCCTCTTTGTAGCATGCATTCATTCTATTGGTTCTGTGCCTAGAACATCCTGACTAATATTCTAGGCAAGCGTCCTACCACCGAGCTACATGTCCAGCCCCCTGCACGGATCTTTCTTATTTGCTGGAATTTTTGCATCTGATTTTTTAAAAAGCGTTTTTACTGATTTTTTGAGAATTCCATACAATGAATTTTGATCATATTCTGCCCTCCTTCCCCAGCTCCATCCCCACACCCCAATTTATGTATCTTCTTAACATGAGGGTGACCTAATACATTAAAGGAACCATTCAC
The DNA here is from genome assembly GCA_035773235.1 of Eospalax fontanierii. Taxonomy (NCBI): domain Eukaryota; kingdom Metazoa; phylum Chordata; class Mammalia; order Rodentia; family Spalacidae; genus Eospalax; species Eospalax fontanierii. The sequence goes on from CM069524.1 coordinate 118,469,446, forward strand.
AGCTTAGTCTCTTGACTGACTTCAAAAAACCTGGTCCAGACATCCCCTGCCACCATGCCTCCTGGCCATGGCAGACTCTTATTCTTCTGTAACAGTAAGCTCAAATAAACTCTTCCTTTTATAAGTTTCCTTCGTCAAGGTGTTTTATCACAGCAACAGAAATATAATACAGGGACTTTAGCCATTCTGACTGGGGTAAGAATAGTCTCAAAGTAGTTTTAATTTACATTTTCCTGATGGCTAAAGATTTTGAGCATTTAAAAAAAATATCTCTCAGTCAAGGAAAATAAATGAAATAAATAAATGAAAATAAAAGGGCATCCAGTGTCTGGAGAGATGACAGTGTGTAAGACCACAGGCTGCTCATCCAGAGGACCATCCATAACTCAAGTTCTAGGGGAATGTGACACCCTCTTCTGACTTCCATGGGCATTGCATGACACGGTGCACTTGCATACATGCAGGCAATACACTCATATACATAAAATAAAAATGAATGAAAAATTCTGGCAAGGATGTGAGGAAAGAGAAACTGTTACTGCTGGTCGGAGTGGAAACTGGTGCAGTCACTATGAAAATCAATGTTGAGATTCCTCAGAAAACTAGAAAGAGATCTACCGCATGGTCCTGCCATACATACCACTTTGGAGCATATACCCAAAGGATTCTGTATCCTATTACAGAGTTACCTATTCATGCACATTCACTGCTGTTCATTAATAATATCCAGGATTTGGAAACAATCTAGATGATCATCAACTGATGACTGGAAAATGAAAGTATGGTACATTTACATGATGGAGCCGCTGTTAAGAAAAAATTTTTAAAAATGTGAAGTTGGCAAGAAAATGGATGGAACTAGAAATAATTACCTTGAGTGAGGTAACCCACACCCAGAAAGAAACCCACACCCAGAAAGAAAAACATTGCATATTCTCTCTCATAAATGGATTCTAGCTTTGAATCCTTAGATATGCATGTTTCAATTGGAAGAATCCGTAGATGTCAGGAAACTAGTAACGGGCCATGTCGGGGAGAGTTTGTGGGAGGCAGATAGAAGGCAATGATATAAGGAGGACAGAGGAATTATGGTGTAGGAAGGGTTAACTGATGGGCAGAATGGAAGTGTTGTTATCCATCCCCATCATTAAAGGCCTTTAGAAAAAGCCAGATGGAAACCCACCACATAGAACCTTATTAAAGTATGTACACACACAATATAAAAGTAGATTAAAAGTAGTGACCTTATAACAGGAGAACATTGCCCCTACCAGATACCATAGGCTAGCAAAACCAAAGCTCAGTGGCAGGAATGGACTCCCTCTTTTGAAGCTAGAATTATGCTATTGGAAGAGAAAAGTAATCATCAACCTTACCCAGCTGTGAATCTTGTGAGCTACAATAACAACTGGCATGGGAAGATATGCACACTGGTGCAACAGTACCCTGAATGTGATGGGAATAATCAACAACCTTCTGATTGGATTTAAGGTCCACTTCTCAAAATGGATCACATAGCTGACACTGACATCAGGCCTAGGAACCTGTAGCTAGACAAGTCCCAGGCCATAGGAGAGAACATACTATAATTATTCTGTTGAATAAACATAGTATTAAACTGACTCCTAATGACTTAGAGTTATGTCCGTAGATTAATGCACCTCTCACCTAATGCAGCAAATGGTGATTAACATGGAGACTCACAACTAGTCCCTGTGCAGAATCAGAGAATGCAGAGTATTTATTCCTGAGTAGAACACCTATAGCAAACTTCTGCTTCTCAAGGCTCAGGTATCATTGCAGAAGATGGGAGTGCAAAACCTGTAAGAGCCAGAGGAAATGGATGACCACAGAGAAACAGAGTTTACAGACAGCTGGGCAGTTACTCATATAAACTCACTGCAGTGGTGACAACATGCACAGGAACTATATAAGCTTCAGTCACACGAATTCCCAGCATAGATGTGGGAAGTAGATAAGAAGCCCCAACCCCCGAGCGGAGGAACTATTAGCAACTGGGAAAGTGAGAGTCAGTCTTCTTTAAGGCTGAGGACACTGGGTAAGTGAACCAGGCTCCAGTGGATGGACCTACACCAAAAGACATTATCAGACACAAATTGTACTTGATAGACCTTAAAATATATTTATTTATTGTTTTATATATATTACATATATAATACTTAAAATCAGGCAAGAGGTAGAAGGGGGAAGTGTCGATGGTCGGGTCTGAATATGATCAAAATGAATTGTATGAGATCCTCAAAAATTCAATAAAAATGTGTGTGTGTGTGTGTGTGTGTGTGTGTGTGTGTGTGTGTGTTTGGGTACCCATTTTACTAAGATTGATTTTTTATTTTAACTAGCATGTATATGTGAAATATAGTCTGCACATGTGAGTGCAGGTGCCTGCAGAGGCCAGAAGAGGATGTCAGATCCCCTGGAGCTGGAGTTACAGGTGGTTCTGAGTCACCCAATATAGGTTCTAGGAACCAAACTCAGGTCCTTTTACACAGAAGCAAGTGCTCTTAACCACTGAGCCATCACTCCAGCTCCAGTTCAAAGGTCTTGGCTCATCCCATTGTATAAAAAAGCACATGTGTCGGTGGCTGACTGCTTGTTTTTATTTGGCATAAGGCAGAAACCCTTGTAGGGACCTCTCCTCCTTATTTTTTTACTTTTCGGTAACTTTATCCTCCTGGCCCTCTGGAAAGCCAGGCAGGTAAATTGACAAAGCCCATAAACCCAAACAGCCTGAGTCAAGTTTTGGATTCTGTTCTTTCTTCAATTATAAGTAGCAATCTCAGGGGGGCCTGGGGCTCAGAAGACAGATAGAATTTATCCAATTGCTGCCAGAATGTAATTTAAAATGAGTCCAAGAGGAAAAGAACCTTCCCAAATATTCCCAGTATGGGACAAGGAGTGGGAGAAAGCCTGTCATGACCAGTCTGGGAGAATATTTCTGCTGACCACCTTTTGGAGAGACGTTTATAGTGGTACAGGATAAGGAGATGGCTCAGCTGGTCAAGTGCTTGACTTGCAAGCATGAAGACCTGAGTTTGATCCCCAGAACCCATGGATAAAAAGCTGGGCATAGTAGTATATGCTTGTAATTCCAGTGTGGAAAGGTAGAAAGTTCAATTTGCTAACCAGCCAACCAAGCCGAACTGGTTATCCCAAGGCTAGTAAGAAATACTGTTTCCAAAAAAAGGCACAACACCCGAGAAATGACATGTAAGGTTGTCCTCCAGCCTCCACACACATTACAAAAATACACACATGCACAAACACCTGCACCTGTCACACACACAGGCACACACACAGAGGCACACACACACACACATATACAATGTCACAATGTGCTGATGTAACAGACTATTTTCTGTCCTTTTCTTACAAGTGAGTTCCTTCCATATTTGGATCAAACACTGCAGTATTTTTGCATTTATAGGGCCTGCACAGAGCCGTGGTTGTAGCACAATCCTTTTAAAATCAGATTTAGTAGGAGCTAGCTCACAGGACACTTCAGCTGTTTTGTAATCCAGCTGAGACTTGAATTCAGTCTTTGCATCTTTCCTGGTGCTCCAAGCAATTAACCTCACCACAGCTTGAAGCGTTTGATACCCAGCAAAATTTCAGTAGGAGATTGCATTTGTTACTTTTCTCATTGTTGTAATTAAACCCGACAGGAAGTAATTTAAGAGAAGAAGAGTTGATTTTGGCTCAGAGTTGGAGGATACAGTCCATAAGGGGGAAAGCATGGTGGCAGGAACTTGAGGTATCTGGTCAATACTACATTCAGTCAGGAAGCAGAGACAGAGAGAGATGAATGCTTGGTTCTCATTTTGCCTTCTTTTCATTGGGTTCAGGACCTCAGCCCATAGAATGGTGCCACCCATTTCAGGCTGAGTCTCCCCACATCAATTAACAATCAAGATTATCCCCCACAGTCATGCCCACAGACTAACTCACCTAGACATTTTCTCACTGAGACTCCCTTCCCAGATGAGTCTCAGTTGTGTTGGTTTTACAGTTAAAATTAACCCTCAGGTAGTTCATCATGGTGGGAGGGAAGGGCAGCAGGAGCATGATGTCACATTATATCCACAGTCCAGAAGCAGAGAGAGATGAATGCTGGGGCTCAGTTCACTTTCTCCTTTTTATTTGGTCCAGAATTCCAGTCCATAGAAAATGCTACCCACAGTTAGGGTAGGTCTTTCCCCCTCAGTTAATCCACTCTAGAAACTCCCCGACAGACTTGCCCAGAGGTTTATGTTCATAGTGATTCTAAGTCCTATCAATTTGACAATCAAGGTTAATCCTCACAAAGAGACATTACTAGGTGCAGGTCCTGGATTTTAACCAGTGACCATCCTGACTAAATCCTGTGTTCTTCCTTTCACAACATAGGATCTACTGTGAGTCTGACTGCCCAGCTCCTAGAAGCCTTGAACCCAAGGAACACAAAATACAGTAACTGCAGAATCATCCAGGAAACTACAGGGCAACATAGATGAGCCAAGACTTTCCTCTGTGGGACATTTCAAAGGGCAATTAATGCAGCCCTAGGTCTTCTCCTTTCTACTTGATAAATTTCTGAACATAAGGAAAATGAAAGCAGATCAGAAAAATATGTCCACAAGCAGAGAAATGTTATAAACTAATAATAAATTGAGCTGAAGGAAATTAAAGGAATGATGGAAACTGTGAAAGGTTGGTATTGGGATATGTTCTATATAATGTTAGAAATGAGCCTTCTGAGCAAAAGGAAGACTTAAAAAGACCTGGAAAAGATCAAGAAAGAGCACATCACAGAAGAAATAAAAAGAGGAACACACACCACAACATGTGACAGAAATAAAAGGACAAGAGCATTAAATAAACATAATGACAATTTTAGAGAGAATGATTTAGAAGCAAGGAATATAACTCAACTGGTAGAGAGCTTACCTAGCATGCACAAGACTCTGGATTTCATCGCCAGCACCACATAAAACTGCATGTGGTGGTGCATGCCTGCCATCCCAGAACTCAGGTGGAGACAGAAGGATGAGAGATTCAAAATTATTCACAACTACATTGTGAATTCAAGGCCAGTCATGAGATGTTATCAAGAAAAAAGACAGACAGAAAGAAAGATTCAAGACTAATAAAAGGCAAAAAAGATTCAATATTTGTATTAAAAATCCCAAAACAATGAACTACAATGAATACTTAAAAATATAATCTAAGAAAATCATCTTGAAATTATATATTAAAAGGTAAAATTGGTACCTGGGAAGATTGATCCAAAATAATCCATACTAGAATATATATCCTACTGAAATTATTGGAATTGTAACAAAATTATTTGCCACAGGTTAAAAGACCAAGGCCCTTGTTAACAATATGATCATATAATTTATTAAGTCAACTAAGAGACTTATGAGCATAAGCTGGAAATCTATCAATAATTATCCCTGGGCAGAGTAATCTGGACTGTTCTAAAAGAAAGTAGACCTTGTAGTCATTCTACTCCTAAGGGAAAGGAAATCAAATAGATAGGCATTATTTTTTACTGTACCAATATTCTTTAACACAATATAAGGAAACAGCATCGCCAACACACTGAAGGAACTCAAGTGTGACAGTGATTGTGCTGGTTAGATTTTTGTCAACTTGATACACCTGCAGAGAGAGAACCTCGACTGAGGAATTTCCTCACCAACCTGGCCTGTGGGCATTTTCTTTTTGAAAAAAAAAATTCTTTTGAATTTATTTATTTTTATCTTATGCGAATGAGTGTTTTGCCTGCACGTGTGTTATAAAATGCCCATTCTGGAGGCCAGAAGAGAGCATCAGATCCTCTGGAAATGGATTTATGGATAGTTGTTCGCCATCATATGAGTGATGGGAACTGAACCTGGGTCCTCTGCAAAAGAAGCTAGTGCTCTTAATCATTGAACCATCTCTTCAGCTCTCCAAATTTTCTCTTTTTTGTTTTAAAAAAGTTTTTTATTGGGATTGGAGAGATGGCTCAGCAGTTAAAGGCACTGACTGCTCTTACATATGACCCAGGTTTGAGCCCCAGCACCACATGGTAGCTATCAACGGTCTGCAACTTCAGTTCCATTAGAATCCAATACTTTCTTCTGACTCCATGGGCATTGCATGACACAGGTGCATATACACACATGCAGGAAATGCACTCATATTTATAAAAGAAAGATAATAAATAAAATAAAGTAAAAAATGTGAAGTGTTTTATATATGCGTAATTTGACTGCGTATCGTGTGTACATGATAGAGGTCAGAAGGCATTAGATCCCCCAAAAACTACCTTTACAGTCTGTTGTGAGCCACCATGTGGTTGCTGGGATCCAAACTCTGGTCCTCTGGAGGAGCAAAATGCTCTTCATTGCTGAATCCTCTCTCCAGCATTTTCTTAATTGTAGATGTAGACAAACTCAACCCACTGTGGGTACCATCCCTGTGCAGCCCTCTTCTTGTCTTTCCACTCTCCCTCTTTCATGATGTTCCCTGAGCCTTAGAAGGAGTAGTATAAATGTTTTCTTTAGGGCTAAACACTCATTGATCAGTTGCTATCAACATCTGGAGTGGTCATGATCTCTACATTGACCACCAGTCACTGCAAACAGAAGCTTCTCTGATAAAGGCTGAGTGGAGCATTGAAACAAGGATTTCATACACAGCTAAACTGATCTTCAAGCATAAACCACATGGATAGCTGTTATCTGAAGTAACTCAGGAGATATGGCTTCCAAGTTACCCACCAACAAGTAGAGAAACTACAACTAGAAGTGAGAATGATAAGAATTCTGGGGCATTTCCAACCAAAGCTAAATAATGAGCATGGAGGGGAAATGAACTATACCATTGCTCTAACCTGCTCAGACAGTGTCTCTGGAACACAAACATCAAGGTAGGGGGAAATATACAGAAGGTAAAATGAGCTTCTTAATTGTGTTATCAGTATCAACTCGGGTAGAATATTTGCTGAGATGGGAAGGGAGAAGGAATCAGATACAAAACAAAATGCACTTGTTTCAATAATGTTTATAGGCAGAAGCAGTAGATAATATCTAATAAAAAGGAAATTAAAAGTATTGTATGTAGATACTTGTTGGAGGGTAATGAATATAACCTAACCCCCCAAAACTGAGCCTGATCAAATAGCAGGAGAAGTGTCTAAAAGAGCAGGAAAACAAGCAGGCCACGTGTTAGAAAACGCAGGTATGCATCCTTACACACAAATGTGTCACGCTGAGAGAAACTCACCCATCTCATCAGTAACTGTTAATGATCTATCAATTGAAAGAAAAAGATTTTCAAAGTCACTCTCAGCAAAATCCAACTGGGTTCTGTATACAAATCACTAACACTAAGAGATTTTGAAGACTTCAAATTAAAAGAGCGGCCGAAGACCTGCCAAGAAACAGGTCTTTGAAAACAAAAAGAACACAGATATAGAGACCTCGACACTTAATGATGTAGAATGTAAGCCAAAGGGCATTTTTTTCAAAATTATACTTTATAAAACATATAAAGGGTATAATTTGCAAGGTAAGATATAATTATTTGAGTATCTATGCATCTAATCAAATAGCAAAGACGTGAATAAAACCAAACGCTGAAGGAAATGAGGAGAGATGAACAGAAGGATAGTAATAACAGACTACTTTACATGTTTTTCTAGTCCAAGAACAATAAGAGTTTAGTGAAGATGGAAGCCATAAATAACGTAATAAGTAATGTAGTTCATGGGGGATATCAGATTCTAAATTACAACAACAAAATGATCATACTAAGAAGTATATGTGAAGGTAATTATTTCCTGACCATACACCTGAGAAATTTAAGGTTTGTAACCCTCAAGCACACTTAATTGAAGTGCCCAAATAATGTCAAGAGCCTATTTGTTTAATTTTTTAAGATTAAAAATGTATGTACATGCATGTGTGTTTGTGCAGGGATATATGTACATGAATGCAGGTGGTCATGGAGACCAGATGAGAGTGTCAGATCCCCTGGAGCAAGAGTTATAAGAGTTTGTGAGCCACCCAACATGCTGCTGGGAACTGAACTAGGGTCCTCTGGAAGAACTGTGCTTTTAACCACAGAGATCTATCTCCAGCCTCAAAGTCTATTCACTTATTATTTGGCCCAGTTTTGCCTAACTTAGTTTGACTCTCAGGCAGGTTTTATCCAAGAGATGCCAACATGACCTTCAGGAGCTCTATTCTGTACCTCACTGATGTAGAGGACTCTGTTCCCTGATATCCCTGTCAACCCATAGAAAGAACCCACAAAGATCATTTACTTTTCATTTACTTACTGACTCATCACAGCCCTGTCACTATGAGTGTGGTACTTTAAATGAGAAATGTCCACAGTAGGTTCATGTGTTTGAACACTTGGTCCCAAGTTGGTAGTGCTGTTTGCAAGGTCAGGGAACCTTTAGGAAGTGGAGTCTTGCTGGAGAAAAGTACATAACTGGAGACAGACTTTCAGGTTTATCACCTGGCCCCACTTCCTCTGTGCAGATGAAATGCGATCTTTTGGATTCCTGACTGCCAGGCCAGCTTCATGAACCTGCTACAATGCCTGTCCTGCCTTGATGGACTGTACCCTCCAGAACTGTAAGCTGAATAAACCTTTTCTTCTCTAAGTTGCATTGGTAAGGGTATTTTATAATAGAAAAGTAACCAATGCAGTGAAGTACTGTGATGGTCTGGCCTTGGTCATACCTCAATCTCAAAAGCAAGGATGTAAATCCAAGTGATTGAAAGCCTATTTTTCATTAAGTAAACTAGAAGAAACTTCTAAAAAAAACAAAACAAACAAAAAATTAGGGGCCCTCTTATTACAAGAGAGGAAAAATAAGAGTTGTCTGCCTTATTCAATTTGATAACTAGTATAATAAGTAAACAGGATTCAGGGCTAGAATACATAAAGGACTGACTGCTGGTATTTTTCAGAGAGCCAGGAGAACCTTAACTGGAAGGCTGGGAAGATTTTGAAAGGTAACTGTGACTTCTCTAAATGGAATGAGGAGAGGTTATTACAACTGAATAAACATATGATTATCCCTCTATGCCTCCATGAAACTATGAAAGAGAATGATGCATGGGGAGTTCCGGATGGCTCGGTACAGCTGGGGAGGGACTGGGGAATGGCGAAACACTAGGGTATTTCCACAGCGCCAGGACTGCCGAGATCTTCTCTGTCATCGAGTTGCTCTTTCCCCTCCTTGCTTTCTGCTCCTTGCCTGCTTACTCTGTTCTTAGGGAACTACAGAATAGGAGCCTTTGTCAATTGGCTCCTCCAGGGACATTTGCACAATGTAAGTCACCATAAAAAAGCAGGAGGATGGGGTCTTGAGATGGCTTAGGGGTAAATGTGCTTGCCACCAAGCCTCAAAACCTGAGCTCAGTTCCTGGAACCCACCTGATGGGAGGCAAGAACTCACTCCCTGAAGTGGTCCTCTGACCTCCACATGGGTGTCATGATACTTGAACCCACTCCACATACAACAAATAAATGTAAAGACAAGCAGAAGGGTGAAGACAGAAGCCTGGGTGCTTCTCTCTTGTTCAGCCTTGAGTGATCTTGCCAACAGCAGTTGTGGCATCTCCTGTGTGGCCAGAGCTCCCACCAGAGCTCTTCCTTCAGTACATCCCTCTCTCTGTCTTCTCCCAACTGATGTTTGTCCCATTTTATCATCCTCTAGTTTCTTAGCTCTTCAGCCAGTTCTGAATCTAATTTCTCCATTAAATTCTTCTTATTTGAAATACCTAAAACTTTGTTAAATATTTATTTTTAAAAATTTATGTGTGAGTGTGCATCACACGTATATGCATGCCCGTCTGTTTGTGTAGCTGTGTGTGTGTGTGTGTGTGTGTGTGTGTGTGTGTGTGTGTAAGCCCACATGGATGTTTGTTTGATTCTCCGGAGCTGGAGTTACAGGAGGCTATGCGCCAACCCAGTATGAGTGCCTGGACAGAGCTCCTTTCCTCTGCAAGAGCAGCAAATGGTCTTCAGCACCAAGTCATGTCTCCAGCCCCAAGAACAATTTCTCTACACACTGAACTATGACTGATTTAATAATACTAAACAATTTGAACTTCACCCTGTGGGCAATGAGGAAAATCTTATGCAGGAGAAAGATATATCAGATTTGTATCTTAGAAGAAAATACCCCAGGCAATAGTTGGGGAGAAATTGGAAGAAAGATGATTCAGGTGGCAAATCTTATATAAGAGGGAGCTGAGTGGCAGAGTAGAGCCCTGGTGGAGAGAGGGTGCTGTGTGGGTAATGAGTTTAGAAGATGGCATTGTGAAGCTCTGTCACTGATAGAAGAATGATTTGTGCACAAAGTCAGCCATTATTTTAATTTAGTTGTTGTGTCTGAGAGTGATGTGTGCACACCTGTGTGGGTGGGGAGGTGCATGCCCCTATGCATGTCTGTGGAAATATGAGAGATGCTGAGTGTCTTGCTTTACTCTAACTTATTACCTTAAGATAGCATCTCCATTGAACTCAGAGCCTAACAGACAGAACCCGCATCCTCCCTCCCCCAGCTCTGGGTTACAGGTGTTTGTGGCCAGGGCTGGATTTTACATGAATGCTAGAGATTTGAACTCAGATCTCCATGAGGGAAAGAGGAATCGCTTAGGTGAAGGGAGGACTTCACTTTGGAGGAATGGCTGGGCAGTTAGTCTTAGCTATTCACCATAACCTTTCACGTACACCTACCATGTACTAATAATAAGAGAGTTAGACATGCACATTGTGGCTTAGAACTCCAAAACTAACCTGGTACAAGCCATAGGCAAACCCTTCTACATCCAAAGTAGATGCATCAGCCATATACCCATCCAAACCCCACATCTTGAAGGAAGGAGCACCATTTGCATTCCCTCTAGACATGAATATTGTATTTATATGCAGTAAAAGAAATAACCACTGAACACCTGTTCAAATGTATCTCTCCTTCTTCAATATTCTGGGGAGAGGGTTTGGGGGCCTATCTTTCCTCTCCTTGGATCTGGGTGAACATATGATTATTTCATCTAATAGATGGCATGTTCTCTGCCCACCTCACTTCTTCCAGATTACCGGTGGAGTTCTAAGTCACCACATACAAGTGTAACTATCTTAAGATTTATGTATGACAAGCAATATGGAAGTATATTGGTCAACAGATAAGTCCATGAGTTTGGCAACATGCAGTGGACATTGTGTTAAATGGAATTCTTGCCACCCACCCCAGCAGTCTCATATCATTTAAAAAGGCCAATAAGCATGGGGACTACCCAAGAATGAGATATGACATACAGTATTTCCCAAAGTATTTTGACATTGGAAAGTCCTCAGATTCATCTTCTTGAAAATACTGACTTAAACAATGAATGAAAAAGACATTGTCTTCTAGATTCTAGAAGTATAAAGAAGACAAAACGAAACAAAAACCAGTCCAGGAGGAAGAGACCTTATCCTTAGTGATGTGGCCACTGGTAAGTTCCCCATGCTCCTGTAAATCATCCCTTACACATACCCATGCTTGTCTAAGCAACCCTAATGAAACCCACTGAGCCACCAAAAAAGAAAAGCCAAAGAAGCCGAGGGGAAGAGGAAGAGGGTCAGCTGGAGTGGGAGAGGGACAAAAGAACATGATCAAAATCTATCATGTACATGTATGAAGATGACATCATAAAATGTAATGCCATGCATACTTAACATATGCTAATAAAAACTTTTTAAAATAAGTACAGCAGACACAATTTTCCAAAATGACTTCAGTAACTAGAAGAGCTGTGTGGACAGAAGCATAATCATGGGTTAGAGACTCATGCATATAGATGTCCCAGAGTTAATATGGAAGCAAATACGGGTTTATTCTTCAAGAAACATTAATCATAAACTATCCAGAATCTTTTATAGGTTTTCTACTTTTTCCTGAACATCTTAATTAAAAGTTAAAATGACTGACAGTGTTGACTTTCTTGACAACGAAAGGGGGATCTACAGATGTCTGTGGAATGTGCGGTGGCTTGCAGTCCTTGCAGAGGGCAGGGCAGCCTATAAAAACAGTAAGATAATAATTATTTATTATAAGTCTGAGGAGAAAGCCAAGGTAAAAACCCTCTTTCACTCTGGGAATTTGGGTTTTTAATTTATGGGATAGAAGAGAGATAACTTTGAAATGACAGGAAATTGAATGCAGGAAATTTTAGTTTGGGTCAAAAGCCATGATGTCAGTTGGTGAAAGCCATTTGATGAACCCCAACAATCACAGAAGGGGATGCCTATGAAGCTGACTTGAGATCTGGGTATGTTCATCTAAAACAATATATGGCCTCATAGTGCTCTTAGCTTATTAAGGTGTCATTCACACACTGGATAATCTATGACAGTCATCATTTACACCTCACATCCAGGCATATTGGGAGTAGTACCCCCTCAGAGAACCTAACAGTCCCACAATATGCAAAATGGAGAGGCCCAAGAGGTCTGTTTTTTAAGAACAGGATGGGACTGCAGGAAGCTGCCCTTGCATTATGTGGACCTCTGTCAGCCTCATCTTGGAAGAGATGGACACAGGAGATGAGAAGGAAGGCATGACCCCTTTGTGAGCAGGTAGATTGACAGGGAGCTTGATGGTACCTGCAGGACATTGTCATATCTGCCATGGGCAGCTTTGCATGGCTTCTCAATGAGGCAACAAACAGGGAAAAGAAATAGCAAAGATAAGGAGTCAGCTGACCACTTGCAAAGTGCAGCGTTGGGCTCATGTTTCCCTTGCCCAAGGGATTGATATCTATGTGCTTTCGTCTTTGATCCTGTCCACTTCCCTTCTTGCTAGTCAGGTTCTAAGGGATAACAGACCAGGACTTCCCAGGTATGGAGGAAGCACTTCCGGGCTTTGTAAGGTTAGTGCTGCAGGATTATTGTAGATGGAATGTAGGCAAGGCACAAAGGCACACTGGATGCACAGCTTGCTGATCAAGTTAAAGAGAGACCTTACATTTGCTAACCATCCTTTTCCCCAGGACACGTAGCTGGGTCTATGCACAATTAAATTGTTCTGTCTTGTTTTTGTTGTGTGTGTTTCTATAGCTGTCCTACTTATGTGGCAAGTGACTCTGATTTTTCTTTGTTTTTAAAGATTTATTATTAATGGTGTATATATCTGCGTTGGGGGGACGGTATGTGCATGTGAGTGCAGGTGCCCCCAGAGGCCTAAAAAGGGCATCAAATCTCTAGAAGCTGAAGTTGGAGCCACTTGATGGAGGTGCTAGATATTGAACTCAGGTCATCTGCCAAAGCAGTAAGCACTCTTAGCCACTGAGCCATCTCTCCAGCCCTGGATTTTTCTTTTTCTATTCAAGACAAGGTCTCTTAGAACCCACACTGGCCTTGAACTCTCTATTGTGGTCAAAGATGACCTTAAACTCCTGATTTTCCTGCCTTCCCTACACTGATTGGCTTTGGCTTATAGGTGTGCAGTAACACACATGGTTTATGCAGTGTTGAGGATCAAACCCAGAGAGAATCAATCTTAAAATTTCACAGCTGGGCAAGAAGCAGTCACATCAGGTTACCTGAAGGGCTCTAGAGAAGACACAGTGTTAGTGAAGATTGAGACTTTGTCCCCTATCAGTCAGCGATGTGGAGTATGACCTTAAGCTAACCATTTTCACCTCTTCATCTTGCCTGAAGTGGGACCAGTTACGCCATCACCTCTCCTCTCTCCCAGTCTGTGTGGAAATCTAATGAGCTCATGTTTGCGAACATGATTGTGAATTGCAAAAGCAGAACACCCTTGCAGAATTTTATAATGGCTCCTATTTGAATTTTTATAACTCTAGGTGAATGTGGTTCATTACTGCTGTGATTAGTGATAATTACTGTGCTAAACCACACCACAGAAGAGAATGCTCTCCCACTGACTTCTTCAGCAGTATCTGTTGGCAACATTTAAGAAGAACTTATTATAAAACCAGACATGAGACCTGAAAGGGTCAAGTACCATTCTCCCCAGGAAGGGGGGCAGAGACCAGTGTGAAGACCAGCATCTTGACACACAGTGTCATTGGGTGACTTTCTGCCTGTTGCAGCCATAAATATAGAAAATAAGGCAAACAGAATGACACTGAGCTAGCCAGACCAGCAGGAGTCTTCAACAGCACTATAAATAGAACATAAAACCAGGAAAAGGAAATGCATGCTTTGGGTTAGTTTTGTTCTAGACATCTTCAATGTCCCCACTTGCTATGTGACCCCAGGTCTCAGAGGATGATGTTCATCTCCTGATGCTGATGTAAGGGACATGATACAGTGCCTCACGAGTCAGCACCACCCAGATAACATCAGATAAAGATACCCAAAAAGCACACCTTGCATTTATACAGATTTGAAAGTTGCATGGCTGTGGACTGACTCCTCACAGCCAACGCAGTCATTTCATAAGCTTCATATCCATGCAGCTCCATATAATACTGTCCAAATCCTGAGGGCTTCATCTCTAACGCTGCCTCTGGGAACAGCAAGAGTTGTGGCAGAACAGCAGTCATGCAGCTCCTGAGTCATGTCTATCTTGATGGCCACAAACTCAGAGCTGGGGGAGAACACCTCCTTTCTCTGAACTTCACCAACGCAGTGACGAGAGCATGAGTATTTGAGTGCCCGGGAACTCATGAAAATGTTAATGAGCATGTACATGCTTCTCACCAAGCTTTCCTTAGGCAGTTCTAAGTGAATCATCTGCAGAGTCTCACATTTAATTCAATATAAAAGACGTAACAAGAGTTGTGAAAGTTCTGGCATCTGCTGGCCAATGCAGAGAGAAATGAGTAGCCCACTCTCTGCTGCTGACATAGAGTTTGCTATGACTTCCTTGTAGAGCAATTTGGTGACACATATCAAAAGTCTTACTAATGCCTATGCTGTTAGTTTAACCTAGTGAAACTAATAAAAATTTACCTTAATCATGGATATACATGAAGAATTATCTTTTAGTACATTTACGTAATCCTTCATAATAGCAAAACTTTGGAAACAAGCTAATTATTGTATGATCTTATTGTATAGTAATAAAGGCTCACTGAGTACATTCTGGGGAAACCAAATCTGGAATTTTACTTGCAATCACTAAGCATTTTCCTCATAGAGGAAAACATAACTAAACAATAACATGGTTAAGGCATATTCACAGATGAAGAACAGATCAAAATACATTTTATAGAAAAACATTTTAAAGATTTTTTTTCTAATTATGTGTGTGTGTATCTGTATGAGGTTATGTACATGTACATGCATGTGCCTTCAGAGACCAGACAAGGGTGTCAGATACCCTGGAGCTGGAATCATGGGTGATTGTGAGCTGCCCAACTTAGATCCTAGGAACCTAACTCAGGCTCTCTGCAAGAGCAGTAATATGCTCTTAACTGATGAGCCATCATTCCAGCCTCTGTATAAACATTTCAACTATTTAAAAATGAACTAGGTATATTTAATCCAAAATTTCATCAGTGATTATCTCCCAGTTGTGAGATTACTAATGATTTGCATGCAAGCATTCCTAAAATTTTCTATACTCAAAATTTTTCTTACATAGTAAAACAAAATAAAACACAAAATGTAAAATGAAGCTTATAGTTCTTTGGGTTTCAATTCAAATGAGATTTTGGCCCATACTTGTCTCAGGATAAACTTCTTATTTGTTCTGAGCTTCATAGTGTTTTCCATCAATAAAGGGTAGATAGCATCTACATGGTAGGGTCCTAGGAGATCATATTAGGTAATAGGTGTCTGAGAACCCAGTAAGTGTATGGTGCACTCACCTCCACAGCCTCCCTAACCACTTCCCAAGGACTAGCACTGAAGAAGAGACTCCAAGGGCAGTCCCCATCCTGGGAAAGGACTGAGCATTCTAGCTGTGTCATAGCAAAGTAATGAGATGCTGCATTTAAATACTGCTCACTCACTACGGCATCCCTAAACAAGGTTTTTCCTCTACTAAGCATAAGAATCACCTGCCTCCAACCCTTCTAGTTCTGTTGATAAAATGAGGCTTGGAAAAGCTCTCCTTGAGAGGTTGGAACTGAACTCATAAACAGCAAGCAGACAGTACTGGTTTTTCTACCAAGCCCTTTCTGACCATGGGTCTCTATAGGACTCAGAAATGCTTCCAAGATTGCCAGGAGAGCTGGACAGAGTTGGTAATGCACTGGGAAAGCTGTGAAGGGTGAGAGCTACATTCTTTTAAAAAGGTGGAAAAGCTTTCAGACTTTCTAAACAGAAGCAAACTTGGTACATAAATGAATATGGAAATAACACCAATCTGCCCAGCATGGGCCACCTGGAGGCATGATGCGATGTCCTTTAAACTGACACCTGGGTGGAATACAAAATGCTGTGGCTGGGGCTGGAGGGATGGCTCAGTGGTTAAGAGCACTGGCTGTTCTTTCAAAGGACCCAGTTCATTTCCCAGCACCCACACGGTGGCTAACAACTATCTGTAATTCCAGTTCCAGGGTATCTGGCACCCTCTTCTGGGCTCAGTGTGCATTGCATGCATGGATGCACTTAAAAGCACACAAAATATTACACACATGAAATAAAAATAAATTTAAAAATATTTTTAAATGCTGTGGTCAGGAGATGAGAGACAGAAACTTTCAGAATATCCTCTTCATCAAGACCTTAGTTCTTTCACTGTAAAGTGAAGGTTTGAGAATGTGGTTGTCTTACCTGCTTTTTCCTTAATACTCTGACAAAGGAACAATATCCAAATGAGAGGTCAGTTTTAGGGACTGAAGGGTCAAGATGCAGTCTGTTAAGTGATGTGTAAGATGAGGGAGGCTCTGTTTTCCCAGAAATATAGGAAGAGAAAGAGTATTAAGTGTGTCTAGCCAACAAGTGGATGAAGTGTAAGTACTCGGGTGCAAACTGCAGCTGGCTAATGCTCCAGAAATCCTGTAAACGGGTTCCCTACTACAGCTAGAGGAGCAGCTGGCAATGTCAAGATGATAATAGAGAACAGAGTCTTGGCATCCCCAAGAACTATCTATTTCAAAATTAAAAATTTCTTTTATTTGTATGTGTGTGTATGTGTTTTAGGGTGGCCACAGAAGCCAGAAGAGGGTATCAGTTCCCTTGGAGCTGGATTTACAGGAAGTTATGAGCTGCTCTATATGGATGCTGGGAACTGAATGCAGATCTTCTGCAAGAGCAGCAAGCAGTCATAACTACAAAGTCACCTCTTTAGTCCCCCAAGAACTTTTTGCATTGCCTCATGTGAATAGCATGGCCCAGCCATCTCCTTCATGTAAGTTCTGTCTCCTTTGTGATGTGGAGAGAAATCAGATGGACCATGCTGCTGATGAACATTTATATATCAATGAATTATCTTTTTAAATATTTGATTTATTATTTTTATTTTATTTTTTATACTTATTTTATATATACTGTATCTTTGTATATTATATTTAAATATATTTATATATTTAAATATATTATATTTATTATATATATATGCAGGTGTTGCCTGCATGCATGTAAGTGCACTTGTGTCATGCAATGCCCATGGAGGTCAGAAAAGAGTACTATATCCTCCAGTACTAGAGGCAGTTGTTAGCCACCATGTGGGTGCTGGGAGTCAAACCCAGGTCTTCAGCAAGAGCAGCGAGTGCTCTTAAAGATGGAGCCAACTCTCCAGCCCCATGATTTCTTCTTTTATCAAGTCCTAATTCCCTTTTGTCCGTATAAAATTAGGAAAGTGTTCTTTGTAAACAAATTGACACCAGTATCAAAAACCATCATACATTTGAATAAATTAAGCCTTTTCTATTCACATTGCATAAGGAAGACATGCAGAACTTTGAAAACATCATTAAGAGTGGATGGAGAGATGGAGTCGTGATTAATAGTGCTTGCTGCTCTTGCAGAGGACCAGAGTTCAGTGCTCAGCACCCACATCAGGCAGCTCACAACTGCCTGTGGGAGATCTAATGGCCTCTTCTGGCCTCCACAGACACCCCTGTGCATGTGCTCACACACACACAGACACAGATAGACACAAATTTTAAATTAAATGTCTTTAAATAAAACATTAAACATTTTAAAATTAAATATTTAAATAAGTCATAAAGTGCTTAGGCATATCTTCTGGTATCTAGCAACTTCAAGATCTAAGGGAGACAAGACAATGCTCGACTGGCTGAATCACATACAGTAGACAGAAGTCCCTTGGTGTTTGGCCATCTTCTCCACCCAGTATTCACCAGGAGGGGAGTCAGGAAAGCAATCTAGGAAAGCATTGACAGGATTAATCAGGCTCCATTTTCAAGCTTTCTTTTGCTCCCTGGGCTAAGAAATTAGAAGGCTCTGGCTGAATCACATACACTGAGATTTCCCCAGAAACACAGTTTTCCTGGGGAAATAAAGCTAATGAAAGGAGAGGTTAACTATGTTTGATTTCCTCAAAGTCCATAGCCTGATTTTATGTGAACCATCTGATTTCTTTTAGACCTTAAGTACATGACCCAGTGACATCTAATTGCTCAGAGAGGACAGAGGGAAAACATTTGTGAACAAGTCTCAGAGCGATTATAATTAAGCCTTGGGCATGGATGACATCTAATTTCAGAACCTTTCTCACAGATTAGTTCAACAAATAATACCAAATATCTGCTATGTATTAAATTTCATCTCTAATCCACATCACCATAGATGAGGTTTACATTAATTGTCAGCTTGACAGGATCTAGAATCACCTGGGGGACAAATATCTGGGCATGCCTGTGAGCAGTTTTCTAGATTATGTTCACTGAGATGAGAAAACTCACCTAAATGTGGGCAGCACCATTCCATGAATAAAAAGGAGAAAGTGAACTGAGCACCAGGATTCCTCTTTCTCAGCTAGACATTAGTGCTCCATCTTACGGAGGGGGAAGTTGAGGCAGAACAAGAGGACATGACTTGCTCATCAAATTTCAGGGTTCTGATATCAGTGCCCTAAATTTGGCACAACAGGCTGTTTTGTAAATCCTTCTCTGGCATGTTGGAACATTCTCACTCCCCATCCCCCAAAAGAATTGTGAGTGGGACACAATCCAATCAAATTATCTTCAAAAGGAGACTGAAGATGTAGGCTGGTCTTTGGATCTCAGATTTGGTAGTTGGTGTGACTCTTTGACTGGGACAGGAACTGATAAACTAAAGATAAGAAGATGAGACTGGCAAGATGGCTCAGTCAGTGCACTGTTTATTGCACAAACATGAGGACCTGAGTTCAGCCCCTAGAATCCACATTATTAAAAAAAAAACACAGGCTAAGTCATATGTGTCTATAATCCCAGTACTGGGGACACTGTGGCAGGAGGTTCCTTAGAACTGGCTGACCACCTAGTCTAACCAAATCAGTAAGCTCCAGGTTCAGTGAGAGATCCTGTCATCAAAAATAAAAAGATGGCAGAGGACAGAGTATGGGAAGAGATAACTGGCACTAATGTCCTTTAGAAAGAGTCATATAAAACCTACTACTACAAAAACTTCCTAAAGTATATACATATACAATATACAAAGAGATTTAAAGGAGTTACACCCTAGCAGGAAGACATTGCCCCTACCAAACACTATGGGCTAGCAAAGAAAAAGCTCAGGGCTAGGAACAGACTCCCTTTTTCGAGGCTGTGAACCAGGGGTCCCATAGCTCCTCAAGCAGTATTGACCATTGCCCCTGCTCTTGGTTACCCACCAGAACTTGACAGTAAGACCCCATTACTGAGGATACTATGTACATGAGTTGTAAAATAAACAAAGAGAAATCAAGCTGGTATTGGCTGACTTCAAAGTTTCATTTCTTCTGTCTAAGCTTTCATTATGCTAGAAGGTGCTATGCCTGCTCCCTGAAAAGAAAAGTAATCATTAACCTTACTCAGCTGTGCATCCTGAAAGCTACAATGAGAAGCAGCCTGGTAAGACATGCCCATGGGTGGAGCAGTGGCACAAACGTTATGTGAGTAACCAACCACTTTCTCCCTAGATTTAAGGTTCACTTCACAAAATGGAACCCACAGATGGCACTGATATCAGGCATAGAAACCTGTGGCTAGACAGGTCACAGGCTAAAGGGAAGAGCTTACTACTATTATTCTGCTAAATAGACATACTATTAAATTGACTTCTAATGATCTCTTGCTATACCCATAGATTAATGCATCTGTCAACTCTCACTAGCAAAGTTTCCTCATGCAACAAATGGTAATTAACACAGAGACTCCTCAACTGGCCAATGTGCAGAGAATAAGAGACCACAGAGTGCTTATCCATGAATAGGACACCTATAACAAACCTCTGCCTTCCAAGACTCAGAGATCATTGCGGAAGAGGGGCAAAAAGATTGTAAGAGCCAGAGGTGGTGGATAACCATAGAGAAACAGAGTTCCAGACAGTTGGACAACTATTCAAACGAACATTCAAATGGTGACATCATGCACAAGTTCCACAAAAGCTAAAGACAGACAGAACCCCAGCGTGGAAGTGGGGAGGCGAGTAGGAGACCCCAGCCCCAGCTGAAGGACTATTAATAACTGGTGGCTTCTGGGAGAGGGAGAGCAAATTTTCTTTAAGGATGTGATGCTGGACAAGTTGACCAGGTTCTGGCAGATGGACCCACGCTGAAGGGCATTTGGAGACACAGACTTGACTTGTGAGTGTGTGTGTGTGTGTGTGTGTGTGTGTGTGTGTGTGACAGAGTCCATGAAATCAGGCATGAGATATCGAGGGGAGCAGACAAGAGAAGGAGTTCAAATATAACCAACATATTAAAGTCTCAAAAATTCAACAAGAAAATTTATATATATATATATGTATATATATATACATATATATATATATATAATATAGTGTAGAGAGATAGAAGGAAACACTGGACATCAATCTGTGGCCTCCATAAGCATATGTATATATGCACATGTACATCCCCACACATGCACATGCCCACATACATGTGAACACACACAGACATAGACCACACACATAGACAAATCAAAACTGCAATGTGGAATGCAAGTGGGAAAAGCATACGATGCTAGTCTCTGGCCTCCAAATGCACACAGGTGCACCCACACATGCACACACATGAACATGTATATGCAGACACACCACAAAATACAAAAAGAGGCACACAGGTGCTAGCAGGGGGTCTCTCTCAGAATGGCCTTGGAAACATCCTCTGTTGTGACATTATTCCTAGGGAGATATGGACAAGCATCTTCTCACCCCAGACAGGGAGCCCATGACAGACCAAAATAAGGATAGCACCAAAGCCCACCTTGGTGAACCAATGATTTTATCAGGGTTACTTACAGGAGCATGAGTGAGGGGTTACTTAAAGGGGTAGACATGACTGAAAGACAGCTACATCAGGAAAAGCATCCCCCAGCATGGCTGACAGTTCATGAAAGTTGGAAACCTGGAGCAGCTGCACAAGCTTCAGGTGGCTCAGCAGGTTGAACACTGCCTTTTCCAGGCAGTCAGTTGGTCTGAACATCTTCTAGGCAGATTAGCTAATCACTGCTTCTTTCAGATCCTTTGACTGGTCTGTATCTTCCAGGAACCGCTGGTCTGAAGATGTCTTGCAACAACCCTAACTGCTTATATAAGCCTAGGGAGAGGAGCCTGGTTAATCTGCTCAGTTTCAGGGACCTCCTGAAGCTTTTGAATTTTTATTTCCTAAGTTCAACTATCTTCACGAAGAATGGAATGTTTCATCTCCTTCTAGCGCATCCTGTATCTTAAGAACTTCTCTCCAAGATGGAAAGCTTTAGCTCTGAGGAAATTACTACACAACACCCTGCGCTTCAGGCTCCACCCCTACCAAACAAGTAATTATCAGCTTCTCTGCAGGTGGAGCAAAGCCCCGACATTGCCCCACTTGTGGCACAATACACATGATTAATCACTGTTTCCACAGGCACCTCATCCATCATCGCCTCTAGGCACCCAGGAGAAAAGGGTCATGGTCCAGGAGTGCTGGGTACTGAGAAGGACCAAGGCTCTGGGTCAGCGATAAGATGTGTGCGAGGAGCTGGGATGAAGGAGGCCTGAGCTAAGGAGCATTAAGCATTCACCCTGGCTGCTCTGATTGGTAATTAAGTGACTCTTCTACCGGCCGACAGTCGTGCAGACTCCCTAGGCATCTGTTAGTTCTTCGAAAACCACTCCTGACAAAGTGAGGTTTGCCCTTGGTGCACAGATAATGAGACCACGCTTGACAGGTGTGGCACGATTAGAAATTTTCTACATGAAGCTCATTCTGGTAGCCACTCCACAGTAAACAGACTCATTAGAACTTGCAGGCCCCTGGAGGCAAAGCATGTTTGACATTATTAATTGGCTTTTCTGTATAAGGAGTCAAATAGATGAAAAGGTTTATCAAGCTGAAATAATTAATTTTGCCTGAATTCGCTGACAGTTCATTTCTCCTGTAAAAGACCATTTTAAGGTCCTCTCTTCTTTTTTTTTGAATTTCAAAGTTCAAAAGACATAATAGTGGCAAAAGTGAAGCTTTTTAGTAAATTATAATTAAAGGGAATTTAATTAACTTAGACCTGGGGAAGGGGAAAAGGAATTGCTATCTGTGTCTATACAGCAGTCTAGATGGTTGAACATAACATGACTTAATAATGCATTAATTTTCATCTAATCAAAGTATAATAAAAGAGGTAATTATATGTTTAAAAATTACCAGACTGCAATAGTGAGATTTAAAAAAAAAAACACTTAATACTTACCCAGCTTCTCGTTAGCAAAGTTATAATTGTTGTTCTCAAAGTCTGCTTATTTAAAGATGGGGGGTTACAGGCAAGAGGTTAATTGAATAAACCATTGTACGAACCCTTGTTGAAACCAAGATGAACTACAAAGTTTGCAATCCCTGACTGAAAAATAGTCTTCTTCTCCTTCTTTCTCTGTATTTCTGTCTCTCTAAAAATAGCAAATGTTTCCCGGCGTTCCTTTATGTATTCCAGAGTGCTCCCTAGTACACTCTTTGTCACACAAAGCCAAAACCCAGTTCACATGTGATTCTACAGTTTGTTCTCGTCTTCCAAGATTAACCACTTTGATCTTCAACAAGGCACTTGTTGGTTCCTTGTGAGACCTTTCAGCCTGACATAGTGGTCGTGAAGACTGAAGACTCGTCGAAAGGAACCCTGAACTGCCATAAAACCGTGGATTTTCATTTCCGAATATGCCAGTATTTCTGGCCGTTTTGTTGATTAAGAACTGAGGGCTGGGGAGATGGCTCAGTAGGTAAAAGCACTTGCCACACAAGTGTAAGGACCTGTGTTCAAATTTCCAGAATCTGTGTAAAAGCCAAACCTATAGTGCCAGAGCCTGTAATCCCAGCACTCCTGTGGCTAGATGGGAGATAGAGACAGGAGAGTCCCCAGAACCCTGCTGGCCACTTAGCCTGTGGTACAAAGCAGAAAAGCAACAGAGATCCTGTCTCAAACAAAATGAAAGGTGCAGACCAGTATCTGGGGTCATCCTCTGAAGTCTACTCTTGCTAATGCCTTCGCATGCACACGCCCACATTCACTCGAAGGTTTACACAACGCTATAGATGGAATCCAGGGCTTTGTGCTTGTTTTAGAGGCAAGCTCTTTGCAGACTGAGCTGCACGACAGCCAGTGCCTCATCTTTAATGGCAGGCAAGAGCTGATGTTCAAGTATTCAGTATCGTTGCTTCAAGGAAGGTCTTGAAAACCTGACTCCAACATGAAAACTCAACATGAAAAATTCACAACTTTCACTGAATTATTTTTGAAAAACACAAGGTCATGTCCACCCTTTCACCAAAACATTCTTTGAGTCACCCTTTTGAGTAAAGAGAGGCAGGGTATATGACCACTTCATACTGTGGGGTGGTTAATACTGTCAACTTGATTAAATCTAGAATCGCCTAGGAGACAAACCTATGGCTAAGTCTGTGAGGGAGTTTCTAAACTGGATTAATTAAGGTGGAGAAACCCTCCCTAAATGTGGGCAGCACAGGTGTTCCTCATAGTCCAGAGAGGATCTATGATTTCAGTCTCAAATGAATGAGCTTATCAAGTATATAGCAAGCAAAGGTAATGCAATAGTAGGTAGCAGATAGATGGTAAAATGTCATCCAATCAGGTGCTCATGACATCCAACAGAGATGACCCCTGGAGTAACCAGATCAAAGAGAAAGCAAAGGAAGGTAACAACATGAGACGGAGAATTTGCAATCATCCAGGAGAAGCTGACTGGGGAAGCCTTGTTGAGAGGGCTAGCTGGAATTCTTGACTAAGTTCTGGGTAGACGGGGTGTTCCCTCAGATGAGGCTTTGGAGGAAAAGGACAAATATCTTCAGGTATGTGACATCATCAAGTCACTGGGGGCTTACAGTCATCCGGCATAGACTAGGGGAGCTGAGGCAGTCAGCTGGAGTTTGACTGAGCTTTCTCTCCATGGCTAAGCTTCCCATGGCTGAATTTCTGGTTTCTTCTTCCCACCGTAGGCACGTCTATATCATAGATAAGCAATAATAGCATATATTGGAGATGGTTTACATTCTAGTTGTGCTCCAGGGCCCAGTGTTCTAAACAACCTTAGCTGCTTTCTGGTTTTCCTTTTTTGTTGTTATAGGGTTCAGGAACCAGTCTGCCCAGGATAGGGAGCTTTAGAGGAGACAGGGGAGGGCCTCCCTGCTCCCAGAGTCCACTTTTAATAAGATTGAACATCATATGACAATTTACCAATTCCTAGTTGAATAAAAGAAGAAAGTGGGCTGAGCACCAGCATTCATTTCTCTCTGCTTCTGGACTGTGGATCGCTGTGACCAGCCACCTCATGCTCCCGCCACACCTTCCCACCATGGTGGACTGTCTCCCTCAAACTGTGAGCCAAACTAAACCCTTCCTTAAGCAGCATTTGTCAGGTGTTTTGTCATAGCAACAAGAGAAGTGATGAATACACATATGGCATCTCAATTCTCAAAGATCATCTTCAGGTGAAAGATGAGAACAGAGGCTCAGAGAAGGGGAAAAAGTCACCTAAGGTCACATGCAGGCAGCAGAACTGGGCTGTCTGCCCTCCAAACCCATGTCATTTGCACTAGCAAAGAGGAATTCAGAAAAGTAACAGATATCAAATTCCCAAACCACAAATACTTGTAACATTTACCAGAGAGTTAACATTTGGGGTAAGAAATGTCAGAACCCAAAAAGCAAATATCTCCTTCCGTGCACAGAGAAATGCTTGAAAAGATGTATTAAAAAAAAAAAAATCCCAGGAAACTTGAGACCTTCCGTTCAACTCTCAAACTTATTGTTTCTCTTAGTCCCCACTTCTATCTCCTTGTATTAGTTCCTTAATCAACTATATATTAGTGTCCTGGGGCCATTCTGATTAAATGAACCATAGGGTCTGATTGGGGTGGGTAAAAGAGGAGGCTGTGTGTGTGGAGACACAAGCCTGGATCTGTCATCACTCAATAGCATTTTTTTTTCTGAAGTCAATACGTTGTTACCTCTCAAACATGCTTAAAGAAAACACACATTGATTTATTTGAAATTCTGAGCAACTTATCAAGTGCTAATGACTGCTGTGTGGTAAAACACTGGCTGGAAAAAAAATCTGCTATGTAATGTTTAGCTATTCTGCGCATGGACTGAGTAAGTCTCTCTCGTCCTCTCTTTCTATAATTCTCTAAGACTTCGCCACTTAGAAGGGGGTCTGTGTGAATGTGGTCAGTTCCAAAGACTCCAGAGAAAGCCCAGTCTACCCCGGCACCTCCCTTTCATTCATTAACCCCCCAGGGGCCAAGACTAATTAGATCAGCTTGCTCATTTTGAGCTGATAATTGATTTAAATAGGTTGCTCATTTAAAATAGAAGAAAAGCCTGCTAAACATTTGGTGCTTAGATCTTTTTCCCCCTTTCTCTGCAACTTTCAATTGCTTGTGCAATGTAGCATAAAATGTAGAGGTCTCCCTTTTCTTTTCTCTCTCTCTCTTTTTAAAGGGGCCATAAAATTAATTACAATAAGGAGGCAATGGGCAGGGGCAGGGGGTTAACTGATGCCTCTAATGAGCAGCAAAGCTTTGGGAAGGCTGAACGGCTGCTCATGCTGTTTGCTAGCTGCAAGAGGCCGTGGCTTCGGCAAGGAAAGGAACAGTTACAGGCAACTGCAAAGTCTTCCTGTTGGTTCTGTGGACGTGGCAACCCTCGGAGCTCCACCAAGCTTCAAAAAAGTGTCTTCCTTTCCCAGGGTGAGGATATTTAGAAAGTGTCCTTTCACCATTAAGCAAGAGAGGGCTCTACGGAGGCCGCATTTCAGGACAGCCCTAATCCACAGTCCCAGTTTTACACTTTTTATGGGCCAAGAAAACTGAGAAAGCAGATGAACCCTTTCTGGATTCTGAAGCCCTTTCTTTTCTCAAAGGATCTTTCATGACCCATTCTGCAACAGATTGGTTGATTTCAAGTGTGGATCCAAAAGTTAAGACTGGTTCTCCTGTGGAAAGTGAACCGTCCTTCCTGCAAGTACACACAGCTCTGCTGGCTATATCTATGTGAGCACCATGGAAAGGGCTTTTGTCTGCAGCCCGGAAAGCAAAGGATGCTAGCCACTTCCAAGATTTGCTCTGTGAAATGTTCTTGCCACTGACAGAAGACAGCTGAGGGCTGTGGGGAAATCTTCAAAGTTAAACACAATTATTGAAAAGTGATAAGGCCTCTTCTGGAGCTGCACATGATAAATTTCAATCTATCAGGTCCACCTACACAAAACAGCAACTTTTGCAGAAGAAGGAGATCAGAGGCTGAGGGTGGGGGACAAGCCTGGGTTTTCAATTGCATGTTGTCACTTCCTAGCTCCGTGGGTGTCACTGGCTCTCCTGCAAGCTTATTCTCCTTACCTGAAAAAAAAAAAAAAAAAAGACAGTAAAGTCTACTTGGAGTGTATGATAAGGCTCAGATCATGCCACAGCCCAGCACACTAAGATGGTTGTTGTAGAGTCTTCAGCAACGGGCCATTCTTCACCCTATGGAAGCCAAAGCAACTTACATTAGTATAGTCCCTTTAATAAGCACTCAAGAGATGCATAGTTCATGACTTGGAGAGACTATGGATCGACCCATAAAGTGCTTTCTGTGCAAGTCAGAGGACCCGAGTCCAAATGCCAGCACCCATGTAAAAAGCCAGGCACTTCAGCATGTTCATACAATCCCATCTCTGAAGAGGGAGAGGCAAGCAGGTCCCTGGGCCCTGCTTATGAGCCAGCCTAGCCAAATCAGCAAGCTCCAGGCCAGTGAAAGACTTTGTCTCATAAAATAAGGTAGAGAGCATTCATACATACCTGAAGCTGACCTCTATGTCTACCCACAGAAATACATAGAACATTCATTCTTCTCTATTCCCTGGCTCCAGATCTGAAGATTCATCTAACTGTTTATGGAATGTACTTTAAAACGTATTTTTAGATCAGTGAAATGGCACATTGGTCAAAGGTGCTTACAGCCAAGCCTGCTGATCTGAGTTCAGCCCCCAAGACTCACATAGTAGAGAGAGAAAATTATCTTCAGCAAATTGTCCTCTGGCTTTCACATGTACACTGTGGCATGTGTACATGCACACATACACATACATCAAATAAATTTTTTAAATATTAATAAAATATTTAAAAACAAGAGGAGGAAGAATCTTTTTTAGGCTACGGCCACTGGTGGGTTTCATGCACATTTGGGCAACACTAATTGGTCTTAGTAGTTTTATCTACACACAAAAAAAGAAGAAGCAATTAAATTGGGAGCAGGATGTGTTGGAGGGGATCATGTGGGGAAATGGAGGTGGATTTGATAGCATGTCATTGTA
Organism: Eospalax fontanierii; assembly: GCA_035773235.1. Classification (NCBI taxonomy): domain Eukaryota; kingdom Metazoa; phylum Chordata; class Mammalia; order Rodentia; family Spalacidae; genus Eospalax; species Eospalax fontanierii. The sequence goes on from CM069524.1 coordinate 118,497,355, forward strand.
CATCTGTATAAAATTCTCAAGAATAAAGAAAAAGAACTTAAAATTTTCAATATTCCTTTAAATGCATTTGTACTGAACATGTGCAGATTTTTCTGGCCAGTATTCTCAACAGTGCAACTCAGCAACTGCTTCCTGGATGCTCAGTTGCATTAGATACTGCGAGTTATAGGAAATGACTGGAAGTATATGGGAAATTGTTCACGGGCCTCATGAAAACCCCACACCATTTCACAGAAGGGTCTTGGGCAGCCATAGATTTTGGCCATGGATCTCAGGACCAATTCCCCAAAAGGGAAGACTGAACCTATAAGGCAAAAGTTAAGTTTTTCAAATCACCAAGAAAAGTATTTTTTCATCCTGTTTTTTTTTTTTTAGATATTAAAAAACTGCCTTGAATTAGAGGCAGTTGACTGCTGAGCCATCCCTCCAGTTCCTCACTCTGGTTTTGTCATCCACTTGCAGCTGGGAGATTAGGAAGGTCACCAGCACTCTGCACTCAGGACCAATTCCAAGGGTGTGGGACGTATGCAGTGACATAGAGCCCCAGGTTCAGACAGGCCCACTGATACTGTCTCAAAATGCTAAATTTTTGAACAGAGGAGTCAGTAGTATCCTTTTGTACTGGTCCTTCAACTTATCTGACTCATTATGATTGTCCCATCTCCTACACACCCACGCACACAGACACACATACACACACACACACACACACACACACACACACACACGCTATACGGTTGTCCTTAGTATCTTCAGGATCTGCTTAGGTGGGTCATGTCCTTGTTGGGGGCACCATGTGTTCACACTTATAAATCATGTTCTTTCTGCTGTTCAATAAATTCGAACCACAATGAAGCTCTCTCAGTTCCCGTGGGCCCAGGCCTGCTGGCCATGAAAAACTGTTAAAGAGTGCATGCTAGTGGGCAAAGGTCAGAATCACAGCTCTGCCAACAGGACCCAGGCCACTGAAAAGGCAGGCCATCAGGTGAATGATGGACGCCGCCACCCAGGAGATGACAACAGTCTTTGTTAATTCAGCATTCTTGTGGTGGATCATTTTCACCAGTAATGACATACGAGTTTAGTCTCAGGTAATCTTTTTCAAAGCAACCAGTTGTGAAATATATTGAGAAAACACTGCCAATTTCCAATCCTAAAGACAGAAACACGGAAGGTAAATAAGAATGAATATTTATGGAAAAGCTGATTGCCCAAATGAGTTCCCTAAGGTATGAATAATTGAATGTGCATATGCTAATTAATTGGGAAAAGCCAGTAGGTAACTCCTTTTTATTTGCATTACCCTCATTTTGTTTCATTTCTTACAACTATTACAGTTCCCAATCATTTCCCATGCTTCAGTGAGGTTGAGTATCATTGAGAGAATTCTTAATAGACATCATGGTTCATAATTTCAATGAATGCATAAGCAAAGGTAGCGTATGTAGCCATGATTCTTAGAATAGTTCCTCCGCGTCACCTAACATTAAAAGCTGTGACTCACTGGTCCCTCCTGTCCACCAGTGTGTGTGTGTGTGTGTGTGTGTGTGTGATATGTAGTGTGTGTGGTGTTTGTGTGGTACATAGTGTATGCCTATGTATGCGTTTGTGTATGTGCATGAATATATATCTACACATTAGAAGTCCATGTCAGTGTCTTTCTCTATCACTCTCCACTTTCTGTTTTGAGGCAGGGTTTCTCGTGAACCTAGGGTTCATCATGTGGCTATTCTAGCTGGCAAGCAAGCACCAGAGACCCACTGATCTCTGTGCCTACCAGGCACTATGGCGCCAGATTTTTAGGTTGCTGGGGATCAAACTCAGGTTCTTATGCTTGTGTGTCAAGTACTTTAGTGACTGAACCATTTCCACAGCCTTCTGCCATCTCTCTCTCTCGCATAGGCCCTCTGTGTTTAATCTTCAGCAGCCTTATGAAGTAGATCATTTGCAGATGAGGAGTCAGACTCTTACCAGTTCAGTCAGCTGCCTGTGGCCATGTGACTGTCAGTTCTGAAGCAGAGATTCAAACTTTCCAGACTGAGAAACCAGTCTTTTACCTCTGTTATAATTCTTGAAAAACATCATCCTTTTTTTTTTTTTAATCATGTTCAAGCATGGTCCACAAAACTTTAAAAAACCATCTGGAGGGCTAGGGAGCTGGTTCAGTGGGTGAGGTGCCTGTGTTGCAAGCATAGGGTCCTGAATTTGATCCCCAGTACCCATGCAATCCCAGGGTCAGGGAAACAGAAGACAAGCAATTCTTTAGTCTGCCTGGTCAACCTGCAAAGCCCACGAAGAAAGTTTCAGGTTGATGGGAGACCCTGTCTCAAACAAGAAAATTGGAAAATGCCTGAAGAACATCTGAGATTGTCCTCTACCTCCATATGCACATACATGCATGTCTATACACACACACCCATATGAACATGCACTCATACACACACATAGAAAGAGCGTTTCCTGTAATCATTTCCAAATAGCCAGCCAAGATAAAACTCAGCCAAAGCAACCACTTACTCTTTTTTTAATGTTTATGTTTTATGAAATGAATTTTAGACATAAAATTGTTTTAGGTTTATAGAAAATAGAAAATACACAGAATATTCTCAAGTTCCCTCTTCCTTTGACATCAGTTTCCCCCAATGTTAGCATCCTATGTTAGTGTGGAGCACTGTTATACTTCATTGATTCTGAGACATTATTATTAACTAAGTTCCATAGTTTACCTCAGACTTCACTCTATATTATACAATACAACTTTATGGGTTTTAATTTTTTAATGTAAAGTTAATTATTAGTGTGTATGTGTATGTGTGCATGTGTGTGTCTGTGTGATATGAGTGTGTGAGTCCAGGTGTTCCTCACATGTCACTATGCACATGTAGAAGTCAAAAGACTAGCCAGTTCTCATCTTCCTAGGTTTTGAACTCATGTTGTCAGGGTTTCTTTCAGTAAGCACCCTCACCTACTGAGCCATCTCACCAGCCCACAGTTCTATGAGTTTTGACAGTTGTATAATGTTTTATGCATAACATGATAATGTCATAGAAACTAGCTCCATTGCTCTAAAAATCTGTCTGCCCCTCTACCTACTATTCAAACCCTAACAGCTGACCTTTTTATTAAATTTTTCTAGAATATAAAATAATTAGAATCATTTAGTATACAACTTTTTCTGATTGGCCTCTTTCAGTATATGATAATCAGTCTTGTTTATCAACTTGACTGGATCTGGAATTGACTAAGAGGTAAACTTCTGAGTATCCTCTGAGTTTTCATGATCAGATTATTTAAAGTGGGAATAATCACCCTGAATACAGAAGGCGTCTTCTGGTAGAAACACAGATATAAGGCAGTGAGAGAGGAAGACTTTCCTGTTCACCTGCTTGCCTTCGATTCTTGCTGGTGGGCTCATCTCTGCTGTCACTGTCGCTGCCGCCTCCGACACTGCTACGCCGCTGCTCCAGCTGCTCCAGCTGCTGCTGCTGCTGCTCCACGTCCTTTACTGATCAGAACCCAGCTTCTTTGGGCTTCCAACATGGGCTGAAGACAGGAGGCTCTCTGGGGATCCTGCAGGCCTTTAGTGCCAGATTGGGCACATCCAGTCTCCTGAACTGAGAAACTACCCATTTCTCAGCTTCTCCGGAATGGAGACAGCTATTGTTGGACCACTCCGACCCTATTGTGTAAACCAATCTAATAAATTCCCTCTCCATATATATTCATTCTGTTTCCTGTCAAAAACCCTGACTAGTACACTAAATATGGGGACTGGTTAGGTCTGGGTTTGGGTGGGTTGTTGTGGTTGTTTACTTCTTTGTTTTCCAACTTGCTGCACCCTAGAGTCACCTGGGAAGAAGAATCCTTAATTTCAGAACTTCCCTGATCAGATTGGCCTGTGAAAGGCTATGTTGATTGGTGTGAGAGGGCCCAGCTCACGATGAGTGGCACCATCCTCAGGCAAGTGGGCCTGAGCTGTATAAGAAAGAAAACTGAGCAAGCCAGAGGGAGCAAGCCAGTAGCACTTCTCCATGATTTCTGCTTCAGTGCCTGCCCGAGTTCCAGCCCTGACTCCCCTCAGTGATGGCCTGTGAGCCCCAGGTATAAGCCATATCAGCTTTCTTTTGGTCATGATGTTTGTTATAGCAACAGAACGAAGCTACAGTAACATGCTACTCTATCACTGGTTATTTCATTGTGCGAATGAAACACAATACAATTTATTCAGTTTAATTATCACCTACTGTAGGGCATATTGATTGCTTCAAACTTGGGCATTTAGAAATAAAGCTGCTGTGAACATTCAGGTGTGGGTTCTTGTTTGAGCATTCACCTTGTAAATACCCAGGAGCACAATTGCTGAGTTGTATGGTAAGGGTATGCTTTCTTAAAAACTACTGACCTGTCTCCCAAAGTGAATGTTTCACATAACATTCCTACTAACAGTGAACTCGTCCTGTTGTCCTGTCACCATGGCTTGGTATTGCTGGTGTTCTAAACTTTTGTGGTCCTAACAGATGCATAGATGTCATACCACTGCTTTATTTTCTTTCCTTTCGGACATGATCTCCCGCATCCCAGGCTGACTTGGAACTAACTTCATAGCAGAGAGTGACCTTGAACTTCTGATCCATTTGCCTCCATCTTCCAAGTGCTGGGATCACAGGCATGTACCACCATGCCCAGTTTATGCCTGGTTTATGCAGTTCTGAGGATGCAAACCAGGGCTTCCTGAATACTAGGCAAGCGCTCTATCTACTGAGCTATATCTCCAGCTGTCATTGTCATTTTAATTGACCATTTATCCCTGTTCAGTAAGAATGAATAGTGGTCTCCAAATAACCATCTATACACCCTCTTGTGTGGACAGATGTTCCTTGAGAATACACAAAGAAAAACTGGGAACTGGCATTTTTATTCCTTCATTAAATGAAATTTCAATTCCTTATGTATATTCTTTTTATTGTTCTAATTATTTTTTCAATTAGCATACAAAGTAACAGATTTCCTTATGATATTTTAGTGCGTACTGATTTTTGGTTGACTTCCCCTTTGCACTCTTCTCTCCCTTGTCTCCATTCCTACCTAAACTTGCTGCTCCCAGTATTTCCTCTTTAATTTACATATCTGTGTATTCTGTTACCCTCCCCACTTTTCCTTTAAAACCTCTTTGTATCTCATCTCATGGGTCCTTTTCTAGTTTCCTGGCCTCTCTTCACACATCCACATAAACACACACACACACACACACACACACACACACACACACATTAAAGCTAGAATTCAAATATGAAAGAAAATGTGTGGTATTTGTCTTTCTGAACCTAAATTACATTTTCCAGTTCCATCTGTTTTCTTGAAAATTTCACAATTTTGTGTTAAGTATATATAATATTATCATAGAACCTGTATATACTTTGAAAGTATAATACATATCTTCTGAGACTTAAGTACCCTCTTTGTCTGTAGCATGACTTACAGAAAAATGCTGCCCAATAGCAACAAATTTTGAACAGCGACATCAGTATAGATTTGTGTATGTGTCTATATGTGCCTGATTCTCTATGTATCTGTGTCTTGCATCTGCATGTATCTGTGTATGTCTCTGTGTATTTTTTTGTGTATGTCTCTGCATGTGTGTCTGTGTGTAACTGTTCATGTATGTGTATGCATGTGTGTAAGTATATGTACTTGTGTGCATATACATGTGGAGCCGGAGGTCAATGCCAAGCATGTTCCTCAGTCTCCACTTCATTTGAGATAGGATCTCTCACTGAACCTGGAGGTCATGGATTCACCTGAACTGGATGCTCCATGAGCCCAAAGAGTCCGCCTGTCTCTTCCTTTCTAGTCCTGGCTGCATACCACTCCACCTGACTTTTTAAAAGGGTTTTGAGGGGTGGAACTCTGGTCCTCATGCTTACACAGTTGTTTCTGACAAAGAATATAATAACGCTCCCCCTAAATTTAGTCATTTAAAACAGTATCAACTACTTTTGTTTATTTTACAACTTTATCAGGGTTTGGGGGAAACTAACACCTGATGTTACTTGAGCCCAGCTGGGTGGTCCTTTGTTCACATAGACTATGTGGGTATCAAGTGTGTAACTGTTCTTAGCTGAGGTCAGATATGGTACCTAGGGTACCACCACCAACCTGTCTCTCCAGCAAGTTATCAAAACTCAATGATTTAACCTAAGATTCTTCACACAATGGCTGAATTAGAAGCTGAAGCAGAAGCTTCAATGTGTTGCAAGACCTTTACTTTGGAGCCAAGAGCATTATTTCAACAGCATTCTATTGGCCCAAGTTAATTAGAAACACATCTTAAATCGAGGGAAGGGGAAATATAATCTATGAATATAATACATGCAGAAGAGGGAGAATTTCTTCTTGAATTTTTGTGAAAATGATCTATTGTGGCATACACTTGGGTAACAAAATCCAAAGAGTAGTACAGATTTCATTCTTGACCTGAATCTAACAGCTAATGGTAGATGAAAAACAAACAAACAAAAAACAGGGCAGTGTGGCTGAAAGAACAAATAAAGTTTGAGAGAAGAACTCAGTATCACTAGGTTCTGTTCTCCATTTAACTAAAAGGACTCTAGTAGCAGGTTACTTCTAGGTTGATTTATGACTTCGGTATCCTATAAATGTCACTGGAAGACCTAATTTGCTTGTTATATGCAAATTACCAAGGTGAGCTGATTAAGGATGAGGTTTGGGCTGGTATCAGGTATGGTTTGAGGCAAGTTGAGAAAGAGAGGACACTTGCTGATGGATTGAGGCAGGAAGTTGAAAGTCGGTGAAGAGACAGATTGATGTGCTCAGCGAGGTGTTATGAAATAAGAGTCATCACCCACAGACAGAAGCCTGGTTAATATATTAACCATGAAAAAGAACAATCTGATTTTTGATGGATAAAGTGACAGATGCATCTAGAAGACTGAGAAGGTTGAGATAAAGACTTTTCTCCTTGGAGATGGTAGAAATGTATGTCAATGGGCAGAGTCTGGTCAGCAATGTAGAGTCTATGATGGTGAATCTGCTGGTGGCTTTGGTGAAATTCATCCATATACATATAATAATACATATAATTGTTTTACATGAATTTATTTTGTCTGAGGAGTAAGAACATAGGTGTGCCATGGTTTGTGTGTGGAAGTCACAGGACCACTTCTCTCTTTCTACCATGTGGGTTCCAGGGATCAAACTTGAGTCATCATGCTCAGCAAAAAATGCCTTTACCCACTGAGTCATCTCACCAATCTAGGTATTTCTTTAAATCATGACATTTGGAGACAACAATGAAAGCATTCAGCTTTTGGCTGAGTTCCGCTGCTAAATCCATGAAGTTCTGATACAAAGGCTGCACCCAAAGACAAGTATTAGACTCTGAGTTCTATGAAATAGTTCTCAGTTATTCCAGTGAACCTGGGTCATTGAAAGTATGATGCTTCATCTCCAGAGTAGTAGTTCTTGAACTGGGCAAGCCAGGTTTTATAAACCATTCCCTCAGCTTATTCTTGGTCTATGTCTTATATAAGACTGAGGGTCTAAATGTCTTTATCTCCTATGATATTTAATATGGTCAGTGTGTCACTACCTAAAATCACCTAGGAAACAAGCCTCTGGATGTGTCTGTGAGAGAGTTCCTACACTGAGTTAGTTGAGATGGAAAGACCCATCTTACGTGGAGGTGGCACTATCCCATCATCTGGGAAACTGGACTAAATAAAAAGAATGGGAGCTGAGGGTCAGAGTTCGTGTCTCTCTACTTCCTGACTGTGCATACTATGTAAACAGCTGCCGCACGCTCCTGCCACCATGGTCTCCCCACCATTCTAGACGGTACCCTCAAACTGTGAGCCAAACAAAACCTTCCTTCTTCAAGTTATTTCTGTCAAATATTTTGACATGACAACACAAAAAGTAAGTAATATACCTCCCATGGAAGTAAATTGCATGATATCATTTTGTGGTTCTTTGTCTTACTTGGGTTACTTTTTATTGCTATTTGCTTCCTGTTTTTCATTTTTATTTTCATTATTATTCTAGGTGTTAATCTCATCTTCTTTTCTTTTCCTCTTAGGGTACTTTTTCCTCCCACTCTCTTCTCCTCACTTTATCTTATTTTTCATCAAAACCCTCTTATCAAACTGCTTTTATCATCACTGCTCAAGAACCTTCTTCTTCAACTTTCATTGGAAAATTATACTCAAAGTTGAGAGATGAAGGTTTTGAGACAGACTCTGTGGCTACCCAGAGCCTAGGATTGGTGCCAAATTCTAGGCCATGTTCTCAGATAAGAATGTTTCTGGCTTCCCTGCCTAGTCCAACCGGCATGGTTATTGTTTTGAGCCACCACATTGATGTAATTCAAAACAACCAACTATTATCTGCCATGTGTGAGGGTGGACAGGACTTAGCTGGGTGGTTCTTCTGCTCCAGGTGTTTTAGTTAGGATTGATGTTATCTAGAAACTTGATGATGATGATGTAAAAAGTACAACTCTGGTCTCAAAGGAGATAAGAGATACTTTATTCCAAAGCCAAATGAATGGCCAGGAACACATATTTGGATTACCTCAAGTTTCATATTCCAACATGAATGTAATTTCATGAAGTTTTATAGTCATAAATCAAGGCACTTTTCAAATACATTGGTGGAAACATTAGGTAGGGGACTAAAAAAAACAGGGAAACCTCTGCTATAGGCTGAGGTGCTATCTGATGGTATTTGTAGCCTTTGGTTGATGGAAAAGTAAATTCTCAATCTCTGCCTTGCAAAAGATCCACCTAATGGTCACACAGGTGGTCAGGTCAGGTACAGTGGAGGGCAAATAAATGATTATCAATAAAGCTAAATATTGCCCAGTATAATTTGGCTCTGGACTTGTAACATTCCAACCTCCCACAATCCTTCAAGTTCTAGCCACTTAATCAGTCTTGCCGAAGGCTCAGTGGAGCTTCTTTCTAGGAATTTCCATTCACAGTCGCGTGGTATGTCTAATGAGAATCATGTATCTGATGCTTCCAGGGGCGGCCAACCTTTTGACCTTGCAACATAGTGGTGTAGGCTACAGATGCGTTGGCTAGCATTCACAATGAACTGCTGTTTGGAACACACTGGCTAAACGGAACCCTTTGGAAGGCTGGGTTCAGCTGTATGAGTCTCTGGCTCCATGTAGTATTGGCAAATGCTGCAGGTGCCTGTTATCAAATATACTCAGCTGGGATTCAGAGCTGGCAATCAGCTGTGAGGAGCACTGTGTCCACTGATCAGAGAGTCTGTGCCTCACTCTGGCTTGCTTCTCACAATATTCCATTAACTTTTTCTGAAGAGGCAGGAACAAATATTCACCCCAGATGGGAAACTGGCAACAGTCTAAAGCAGGATTCCACTGAAGTCCAATTTGGTGAGTTCATTGGACTGGCTTTGGGGCGTAGGTAAAGGGTTCCTTAAAGGACACTCCCCCCAAATATCTCATCGCCACAAAGCACCACTCATCTTGGATGATGACAACATGGGAGCTGCGTCTTTGAGTCCCCATTCAGTTAACCTCCACTTCCCTGTAATCTAGCATCTGCCAAGATCACTTGTATGTGGAGGAATGTGGGAAGGAGTAACAACTGGAATCCCAGGTAAGGGTCCTGTTAGCCTCCTCTGCTTCCTTCTATGAGGCAGTGTCAGTGGCTCCATCAACTTTGCCATAGACCTGGTTATCACTGAATTGTCCTGCTTATTAAGACGCTATGGCCACTGAGCTATTCTTTTTCATTCTGTGACTGTGACAGACACCATGACCAAAAACAACTTAGGGGAGGAAAGAGCTGACTTCAGCTTACAGGTCGAATCCATTACCGAGGGAAGCAGGGGCTGAAGCAGAAACCATGGAGGAACGTTGCTTACTGGCTCACTTTTTGACTTCTGCTTTGCTAGCTTTCTTACATGGCCCAGCCTAGAAACAGTGCTTCCTCCAATGGGCCCTCCACATCAATTATCAATCAAGATAATTTCCACACCAATTATCAATCAAGATAATTTCTTGATTCAGGAGAATCTCACAGATATGACCACAGGCCAGTCTGAGAGAGAACATTCCTCATTTGAGGTTCTGTCTTCCCAGGTGACTCTGGGTACCTTCCATCTTCTGTGCTTTCCCTCCAGCACCTCTGGGCAAGAATTCTAATTGAGGTTCGCAAGCATGTCCTTGCAGCAGGCTAATAATCCTTGCTTTATCTGTTTGTTTGTTTGAGAATTTCACACAATGTATTCGGATCCTATTTCCACCCTTCTTCACTCTCCTCTCAGAGCTAACTCGCTCTGCTATCTCTCCCCAGCTCTTTGTCCTCTATTTCGAAACACTTATGGTTTATTTTTTATGTTTTTAGTTATGTGTATTTGTGTGTGTGTGTGTGTGTGTGCATGTGTGTGTGTGTAGATATGTGCACTTGAGTCCGGATGCCCATGGAGGCCAGAAGAGGGTGTCAGATTCCTTGGAGCTGGAGTTAGAGGTAGTTGTGAGCCACCCCACACATGAGTGCTGGGAACCAAGCCCCAGTCCTCTTCAGGGAAGCAAATGCTCCTTGTTTCTAAGTCATCCCTCTGGCCCCTTTTTGTTTTTGTTTTTGTTTTGAGACAGGATTTCATTAAGCCCAAGTGGCTAACCTCAAACATGCTGTATAGCTCAGGATGATCTTGAACTTTTGATCCTCCTGCCTCTACCTCCCAAGCACATGCATTACAGACAAGCACTACCACACCTGGTTTTATACAGTGCTGAGGATCAAACCCAGGTAGGCAAGCACTCTACCAACTGAGCCGCATCCCCAGCTAGTATTTGAATTCTGTTGAGACATACCATATAAGGCACAATGGTAACAAGGGACAGGCTTCAGCCTTCGGGTTGCTGTCATGAAGGGTATGAGCTTCTAGTTAGAGGAGGATTTCAGTGGTGTATGACCACTTGAGAAAGGTCTGTTGGTAAACCTAATTGTACCTGGCCAAATGGCCGAGTTGCTTTCTTGTCATTTGCTCTCTAGTCTAAACTAGAGTTGCTCTCTAGGTTTAAGGAGTCAGCCACATTTGTCTGCAAGACCACTACTCTACTCTGTATGTTGTCCCCTCTTCCTGGGATGGTTCTCATGTCTTACCTGATATGTTCAGTAGCTACAGACAACTACGAAGCCCACTGAGTGGGCAAACTCTTTCATGTGTGGGTAGAAGTCATTGATCACAGCTTTATCTTCTGGTCTTCTAATAGTAATGCAGTCTTTGGAAGAAGTTATTGGTCAAAGCTACTTCCCCCAGATAACCCTTGCCTGATGATACCATTGGCACCATATTTAACTCTATCGTTTACTTTCCCCATTGCTGTGACAAAACACTTAATAAATGAAACTCAATGAAGGAAGGGTTTGTTTTGGCTCACAGTCTAAGGGTACAGTCCACCATGGTGGGGAAGTCATGGCAGCCAAAGCTTGAGGCAACTAGTCACAGTTCAGCCACAGTAAGGAAGCTAAGAGAGATGAGTGCTGGTACTCAGCTCGTTTTCTTCTTTCTATACGGTTAGAGACCCCAGGCCATGGGATGGTGCTACCCATTGTTAGGGTGGGTCATCCCGTTTCAATTGACCCAGGCTAGAAAGTTCATTGCAGACATTCCCAGAGGCTTGTCTCTTGTGTGACTCCAAATCCCATCAAGTTGGCAATCAATATAAACCATCACAATTCCACCCCTTGTCAACTTGACACCTTAAACATATTACTTTTGATCCATGTAACCTTGTACTCTTTGTCCCCAGAGACTGGAGGCCATCTTACAATGCCAAATACACTCAGTTCAACTTCTAAAGTTTCCACAGTACTTAATACTAATCAATAAAATAGCAGATATTAGAGGGCTCTTTCTCACCTTTCCCATGGAGACAAAATCCCTTCTGCTATATGAAAAGTCAGTAATACACAATAATGGTGTGGCTTTATTAAAGAAGGTGGCCCAGGCTAGTATCAACCTCCTGAATGCTGGGATCATGTCTGAATAAACATGGATTTTATTTTCCATTTTTTTAACTTATCAATTATATGTACATATATATTTTATGTATCAATTATACATTATGGACTTCACTATATTTTCATACACAAATATAATGCAGTTTGAGCTTTTTTTCCCAGTTTTCCCTTCCTGTCTCCTTCTTCCCCCTGCTGATCCTTCTCCTCTTTCCAGCTTGTCCCCCTCGCTTTCATGTCCTTGTGTGTGCCTATGTTGGAGTGAAGGGTTACTTACGGTGTATACGCAACTTACCAGCAACTATACCACTGAAGAGAATTAAAGGTGATTTTACTGGAGGAAAAATTAAAGCTTCTTTTGCTCCTACACTAATGCTGTCTGTAAAGAAGGGACAAATTGGTTAAGACTGTGGGCTAAAAGTGATGGAGGACGCAGCCTGCAGGCATCCTACAACAGAAGTTACTCCCTGCTATTTTATTACCAGGCTCTACTGTGAGCATCACTGGAATCTGGAAGCCAATGCATCCAGCCATGGGCTAGAATTATGAGTGCTGAAGTAGGTGTTAAAGGAAGTGTGGGGGGTTGCCGGGAAGATGGCTCAAAGGAAAGAACACTTGCTGCACAAGCATGGAGACTGGAGCGTGGAGTTTGGATCCCTAGAACCCATGTAAATGCAAGGTTAGACAGGGATCCCTGGAGCAAGCTGTCAAGCTAGACGATCCAAATCATGGAGCTCCAGGTTTGAGTGAGAGACCCTGCCTCAATGAATAAGGAAGAGAACGATCAAGAGGGGAACTCGATATCAACTTTAGGCCGCTACACACATGTATACCTATGCACATATACCTGTACATACATGTGCTTCCACACATGCAAGCATATGCACACCACACACACACACACACACACACTACACCACAATCACATGAAAAAAAAGGATGTCAGACTAGGGATATAGCCCAGATAATAAAACCTTTGCCTACCGTGCATGCAGTCCTGGGTCAGTCCTGAGCACCATGTGTCATTCCAGCACTAGAGAGGTGGAAGCTGGACATCTGAAGTTGAAGGTCATGCTTTCTCGTATGGAAAGCTGGAAACCAGTCTGGGCTACATAAGAGGCTTTTTCTTAAGTGCCATTATGTTTACCAAGTCTTGAACTAGTTTTCTTAATTATTTCAACCTCTCAGAGAAAATGGCTTCTCCAGAGAGCAGGTCCCCTTCTCTAAAGCATCTCTTGAATGTGGGCTTGCTTTCTCTGTCCGGTGTAGCTTCCCTGCTGAGCTGCAGGCAGGAATGGACTGGCCGATGACAATCTGTCAGCTTGGGAAGTCATGCTCACCACCCTCCTGTGCAGCCTTGCTCCGTGCCTTCTGCCAAGCTCTAACAACTGTCGAGAAGTCTTCTCCAGAAAAGAGAACACAATTTCACTTCTTTAGGCATCAACACTCAAGGCAGATAGATGGAGGTGGAGAGCCAGCTGTACTCCAAGCTTCACATCAGCTGAAGAGGCTCTCCCCAGCTTCAACAAGTGGATGGGCTTTGTCTTTTCTTGTTTCTCCTTTTGCTCTTGGCTTGACACTTGACCAAGTTCAGTCTATGACTATACAAGTATCTCTACAATGTGCCTTGAACTCAGGAGCTAATTGGTCTCACATTCTGGGGTTTGGCACGAGGCCCACAGGCAAGTGGTTCTTTATTCAGCTCTGGTATTGTCCTGCTGGGCTCCCCACCTCGGCTGGTCCATTCTTCCATGACTCATCCAGGCTATTCCTTAGTCTTCTTCATCTCTTTCTTCTGGTAGATGTGCCAGAGTTTGAGATGAGCATCAGGTTGACAGAAGTTAAAGATCTTAGAGAAGTTGGAGATCTTAATCTGAAGGATGGCCTAGAAAGAAAAAAAACTGTACAACAGTCATGAATCTAAGCAAACACAGTAAAACACAGAGTAAGCTAAGCAATTTAGGGAATTTTAAAAGAGGATTTAGAAAAACTATGTGTATATGGGTTTGTCTGTGTGTAGGTGTGTGCAGTACCATTGGAGGCTAGAAGAGGGCGCTGGATCCCTAGAAGCTGGAGTTATAGGCAGTTTTGGGCTTCCTGATGTGGGTGTTGAGAACTCTGGTCCTCTGCAAGAGCAGCCAATGCTCTTAACTGCTGAACCATCTCTCTAGCTACTTAGGAAATATTTTTTTAAAACAGAGAATCCCCTTAACCTAGGCATTTTGAACATTCTCTTACAAATACCACAAGTTTACTGATATAAAATTACATTTATTTTCTCCATGAATCTATATTTTTCTCATACTCTATGGTTCACAGTAAATTATATTTAAATACCACAATAGGGTAACTTTTACTTATTTATTTTTTAATTTTTTTCAAGATTTTATTACATTTTATTTATTTTGTATGTATATAGATGTACCTGTGCATGTGTATTTCTGTAGTGAAGACATGTTATGGCACATGTAGAGGTCAGATGATGACTTCCAGGAGTTGTTTCTCTCTTTATACTATGTTCGATCTAAGGATCAAATTCAGATCTTCAGGCCTGATGGCAGGTACTGAACCATCTCTCCAGGCCAATTTTAAATGTTTTTAATAAATACAAATAAGTTTCTTAACATATACTAAGAGTTCCAGGTAAAAAGAAAAAGTGAACATGGAGAGAAGAAAATGAAAGACTTAGAAGAAAATTTCTAGAACAAAACAAGATAGAATAGTTAACATTATATTCAGAATATCGGTTCCAAATCTTGATAACACAGAGTGATGGTTAGTTTTAATTGTCAACTTGACACACACAACCTAGAATCACCTGGTCTCAATGAGGAACCGTCTCAATGGGTTAATGTGTGGGCATGTCGAGGGGTGACTGTCTGCATTAAGTTACTTGATTTGGAAGGACTCAGACCACTGTAGGAAATATCATTCCCTGGGTCTAGGTCCTGAACTGCATAATAGTGAAGAAATCAAGCTGAGCACAAGCAAGGAGTGTGGAGGCATTAACCCCTCTCTGCTCTTGACTGTGGGTGTGATGTTTGAAGTTCCTGCCTTAATTTCCCCACAATGATGGGCTCTAATCTGGCACTGTCTACTGAAATAAACCCCATTTCTCCCCTATGTTACTTTTCATCAGGGTATTTTGTCTCAGTAGCAGAAATGAAACTAGAGCACATAGAAAATAACAGTGAAGCAAGTAGACAATGGGAAGCGGAACGGTGATGAAAAGTGTGGGAGGGGAAACTAGAGATTTTACTGAGAGATGTCTAAAGCAATAAAACCCTAAATGGAGCTTTCTGCATATTTTACAAATTATAAAGATCACCAATGAACGAAACATAAGTATTCAGTTCAAGGGCAACCTAGAAATGAAGTATTATATGTAGATGAATTCATCTTCCAAATGGTGTTTTATTTAGAATTATGGTGACAAGAGGAAAAAGAAAACAGTGTCAGAAATGAGAGTAAAGATATGTGGTGGTTTGAACAAGAATGTCCCCCATAGTATTTGGTTATTTTGTCCCAGTTTTTGGTGCTGTTTTGGGAGATTTTAGGAGATATGATCTTACCAGAGAAAACAGGTCACTTGAGGGCAGGCTGTGAGAGTTCTTAAGCCTTGATGGATTTCCAGCAATGCTCTGCTTCCAGTGTCTGCTTGAAGATGTGAACAAATCTCCTTCTTCTCTGGTCACATCAGGACACCATGCCTCCCGACCCTGATGACCTCTATAATTCCAAACATTCAAATAAACTCTTTCTTCTATAAGTTGCTTTGGCCAGGGTTTTTATCACAACATCAGAAAAGGTAACCAAGACAAGATATAAAGCTAATTTTTAAAAATTCTTTTATGCTATATGAGTATTTTAATTATTTTTTCTTCTATTTTTTGTAAGTTTCATATAATATATTTTGATCATATTCGGATCCCTTCACTCAAATCTGCCCCCCTTGCCACCTCTGCCAAATCTCTGTACTCTAGTGTGCGTGTGTGTGTGTGTGTGTGTGTGTGTGTGTGTGTGTATAAAGGCCTAGAGTGTTATGTTTGTTTCCCCAAATGCCCATCAGTGAGGGTTCATTCACTTGAGCCTGGTCAACCTTGTAAGAGTCTGACCCTTAAATGTGACTGAATCTCGCCTTTCCAACATTCATCAGTTGTCAGTAGCTCCTTAGATAGTGTTGGAGATTCTTAACCACTTTCCCAGTTCTATGTTGGGATTTTTGTCTGGCTTGAGCTTATGTGGAACATGTCCGTATCGCCAGCATTGCTGTAAGTTCACATGAATAACTGACTAGCTGTCCAGAAAACTGTTTCCTTGTGGTCATCTACCTCCTCTGGCTCTTACAGTCTTCCTGCTCCCTCTTCCATGATGATCCTTGGGAGGCAGAAGTTTGATATAGGTGTCCTATTCAGGGAGATGTGCTCTGCAGCCTTATATTCTTCTGCATATTGGCTGGTTGTGGTTCTCTGTCTTAAGCATCATCTGCTCTTTAAGGGTGCTTCTCTGCTGAGAGCTGAGAGATGCATTAATCTTACTCAAGATGATTAATTTCAGTTCTACCCATTTACCCGTGACTTTCATAATTTCATTTTTAACATATATTTTTATTGAGTGTTTGTGCATTTCTTACATCTTACTCATATTTAGACCCCCTGAATGCACACCTATATAGCCCTTGTATAAATTCACCTTTTAAGAGTTGAATAACATTTCATTGTCTATATGTAGCACACCTTCATTATCCGTTCATCAGTTTATAGACATCTAAGGTTCGTTCTGATTCCTGGCTACTCTGAAAAGGGCAGCAATGCACATGGATGAATAGGTATTTCCATACTAGTGGACAGAGTCTTTTGGATATATACCCAAGAATTACATGGCTGGATAAAATAGATCAATTTCAAGCTTTCTGAGGAATCTCCACACTGATTTCCTAGTAGCGTTACCAGTTCGCACTCCTACAGCAATGGATCTGAATTCTCATTTCTCCATATCCTTGCCAGCATTTGTTGTTGTTTGTTTTTATGGCTCTTAGCCATTCTGACTAGAGTAAGATGAAATCTCAAGATGTTTTTAATTTGCATTTCCCTGATGACTAAAGACGTTGAACATTCTAAAAAGTATTTCTCAGTCATTTGTGTTTCATCTTCAGAGAACTCCTTATACATTTCCCTGCTCCAATTTTTAGTTGGGTTGTTAATTTTTCTGCTGCCTAGTTTTTTAGTTCTTTGCATTTTCTAGACACTAACCTTCCATCAGAGGTATAGCGTAGCTGGTAAAGGTTTTTTTCTGTTTCATAGGTTGCCTCTTCATCCAAATGATAGTAACCTTTGCTACAGAGAAATATTTTTAGTTTCATGAGATCTCATTTATCAGTTGTTGGACTTTGTGTTTGTGCTATAGGAGTCCTTTTTGAAAGTCATTTCCTGTGCCTATAAGTTCCAATGTATTCCTGAATTTTCTATCTGATTTAGGGTATTGGGTCCTATATTGAGGTCCTTGATCCATTTGGAGTTGTGTGCATGGTGAGAGATAGGGTTCTAATATCATTCTATTACATTTTTCTATCCCATTTGACAAGCACCATTTATTGAACTTGCTGTCTTTTTCTCCAGTGTGTATTTGTCAAAAATCAGGTGGCCAAGCTTGGGGGGGGGGGGCACATGCCTTTAGTCCCAGACAGAGGCAATCAGATCTCTGTGTGATCAAGGCCAGCCTGGAATACATAGTGTGTTCCAGGTCATCTGTCACTACAGAGAGATCCTGTCTCAAAATGACCAAAAATTCATTAATTAATTAATCAAGTGACTGAAAATGAATCAATTTAAATCTGCATTCTCAATTCTATTCCCATTGATTAATGGATATTTTTATGCTAGTACCATGTTGTTTTTATTACTATAGTTCTGTAGCACAATTTGAGATCAGGGAGGTAATGCCTCTGACAGTTACTTTATTGTTCACTATTATTTTGGTTATCTTTTTATAAAATTGGATGTTCTTGTATGTGGCACATATATGTTTAGGATTGTAATATCTTCCTAGGCTATTTTTCCTTTAATGAGTATGAAGTGACCCTCTTTGTCTCCTCTGACCAGTTTTAGTTTGAAGTCTGTTTTGTCAGGTACTAAAAGAACTACACCTGCTTGTTTCTTATTTCCATTTGCTTAGAATATCTTTTCCCCTCCTGTTACCTTAAGATGATGTCGATCATTGTTTTTGAGATGTGTTTCTTTGAGACAGACAATTTATGGATCCTGTTTTCTTATCTAATCAGCTACTTTGTGTCTTTTTACTGGGGAGTTGAGACTATTAATATTGAGAGTTATTACTGACGTGTTTATTAATTTTTGTTATGTTGGAATTATAGTGCTGATTTCTTAGACCTCTTGGTTGACTTTTCTGGGATAATTTATTTATTCTTTACACCCTCTTGAGAGTGTTAACCTTCTCTTCTGACCAAAATATTCCATTGAGTATTCTCTGCAGAGCTGGTTTTGTGAACATAAATTCTTTGTCTTTTCTGTTATGAAAGTTTTTTTTCCCCTATTATAACTAATATTTTTGCTGGGTATAGTAGTCTGAATTGTAATTTGTGTTCTTTCATGACTTGTATGACATTGGTCCAAGCTCTTCTGGTTTTCATAGTCTCCATTATAAACTCATTGGTTAATGGGCTTGCCTTTATCTGTGACTTGTCCTTTCTCTTTCATAGATTTCAATATATTTTCTTTGTTCTGTACATTTGCAGTTTTGGCTATTATATGGCATGGGGAGCTTCTTTCCTGGTCCTGGTGTTCTGGATGCCTTTTCTTACCTTCATAGGTATCCCTTTCCCTAGATTTGGGAAATTTTCTTCTATAATTTTATTGAAAACATTTTGTGTGCCTTTGACATGGATTTCTTCTTATACACCCATGATTTCAGGTTCGCCTTTTCACAGTGTCCCAGAGGTCTTATATATTCCTTTTCTGGCTTATTTTCGATTTGGTATGTTCTTTGCTTGAGCAATCCATTTCCGCAAGTTTGTCTTCAAGATCTAATAATCTCTGTTCCATTTTTTCACTTTCTTTTCGCTTGTTTTCTCTGGAATTTTTGAGTCCTGATTTTTTTTATTTCAAATTTTATTTCAGTTTGCCTTTTTTTCCCCAGAGATTCTACCTCTTTACTGAATTCTAATTTTATGTTCTAAATTGTTTTAGTTATTTCATTCAAGTGTTTGTGTTTTCATGGTCTACATTTAGTCATATCCTCAAAGAGGATATGAATAAACATATTTATATCTGCTGTTTTGAAATCATTGTCTCATGCATCCATTATTTTTGCCATTCTCAGGAAACATTAGACTGGGGGTGCTAATTTCTGTAGTAAACATATCTTGGTTATTCATGCTGATTGTGTTTCTTCAGTGAGACCTAGGCATCTCCACTTGTGTGGTTAGTGTGTTTCTTGGTATGGCTAGGTGTTCTCATCTTTGTTGAGTGGTTATTTGTATCTTTATTTGCTGTTTCCCCAACATATCAGATTATGATCCAGCTGAGTAGTTCTTGGTGTTTAGTTTTAGAGTTATTTTATGTTGATGTGGTCTGTTATGCTAAGGACAGATGCAACTTTTAAGTTGAAGTTCTAGGGTTATCTTGTCATGGTTCTAGAACAGCAGGGTGGGCTGGGTGGTTGCTAAGTGAATGGGTTGACTGATAGATCAGTCTGGGAAGGTTCACAGGTCTTAGGGTGCAAGAATCTAGCAATCAGAGCAGGTCTGAATACAAGGCAGGTCTGAAAACGCTCCCAGGTGTTGCTAGGAAAGCTCTCAGGAGAATCCAAGGGTCCTGGCAGAGCTGAGATCACAGGATGCAGGGAAAGGGAGTGGGGGTGCTTATGAAGGCCACAGGTCTGGGAAAGATCCTGGATTTCAAGGTCCACTATGGTCCTAAAAAAGCAGAAATAGCCAGCACAACTAGGTATAAGAAAAAAAAGTTTTTCTTTTTCTAAACCTATTTTTATTTATGTGTTTGTGTATGTCTATGTGTGTGTGTGCACGTGTGTGTGTGTGTGTGTGCACAAGTGTGTGGGTGCCCAGGAAGGCCAAGGGAGGGTGTTAGACCCTCTGGAGCTTGAATTACAGGTGGTTGTGAGCAGCCTACATGGAAAGTGAACTTAGAGCCTCTGGAAAAGCAGTAAGTGCTTGTAAGTGCTGAGCCATCTCTCCAGCCCCCTATTCTTTTTGAAAAAAGAAAAAAAAACTTTAGTGCATTTATTGTATGTAAAGAACTTATAGGAGTCAATTCTCTCCTTTTGTCATGTTTGTCTAGGAGACCAAATCTATGTCATCAGCCTTCGTGGCAAGCTAACTTGCTCGCCCTAATTACTCTTTTATTAGATGGGATAGTCTTATAATGTATAAAATAGTGACAAGGCAAGTGTGTTTCCCAATAAGTAATTTTTGTGAGCATTCCACATTCAGGCAAGGGGCTGCTTAATATAACTTTCATTCACTTACTTGAAGGTTAATACATATTTAAATTAAAATTGTGCTATCATCTCAGTAACAAGAAAGTTACCAATGTCTTGTTTGGCTAAGACCAAGGCTTTTAATAGTTATGAAGAGATAGCAAGAAATGATACCAGGATTTACAAAGTTATTTAGCAATGGAATAAGGTTCAGAATTTACAAAGTTTTAAAACTCGCTATGGAATAAGGTTATGGAACACTGGCAATTATGAAATTATGAACCCCATGGTAAGTCCAGATGTCACTTAGGTATATGTAGTATTTCCCCTCTTACCTCTGTGTATAACAGGATCACCATCTTGGAGACTATGTCAGCCAGTAGCCATGAGAACCAGCTGAACAGAACCATGCAAGGTAGCCAGGTCTACGTCAATAGGAATGAAGCTATTGACACTCCCTAGCAGAAGGAGGGAGAGGAAATCATAGCACCCTCACTCGGGAATCCAGCCATTGCTCCTTTTTCTCCATCCCCCACCTACAAGTAGTCTGGGGGAATCTGACAGTGCAGAGGAAGCAGGGTGACTGAAAGGGAGGACTCTATGATGCAGCTTCCATGATGTCATCAGCCATGATGCGGTGAGGACTTGCAGTGATGCAAATGTTTTGGGTCCTCCATGTTCCTGTAAGTAACCCCACCCATTCTCAAGAAGTAAGTGTAATAAACTCATTGGTTCACCACTCTGGGTTTTGGAATCATTACTCTCGCTTGCCCTAGGTGCTCTCTCTGGGGTAAAGAGACACTTTTTCATGTCTCCCCTGGACAAGTTAATGTAAGTGTCATAGTGTAATAGGTGTCAGACTAAGAAACATTCTTTGTTGCTGTGTCTACCAGTCAAGTCCCAGCAACCTTGTATGATTGTATTCTTCCATTCAGCTAATGTGTGGATTTATAGCAGGCACTGAATGCCCTCTACGTCTCACAGTGCTCGGTTCCTGCAGTCTCGTTCCCTGCTCCTTCCACTGCCAGCTGGAGGTAAAAACTAAAACTGAAGCAGCTGTATCCAGAGCCCCAGGCAATGAAAGGCGACAAGTGAGGCCATTTCTGCTAGTATTCTCTAGTGCCCAGATGGTGGTTTTCAAATAACATTTCCCACTAAGAGGAACCAGAGCCTCTTGGAGAAATTACCCATTCCATGTTTAAGGCCAATAATCTGAAATATAAGCCAAGCACATTTTGTGTACTGGCTTTCTTTTCTCTTATATGGAAAACCTTTCTCCCTGGAATAACTAACTAGATCTACCCTATAATAAACATTAAATAACTTCAAATTTTTAATACAAATATTGCTTTTAACATCAAAATCCTGAATAGAGTTTATTCTATTTGTTTTTAGAATATATATCATTATGTATGTTTAGTCATAGAACCGTGCTCAGAAGTCACTTGGGATAATTATTCTCTTTAATGTTGTATATATTTAAATTGGTTCTTCCCACTTATTTTCAATTTTCAAGTCTGCTTTTCTTTAAGAAAATTTCAAAATCCAAAAGCTGAAACTATACAAAGTGAGACACTAGTTTCATCCTTCCCTCCTCTCTCCTACTCCAAAGATGTGGAATGGAGCCTTTTGTGTCTTGCCCATTCAGTGTCTGTTATTTGATAGTTGGTCTACCATCCTTCTGTGATTCTTCATTTACTCAGTGATACATCATGGTGATCATTCTCAACTCATAGAGATTTTGAAACATAACTTCTTAAATTCTCTCTAAGGTAACGTCGTTTTCATTAAAATAATACCTATTTAAATATCAATAATGAAATCAATTTTTTAAGATTTAATTTTAAATTATATATATATATATATATATATATATATATATATATATATATATATGTCTGTGTGATTCTGAGTCTGTTTACCTGAGTGCAGTGCATGTACAAGCCAGAAAAGAGTATCAAATCCCTTGAAGCTGGAGTTCCAGTGACTGTGAGTCACCAGTGTAGATGCTGGGAACTAAAATCAGGTCCTCTACAGAAGCAGCAAGCCATCTCTCTAGCCCTCCTAATCAACCTTCCTTATCTTGAGGGCAGATGGATTTTCCCTCGGACTCATTCTTTCCTAAGCCGTCAATAAGAAGTCTCCAGGCTGACCCACTAGTGCATCCGTTGCTGGGCAATGTTTATGCATCCTGAAGATCCATGCTTGAAACATGATCTTCCTTTTTCATTTTCCTGCAGTTGAGGAATGACTCAAACGTATCCTTCCTCCAAAAGAAATGTGCTTGTCCATCTCGTGTGTGACACTATTCTCGAGGAGACAAGAAGAAACATTCAATCCAGAGAGAAAACTGAAGACAGACCAAACTAATGATACCACACGTTGAGGTTTGAATAAGAAATGTCCTCCACAAGCTCAGATACTTGACCACTTAGTCTTCATTTGGTATCAGTGTTTGGGGAGGTTACGCAACCTTTAGGAAGTGAAGCTTTCCTGGAGGAAGTATGTCACTGCAGTAGTCTTTAAGGGTTTATAGCCTCATCCCACCTTCTCTCTCTCTCTCTATCTTTCTCTCTCTCCTGCCTGTGTCTGGACGGAAATGTGGTCATTAAGTTTTCGACTCCTGCCACCTCTTGCCATGCCTTTCCCGCTATGATGGACCCTATTCCCCTGGAACCATAAGCCAAAAACCCTTTCTTAAGTTGCTTTCCATCATGGTGTGTTGTCACATGATGACAGAAAAGTAACTAATACACCACCAAAGTCTACCACGGTGAACCAATAAATTTATTGGGATTACTTATGGGAGTTTGGATGAGGGATTACTGGCAGGAGCATGAATGATTCAAAGAAAGCATCATCATTGAAAAGTATACTCCAGTAAGTGTGATAAGTCACAAAAGCTGGAATCTGGAGCTCTCTGCATGATTTGCAGGCAGCTGAAGAGGTCAGAGAGTCTCCTCAGCTGTCTTACTGCTTATATAACCTTGGGGGTGGGGGAATCATTTACTTCCTGAGTCTTAATGGCCTCCCTTTAGAAATTTCTGGGTTAACAAGCTTCTCTGGATAGATGTTTCAGTTCAGAGGAAATTGCTGCACAGCATCATCTCTTAGTGTTAACATAATGGCCAGCACATTCTAAACATGGAGGATGACTACTGGGTAACATAAGAGGGAAAGGCAGGTTCACAGGGCACACAGCACACTGCACCTGCACGACAGATTACAGAAGCAACACTTATGAGCAGTTCATGTCCAAAAGTCTGGGCCAGAGTTTCTCACAAGCCAAATTTCAACTGAAGAACTTGCTTCCAAGTTCACTCAGATAGTTGCTTGTGGCTTATTGGAATGAAACCTCAGTGTCTCACGTCCTATGAGCTGGATGCCTCTTTTGTTTCTTGGACACAATAATTGTTCAGCAGAGCACACACAACATGGCATCTGGTGTCATCAGAGTGAGCAAGCAAGAAAGCAAGAGAAGGTACCAGAAAGAGCGAGGTAAGGGCTGAAGTCACAGTTCTTGCTACCCTAACTGTGGAAGTGACAGCCATTGCTTTTCCTGTGAGTAAGCCCAAATCCAGCACACACTCCAGTGGGTACCTGGAGCACCAGTAGAAGTCATGAGACACACAGGAGTGCCTCTGATCACAACAGCTTCTGAACCTTGAACCAGTCATTCCAGCTCTTTCTTCACTGGAGATATGAGAATAATAATATTAATATTGCAGGACTGTTGTTAAGAAAGTGAAAATAATACATGTAGATCACTTGGCACTCATAAAAAATACAGTCATCATTGTAATGATTTGGGCAATGCTGTTTGACCAATAACAATTACGTTGGGGTTGGAGAGATAGCTCAGCAGTTAAGACCATGCCCTACATTTCTTGCAGGGAACCTGAGTTCAGTTCCCAGTTCACAGTTGCTCATCACTCCAGCTCCAAGGAATCTGACACCTTCTTCCGGCTTCTTTGGGTGCCCACATGCATGTCCACACAGAAATATACAGATTCACACATACACCTAAATAAAATGATTATCAGAAATATATACCAACTACCTCCTCCTCGCCACAGTTTTTCTTTTTCTGATTCCACTCCTTTGAACTTAAATCATTTGTGTCTTTCAATGTTTCATTAGCAGCATGTCTCATGTGGCCAGTGGGAGAGCAATTACTAAGATAAAGTGTGTTTTGATAGCTTAGATTCACCAGTTCAGTATTATAAAATCAATCAATTTTTCTTGTGATTTTCTTTTTTAATCTGTTGTCATCAGTAAAAGAGAAGTTAGATTCACTAGCGTTGTAGGTAATAATGATTTACAAACGAAAATGGCCTTTATTTTTCTTGTAAACTGAGGTGCAAAAATGATCCATCATAAATCTGATGAAGAGCTTGTGGCTTTGAAGGATGCATTATTATGTTTCAAGACACTGAACTACCTCAGGAGACTGCTGCAAGTGTGCGCTTTCTTTTCCTTTCTCTTCCCCTCCTCCTCCTCCTCTTTCATTCTTTTCTTTCATTTTTAATATGTCAATAAATTTTCCTGTCAAGGCTCAATATTTTACTGCTATTAATGTCAGTAGAAACTCGTAAGAAATATATCTTTAGGACTGTGGAGATGGCTCAGTTGGTAAAGTACTTTTTTCAAGTGTGAGGACTTACGTTCAATTCTCAGAATTCACACCTATAAAAAAAGCCGGACATCATGGCACATACTTAAGACCTCAGTGCCAAAAAGGCAGAGACAGGAGGATCCCTCGGCTTCTCTGGCCAGGCAGCCTAGCCTACTTGGTAAGTTCTAGCCAGTGAGAGACCATGTCTCAAAAATCAATATAAAGGCTGATGAAGTGGCTCAGTGGGTAACAATAATTGCTGTGCAAGCATAAAAGCCTGAGTTTGAATCCCCAGCATGCAAAAAGCCAGGCATGGCCACACTGTCCTGTAACCTCAGAGCAAGAATATGGCCCTGTGACAGGAGGGTCTCTGGGGCTTGCTAATGCAGTCTCAGCAAGAGACCCTGACTATAGAGAATAAGATAGAGAGTGGTGGCCTGTATACAGGCATGTATACAACACACGCATACCACATACATATTCATACATACTTCCAAATGCATGCACTTGCACAAGAATACAAACCAAACACACACACACAGAGAGAGAGAGAGAGAGAGAGAGAGAGAGAGAGTATCAAGTCAGACTAGCAGCCAGATTTGAAACTCTAATCCTTTGAGATATTGAGAGAAAAGTTTAACTCCAGATGTGAAACCCACATGAAAGGCAAGGGAAGATTAAAAAAAGAAAGAAAAGAGGACAAAATGGAAGATGAGTCAGCTCTGGGACACTAGATTGAAACCTGGGCCACTTCAGTGACTTTCTTTGGCTTCTTTCACTCCATGAGAGCCTCCTGGAAACATTTACAGAGAGCTTCCTGGAACAGGAATCTACCACCTGTGGCTGTTGGAAAGATATATATCATTTAGATACCACTGGGAGGAAAGAAAAAAAATCACTGGAAGGAAACGTCCTGACAAACAGCAAGGTGCAAAATTATTTCATTTTGCGTCTTTGGAAACAGTTGACTTCAAGCTTCCAGAGCTCAGAGCCTTAACGTCTCCATCGCCCCTGCTAGAAAAATTCTTCACGTTCTTAGCAAAGACACTGGGATTTCTTCTGTAGCTATGAATGGACATAAAAAGATGTCAATCATATTCAGTAATGAAAAGTTCATTTCCCACTCCCTATTGTGCAGGTGATGCCTTTGTAGCACCCATTGTGCGCGGCTGTATTCACCCTCACATGCAGAGTATCTGCTTTATATTAAAAGTTTAGACCAGAGTAACCCCAGATCACACCTAATGCTTAGGAACTGTACTACCATTATCCTCTATTAAATCTGTGATGATGTTATAATATCTATGACAGGAATAATGAAGAGATTAATGTGGAGTAGGAGATCTCCGTGTCTGGCTGGGAAGCTGGCTCAGTGGGTAAAGCACTTGCCACACAAACGATGACCTGAGTTCAGATCCTCAGAACCCCAATAAAGCAAGATGTCGGTACCACACTCTGCAGTCTCTATGCACAGGACCATCCCTGGAAGCTTGTGAGTCTGCTGGGCTAGCATGGGCAGCCAGAACAAGAGACCCTGTCATAAGCAAATGGAAAGATGATCAACACCCAAGGCGTTCTCTGGTCTTCATATGAACATCATGACATGTGCATACCTACATGCACACAAACACACACACACATGATTTTTAAAAAGAAATCCCGATGTCCCTCCCCCTCTGCATTTGGTCACTACATCCTATCGGTACTAAGAACTGCTCTCCAGCAGCCATTGAAAGAGGGTTTGACAATGGAGGCTCCATCAAAGAGATGTGAAGGGAATTTTCCAAGTCATGTACATAGCTGCTAAAGTGAAAATTAAATAAAAGTGAAAGTCTTTCCTTTTGTTCCTCTTCTGGAAAAATCTATATTTATTTCCTTCACTTCACAGAACATCCTCTCCTCAGGGGGTGGTGATCTGTGCTGAGCAGGGCTCATTTGAAGTGGCTGCTCCACAGCTGGATTTGTGGATGGATACAATAAAGGCACTGGAGGGGAAGGAAGGCCAGCACAGCACATGCTGGCCCCAGATTGTAACACTCCAGCCTCCGGGCTCGAAAGGCTAGGGGCTGTCTCCCTGACCGCCCCGCCTCCGTCCCCCCAAGACCCAGTAGAAAAGTGACAGTGTGACCCATTCACCGTGTGAGAGATGAGTATTGTGTGGTGGGCTTTCAGCCTTAATTTATTAAGCATGTCATACTGAGTGTATCTGGTAATGTACCATCCTCACCACAAAATGGGAAGAGCAGGCCTGGCAAGGTGGCTTCGCACGCGAAGGCAATTGCTGCCAAGCCTGAAGACCTGAGTTCAATATCAAGGACCCACATAGTGGAAGGAGCAAACTGAAGACCTGAGTTCAATATCAAGGACCCACATAGTGGAAGGAGCAAACTGACTCCTTTAGGTTGTCCTCCAACTTCCACATGCACATTATGACCTGTGTGCAGACACACACACACACGCACACACACACACTCATACACACACGCACACACACACACACATCAATAGATCAATAAATGTAATTTAAATTTTATAAACAGTTAAGGCCAGCACCATGGTTCCCATTGTGAGAATAAAGAAGTGAAGATCTCACAATGATCTGTCTGAAGTTTTATATTAAACGTAGGTGAGGGCCAGTTAGATGGCTCAGCAGGTAAAGGAGCTTGTTGCCAAGTCTAATAACCTGAGTTCAATCCCTGGTGGAAGGAGAGAACCAGCTCTCACAAGCTGTCCTCTGACCTCTAGACACATGCCATCATAGTATATGCTCCCCACCAAGCACTAAATAAATGAGTGGGAAAATGTTACTTAAAAAATATAGGTGAAGGAAGCAAAGGCAGACAGGTTTCTAAGACTGAGAAAGAGCAAGCCTGCTCTACATGATGAGTTCCAGGCCAACTGTGGCTACAGGAAAACTCTGTCTCAAACAAACAAACAAAAAGTCAATAAATAAAAAATAAAAAGTAGATGAGAGTTAGGAACTGGCACTCGAGACTTTGAGCTTCATCCTGTCTTCAGTTGAGATCAGTGAGGGGTCTGAAATCAGAGTAGAGATTGAGTTTATTGTTTTATTTTATGTGTATATGTGCATGTTTATTCCCATGCATGTACGTGTATTCCTGTATGTGCAGATACACGAAGGAGTATGTATACACATGTGTGCATGTTTGTGTGCATATGATAGCCAGACGACAACACTGGATGTTTTCGTTAGGAGTCATCCATCTTTTTCTGAGATGTGGTCTTTCATTGGCCTGAGACTCAGCAGTGAGGTTAAGCCAGCTGGCCCTCACACCCCAGAAACCCTCCTTTCTCTGTCTCCCCAGAGCTGGGATAACAAGTATTTGTCACTGTGCTTGGCTGTTTAAATATGGGTTCTGGGGATCAGACTCAGGTCCTCCTGTTTACAAGTCAGGCACCTGACCAACTGAGCTATCTCCTCATCTCTGTAGTTTAATTTTTCTCCATTTATTTATTTATTTATTTATTTATTTATTTATTTATTTATTTACATATGTGTTCATGTGAGCAAACATGTCATGGTGTATGTGCAGAGGTCAGAGGACAACTTTGTGGATCTGGTTCTCTGATTCTACATCACATGGGTGCCGGGGTTGAACTTGAGTCACCAGGCTTGGACAACAAGAGCTTTTACCCAACTGAGCCATTTCACCAGCCATACAGTTTTATTCTACACACTCACTCTGGCTATAGAATGGAGAGAGAGTCTCAGGGAAGAAACAGAAGACATAAAGACAACTGAATTTTGTTTTGAAAAAACGTAAGTGAACACACATACACCTCCCCCCCACACACAAATAAAAATAAACATTCCAGAAAAAAGAAAATAAAAATGTAGATAGTGATAGTAGTAGAGACAACAGAGAATGGATTCAAGATGTAGAGAGGAAGCATGCGCACTGGTTGGATGCTGGAAACTGGAGGGCACAGAAGAAGATGTCAAGGATGCCCTGCGTTTCCAGCTCAAACCTCTGTGTGCTGGAGGTGGAGACACTACTCTGAAGGTAAGAGCTCTTGTTGCTCTTGTAAAAGACCTGAGTTCTGCTCCCAGCACCCATGTCAGGCAGGTCATAACCACCTGTAACTCCAGTTCTAGGGTATCTGCTGCCCTCTACTGGCCTCCACAGGCACTGTCCAATGAACACATACTTGCACACATACATATAATTAAAAACAATAAAAATTCATCTTCACACTTCTGCATCCATGACAACATCATTTTCTGACATGTGACACGAGGGAGGAAGAGTGTTAAGTACAGTGTGAGGAATCAGGAAGCAATAGTTTGCCAGAAGTTGGGCATGTGGGTCTAGAGTCCAAAGATATATCATCCTGAAGTTAGAAGACACTAGAATATTCCAGGAGCAGAATTTCTAGATGCTCATGGTTAGGAAATTTCCAGAAAGTAACATAGAAGTCAAGTTTCAAAATAAGAATATACAGCATACGCAACATCTTTTAAAAAGTTGTGACTATAAAGAAATAAAAAAGACGTGACTATAGCTAGACAAATGTAGGATGCTATTTAATTACTTATTTTAAAAATTGCATTACTCTTTCATTTATTTATTTGTGCATGTGCAAGCACGTGCACTCCATAGCACATGTGTGGGAATCAAAGGAAAACTTGTAGGACTTGATCCACTCTTTCCACCATGTGTGTCCCAGGGATTAAATTCAGGTCATCAGGCTTGGTGGCAAATACCTTTACCCACTAAGACATCTTGTCAACCCCTGATAACTTTTTTAGCCCTTATTTTTATGAATTTTTATACTATTTTATTGTATCAAGCTGCCCTCTAAATTCATATATTTCTCCCTACAGATTAGTGACGCTCTCAGACCTCACTAGAGAAGTTTCACTGTAAAATGGATGGTACTTAATGCAGAAACTCACAATAGTCAAAGTGCAGAGAGTAAGTGTCTATCGACTACTTGGCCATAAGTGGGTCATCTGTATCACAGCTTTTCCCAGGGTTCAGGAAGCATTTACAGAGGAGTGTGCAGAAAGGACCAGAGTGAAGCAGCGTCTCTGGACATGACAGGAAGGTTGTCCTCATGAACTCACAGCAGCAGCGGTGGTCTGCACAAGACCAAGCCAGTCAACGTTCCAGCAGAGAGGGGGAGGGAGCCATGTGCCCCACCCCTAGCTGAATAGCTATGGACAGTTGATGACTTCTGGGGAGGGAGAGCCAGTTTTCTTCAAGGGTGTGGCTCCTGAAAGGTTGATGCCAGTCCTGTTGTTGGCCCCACACCCGTGAGGACTTGGGCAGTACATGGGAGTTCATGATTTTTTTCGTTTGTTTTTTTTTTTTAAAAAAAAGAGAACATGAAGTTGGGGCCTAAGGAGGCAGGACTGGACCTGGGAAGAATTGGGGTGCTGAATACGACAAAAAAAAATGTTGTTATGAAATCCCAAAGAATTAGTAAAATTTGTAAAGATTTAATTTTATTTATGTGACTATATATGTATCTGTGTGTATATATGCTGTGTGGGGGAGTGCCTGTGGAGTCCAGAAGAGGGTATCAGATCGCCCTGGAGCTGGAGTTACAGGTGATTATAAGCTGCACAACATGAGGACTAGGAACCAACCTCAGGCTTTCTGCAAGAGCAGCAAGTACTCTTGACCACTGAATTACTGAACCAGCTCTCTAGTCTCCTTGCCCCGACTCCCATCATTTAATTTTTTAAGTGAGGTTTTTTGTTTGTTTGTTTAATGTTGATTGGAACGAACTATGTGAGAAGGGAAAGCTAAAGACAGGAAATTCACACAGTGAATAAAATGTAACTTAAATGTCTCACAGGTGCTGGTCACCAGTAGTAGTGAACAGTCATGGAAAATACATTCTAGAAGAGGACAAAAGTGAATGAAGCACTTAATAAGATCCTCCATGCAATGGTGTGAGGTACTGGAACTCTGGTCTTGGCACAAATGTGGGCTAGAGATGGCTCAGGGATAAAGGCACTTGCCATGATATACTACCTGAGTTCAACACCTGGAACCCATATGGTGTGAGGAGAGACCAGCCCCCACAAGTTGTCCTCTAACTTCCACATGCTCTCCATGTCACATTTGTACACACACACACACACACACACACACACACACACACACACAATTGTACTTTAAATAAAGAAAGATAAAAAGAAAGGATTGTCACAGTCTGGGGAGACACCTCAGTCAGTAAAGTGCCTAACATGCAAGCATGAAGATCTGAGTTAGAATCCCCAGAACCCTGGAAAAAGCCAAGCATGGTGAAATATATCTGTAACCTCAGCGCTGGGCACAGGAGAAGACAGGCAGATCCCTGGGACTTGTCAGTCTGGCTTATCTGTGAGATATGGGTTCAGTGAGAGACCTGAATTCTGCATTGACTCAACTCTTCAGCCCTAAAGTTTCTATTTCTTAAAGGGAATCCTAATGGTTGAATTATAATAATCTAATGTTTTAACTATTACAGATTGTGACAATAATCACTTCTTAGCCTTTTGGCTAAGATCAAGTATAGCACACACTGCAATGATAAAAAGGCAGTTCTAGTCATGAAATTCAGGTCCTCCCACTTACCCACAGGCACTCTACTGACTGAGCCACCTACCCAGCTCCTTGGACCAGCCTTCTTACTGGGATACCTCACAGATCCCCAGGGTCCCTGTACTCAGTGATAATGAGCTCTGCCCTCAACATGCTTAACTATGGGTGTTCCTGGTGCCCTCTGGCTGGGGGGCATGCATACAAACCAGCATGAAATGGCCCTCCCTCTGTCTGGGCACTGTGCTGGGTCATGTGATAAATGTGACAGTCTCTCTGTCTTTGAGTTCATGTGTGTGGAAGCCAAAGGACAGCCTTCGGTGTTGTTCCCCCGGCATCATCTGGCTTGCTTTTTGAGACAGGGTCTCTCGTTGGCCTGGAGCTCTCCAGGCGGGCTAGGTTGACTGGCCAGTGAGCCTCAGGGCTCCTGTCTCTGCCTCCCAGTGCCAGTATTATAAGTGTTCACCACACCCCCAGCAACACAAGCCTCCATTGAGTCCTCACAGCAGCTCACTCTGTACCTGAAACTTGTAATCCTGACTATGAAGAGGAATGGAAGACTGAGATTATACGACTAGGAAGTGGGGGTCAGGATTATTTTACGGGTTCATGGGTCACCAAAGCTTCTCTCTTCCCCCAAGATCAAGTAGCATCACTCAGCCATCTTCTATCACTAGGAAATGATGCCAAGACTGGGACTGAACTCCCCACAGCAAAAAGTAAACCAAACAGGATGGACCAAGTAAACAAGAGGCCAGGATGAGCTCTACTGAAAGAATGCTTGTCTAGCACAGGTGAGGGCCTTGATTCATGGTGGCAATCACCTATAATTCCAGCACTGGAGAGGTGGAGGTGGAGGAATGGAGAAGTTCAAGGTCATCCTCAGAAACTGTAACTCTCAATTTTAACTGTCAACTTAACCCAATCTAAAATTATCTCAAAAAAGTCTCAATGAGGGATTGTCTAGATCAGGTTGGCCTGTGGCATGTCTATGGGGGATTGTCCTGACTGACTTAGTTTATTCAGGAAGACCCAGCCTGGAAGTGTGCAACATCATTTCTTAGTTTGGGGCCCTGAACCATATAACAGTGAAAGAGGCCAGCTGAGCAGTAAATATGCATGGACTCACTTCTCTCTGCTCTTGACTAGATATGACTAACTGCTTCAAGTTCCTGTCTCACCACCACCACCACCTCCCCAGTGATGGTCTATTATTTAGAATTTTGAGCTAAAATACTTCCTCTCCTAAATTGTTACTTTTCAGAGTATTTTATCATAGTGACAGAGGTGAAGCTAGAACAGATCATATACATTGTGAGTTTGGGGCTTCCTGGGCTACATAAAACTTGGTTTCAAAAAAATACAGGAAACAAGAACAAGACAAAAACAATAGACTAGTATGGCAGGCTGGAACTTAGACAGAGCTAGACAAGCTTATTGGAGGTCAAGATCCACAGTTCATTTTTTAAGATTCATTTTTATTACTTTTTAATTGTGTATATGAAGGGCAGTTTGTGCAGGTGATTGCAGGTACTTGGGGAGATCAGAAGATGGAGTAAGATACCCTCGAGCTGGAGTTAAAGGTAATTGTAAGATGTCCAGTTGAGTGCTGGGAACAAAACTTGGGCCCTCTGCAAGAACAGTGTTTTCTCTTAACTGCTCTTGATCACTGAGCCATCTCTCCATCTCTAAGATCCATACATCTTGTGGCAAATGGTCTAAAGCCAATAGGGACTTGAGAGAACCTGCAATATCTCTGAGAATAAAAATAAGAAAAGCAAAAGAAGTAAATGGATTGACTTCTGACAAATTCATTCTAAGGAGCAAGGACACAGTCACACATGAAGTATTTAGAGCAGCAAACAGACCAAGGAATGGCTGCTAACAAGAACCAGGGATAGGGTGAGAAACAGAGAAAATAAAAAGCAAAAAGGAAAGGCCATCATTTGTCAGGGTCTTGAGCCAGGACTCCCAGGCAGGGCCAGAGGCAGGTTCTCAGGCAGCATTGCAAACCATAGTGTATTGTTGGGAGTTACCTCCCGCTGGCCTGGGACCCGCCTGTGTGTGCCTCTCTGCTTTTCTGCCTCTGGGGTGGAGGATACAGCAGTCGGAATGTGTTTTCTCTTGGCAAAGAGGATCTATCTATCCTTTCTCAGGAGCAGAGACTCAGAGCAGAAGAGACGAGATGTCGAGAGAGCTCAGTACATGTCACGTTGCTCTTAAAAATCACATTTTTATGAGTGTAAATGAATCAGAAACATATGGATGAAATTTCCCTGCCTGATGTGAGCAGCCTCATATCCCCAGGCAGTGCCCTCTGAGAGGACGCCTGGAATGCAGGGGTTGGTGCCAGAATCCTGGGTAGAGAGGTCAGTGATGCAGACCTCACCCCCACCCCTGCACCCCGCCCTGCAGCATGGCCTCCACCCCATCTCCCCAGGAGGGCAGGGGCTTCTCCTGGGCAGACCACCACCTCCCTCTCCCCACTTCATTTATTCTCTTCCAGTGGCAGAGGGTGAGCTTGTGTGCATGTGTATTGCATGAGCACACATGCATGTGTGAGTATACCCTTCTACCAAAGGACAGCGTGAACTAAGAGATCAAGGTGTACAAAAAGACAGAAGCAGACAGCATGGATTTCTACTAACATAATGGCATCTTCTTTCAAGCAAAGTACTTTCTTTTGTAAATTTTTATTATCTTTATTCATGTGTGTGTGTTATGTGTTTGTGTGTGTGCATGCATATGCATTTTGTATCACATGTGTAAAGAGCAGAGGACAACTTGGGGGAGTTGGTTCTCTCCTTCCACCATGTGAGTCCTGGTGATTGAACTCAGGGTCATCAGGCTTGGCCTTTAACCCACTGAGTTATCTCTCTGTCCTCAAAGTAACTTCTTTCATCATGTGAAATGCTAGCATTAGATTGTTGGGGACTAGCAGAACTCAGCTACAAGCTTGTACAGCATCAGAATCATTCTTTTGAATGGAAAACATTGATTGGATTCCTGTTTAAGATCCTGAGAAGAGGCAGCAACCCTCAGTTTTGATTCTGAAAATGTGATCAGCACCTGTATTTCAGGGTAGAGCAAGCAGCTGCACCAGGACTGGGCTATATCCTCAGATGTAGAATGAGAAGTCAAAGGTCAGGATCAGGGTCAAGGGGCTGGGGAGAGGGCTCAGCAGGTGAGTGCACTTACTATTTAAGCCTGAAGACCTAAGTTCAAATCCTCAACACCCTCATAAAAAGCAAATCGTGATGCATGTGGATTTGTGATCCCAGAGCTGTGGGAAGCTGGAGATAGTAGGGTCTAGGCTGCTAGCCTAGATCCTGGTTCAGTGACAGACCCTGTCTCAAAAGAATAAGGCAGAGAGTGATAGAGCAGGATAGGATGCCTGACACAGCAGTCAGGATGAAGGTTGCAGAAATAGCTTAGCTGGCAAAGTACTTGCTTTGCAAGCATAAGGACCTGAATTTGACCTCCCAGAGCCCATGTTGTTTTTTTTAAAAAGCCAAGCATAATCTGAGTGCTAAGCAGGTAAATCCCTGGGACTAGATGTTCAGTCAGACTAGACTAAACTTGGCCAAGTGGGGGCCAGCAAAAGACCTTGTATTGAAAACAAGGTAGACAGTGTCTAAGGGATAACACCCACAGTTTTCTTCTGACCTTCGTGTAAATACATACAGACGTGCAAACACACACACACACACATACACACACACACACGAGTCAGCTTGATTGAGGTGAAAATATGCACAGAGGCCTCTCTGTCAACACAATACCCCAAAACCTCCAAAATGTCACAAAGTGAGTCAGGAGTGTGGGCTTCATGACAGCTGAACAAGTTCTAAATCTGTCTCAACATTTGCTAGCTGTTTAATATTAGGCAAGTCACGCGGCCTCTCTAAGCAGTTTCCTGATACAGACAAAATGTGCATAGCATAGGTATTCCACAAAAATGTATCCAGTGCCAGAGACCCCAATAAACAATAGCTATGAGCAGAATCACAAACTTCTCCTTTTCTTTAAAACCAAACCTCCTGAACCTTCCAGGATTTTAGCTGAATTACTGACATATTCTTGAGCTGAAAATCCACCCTACATGTCGCCTCAGTGTCTCCCTGCCTGTTCCTGAGGCTATCGCAGGCTCACTTCCCATCTCCCCTGTCTAAAACCCCCCTTCTCTTTCAGTTTTTTAAAAAGTGTGTGCGTGCGTGCGTGTGTGTGTGTTGGCACCAATGTATGTACATATGTGCATAAGTACAGTGTCCATGAAGGCCAGCAAAGTGCAACAGATCACCTGGAACAGGAGCCAACTGATGTGGGAGTTGGGGTTTTTGAGGGTCATTCAGGAGGCAAACTATAGAAGCCACCAATCTAAGAAATTCAGGGTCCAACTGTCCCCAATACATTCTGAGCTCTCTCTTGGCTGCCTTCATTGCACAGCACGTGTTAGGATATCCCCTCAGTTTTCACAATCATCACCTCCTTACAGCCTCCACCTGTCCTTCACCCACCCTAAACAAGGCCCCCCAGTTGGGTGCTTCGGGTGCACCCTGAGATCTGACATTATTTCTCAAGAAGCAACAGGTTAACCACCCCGCATTGTCCCATGACCAGGTGGACCTTTGCCAAAGAGCCCCTGATCTGACATTTTGTTTGTATAACCTAACAGATCCAGATTCTTTGTTCTGCATGGTCCCCTCCTTACGAACCTCAGCAACCCCCTCCAAGGGCCTCTCAACTCTAGCTAGAACATCTTTTACTCATCTTTTTTCCAAGCACATCCAGTTCCAACCCAGCTCTGTGCATTACTGGAGTTGTTTTTCTACCTGTCTTCTGTGTGTTTCATAAAATCCAGCTACCCTTAAGGCCTCAACTTTTCTAGCCCTATTATGGTGGTTAATATTGATTATCTACTTGACAAGATCTAGAATCATTTAGAAGACAAACCTCTGAGCACGTCTGTGAGAAATTTTTTAGGTTGGGTTAAGTGAGGTGGGAAGACCCACCCTAAATGTGGGCAGCACCATTCCATGGGCTGGGGTCCTGAAATGAGTAAAAAGGAGAAAGTGAGCTGAGCACCAGCATCCATCTCTCTCGGCTTCCTGGCTGTGGATCAATGTGACCAGCTGCCTCGAGATCCTGCTGCCACTCCTCCCCACCACGATGGACTGCACCCTCAGACTGTGAGCCACAGTAAGCTCTCCCGTCCTTCAGCTGTTTTCGTCAGGCCATTTTGTCACGTCAATGAGAAAGTAACTAACACATCCATCTTGCCCCCTTCTAATTCAAGGAAAACTCCAGTATGCTCCACTCCACAATGGACCTTTTCTGTTCTTCCAGCACATTGACTTCCCAATCAGGCAGGCATGTGACAGAGCATCAGGGCCCACTAAGGCTGCCAGCTCTCACTGTGAACCCTAGCTGCCCATTCTGAAGGTATAAACTCCATGAAGCTAGAAAATATACTGTGCTACACAGGTTCAGCAATGAGCCATTATTTACTATTTTTTTCTTCATAAAGATAGAAAGAGAGCCTGGAGAGATGGTTCAGTGATTAAGAGTACCCATCTTTTCAGAGAATATGGATTTGGTTCCCAGTCCCTACAGGGTAGCTCATAACTGTCCGTAACTCCAGCTTCAGGGAATCGGATACCTTCTTCTGGCTGCTAAGGGCACCTGTACTCATGTGCACACCCCGTCACACAGACACTCATGCATACACATAATTAAAATGAAAAAACAGAAGCAGTAAGAAATTAAGATGCAATCTAGTTTTGCTGATAAAATATTTAAAATATTTACTTGCTGCTAAAATACACAGTACTTTCTTTAGTTCATAACCAGCTCTTAACCATCTTGAGTGCATAAACCACTTGGTTCCCGGAGTCTCTGCTGAGCAGGGATGTACCACGCCTCCCTAAGCTCTGATTGAAGCACAGGACTGAAGAGACACTTATGCCCACTGAGAAACAAACCCAGATGCCCCTCAGAAAATTATATGTCTCCTTATTTCCCTCTCTGCCAGACCATGGTCACAGGACATGCTGCAAATTGCTAAGGTCAAGGAGGCCATTGGAAGGCTGAAAGTTGAGGATAGGTCCTGGAAGCCTCCTGGAGGGGGATGGTGGGATGGAGTCTTGAAGTAGAGACCTGGAATGCAGGAGTGTGGTTTCTTTTCCTCAGATTGTAGCATGTTCACCACATGTCTCTTGGAACAGAGACTTCCTAGGCAGGTAGCCACTCATTGACTGAACAGAATAATAGAGAAGTAGGGAGGTCTATGAGAGGAGCTGTTGACACTCCCCAGTAGGAGGGTGGTGATAAGGTCCTCACCTGGGAATCCAGCCATTGCTCACTCCTTCCCCCAGCTGCAAGGAACCTTGGGAGATGCTCAAGTTCATGGGAAGCAGAAGGTTAACTGAAAGGAAAATCCATGATGAGCCTCCATCATGTCATCATCCATGATGAGGTGGGATTCTGTAGTGTTGTGGCTGCTTTGGGGTTATCCATGCTCCTTTAAGTGACCCCAGTTAAGCTCCATGAGTCACCGAACTAGACTTGGGTCGAATCCTTCCTTTGGTCTGCTTTGGTGTCCTACCTGGGTTGCACAGATATTTGTTCATCTTCCTAAAGGGAAAACTGAATTAAAGGCAAGTGATAAGGTTTACCTAAGATAAGCCAAGTGTGGCATATCTTACAGGGGAAGAGTACTTAGCCATAGACAGGAATTAGAGTATTGAAACTAGAAAACACAACGCTAAGTAAAAGAAGTCGGGCACAAAAGAAAACATATTGCAAGGTTGGAGAGATGCTTCAGTGGGAAAAGTACTTGCTGTACAAGCACTCAGACCTGAGTTTATAACCCCACAACCAAAGTAAAGCTGGATACGGAAGCACACATTCATAATCCAAGTGCTCCTATGGGGAGATGAAGATAGACAAAAGATTCCAGTTGTGTAGTAATTTCCTTTGAGTGGATGTATTGAGTGGAGGGGTTAGTGCTCAGTTAATTCCCAGAATGCAAATAATTTATAATTCTTAGGAGGTCCTGGAAAGTGACCAGACATGCAAGGCCCTTCTGTCTCCCAGGTTATAGAAGCAGTAAGGATTGCTAAGGAGACTCAGAGCAGCCAAGCTGTCTGGAAGTCATGCAGATATCTCCAGGTCTCCAGCATTCCTGAGCTGTCTCCATGCTGCGGCAGGCTTTTGGTGATACAGTTGCCTTTGACTGGTCCCTGCTCCTGTAAGTGAGCCCTCACCCATACGCTTGTTAGTAACCCCAATAAGCTCATCAGTCTGCCAAGCGGGACTCTGATGGGATCCTTACTTTGCTTTGGTCTATGGTTGGGTCCCTGGGTTGAGTAGACATTTGTTCACATCTCTCCAGGAATAGTGTCATACAATACATCCTCAGAAGCTCACAGGCCCGGTAGCCTGGTGTACACAGCAGGAAACAGAAGAGCGTCTCAAATCAGGTGGAACAACCCCCAAAGCTGTCCCCTGACCTCCACACAGATGTTGTGCTGCGCACATCTGCACATGTATATCACATACAGAAACACAAATATGCTTTAAAAGACCACATATCTTGTGACCCCATAACAAGGAAATGTGCAGAGAAAGCGACACAGAACATGATGAAGCAAATTGTCCTTGAACGTGAATGAACATGTAGTTTTCTGGGGAAGGAAGGGGTGCCTTTAAGAATGTTCTAGATGAGATAATAGTGATGGCTGTACAGCCTTGTATAACTCTTTGAAGTTTTTTGTATACCTACAAGTTTTCTTTTACATTTAGTGTGTGTGTGTGCGTGTGTGCACACACATGCACATGTGCATGTGTGGGAGGTTAGAGAACAACTTGTGGCAGTTGGTTTTTTCCTTCTACCATGTGGGTTCTGGGAATAAAACTCAGGCCATCAGGTAAGTTCCTTTATCCACTGGTCTATCTTGATGAACCCTGAATAATATACTTTGTAAGGATAAGTTTCGTGGTATGTAAATTAATCTAATCTAAAACTTTTAGCTGTAAGGAAATAGCATAAACACTTGAATTAGCACAATACCTGTCATGTGGATGCTCAGAGATTCTTTGTAATGGGGATTCATTCCTGGAAGGAGCAAGAGAGCAGAAAACAGTTCAATGAGGGCTCAGACCCAGCACATTCAATTATTTTTGTTTGTGTGGTGTGTGTATA
Organism: Eospalax fontanierii; assembly: GCA_035773235.1. Lineage (NCBI taxonomy): Eukaryota > Metazoa > Chordata > Mammalia > Rodentia > Spalacidae > Eospalax > Eospalax fontanierii. Next base: position 118,537,198 of record CM069524.1, read on the forward strand.
TATGTGCACACGTGTGAGCATGTGTATCGGATAGAGGTCAACCTCGGGTGTTTTCCTCAGTTACTCTCCACCTTGTTTCATTTGTTTGTTTGATTTTGAATATGTATGCGTGAGGGTTGTGTATGTGTGTGTGGTGTATATGCCTGTGTGTGTGCATGTACAGACACAACTGAGTGTGTGTACAGAAGCCAGAGGAACACATTGGGTGTCCTGATCTATCACTCTCTGCTTTAGTCCTTTGAGACAGAGTCTCATTAAATTTGGAGCTAGGTAGGCAGCCTGCACATCCCAGTGGTCTTCCTGCCTACCCCCAGCAGCACAGCACGGAGGTTACAGGCAGGTGTGTCTCCGTAACTGGCTTTTTACATGGCTGCTCAGATCTGAATGCAGGTCCTTATGCTTAGCAGCAAGTACCCTCACCCACTGAGCCATCTCTCTTGTCCTATACTTTGTTTTTTTTTGGAGACAGAATCTCTTACTCAGTCTGGAGTGCATTGAGTAGGCTGACTAGCCAGTGATTCTCACAGGCCCAATAGCCTGGTGTGATTCTCAGGATCCCAAGATCCCAGAGTTGGGTTTAGAAGAACACACCATCACACCCAGGTACTTTTTAAACAATGGGTTCTAGGACTCGAACTCATCTGTATTTAATGAATGAGCATCTTCTCAGCCCACTCTCTGGATGTTCAGTTCACTGACTGTGCTGACCTTGAGTTAACTGTTTCAGCTCTCTTAGATTCAGCTTCTGCAGAGGTCAGCAGAGAGCCAGCACATCCTGCTGGCAGTGTCAGGTAGCAGGTAGCTCTGCAAGTTTCTTTGCACAACCCTCTTGGCCTTGTGTCTTTTCCAGAAGTCTTTTCCTCCTTATTTCCTATTAACTCTCATTCCTACAGTGATTCTCAGAACACAGCTGGGGCTGACCAGGGGTTGGGCCTCCATCCCTGGAACCAATGAGAAGCTAGCACAATGCAGTTGGGATCATGTGAAGGAAGGGAAGGGCTCCCCTAGAAAGCCCCAGATGGGGAACAACCAGGAGGGGGAGTGACAGTTGCCAGAGGTCACAGCAAGGCATGCAAGAACAGGAGCTGGGTCTCGCTGCCTGGCTGCAGAACCAAGGGGAAGGTCTGGGACCCATGCAAAACAGATGAAATCTGAATCTGGAGCTGAAACAAACAGTTTAGACTAAAGGATGAAAAAGGAGGTGGTGTTAGGACCCAAACAAGGCCTAGCCTGTTTATTCAAAAATACTGAACTAGGACTAGGGAGATGGTTCAGTAAAGTCTTGCTGCATTAGCATGAGATCTGAGTTCAGATCCTCAGCACTCAAGTAAAAGCTGGGGGAGGCATCTGTAACCCCATTACTAGAGGTGTTGGGGAGGGGGAAGCATCAAGTAAACCCCTAGAGATAATTGTCTAGCCAATCTATCCAATTTCGGTAAGAAACCTTGTCTCAAAATATAAGATCACTGGTTTAGGAGATGGTAGGTAAGGCGATTATTGTGTAATCATGAGGATCTGAGTTCAAATTCCAAGAATCAATGCAAAGCTGCCCTTGGTATCCTATATCTACAATCCCAGTGCTCCTACAGCAAGGCAGGAGGCAGAGACAGGAAGCTCCTCAGGAGCTCACAGAGCAACTAACCTGGTGTATGCAGAGGAAAAAAGAAAACAAGAGAGACTTTGTTTTAAACAAGGTGGAAGGTGAGGACCTATACCTGAGGTTAGCCTCTCAGTCACATGCATGCGGTAGCATATGTATGCCTCTACTCATACACACACAAATGCTCACACACACATGCACGCTGTAAAGACAGAAACAGACAGATAGTAGATAAATACATATATATATATATACACATATATATTTATGTGGTGAAAAATGATGAAGAAAAGTATCTGCCATCTACCTCTGACCTTCATATTACACACGTGCAGCCATGTGCACACATCCTCTCACCCACATAAATGCATGCACGTATAAACGTATAACACATACAAACACCACAGACACACACACACACACACACACAACTAAACTAAAGGACACTTAAACTAAATTGGATCTAAGACCTGATATCTGTTCTCGTCAACTAGTCCGTAAATCATTTCTCCCGTCATAGAGGACTACGGAAAGGCAGAGGGGGAAGGGCAGATGGGTCTTGGGGAATGGGATATCATTAATCATCACCATCTCTCCCAGACAAGGCAGTTCAGTGCGTAGCAGCTGGGGGTGGGAAACCCTTCCCTGGACATTCTTCTACTCTTTATCCCACAGTCCAACAATGTTGCCAAAAATGTCACCGCAGAGTAAATTTAAGCACAAAATGTGCTGATTTGTTAGATGCAAAATCTCTGAGATGGGAGGCTCTTTCCTCAAGAGTTGAAAATGTTGTGTTGATAAATCTTGGTGTCTACTGCTGCTAGCTATCTCAGCGTGGGAGGAGAGGGAGAACTTGATCCCATGAAGAAATCCCTCCTAGATGTCTCTTAATCTGTTCTGCGATCAATGTTAACACTGTTGAAATACTTAAACTCTTCCTTCATGTTGTTGTCCATCTATGTACGAATTCATTACAGAGGCCAGATGTGGAGCAGAACAGTGTCCGGTGGAACTGGGAGAGACTGCAGCTGGGGAGATGGCTCAGTGGGTAAAAGCGCCCGCTGTGCACGCATGAAGACCTGAGTTTGAATATCTAGCACCCATGTAAAAACTGGGCATGCTGAGAGGGGTGGGGACAGTAGTGTTGCTGGGGCTTGCTGGCTGCCAGTCTAGCTTCAGTGAGAAATACTCTTTCAAGGAAATAAGGTAAAGAGTGGTAGAGCAAAACAGAGGAAGTCATCCTCTTCCCTCCACGAGTGCACACACACGTGTGTGCACACACACAGCAAAAATAAAAATGAGGAGAGATTATCTTATTGTGATGTAGATAGAAGGGACCTAGTCAGCACAGTAAATGATAATAGGCACTTCTATTGCAAACAGGGAAGCATAACTCAGATTTACTTTCTTCATTCTTCAACAGAGCTCAAAGGCCATCAGATTCCAAGGCCCAGCAAGCACATGTGGTTTTGCTTAGGGCCTGTGTCTGCAGTGATGTCCAGGCTGTTTCTTGGGGACCTAGCCAGCACAGCTTAGAAAAGCTTGGGCTTGCAATAGCATTTCAATAATTTCTCCTTTCAGGAGAGTATCCTGAATCCCCAGGCAGAGACTGAGGTTTGGAGCCTGCTGGGAATGCAACTATAACAAAGCCTTTGGCTACACAGAGGATGCTGGGTCCTCTGTTGGCAGTGTTCCATCTCCTGATTTGCACATTCATCCACTCCACTGGATGCCCACTTACCTATGCAAATTCAGGCACCATTGTGCAAATCCATTGGTGTACATTTCTCACACACTCACTGGGCACACATCCATGCATACCCAAGTACCTCTCCATACAAATAGTTGAAAATACAGGAGTTAGGGACATGGCTCAGTGGGTAATGTTCTTGCTATGCAAGTGCGAGGACCTGAGTTCAAATCCTCAGAACCAATACAGGGATAGACACAGTGGCACATATGTGTAACACCAGTGCTCCAATGGGGAGATGGAAGGTAGGACTGGAGAATCCCAGGAAACTCTCAGCTCAGCTAACCTAGGGTACTCAGGCTGAATGAGAGACTCTGTCTCAAACAAGGTGGGAGAAAAGCACTGACCAACAACCTAGGTTGTCCTCTGATCTCCACATGTAAGCTGTAGCATGTATATACTCACACAAACCCACCCCCCAATACACACATGTACACATGATAAATTTAAAATACATCACACAACCCCCCAAATGATCATACACATATGTACACACATGTACTTCATGCATATGAACATGTTATTTCTCTTACCGAGGGCAGAGACGTGATCACAATTTTGCAGCATCCACATCACAGCCGTATGTATAGTCCTCCAGACAGTGGTACCCCACCACAGAAGTGACGTAGTTTAGGAGACATAATGAAAACAAGAACAGCAGCGTTTGTCCCACCAGAAGTTTCTCAATCACTGTGTCTTAGTTGCTAGCAAAAGGAAGAAAAGCATTGTTCGGGGCTAACTGAAATATGATCAGATGTGGACATGGGAGCCACAGACACTAACACAAGTTAGTGGATAATGGCTCATTTGGCCATTAGCAACTCTCTTAACTTTAACTTGTAGTGTGTGTGTGTGTGTGTGTGTGTGTGTGTGTGTGTGTGTGTGTGTTATGTGCATGTGTGGAGGTCAGAGGAAATCTCAGGTGTCTGTTCTTGCTTTCCACCTTGTTTGAAACAGGGTCTCTTTTGCCATCCACACACACAACACATACATAGCCTGGCTTAAGACCACTGGGTGTCCACTGGCTTTGGGAGATCCCCCATTTTCCATTTCTTTGTAACAGACAGATGCATTATCTGCTCTGTCTTTATATGGGTTCTGGGGATCAGAACTCAGGTTCTCATGCATGTGTGATAGACAAACACTGAGTCATCTCTTCAGTTCATGAGCAACTTCTGAATGTGCTATGGGTGGAGGGGGTTGAGGCCTTGAAGGTGACGTTCCTGTTCAGTCAACCCACACTCATCTCTAGGGCTTTCTGAGTTCCCCCTGGTTTAAGGATATAATTTTTGCTGTGTTTCTAAGGTTGCAAACAAGCTTATACAGTTTCTAGATTGGTGAAACCACAGCTTAGAAATCAAGCAAAAATTTTGGAGACAGTTCATCTAAGATCCTGAACCAGATTTACAGACAGCCAGAAAAATTCTTTAGTGGGGCTATGTTAGTTTTTAAATAGTTGACAGCGGAAATTATAATTTTCTTAATTTCACACTAATAAGCTCTGATCTACTTCTTCCTCCTCCTAACTGAAACCTCCCACCTCCCCTGCCTATCTTAGACCCCCACAGGTAAACCTCTCTCTTTTACCTCAGGAAACAGGCAGTGAGTTGTTCTTGAATTCAAGGTTGATCTCTCAAGGCGAGGTAAGTGGGGAGAACTGCAATCCCTGCCAAAGAATTCCTGGAGTGGATGGAGATGGGCGTGTTTTGGGATTTGGGGCTAGGAAAGAAGTTAGGGCCCTGGGCCCTGCCTGGAATTCCGAAATGGAGAAAGAGACCTCAGTTGCTTTCATATGGAAATTGGCCTGGAAGCGACTTTGTCTCTACTTGGAACCAAAGCCAAGACCAAGTTCAGTGAACCTAACACACTGTTCAATCAGCCATTGAAACTGGGCAGAAGAGCAGGCAGGGCGGGGAGGGCGGAGGGGCAGAGAATCCCCTTTCATTTAGGCTTTCCTTCCGGAGGAGGGCTAAATTAAAGAGGAATTAACCCGGGAAGCAACCTGAAGGCAAAATCCTGTCTATAGCAAAGGTGAGTTTGCCTTGACATTAAGTGAAAGGAAAGAAGAGAAGAAAAGCAAGCAAGCAAGCTGAGAGAGAGAGAGAGAGAGAGAGAGAGAGAGAGAGAGAGAGAGAGAGAGAGGAGAGAGAGAGGGAGAGAGATCAAATTGTTCCATAATCTGAAATTGCCAGTGAATCATGCAATTAACATGCTGGGAAGGGGAAGCTGCCTGCTTTCAACCCCATCCTCTTCCTTCCGTCTTCCTAGAAAAGGCTTTCGGAGACCCAGTATTCTTAATACAAATACCAACCAAATATGCGAAGTTTTATTTGGGGGGCCGGCTTCAACTCCATTTTGTTTTTTGCATCTTCAGGCAAAGTTGAGGGAGTGCCTACTTTTCAAACAAGATGCTAATGTTTTTTCTTTCTTTCTTCTTTGATACTTTTTGGGGAGACCAGTTTCCTATCTTTTTTGTCCTTAATTTATTATGGCCTTTATTTGTTCTCTCCTATTTAGTTCATTTTCTTCTTATTTTAAAAGAACAGTGCCACGGGCCTTTCTATTTTCATGGAAATTGCTCAGCACTAACAATTTCAGATAACTGGCAAAAGAATAATCATCATGCCAGGCCACTTTACCCAAAATGCTTTGCGGGCACTTCACATAACAATTTACTAATTAATGACAAATTAAATGGAATTTGGTAAGAAGAATCAGAGGTTAGAGTGTGAGTATATATTGTGTATAAAAAGGTATGCAAATATCTTCAGTCCATTTGCAGCTCATCAGTGGGAAATAATAGCTATTCTACTTGAAAATCTCACATATAGGAGGGTTGCTGCATAGAAGCAGAATTTAGAAATTATATATAATTTTAATTTTTAACAGTTTCTTATATTAGAAACTCTGCCTCTATTTTTGAGGTACAATGAACTTGGTCTTTTTTGTTTTAATAGTTTCAAGTCATGGAAATTCATCTATACTTTGTTGCTTATATTAATTGCACATGTAGAAACTAGACATCATCTTTAGAAATCAGTAGCTGAAGTTTTCACTTATTATCACTGTGCTAGTGAGCTTTCTCCACTTGACAGCCTAGAGTCACCTGAGAAGGGAGTCTCCATTGAGAGACTGCTCAGGTGAGACTGGCCTGTGGCTATGTCTGTGGAGAACAGTCTTGCATGTTAATTGTTATGAGAGGGTCCAGCCCACTGTGGGCAGCCCCATCCCTAGGCAAGTGGTCCCGGGCTATATAAGAAAGCTAGCAAAGCATGAGCCTGTGAGCGAGCCAGTAAGCAACATTCCTCCATGTTTTCTGCTTCAAATTCCTGCTTGAGATTCTGCCCCAGCTTCCCTCAGTGATGGACTGGGAACTAGTAAGTTAGATTAACACTTTCTCCCTAAAGTTGCTTTTGGTCACTGTGTTTTTTCATAGCAACAGAAGGGAACTAGAATAATCCTGAATTCAATCTCCTAAAGCAGGCATTGGAAAACTATAGTCCCAAGGCCTAATCCAGCCCCCTTTTGTTTTTGTAAATAAAGTTTTATTTGAACACAGTCACCATGCCTTCATCTATAAATTGCTTATGGCTGCTTTTGAACTACTGCTTCAGACTTGTCATGGAGATTTTGTGACCTACAAAAACTAAAGTATTTCTAATCTTGCTCTATACAGAAAAACCTCACTAACCCCTACTCACATAGTAAAGCTGGAGAGAGAACAGTTGTCGTAAAGAGAACATTAAAGTTTTTAATAGAGAAAATGCTAAAGATCTCAATATGTCCTATTACATCTGAAGGTCCAAAATGATTATCATCACCCAACATTATAGAAAGTTTACAAATGTTCTTCTTCCCTCAGTGCAATGGTAAGGGGGAGTGCCTTCCTTCTCTCTGCTTCCTTTCTGTAGTTCAATGAATAGGCAGCTTCTCTCAAGAGAACACAGGCCACTAGATGCACCCACTGGTGCAATAGTGGCCTATCTGCTATTGGGCTGACCAACCACTTTCTGGTTCGATTTGAGGACTACTCTACAGTAAGAAATTCACATTTGTTATTATAAACCCAACACAGTCAAAACCTTGTGCCTGGGGAAGTCATCATCCCTCCAACAAACAATAAAAAACAAAAGAAAAAGAAAGAAATTTCAGGCCATCTTCGTAAGAACAGGCTTTGTACAGAGTAACGTCTTTCTGATGCCTATGAGAACACAGGTTTCCCATGTCGAATAGGATGATAGCTTTGGACATATGTCAGTTAATAGATGTTTATTATTTCTAACTATATAAGACAAGGTATCTACTTGGCACTTCATTCTAGTTTCTTCCTATCATGGCTGCCCCATGGGTCGACTCATAAAGGGTGGGGCAAATCTGAAAAGCCTTGAAGATCTCTTCTCAAATCTGTCAGTCACCCCTCGTTCAATCGGACTGGTCAATGCAAGTTACAAGGTCATTTCACACTGGAGTCACTCCCCTTCCTGGCTGTGTGAAACACATGGCTTTTTATCACTATGGCAAGTCCTTGTGATGAATCAACTTATAAAGAAGAAAGGTTTGTTTTGGCTTAAAGTTTTGGAGGGTCTAGTCCGTGATCAGGTGGTTCTGTTGCCTTTAACCTTAGAACAAGACAGTGTACCTTTGACAGAGTAACTTGTTCAAATCATTGGAGGGTATTAAAAAAGAAAGAAGGGGAAGAGACTGAGGTACCCTTTCAAGATACCCTACAAAGGTACAAAGGTATACCTCAGCCAGTTGATGATTACTCGCCAGCCTCTGCATCTTTAAGTTCCCACTACCTACAAATGATGCCAAGGTACAGACCAAGTCTCTAGTCCTTTGGAGAAGACTCCAAACTATAGCAATGAGGAAACAGAAAAGCATTGTAAGAGACACATGACGTGAAAAGGAGGACTTGTAGTCTTGGTAGTTCTTTGTGGCAGGGTTTCATGTAGTCCAAGCTGGCCTGGAACTTACTCTGTAGCTAAGGATGACTTTGAACTTCTTATCCTCTTGCCTCTCCCTCCCAGAGGCTGAGATTACAAGAGTACATCACCATGCTTTGTGTAGTCAGTGCTAGGGATGGAATCCAGGGCTTCCTACATATTAGGCAGGCATTCTACCAACAAAACCATATCCTTAGCCACTCTCTTTCTTTTAAGTGTATTAGTTACTTTTCAGGTGTTGTGATAAAAAACCATCCATGACCAAGGTAACTTGTAGAAGGAGGATAAGAGGTTTAAGAGTCCATTATAGCGGGGAGGCACGTCAGGGAGCAGCTGAACAGAAATCTCAGTGCTCACATCTTCAAGCAGACACAAGAATCAGAGAGAGCAAGCTGTAAATGAAGCAAAGCTATAAGCTCTCAAAGCTTCCCCCACCCCCACCAGTGACCTGCTTCCTCCAGGAAGACCCCCGATCCTCACACTCTGCAAATAACACCACCAACTGATCAAGTATTCAAATACTTGGAGCCCATGAGGAACACTTAATTCAAACCATTGTCCTAAACTCAACAAATACTTATTTTAAAGTTGCTGAAGTAGACAGACAGCCTGACCCTTAATTCATTGGCAACACCATTGAATCCACGTTAAATCCGGACTTGTAAGTTGTTGATCAGAAAGCCTAAGAAAATTGTGAAAATGCCTTGGAAGGAGGCCTGTCTAAAGTTTGCTGCAGCTAATAGATAAATATAAACTTGCCATTTGAGGAGCTGGAGAGATGACTCAGTGGCTCAGAGCATTTGCTGCTCTTGCAGAGGATCAGAGTTCAATTCCTAGTACCCATGTTGAACTGTTCATGACTACCTGTAATTCCAGGGGATCTGATGCTTCTGGTCTCTGTGGGCAACTGCATGTAAAGCACATACACATGCATATACACATATAAAACATATATAAAAAATAAAATAATCTTTAAAAAACCTTTCCATTTGAAATGGGTCTATTTCTTGCTGGAGTAACATGAAATTATTAACGGTTGATTTTCTATTAACTCACCCCTTCAGAGTGAGACCTGTGAACCACCCAGGAGTTTTTCTTCACACCGTGGCTACTTATCTCTTTGTAGCCTATAGAATGGCGCTAATTGTTATAGAAAAAGCTTTCAGGCAGACAGACATATTTGACTTCCAAATGAATCTCAGATTAGCTACTTACCTTGAGAAAAATCTCTTTGCCTTGGTTTCCCCATCTGTCCCATGGGCAAACAGTAATTTGTAAGATGTGTTATAAGAATGAATAGAAATAAGGGCTGAGGTGATGGCTCAGTGGTTAAAGTGCTTGTCATGCTAGTGTGAGGACCTGAGTGTTGATCCCTACAGCCCATGTAAACGCTGGATGGGCATGAGGACCCACCTGTAATTTGAGAGGTGGAGACAGAAGAGCTCCACACAAGCAAACTTATCTACACAAGTAGACTTATCTGGACTAACCATATTTGCAAGTTCTGGGCTTGATTGAGAGACCCTGCCTCAATGAATAAAGGGGAAAAGTGATCAAAGACGATTCCAAACACCAACCTCAGGCCTCAACACACATGTGCACACATACATGTAAATATATGCACACTGCCTAAACAGAAGAAAATATAAAACAAAAAAGAATTAGAAGTAAATACGGAGCCTCTTAATTGCTGACATACAGTGGGCATTCAACAGATGCTACCTACTACTGCTGATTTTAGTCGACGTCGTTAGAAACTCATGAAAGAGTGAGACTTGAATTTGAAGCGTGAATGGAACTCTCAGAGCTGTTAGTAGAGCTGAGAAAGACACACAACACTGTGTCCTTCAATTAAAAATAACTAGACAGACTTGCCCTTGTCTTCAAATATAGCCTCTTTTAAAGAGGTTAGGAAATAAAGTAGAGAAAGACCCTTGGGCCAGATATGTGTGGGATAAGAGAACCCGGAGTTTTACAGTAGCAACAGGAGGCAGCTGGAAAGGCTGACAGAATGGAAACCAAGCAATGAAGATGCATTAGAACGACAGGCTACGTAGCATGGTGAGTGAACCAGCGAGGAATGAGAGGGCGGAGGGCCGGCCAAGAACTGAGAGCTGATTCCTGGCTCTACGACAGCAGTGACTTCAGGTTTTGATCACCAATTCTTTTTTTTTATTAACACAATTAATTATGCATAATAATGAGTTCATAATGACATTTCCAAACGCATATAATGAACTTTGACCATGTTCACTTCCATTCACACTCTTGTCATTGCCCCCGCCCCCTCCCACTGATTCCCTTCCTCTTCCCAATAGTCCTGCCTCTATTTTCAAGTCTTTTCTTTGAAAAGTCAATGAGTTTAAATATGGTTACTTAGAGGACTGTAGGTGAGGGGTTATTTACAGGAACATGGACACTTTATCAGTGACTACATCCCTGAAGAAAATGTTTCTCCTATATCTACCCCACACCAACAACAATATCTGCCTACAAAACCCCAAGGAGAGGTGGTGCCTTGTGAGCCCATCCCCACTATGGGAGGAATGTAGACGTGCCCAGTTGACCATGGATTCTTTAACATTTCCACTACGAGAGGATAAGATCGATTTCTTTTCCCTTTGAACACAAGTCAACTTCAGTGACTAATCTCTCTAATAAATGTACTAGGGCCAAAGTGGCATAACAAAACTCCAAAGAAAGGACAGGATAAGCACTAATGTTCACACCTGGTTCTTTTTCTCTTTAGCTCTTAAGATGGAATTCAGCATCAAGTCATGGGGAAGCAAAGTTACCACAAATTCTAGCACTAGCAAAGCAAGACCACAAATTCCAGCACTAGCTCCAACAGTGATCCTAGTTGACACATCAACCTCAGACATGTAAGAGTCTTCAGAAACCTCTAGCGGCAGCCTTTGCTTACCCCCAGCTGGGGATGGGGGGAGTAGTAAAGCTGAGACTAACTGCTGTCAGTCAGTTCTGCCCAAACTTCTGATTTTCAAGTAAAGTAAATATTGTTGATATCTTTAGTCACTAACTTTCGGGGTGTTTTGTTACACAGCAGTGGTTAACTGAAAGCAGCTGTTCTACATTCTGGCTGGGCATCATATACACCGGTTTATTCCCAAGCTTTTTCAAAAGGCAGGATTTGGAAATAAAAATTTCCAGGCATGTTGGAAGAACCCCTGCTTCATCACCCTCTCCATTTTCCTCATCGTGTTTACCACAATTTGAAATTATAGTCTTCATTCGCTCCTGTACTGATTTATGTGGTGTGTGTGTTTGTTTTCTTTTATTCCCTCCCCCATGAGAATAAAAGTTCTCTAGTTCCCCTGACCTTGTTTGTCTTGTTCACTGCTAGATCTCCTTACCTAACTTAGGGCCAGGGCCATCACCAACACATTGTAAACATTCATGGGATAATAAACAAGCAGATAAACACCATGAAACTTGGAGGTATCCAATTCCATTACACAGGAACCATTTGCCCAAAGCATGGGCCAAAGTTTTAAGAGAAAAGGGGATACAGTTTAGAATTGCAAATAGAGGAACTGTTTTGTCCTTTTTGTTTGTTTGTTCTTTGCATATTGTGTAGGAATGTATGTGTGCTTGCCTCAGTGTGTGTGCATGTGTATATGCGTGTGTATGGAGGTCTGAGGTTGATGGGGTGGTGTCTTCCTCAGTCACTTTACAACTTGTATACTGAGTCAAAGTCTCTCATCGAACTGGGAGCTTACTCTTTTGGGTAGTCTATCCATCTTGCTCCTGGGATTCTTTGTCTCTGCATCCCACATGCTGGGATTACAAGGTGGCCACCACACCCATCCAGCATTTATGTGGGTTCTGGGGATCTGAACTTCAGTCCTTACGCTTGCTCTGTGAAGGGCTTTAACAACTGAGCCATCTCCCCAGCTGATGTACACTTTTGTTCTCTTTATGAGCTGTTCTGAAGCAGTCTATAGCATAGGGTTAATATGCTCTCCTTAACTGGGGTCACAGAAATGAAGTCAAATGCCTATTCTAAGACAATTAACTTACATCATCAGATTTCATCAGATCCCCAATAGCTCCACATGGCAGATATTCTCATTGCCACAAAAGGAAGGAAGATATTGGTGATTCACTGTCTCTGTAAGTGAGGTTTGGAAGTGAAGTCATGAGGCAAAAGTAGGTAAGTTCAAGTGACCAAGAAAATCTAGGAGTATGGGCCTAAAGAGACAGCTCAGCAAATAAGAGCACAGGCTGCTCTTTCAGAGGACCCAGGGTTCAACTCCCACCATCTACTTGGCTGTTAAGAGCACTGGCTGCTCTTGCAGAAGACCTGGGTTCAATTCTCAGAACTCACATGGTGGCTAATAACCATCTGTAATTCCAGTTCCAGGAAATCTGATTACTTCTTCTGGCCTCTGCAAGCTTTGCATGACAAGAGTACATTTACATACATGCTGGCAAAACACTCATACACATAAAAATTAAACAAATGAATAAATAAACAAGAAAGAAAGATAATGTAGAAGCAGCTTTCTTTCTGTACAGCCAGGCAGCCTAGTCTAATCAGTCAGTTTCAGACCAATGAAACAGACTTTTTACACAGACACAGACACACACATACACACACGGTAGACAGTGCCTGAAGAAGGACACCTAGGCTTGCCCTCTGGCATCTACACACATGCATGGACACCTGCAGACGCAAAAGCATTAAAAAGAAATTTATTTCTCCCTTTCTGGAGCTTGGTCCAGAGACCAGCTTCTTACTCATATCTCAGAAGAGACCTTGGGAATCTGGAGCCTCTGTTGTAAAGACACTAACTCCATTCATGAGGGCTCCAGAGCCTATCTTTCAATAGCATCACATTGGTGATTCAATTTCAACACATAAACTGTAACAGAGACAGACATTCAAACTGTAGTCTACACTCCTGTAGTCATTCAACAAACTTTTTATTTATATATTTAAATTCCTTTGTTATTGTGTATATATGATGTGTATGTGAATGTGAATATGTGTGTGCATGGCACCCATGTGGAGTCCAAAAGGTGATTTTCAGGGACTGGTTCTCCACTTCCACTATGTGAGTCTTAAAGATTGAACTCAGGTTGTCAGACTTGGTGGTGAGCACCTTTACTCGCTGAAACATCTCACCCTCCCATCTAACATACTCTTCTGGAGCACATAATACACAAGACAAGTTAGAATATTAATTAAGTGAACATGAAAAATGCAAGGAGTCCTTTACTAGGAGTCAGGTGGAAGCCTCACACCAGGTATGAATCAAGAATTCCAGCACAATTAATAACATTTGCTTAAAGCCTTTCTTCTTTCCCAACTATAGATCTACAGTTTTCTAGAACTCTCACCAAAAACCTTAAACAACCCTAGTGGCTACCTAGTTTTACCTCCCTCTGGAGCCACCCAATAAACTCTATCAAGAAGAGACAGAAATGAAAAAAAAATGTTTCTTAGCAACAACTTAAGATATAACTTAAGAGTCATCAAAATGAGGCTGGAAAGGTAGCTCAGTAGTTAAGAGCACTGGCTGTTCTTGCAGGGGACCTGGGTTCCATTCCCAGCACCCACATGTTGGCTTGCAACTGTCGGTTATCTCCAGTTCCAGGGGATCTGATGCCGTCTTCTGACCTCTGTGAGCACTGCACAACATGAGCACATTTGCATGCATGAAGGCAGTACACTGGTACACATAAAAATAAAATAAAATAAAAATTTAAAGAATCATCAAAGTGGTAGATGTAGGCAGTGCTAAGATATTTAATTATAAACCTTCCTTGAGCCCATGCCCACAATTGGATGTATCTTTCTCTTCCCCAGAGCGTCTCTCTCTTTATCCCATGCTTAAAATGTCTTTTAATAAACTGTGACTCTTCTTTGGGGAGTCCACATTCATACCTTTGGGTGCACTTCGTTCTTCTACTGTGTGCCTTTTTATTTTTAATAAACCCAGCTCTCCTTCACACTGGCTTCTTTCAAAAACTCTCTAATGCATGGAAGCCAAGGATCTGGTTGTACCTGAATGGATGTTCCTAAAAGTTGAAAGGAATTTCTCAAGGCTGCTGAGGGCAACAGTGTGAGGCTGTGCCTCCATCTCTGTACACTGTATTATAAGCCCAAGTCTATTCTAAGCGCAATCTTTAGGAAAGTAAGCAGAACAAGGTTCTCTGTAAACCGGGGAGAGAAAAATGAACACTCAAGGGTGCTGAGTATCAGGCACTGCACATGGTACAACTGACATCTACCGAAGACCCAGCAACCCATGACCTTGTGGGAGCACTCCACCAGTAAAGTCATCCTTGATTCCAGCTTCTCTCACAGGGTCTCCCTACTCCCCAGCTTTAGCCCCCTTTCCCTTAAACTCAGTCCTTAGGACCAAGAGACTTCCGGAAGATGTGGAAGACAATTTACTAAGACCAGCGAACCCTTATAAGTTCCTGGGAACTCTCCCCAGAGCATCAGCCCAGCCATGAGGACAGCACCAAGCATGATGGGAACACAGAGCTTTCTCCTCACTGATGCTAAACACAGAGACAGGGGGATAGCCTACCATATCAGTTAACTGGATCCCCTGACAGGATAAAATGTATTTGTTGTAATAGTGTCTCCATAAAAGGTATTGTAGTATTTAAAAACTAGTATTGATCCTTCTTGAGCATCATAATTCCTCAAAGGATTTGAGAACAGGACCACAGAGGACACGGGCAGAGTGCTGTCTGTCCTTTTCATAGGTCACCCACAAGAGGAAGTGGGGATCCTCCAGCATCAAATGATGAGACTTAGAGCCCCAGTGGCACTGGAGAATTCCAGAGAAAATTTGAAACAAAGGAAACAAAATCTGAAAGAGAATCACCTCCTTTAGTAAACCTTGTTGGGAATCAATACAAACGAGGGGCCAGGATGCTTCCCTCGGAAAAGGAATACATACTTTGCCACCCTAAAAGGAAACCAGGCCCCTTAAGTAAATCAGATGTTAGCACTGAGTTGCCTGCTCCCTCTGGCTTCCTGTCCCTAGCTCATCCTCTTTGCCTCACAGAAAAAGACGTCTCCCAGAAACCCAAGATCCAATTCTACTTGGAGAATTGTAGGCCTTCCTTTGCCCACAAAAGTTTTCCTTTCTGTTTATTACCATGGAGGGAGCCATGGGATGGATGGGGGGGGGGGGCGCGGAGGGGGAGGCTGCTCTTGTGTTCGCTGAGGATTTGGAGATACAGTGGCAACGTGAAAGGCAAAGATTTTCATTTCCTGTGTTATGGGGCACAAATAATATCAGCATGAAAAACCTGGCAGGGAGATGGGAGATAGCAGTTTTTACATTGATAAGTATTTGTTCATTTCCTAACAACAAAAAAATATATAAATCTCTCCAGAAATTAAATAGCCTGGCTTGTTGAAGCACTTTTTTTGTGGGGCTGCTGTGTGCAAGGCAGGCTCCCTTTCTGGGCCCCCGCGCAGATAATCGAGGCAAGGCTATCTTCTGGGATCACGCCAGCAGCGGGGGCCTGGCTCGCAGGGCCCAATTCTCCTACTTTTTTTCTGTCACTTATTTTCTCGGCGGGCCCGATTTGCATTTTAATGGAAGTAGTTTATAGACTTCTCTGCTGCCTTCGCAGAGCCACAAGTGGCATCATTAAGTGAGCTAAGCCGGATTAATGCCGATAGTAAAGTCAGATAATACAATAACAGAGGCCTCCATTCCATTTGCATTAGGTGAGGAACGCGGGGCTGCCTGGTGCCTGGCGATAATTTGTAAGCGCGATATGTTGTACTTGAGAGGATAAGATTAAATTTAGTGGGTTTAACTGTCATCCCGGTAAGTCAATTACTTCATCTTTTCAGCCTTTGAATTTCTTTTATAAATAAAATAAATGGAATATTGAGCTGCTCCCGCAGCCATTTCGAGCTCCCATGAAGAATTACACAGGCTGGGTCAAAAAAAATAATAATAATAAAAAGGCTTCGGATTGAGCTCCATAAACAAAATATAAACTCCATTCAGGTGCCATCGTTGCGGCAGCCCCGAAATATTGTCCGTCTCTCATATCACAAGCATGACGGATTCCATTGTGACTTCAGTTTTTCCATAATAGGAAATATTTATGTTGTGCCTGGGTCTTTTCTGCCCCTATCCTCCCTTTGTACAAGGCAAACACTGGCGGACACAGCCAGGAACCACCGGCTTCTTATTCCCTCCCTCTCCTGCCTCCTCTAGATCTGGTACTAAATATCTAGTGATGAGGCAGATAGAAGGGAAGCCCTGTGACCCAGGGGCCTGCATCCGGTTCCCAGTGTGCTTCACACAAACAGGAGGGGCAAATTTTCCCCATCTTCTTCCTTTTCCTGACCAAGGACTGCTTCCTAAAAGAGGTGAAGAGCTGAGCTCAGGAACCTTGATAGAGTCTTACAAAGAAGGGGGTGGGAGGGGTTAGGGAGGAGGGGAGTGTGGGAAGGGAGAGAGCTAGAGACAGGAGAAACGAGGAAGAAAGGGAGGGAGAGAGGAAGAGAGGAAAAAACAGAATCAGTCAAACCCTGCTGAACAGGACACCTTTAGGAGAGGCAGATCTGTTGTCCTCTCTGTAGGACTTACAAACACGCTCTCTGAAAACAACAAAAGCCAACAGCAAACAAAGGCCATTTGCATGACTGTCCTACTAATCCAGGCATATGCGGGTGGATGGTCAGCTAGAGAGATAAAAGATGCCATCAGTGTGGCTGGACACTGGTGGGTCAAGAGCGCTCACATAAACCCAAATTGGCCTCCAACTTGATATGGAGCCGAGTATTGACCTTGGATTTCTGGTCATGCTCCGCACCTCCCCAGTGCTGGGATTACAGGTTGTACATCACCAGTCTGGGAGAGAATCACAGCTTCTCGTCTATGAGGAAAGCTGTCTACCAGCTAACTGAGTTATAGCCCCAGACTACTACACAGTTTACAGGAAGACAAAAACGAATTATGTTCTGTCTTCAATCTGCTCAAAATTCCTTTGGGCTAGCGGAGTAGTGCAGCGACAGACAAGGGTACAGTTTGTTGGGAACTGAATATGAAGAACTGACCCCTTGTGTTCTGACCTAGTACTTTAGTCACCATGTCTACAAGTAAACTACCATTAAAACAGCAATGACAATGTTTATAGCAAGTATTGTCTATGACATTGGGGAGGGTGTGTGTGTTATATGTGTCCCTATGTATGCAGGTGTGTGCATAAGGAGGCCTGAAGAAAACAGCAGATGTCTTCCTCATCCCTCTTCACTTTACTTTTTGAATCAGGGTCTCTCACTGAACCCAGAGTTCACTATTGTTAGTCTGGCTGGCTGACTGGTGAGCTCCCAAGTTCCTCCTGGCTCTACTCCAGTGGGGTTACAGGCACATATGGCCATGCCTGGCTTTCATACAGCTGCGGGAGATTAGAACTCAGGTCCTACTGCTTTAACAGCAAACGCTGATACACACTGAGCTATCTCTCCAGCTTCTAGTACATTTTAAAGTGTTTTTGTATATCCTTTATCTCCCTTGTCAATCCTAATTCCTGCAGAAGTCTGTCTAAAGAGGCCACAAATGGGACACCTAGGCCAGGATATATAACTGAGAATGAGAAGGGTCTGTGCATGACCACATGCATGGACACATATGTATGTGTGCGTGTGTATGTGTTTCTCTGACTTCATTCCAAAGGCAAAGATATAAATGACTTTTAGATTGTTCCTTGTTTTGTATTATCCACGCTCTGCCCTTCACTAGTGCAGATAATCGAGAGCTCACCGTGCTGTGATTAATTATACAGCCAGGGCTGGGAGCCAACTGCCACTGAGAGCTAAGAGTTTCCAGCACTTCGAGAGGGAGGGAGGGGATTCTGTTTGTTTGCTTGTTCAACTGTTTAGCTTTCTCTGGTCTTGATTTCATGCCTACTCTGCTAAGCACTTCTACACACATCATTCCATCTAACCCTCCCAACATGTCTGCCTGGGTGGTAATGACTATTATTCCCATTTCAGAGTGGAACAAACAGAGGGTCAGAGAGGGCACATGAATCTCCCAAGCTATAAAGATTAAAAATAGTTAATACAATCAACAAATTAATCAATGACTTTGATATCTTGTCTAAGAATCACAGATATTAAAGGTATACTTTTGCTTAATTACTACAATAGGATCATCCCTTTACTGACTTTAACATTGAACCTAAAATGCTTTTCAAGTTTCAATATAGACCACTAAACCCATGGAAAATCTCATAAAGCCAGTTCTGATTTTTTTGGAGCCACATTCAACCATAGCCGTAAAGGTCACACCTGGGACTGTGGCTAACAGCTTAGGTGGTAAAGTAGTGACATGTATACCCTGTGAGTCTTGGTTGTGTACACAACACATGGTTGGTTTTGTTGTTACTGTTGTGTGTGTGTGTGTGTGTGTGTGTGTGTGAAAGACTGACTCAGTTGTTTCCTTCAATTGCTTCTCCACTTTATTTTTTTGGGACAGAGTCTCTCACAGAGCCTGGTGCTCGCCACCTGGGTAAATTTGCTGCCCCAGTGAGCCCTAGGGATCTTCTTGCCTCCACTTCCCCAGTGCTGGGGTTACAGACAAACTCCCCTGTGCCTGGCTTTTTACATGGGAGCTTGGTATCAGAACTCAGATCTTCCTGCTTGCTCAGAAAGCACTTTACTGACTAAGCCATCTCCATAGCCCACAAGTTCTCTTCTTTTGAAGTTCTTTCCCTTACAGTAAAGAGAGAGGAGAAGCAGCAGCTATTTCAGAACATGTGCAAACATGCCATACATGTCCATGTCTGGCCTCATTAATCATGGCCATCCTGAAAGGGCAATGCTTATTTTCTCTGCACAGAAGAACCTGGGGCACCATGAACTAACATGTGCAGGAAGTCAGTCACACCCAGTGCTGCTCAGGCTTCAGAGTTTATGTTCCTTCCAGCCTTGTGGAAATGAAGCTTCTACACCACAGGGCTGCGGTGTCAGAGAGCTGCATGAGAAGCTAGCCTGCATCTCTGCGATACGTCACACACCTGGCAACGCGTTTCCAGGCTACTATCTCTAAGAATAATGATTCATTTCAGGTCCTCTCCGAGAATTATTCTCTGTCTTAGTCAAAACAAACAAACAAACCTTTTGCCACTCATTCCAGACCAAAATGCTGCTTGCTTCGTATTTCTACCATTCACTGTTTTCTATCTCTTATCCTTATTCCTGTTTCTATATTATTTCTAGTTGTGGATTAAAAACCATCCCATTATTTCTTTATATCAAGAAATACATCTTCAGTTTCTCTTTAGAAGTTTCCCTCTGAACGACCTTCACCTATTCCTGTGTCTCAGTGTTCTTCCTGAGAGTATTTACACTCACATGCTTATGCTCAGCCTATTGTTTTTAATTACAATTTTACATTTATTTATTTTTTGTGTGTCCATGTGTACCTTTAGTATGTGTGTGTGTGGGCACATGCTATGGCAAAGCCTGTGATCAGAAGACAACTTTGGGGAATGAACTCTCTCCTTCCATCACATGAGTCCTGGGATTGAATTCAGGTCATCAGGCTTGCTTAGCAAGCACTTTTATCCACTGAACCATTTCATCAATGATTATTATCATCATCATCATCATTCCTACAACAATGAGAAAAATCTGGTCACCATATACTCTGTTGTAGAGTCCTTCAAGAATCTGAGAAAATTGCTTTACTAATTCATTTTTACATAGTCACTAAAAAAAAAAAAGTCGAAGCAAAGCAGACTGAAATAGAATCCATCATCTCAAAGCACAGTTCCATAACCAATTTGACTTCAGTTGTTTTATTATTCCAATTAATCTCTTTAAACCTCTCTAAAGAGTTGGCATTTACATTTTTCATTTCCATCCTTAGGAACATTCTTCTAATAATAATATTTCTGATGCCGACACTATTTCAGGGTTTGATTCTGTGATATGTGGAAGTGTTAATCAGCAACCTAAGCCTGAGTGTTCTCACAGATATCAGTGTCTCATTTTCTCTAAAATTAGCAATGTCACGCAAGCTTTCAGACGCTGTAATTACAACGGCAACAGACCAGAAAAGCTCCTAACAGCCATCCAGTCTACTGCGGTCCCAAAGTCAGCCTGCCCCATCTGCAAACTCAAGGGTTCTTCTCTCTCTCTCTCTCTCTCTCTTTCTCTCTCTGTGTGTGTGTGTGTGTGTGTGCATAGATGTATGTTCACATGTATGTGGGTGCAGATGTGTGCGCAAGTGAAATCCAGAGAATGATATCAGGTGTCTTCCTGACACTTGAACTCGGTGCTTGCAGATTCAGCCAGTGTGGCTAGTCAGCTGGCCCTGGAGATCCCATCTCCATCTCCTGGATGCTTGGATCACAGCAGGCTGCATGCGGACTCTGGGACCTGAACTACAGTCCTGATACTTCCTTGTCAAGCAGTTTGCCCACTAGGACATCCCCCTAGCTCCTCCCTTCTCTCTTTCATATCTTGTTTTTACAACCACTGCATTCTTCTTGTACCCCTTCCCCAAACTCTCCAATGTAATCCAAGTTATGGCACCCGTAAGTTCTCATTAAGTTCTCCTGACTGTACATGTTAGTATCCAGACCAACGTGCTCTCTCTCTCTCCCTGCCTTTGTGTGTTTCTCTCTCTCTCTCTCTCACTCGCTCGCTCTCGCTCTCGCTCTATCATAAAACCCTGCGTCCTTAGAAGCATTGGCTAGAGAAAGCCAATCCAAGAGGCAGAAAGGTGCAGCCATCTGTCCCAGTGGTAGGAGGAAAGCCGACAGTCTTAGTCTGTTTACTGTTACTATATTTGTGAGACTTGATCATTTCTTTTCTTTTCTACTTCTTCTGACAAGATCTTACTGTCATAGTGTAGCCCTGGTTGGCCTGGAACTTGCTATGTAGACCTGACTGGCCTCGAACTCATTTGCCTCTGCCTCTCCTTCCCCCAGGTGCTGGGATTAAAGGCATGAACCATCATGCAAAGACCATAGATTCTATAATTTCTAAAGAGAAGACGTTTACTTGGCTCACTATTCTGGAGGCTAGGAAGTCTGAGACAATGGAGTTGACATTTGAAGAGGGATCACAGGGTAAGACAGAAAAAGCAGCTAGAGAAAACTTGCTTTCATAGCACAGCCTTCCACAACCCTTCATTAGATTTGAAGGGAGGGACTACAGAGGCTCATACAGCTCAGAAAGCTAAGGTAATGTACCAAGAAACTCCAAAAGTTACAAGAGTCACAAGACACTTCCCTTAGTTTATGTAAACAGTAAAAGATGCTTGGAAGAGACGTGTGTATGTGTTATTTCTCTATATTTTTTTTCCAATGTGTTTTTAATGAATTTTTGTGGATTTCGTACAATACATTTTAATCATATTTGAACCACCCTTATGGTCTGCCTACAGGATTTCGCACATTATGTCTTATATGTTAAAGTCTATTGAGTCAATTTTGTGTGAGCTAATCCACTGGAATCTCTTCACTCTGCCTAGTATCACTCCCTTAAAGAAGATCAACTCTCCCTCACCCATCAGTAATCAGCTGCCAATACTTCATAGCTAAGATTGGGGCCTCCTGCTTATTTCCCCAGTTCTATGCTGGTGTATATCTGATTGAGTTTGCATGTGTCTTGTGCATGCTGTCACCATTGCTGTGAGTTCATCTGAGTAAGTTACCAGGCACCTATAAGACTCTGTTTCCTTATGGTCATGCATCACCCTTGGCTCCTACAATCCTTTTTCTTTTTCTTCCCCAATGGTCCCTGAACCCTGGGCAAATGAGGCTTAATATAGGAGTCTTATCCAGGGACCCATATACTGAAGTTTATTATTCTCTACACTTCGACCAGTTGTGGACTTCTATGTTCATTGCCCTCTGTTACATGAGGCAGCTTTGTGGATGAAAGTTGAGAGATGCAGTAGGATTCTCTCTCCCCCTATGTTCTACTGTGCTCTATGAGCCTTAGGTGTAGAGATTGCATTGTAGATGTGTTTAGGTTTGGGCATCTCACAGATACTTTATTCTATGTATATGACCAGTTGTAGAACTCTGTACTAGTCTCCATCTGTTGCAAAAGAAGTTTTTGTTGAGTGGTGACTAGTATACTTGTCTATAAATATAAGGATCCATATTTAACATACAGTAAGAGATTGTGTTTGTCTAGGAATGTGAGAGACATAGGGTTTTGTATAGGATTTGTGAGCTCTCCGGTCACATGTATTTGGCTATGTTTAAAGTACCACACATGAGTTTCCTCCTATTGAACAGGCCTTAAGTTCAATCAGGTAGCTGTTGATTGCCTCCAAGATAAAAGTACCACTACTTCATTGATATAGTTTGCTGTCATTATTGTGGTTATTAGGCTTTAAAGCTGGGGTTGTACCATTGATTGATATTCCTCCTTAACAGCTTGCATAGTGTCCTCCATAGAGGAAAAGGAAAAACCTGTGGAGCTACCTACAAGCTGTACAGGGAGCTCCAGGGAACGTGTTCCTATAAATCAACATCTGTTCACATATCCACAGGAAAAGTCACTCAACATGCATGAACTGATGATTCCACATCTGAGGGCTACCTTCATGGCTCAATCACTGTGCAAAGTTCTCAGTTCTCCACACTGCTGTTTTGAAGACTGTTTTAGTTTCAGTCCTGTTGGTGTGATAAAACACTCTCACCAAAAGCAACTTGGAGAGGAAAGGGTTTATTTGGCCTACTGGATTTCCAGGTCATAATCTATCACTGAGGCACGAGGCAGGACAGAAACTCAGGCAGGAACCTGGAGGCAAGAACCCATGGTTTTCTCTCTGGCTCCCTCATAGACTCATATTTAGTTAGCTTTATTACACAGCCCAGGACCACCTGCCTAGGGTATGGTGCTGTTCACAGTGGGCTTAGCCATCCTTCATCAGCCCAATCTAGGAAATTCCTCAGTTGAGGCTCTTTTGTCAGATGATCCTGGGCTGTGTCAAGGTGACGAAGCTAATCAGTACAAGGACCCAGGTCTCAATAGATGAAATTTTGGCGATAAATTCAAACCACAGCATTGAATGAGAGAAGATCTTACTCCTTCTAATGTTACCATAGCAAAAGAATGGCATTTTAACTGATGTACTTTTTGATGTTGTACATTGTTGATAGTCATGGTCTGTCAATAATCATTCAAGCTTCCTTCTAT
This sequence comes from Eospalax fontanierii, assembly GCA_035773235.1. Taxonomy (NCBI): domain Eukaryota; kingdom Metazoa; phylum Chordata; class Mammalia; order Rodentia; family Spalacidae; genus Eospalax; species Eospalax fontanierii. Next base: position 118,560,672 of record CM069524.1, read on the forward strand.
CAAAAATAAAAGAGAAAGAAAACCAAGACAAAACAAAACGTTGTCCAAAGACTGAGTAATTTAAAAAAAATTCATCCAGTGTCCATAATCACCTATAAGTTCTTTATTTTCCTTTCCTCAAGGGCATAGCTTAATTCCGTTCCCCTTGATCATTCTGAGCTTTGTGATCTAGTTCTAACAAATGAAATGGAAGTGGTGGTTTTCAGCCTAAGAGACCCTAAAAGGCACAGTGGGCTTGTGTCACTCAGTCTGGGGAAGTCACTATTCTGTCCCGGAGAATGTTGCCTGATGAGAAGCTGAGACTTCCAGGCAACTTCCAAAGAACAGGTTGCTTGGAAATGGCTCCCACCAGCTCAGGAAAGTCTTATCATGACTGCACCCTGGCCAACACCTGGTCTGTAGCGTCACAGGGGTCTTTGAGCTTCTGAAGCCAACCTACAGACCCTATGGGATCAACAATGTTTGTTATTTTAAGCCAGCACATTTAGGGACAGTGTGTAACCCTCAGCTAGACAATGACAACCTGAAAGACTCTTGCCACAAGGCCTGTCCGGCACTCCTGCACTCCTAACTCTTTTGCTTCTTCTGGCAGGTTCATCCTGGTCTGCTGAGGTCGGTTCCTGGGCAGGGAAGTGTCCACAGGTCCTCCGTCTCAGAGTGACCCTTTCTTCCCAGTTTCTTCCTTATTCTAGTACCAGTCCCGTCCCACTTGATTCACATTCTTTACCTCTGCTTTTCTTTTTCTTAATGATAAGCACTTAGCAGAAATCAAAACACCATCAAGTTAAACAGGCCCCTCCCTTGTTTACTGGCACTGAGTCTTACTTCAAGATGTGAACTATGATTGAAAATAAGATTATTTTTGTTGTTCATAGATTCACTTTCTTTCTTTGCTTTTAACTTTCTTTTTTTTTAAATTTCATAATTGACTATGGAATTTTAGATGCTTTAATTGAAATGTGATTCACATGTAAAAAAACTACAGATATTTAATGTATACAGTATTATGCATGTGAGATAAAAATACATGCATATATCCATGAAACCATCATAAATTTCTTCATCACCTCTAAAAGTCTCCTCCTACATGGAAGTTTCTTTTAAATTAGCATGATTGAATAGCAATATGTATTTAGTTTCTCTCCCATCCAATAGAAACAAGAGAAAATATTAAAAGGTACTAGAGCCAACAAAATGGCTCAGCAGGTAAAGGTGCTTTCTGTCAAGACTGACAACCTGAGTATGATTCTTGGGACCTGCATATCAGAAAGAGAGAACTAATTCCTGCAAGTTGCACTCTGGCCACGCATGCTATAGTATGCATGTGCAATTCTCTTCCCACCCAATAAGTAAATAAATGTAATTTTAAAAATCAACAAGATAATAGGCCTCAAAGACAAATTAACTGAACATGAGACAACTGAAAACAAAAGATGTTAACAGACTTTTGGAGGCAGATGAGAGAATGACAGCTAACTAGAAGAAGCCCAACTTGAGTACCTACAAAGGATCTGACAAAAAACAGCCTAATTCTCCCTAAACACCCTTGAGAAAACCCAGGGTTTCTGAACATGAAATTCACAAAGATATGAAGTATATAATAGGGTTCTGCAGAGAGACAGAATCAAGATGATGGCTGAATGGACTAGATGAATATATGAATAGATGGGCAGATTAGATAGATGACTGATAGATGATAGAGAGATACTAGACTGGTGGATATAGATAGATGATAGGTATATAATGAATGGAGATAAATGATAGATAGATAGAGGATGTGAGGTAGATATATAGAAAGATAGATGATAGATAAATAATGAACGGAGGTAGGTAGATAATGAATCAAGGAAGTAAGGAAGAGAAATAGAGAGACTTTACTATAGGAGCTAAATCATACCCATGAAGCCTGAGAAGTCCTACAGAATGCAGAAAAGGCAACAATTGTTCAAGACTAGAAGATTATCTCAACTCAACCATTAAGTGCAAATCTGCCCTTCATTCACCTTTTTGCTTATTTATTCAGTCCTTCAACAGACTGGATATCTATTCTGTATCAGACCTAAGAAGATATTTAGAGAAATGGGAGAAGAAGAATGGTTAAGTCTTCCAGGATGGAACTGATATGTAGTATAGAAGGCATCACAGATAGGTAAAGTTACTAGAAGACTGAAGGAAAAAAATGGCACATCAAACCAAAGAGATGAAATCATAAGGCAGTGTAAATTCCACAGAAAATGAAAATAATATTTTAAAAAGGAGATTACCTATTGAAATATTAAGTCACCTTGTTTTTAATAAAGCAATAATGATGAAATCATTACCTATTGATTTAACCAATGGTTAGAGCAAAATAGTATTGGGATGATAGGAAAATGAGAAGCTCATATATAAAATCTTAGGAGTTGGTAGATAGTATTAAAAATTAATAAATTGAAGGCTGAGCATATGGCCCAGTGGTTAAAGCACTTGCTACACAGCTGTGAGGAACTGACTTCGAATCTTCAAAACTCACCTAAAGTTGGGCATAGGAGCATGCTTTTGTAATCCTAGTGTTCCTATGGCAGGATGGGTAGGCAGAAACAGCAGAATCCCTTGAAGCTCAAAGGCCAGATACCTTGACATATGCAACAGTAAACAGTATTTTCTGTCTCAAACAAGGTGGAAGGTGAGGATTGGCACCTGAGATTGTCCTCTGACCTCTACAACCATGCTATGCTATGCTATGCAAATGCCCCAACTCACACATAGGAGCACACTTAAACACACACACTTAAACATCACATAAGCAAACAAATAACTAAATCAAGAATAACTCAGATTCCAGGAGAAACAGCTAGAAGAGTTATTGCTACTGAAATTTAATACTATTAAAGTTTTTGTTAAATATGTGATGGTTAATAAGGATTGTCAACTTGACAGAATTTAAAATCACCATGGAGACAAAGTTCTAGTCATGTTTATAAGAGAGATCCTATTTTAGGTTAATTGAGGAGAGGAAACCCACCCTGAATATGGGTGGCACCATTCCACAGGCTGAGGTCCTGGATTGAATATAAAGGAGAAAGAGAGCTGTGCCCAGCGTTCATCTCCCTCTGCTTCCTGACTGCGGATGCAACTGGCCAACCTACTGCTTCCATGCCTTCCCTACCACGATGAACTGCGCTTTCAAACCACGAAGCAGAATAACCCCTTCCTTCCTGAGGTGCTTTTGTCAAGTATTTTGTCACAGCAACGAGAAAAGTAACCAACACAACAGTGATAACTATCCGCTTAATAAATAAAAATATTCTAATGGAAAATTTCTATAATTTCCAGATTTCTGATTTTCTTTTGAACATGAGAAGAAACTGCACCACGGGGCATTGATTCCAGAAGCAGGATTCTCAGGAGCTGAGGAGGGGTATGAAGCCTTCAGGGTTTGTCTCCGCTTTTCCCATTCTTCCAATCTGTTGTCCGGACATTTAATGGTCTACTTTGGAGCCTACTGCATGTAAAGTGTGAAGAAACACCTGGAAAATTACTCAAGAAGAAAGAAGAAACACTAGAGAGATGACTCAGCAGTTAAGAATATGTACTGGAAAGAAGCAAGTAGATCTCCATAGCAAGTTCCAAGCCAGATGCGGATGCAGGGAGACCCTGTCTCAAAGAGATCAAAAGAAAAAAGTAAAGAGTAGAGTTTGGAATGTATATCTCAGTAGTAAAGCACTTACCTAGCATGTACAAGGCCCTGGGTTCAATACCCAGTACTGTTGATGGTAGTGGGGAAGGAAGGAAAGGAGGGAGGGAGGGAGGGAAAAGGAAGAAGACAGTGGGGAAGAGGAAGGAGGAAGAAAGGAAAGAGAGAGGGGCGTGGCAAGCAGGAGTCATAGGATACCAAGACAACTAGCATTGTGTCTGGAGTGAAACGTCACCTGGGAAAAATTACTGAAACTCCCAAGGCAAAGGGATTAAATAGAGGACCGTGACCCACATGAGAATACTGAGCATTTGCTCTTACTGGAAATGACCTGCCTAGAGGTCACATTAACCAATGAGCAGCTCTATCACAGCATCTCTGGGCAGGAAGTCGAGATGGCTCAGTCAGTAAAGCACTTGCTGTGCAAGTCTGAGGACCTGAGTTCACTCCTTAGAACTTACAAACGCTGGGCAGAGAGGTAGGGGATAAGACAATATTTACATTAATTCCAGTGCTGTAGAGGGGGACTAATGGATTCCTGGAGCTCACTGGTCAGTCAGTCTAGCCTACTTGATGAGCTCTAGGCCAGTGAGAGACTGTCTCAAAAACAAAAATAGATAGCTGAAGAATGAGAGATAAGGTTATCCCCTGGCATATACGTGCACACACAAGTTTGCTATGGAAAAGTAGCCCAGGTTATACTTGCTCCCACAAATGATTTTTATATAATCATCATTTATAAGCCACATCTCTCTCCACTAAGAAGTAGAAGCCAAGGACCTGAATTGCATCCCAGATGTTGTAAGCATGCAAAGCATTTGCTAACCTTGAGAGTTACTTAGAAGGAGTACCGCTGGGTGGCCCTTGCAGACCAGATGTCCTGGGAGGCACCTGGCGAATATTGCATCCAGAGCCCTCAGGGAGTCAGGGTCTGCTTTAAAGTATCCTCTCTGCCCAGAGTGACGCCGAGCCATCATTTTTTCTCTTGGCTGCAGCACAAACCTTTCACTTAGATCTGATGGACTGTTTGAAAACAGGAGTACACAGGCCATTCATTCCCAGCTCTGTCAGCCAGGAGAGCAGCATGCCCCTCAGAGGCTGTCCAAAGGGAAGTTGTATGTTCAGCTCACCGAATAATAGCAGTTCTTCAGCTCTGGCCTTCCTGCCTGGAATGGGTTTGCCTTCTTCAAGGCCAGCTGGTGCTCTTCTTTTCTGTCCTTTGATATAATCAGATCTACCTGGGCTGATATTGCCCTGAGATACACAGACATATAATCTAATTATCTACAGAAACTCCACCTTGCTCTTACAGTAGGAGCGGGACCCTCCAAGCTGCACACACAGCTGTGGACTACAGTAGGACCCAGGCACTAGTGGCACACCGTCATGCGCTGAATATCCAGACTGGTAAGTACTTTTACAGAGATTTTAAGCGGGGAAAGACATTGTTCAGAAAATGTTGCAATGCATATTTTTTCCAGATGTGAGAGTGAGCTGGCTCCAACATCTGCTACCCAATACATATTTCTAATGCTTTATGGCACTTTCTGTTTACAAATCTGGGCTTGCCCATTGGATGGACAGCCCCTCACGGACCAAGACTGTCTTACACTTAGCAGATGGAAAGCAAGTCAGAGTTTAGAGAATAAATGGGCCGTGCTTACTAATTGATTTATTAAGTGTATCGGGGGTCAAGGTTGCCTGGGAAAAACACTCAATGTGCATTCCTACCTAAGGAATCCTGGGATATGGAGACAGGACTCAGATGTCATCCTCCTCTAGCCCATCCACGGCCTCCCGAGAGAGACGATGGAGAATTTGGAGACACTGCATTTGAATTCCATGACTTTGAGATTAGTTAACACCGAAAGCAGACAAGAGAAGCAGGGGTAAGAATTGAGCACCTACTAAATATCTGGTATTTCGTGGAGCGATTTTGTCATTATGAAATCTGTGTTATCATTTCTGTTTACGTGAGAAGAAAGTGAAACTGTCAGAATAAGTTCTCCATAGAAGGGGGCGGAGCAGAAGTGAAAATTCACATAGGCTCTTCGGGCCAGTGGCATACCTTTCACTTGTCTTACTGTGTGATAGGTGTACTCATGTTTGTGTGAGTGTGAACACATGTGTGCCATAGTACACATGTAGAGGTCAGAAGATGTAGGAATGACGTTTACAATATGGACAGACTCTGGGCTAATGACTTTCACTAACCAGACACCAAAAAACTACTGTTTATAATGTAAACAAGCTCTTGTGACTAGGCACCTGACCATAATCTCTCAAGATAGTGAATGAATGTGGGTGTGTTTGCTTAACATATTAAAGCATATCAAAGCATTGAAATCAGTGGGCTATTCTTATTGAAAACAGTGAGAGTTACTGAGAAATCTGCTTATTATGATGTGAGAGAAATTTTAGACCTAGAGATAAAAGGGCAGGATTCTCTAATAAGACAAGGGTGGATCCTAGCTTCTACTTCCCCAATTGTGGCTGGAAAGACTGCTTCAGTAAAAGTTTGAGTGAAGCCTGGTGCAAGAGCATTGTTCTAAGAAACACTGGAAGGAACAACTTCTGAGTTCGGCTCTGCTCTTGGCCATACATAATACTAAAAGTTAGAAGTCAAGCTGTTTCTTTATTCAGGTATAACTGTAGTGTGGAATAGTAATACTGTGAGAGGTCAAGCTGGGGTGCCAGTCCTCTCCTGCACCTTGTTTGAGACAGTGATCTTTGTTGTTCACTCTGTGTACTCCAGACTCTGCCCATCAGCTTCTAGAGATCTTCTTGTCTCCACCTCCTGTCTTTCTGTAGGAGTTCATGGGTTACAAATACATGTCACTGCACCCAGTTTTACATGGGTTATGGGGATCCCAATGCAGGTTCTCACAATTCTGCAGCAAGCACTTTACTCACTGAGTCATTCCACAATGCTGACATGCTCATTCTTAGTCTGTTCTTTTTGCCAATGATGTTGACTGTTGAACCACAGACAGGGATCACTAGAGTGAGAGACAGGGAAAGACTGATGTTAACTGAAGAGCCATCGGTATCCTGGTGTATGACATACTTGGAGAGCTTGAGGGACAGAATAAAGAAAGACTTTGATTCTTAGAAAGATATTGGTTGAGGCAACATAAGTCAAAAACAATCAGAAAGGCTAGGAGATGGCTCAGTGGATAAAGCACTTTTCTCACAAGTATGAGGACATGAGTTCTGATCCCAGATAAAGCCAGACAAGTGTGTGTGTAAATCTCAGTGTCCCTATGCAAGATGGAAAATAGAAATAGGATTTCTGGAAGTACACAGGTCAGCTAACCCTGTGTATGCAACAAAGAACAAGAGACAGTGTTTCAAACAAGGTGAAAAGTGAGGAACAACACTTAAGGCTGTCCTCTGACCTACACATACACACACACAATGCACACACAGAGATATAAAAAAATTAGGATTATTTATCCATGCCCTTGACTATACTCCCAAGCTTACTGTGGCCCAGAGGAGTAAAGCACTATGGTTACACACACACACACACACACACACACACACACACACACACACACATCAAATACAAGTTTTTCCTTGTTAGAGTATTGTTTTTACCTGAGCATTTAATTCAGACAAGAGCTGAGCCACCACGTGGGAGCAAACAGATTTTTTTGTCTTGTCCTTAATCAGTCCTGATGGTTAGCTAGACCACATATTTTCTCCTATTCATATAGAGAAATCTTCCCAAAGATTCTCCAAGGAAACAGCAAGAGACTTTACCAAACCCCCAAATTTGAGACTGTGGAAATTTTATCTAGGCTGTTGGCTTTTTCTTGAATCACATTTCCATCTAAAGCCACAGATTTCCTATTCATAGCCCCCACCCGCATTACCACTTTACCACTTAAACCCAAACTGTATGCAGCCAGCCTCATAATAACAGAGTCTGCTTTTCCTCCTGTGTTTAGCATCGTACAAAGTCCTATTGCGACATGAGCCTGAGCCACTAACTCTACAAATCAGAGAATGTAATTCAAATCTGCGACTTAAGACAATTGCAGGTCCTTCCATGTTGCAGCCCATCCAGGCTATCCCCTTCCCCAGCGAGTGATCAAAGCAGCTGGGGCTAAATGCGATGTCTTCAAAAGGTCGACGTCACTAGTAACAAACTAGTATAGTGTGTAGTGTCATGTGACTTTTCTTGGGGAGATATCAACAAATATCTATTCACCCCAGATAGTAGACCAACAAGAGAGCAAAGAAAGTATTCTACCCAAGTCTATCTTGGTAACCAGTGACTTAACTGATGTTACAGAAGTATGGGTGACCCAGAGGCACAAAAGTCACCCAGCGTGAGTGATGACTCAGGAAAATTGCATCCTTGGATCTCTGGGCATGACTTATAGGCAGGCCACAGAGCAGAGGGTTTCTTCTCTCCAATGGTCCTTCCTGCTTGTATACACTTGAAGGAGGGCTTCTTGTCAGGAGATTTGCTTGTTGTCTGCTTCACCACTCTTAACGAGTCTCTCCCAGCAGCACACAGTGTTTCCATTTTGAAAGAGCATTACTGCACAACATATAGTCTAGATCCAATCACTGGCATATTTCACTTGGTCAGAACCATACTTGGAAACATTGATATGGCTGCTAAGACTTGAAATTTTTCCCAGAAATAATCCTGAGTTTTTAGTTTCTCTCAAAAACTTGGAATATCCAGTCTCACAGATAGATCTTACTAGGTGGAGAAATGGCATGGTCACTGCCTGTTCCTGTGACTCATTCTTCTGAGATCTGTGGTCCCACCATTCCCCACTGCCTTACACCCAGTCTGTGTCTTGTCATCTTCTTGTCCATACTGCCATTGAAAGGCTTTTAAGATTTTCACCCCTGGGCTGCAGAGATGGCTCATCAGTTAAGAACACTGGCTCCTCTTACAGAGGACCTGGATTTGCTTCCCAGCATAAATATGGCAGCTAACAACCATTATAACTCTAGTTCCAGGGGATCCAATGCCCTTTTCTGGCCTCCACAGGCATTGCACACATATAGTACATCTACATCCATGCGAGCAAAGCATTCATATACATAAAAATAAGTAAATAAAATTTTTTAAAAAGATTTTGACCTCTGATCTATCTATGTAGTTTATCTTGTGTTTTCTTAGGAATGATTTACACCATTATCACGCAATTAGCTCAGTCCTGGGATTTGCTCTACCCCTCCCCATCAAGCTGTGTATATGGGTACATATATACGTAGGCAAGAGCTTTCTGCCAGGTGTCTTCCGCCATTACTCTCCACATTATTATTATTTTTTTGAGATGGTCTCTCACTGACTCTGGCGCTTCCCAATGCCACTAGGCTGTCTGGCCAGGGATCAATTTCCAGGGATTTTCCTGTCTGTGCCTCCTCAGCACTGGGATTACAAGCGTGCCTCCCCACACCTGACTTTTTATGTAGGTTCTGGGACTCAACTTGGATCCTCATGATTGTACAGCAAGCATTTTACTCACTGAGCCATCCCTCCAGACCCCTAATTGTATTTTTCACCTGAGATGTTTTCAACTTTGGGTGGATTCAGTGGGTATAACTCCATTTTAGGCTGAGCTGCAGCTGTACTTACCTGTTCCTGTTTGGTGTCTGTCTTACTCCTTCAGATACATATTGTAAGAGAGGCCACTCCCCTCCCACCACACAGGCAGGGTTGCCAGACTAAGCAAACAAAATAAAATACGGATGCAGGGTTACATTTTGGGGATCTGTTGATAACCTTTTAGCATACGTAAATCTCATGAAACTTTTCAGGAAAAGCTTTGGCCAATGCAATATTAAAAGAGCACCTTGGTCATTAATGCTTGAGCAGTTTAAATACAAGTCTAAATTTAAAGTAAGAGTATTATACTTAAGACATTGTTCATTTACCTGAAATTTAAATTTATCTACCTGGAAATCCACACATAGATAGAACATTGCCTAAGACTTTACCTGTTTTCAAAACATTACTATGAAATTCATGAGTATAGAAATAAAGGAATGATTAACAGTTCAGTTATTTACATTGCTTGTGCTGGGGGCCAAGTTTCAAAACTTCTGTAAAGAAGGAAAGAAGCGAGGGACAGAGAGAGGGAAGGAGAGGATCAGAAGGGGACGGGAGGAGAAAAGAGAAGAGAAAGTAAGGGATATTTAGGGCCAAGATGGTGCCCTAATTGGTGTCTAGTTCGTTACTGGGGGGTCATCTTTGGAAAATCCATTTTGTTTGTACTTAGGTGTCTAGCTTCATATCAAAATACTGGTGAAACAAGATCTCTGTACAGAGATTGCAAAAGTCATTGAGATTCCAATGTTAGCGCTTTGAGAAGGCAGGAAAGCACGGAGTAACTCGGCATTTGGACCGAGTGTTTCTTCTCTGGAGCCTAGCAGCAGAGGCTCTGCAGAGGCAGGCCGAGCAGGGACCACGGGCCTCCGTTTATTTATGGAGAAACGGAGCAGCTAAATGATTTGTTCAAGATTGCACAGCACGAACCTGATAAAGCGGCACTTTGAACCTAGCTTTCCTAACTTCAAGGCCAAGTGCCTTCCACTGTATCGCATTACCTCCATAAATACGAATCGCAACTCCATCCACCAAACAGAGCCCCTTCCTTACGCCAGAGAGGAATCACGTGTGTAAACAGAGGTTCGATCCACCCGCCTGCCCGGTGCCCACCCTTCCTGGCTGTGGCTGTCAGCCAACCCTTGCTCCTTGGCTACAAAAGCTCTGGATAAAGAGAGCATCTCTTTAAATATTTTGTTCAATGTAAACGACAATTTTACATTCAATCAGCTTCTAATACATTTATTTCAAGAAGCCGGCTCCACAGCAGACCAAAAGCACTGTAGACAGTCTAAATTTGGGTTTTAAAATCTGTTTCCAAGTATTAATTTTGAGTGGAAACAATTTTCGTTCAATTCAGGGATTATAAATATCCCCCAAGAGTTTTGGGGCTCTTGGCTGCTGTCTCTGAATCTCGCTCTGGTTTCAGCCTAGGGAGCTGCTAGATTCGAAGTAGACAGCCTTTGGCATGTAGCAGCTTCAAGTGCCCGTAGCCGGCTTTAAAACATGATCTAGAAATGTTGATATTATAAATGACCATTTTTTCCAAAATAAGGTTTGCAAGAGTTGAAAGCAGAGTCGGATGCCAAGAAGACTTCGAAGAAGGATTTCCATGCAGTGAGATCCGGTTACCTAGTCCCTAACGAAGAATGAAGAAATATCTTGGGGCAGCAATTCCTACACTTTTGGATCTATAACAATGGACTCAGTGGGGATACTGAATTTGTAACTCTTTGGATGCACTAATTTTACCCACCCATGCAGGAGCCATGGATCATTTTAGGCAGACAGGCAATTGGAAAAAAAATTCTGAAATATTAAGGGGCTCAAAGTCACAGTGTGGTGTATTTTATTTGGAATAAACAAAACAATGAAAGAGGCTGTGCCTACAAACCCCCGTGGCAATAGTTTATCCAGAGGGGGACAATTTAAAGAGAAACCAAAATATGTTTTATGTCAACCTGGATTTCTGAAGCAGGAGACCTACTGAGGTCCAGATCATGAAAATTTTGTCATTGAAACCACTATGACTGAACTTTCTCTAAAATGACACTGTGCTTGGAGGGCCTCTCCGGGCATGTGAGCTTAACCAGCATGTGAGGAAATGGTCCTGTGACTACTGTGTAGGCCACAGTCCCAGGATTGCTGCACCCTACTGTGGTTATATGTTCCTCTAGGTTTCATGGATGATGGATATGGCTGGAGCTGTAGGGTAATTCCGAAAGCCAGCAGCTCAGGACAGAGGTGGAGGGAGGCCAGACCCCAGCAAGGGTCCTGGACACTGAGGCTATAATGGATGGAGTTTTGCCCATTTTTCCCTTCTAGGAAGTCAACGATTGGCTATGCTAGAGTAATGTTCCCATGCGGAAGAGTCAAAGTGGACACAAAAAGTGGCAACTGAGTCAGGTGTTGAGAAGAGACTAGCAGAGCGGCTGGTGAGGACCAGGACTTAATTGGGGTTATTACCACCAGTGATCTTCGAAAATGGAGAGAACATTTCCTACAGAGGCCTCCATGGCCCCCACAGGGAGCTCTCATGCCTGGATGCCCCTTCAGCATCACCTTTTCAGGCACAGGGCTCAGGCTTTCAGAATCTCTTTTGATTGTCTGTCTCTGGATGCAGACACCCCAAGAGGGGTGGACTAGAACCCAACGAGCTGACAATACTTCTAGCATCTGGAAGAATGACTTTCCTTTGTGCTAAATGGGGGTGTGCCACTGGGGTAATTCTGAACCTATTTCTGTAGCCATCAGTGACTTAAGTGTTTCATGGGTGGCTCCAGTTTTAGGACTAAATGAGTATTGCTGGCCAGCATGGAAAACTGTATCCAGAAATTAAGCTATCAGTGTACCCATGGGGACAGAGTCATGCTCAAGTGCTATTTTCTGGGATCCCCAAATCATCCTTTTCTCCAAAGAAACATAGCTAAACTATCCCATCTAAATATGAAATCAAAAGCAAATGTCTTATTCCGAAGGGAGCAACTAGTAGAATAATGAATGCAGTCTCCTCTTATGGTCGTTTAATTTTTAAAATGTTGCTTTTTATTTTTTACTTTGTGTATGTGAGTGTATATATTACAGCACATGTCTGTCAGTGCCACGGAGGCCAGAAAAGATCGTCAGATCCTCTGGAGCTGGAGTTACAGGCAGTTGTGAGCTCCCTGACTGGGATGTTGGGGATTGAATCCAGGACCTCTGCAAAAGTAGCAAGTGCCCTCAATTACAAAGCCATTTTTCCATCCCTTTTATTATTATTTATTTTATTTTGAAACACAGCCTCACTCTTGTAAATTAATTTTAAATATAAATTCTGTGTTACCAGTTGAGAACAGGGCCCTTAAGGACCCAAGTATCAGACTTTACAATTATTTATGGAAATCCTTATCATTTATATATTCACATGTCAGCCAAGATCTCAGTAAGCCAGAACACTATTTAGAGCAAATTATTAGGCTAACCCTGGCAGCACAGCCTGTAATCAGCTGCTCAGGAAGCTGAGTCAGAGGAATGGAAAGTTCAAGGCTTGCCTGGGCAACTGAGCAAGATCCTGTCTCAAATTTTTTTAAGGTTCAAAAAAAAAAAAAGGCTATAGCTATCGCTCAGTGGTAGGGTTCTCACCTAGCCTTCATGAGTGAAAGGCCCTAGCTTCAAACCCCAACTGAAAAACAGATGATGGATAATTGATAGGTAAATAGATAGATAAATAAATAGATAATAGAAAATAGATCAATAGATAGATGATAGAGAAATAATAGATTATGGATAAATAGCTGATAGTCAGTTGATCAATTAATCAATAGATAGGTGAAAGATATATGATTGACAGAAGATTGATACAAAGGTAGGTAAGTAGATAGATGCATGGATAGACAGGATAGGATAGATGATAGCGTGAACTGCTTTTAAAACTCTTAAGTCTCATTCCCCTATTCTTTTGACTGATTTCCCTAATTTTGCTCTGCTTTTCTAATGCTAGATATTTATTATCTACTAGCATATCATGTTATTTAGCTGTATTATTATTTTCTGGTTTGCTCCTCCAGAATTAAAGCTTCGTGCAAATGGAGATTGTGCCCTAAGTGTTCCTGAATCCTAAATTGCCGTAACATTTCCTACACATTGTGCACTCAGATATTGACTAAATAAAGAACCACTGATAATTCCCTGTGCTTTCTCAGGCTGGTATCCTTCCACTTTTCACTACTTAGGAGTTTGCTCTCAGACCAATGTCATTGGAAGAAAGGTACTGTTCATCCTTGTTTCTCAAGCCCATCCTCGAGAGCAGTCTCTAAATCCTGATCCTAAGCACAGAACATATTATTAGGACAGCCTGGAATAGCTCAGGGAGCCTGGAACATTCATCGAAGTCCTGTTCTTTCTGCTGCCATTGTCTTTGGACCACAAGCTTTGAACATACTCCGCCACATTAGGGTTTGTGAAACAGGGACAGGGAGGGGGGGCTCTGAGCCAGCAGGAGGGAGGTTGATGCTTTCCATATGTTCTGTCTTCTCTTGACAGATTTCTCATCCCCACTGTTACGATGATGCATCTACTGATGCCATTACTGAGCAAAGTTACCTGATCACCTTAGCCTGGCTGAGGAAATCTTACTGAGAAGAGGATGCTCCTTGACGTCTTTCAAAGAAAGTGTACAAAATCTTCCCAGATTTCTCAGTACAGTGAAAGTTGTTCTTTCATGGAATGTCTCTACCTGGCACAATCCACTGCACCTGAGGCGAAGGAAATCCAATCACACTCCAGACTAGCTAGTCAACCTCGGAAAGAGAAAACCCAGTGCATGCCGACTGTGAACGTGAAATCACTCCCACTGGCTGTGTCTGCACACTTGGTCTTCAGCTGGTGGTGCTATTCGAGGTTTTAGAATATTTAGGAGGTGGAGCTTTGCTGGGGGAAGTGTGTCACTGAATAAGGGCCTTGAGGTTTCATAGCCCAACTGCACTTCCTGTTCTCCCTCTGCTTGCTAACTGCAGATACAGTTCGACCAGCTGGCCTCCCACTCCTTCCACCACCCTTCCCCACCATGATGGAACATGTCGCCTTGGTCTGTGAGCTAGAATAAATCCCCAGGTCCCAACTTATCAAGCTTCTTTATTACTAAGAACTTGCCTTGTGGGAATGAAAGACTTCACTTCTAAAATACCATGGAAAATCGTTGAACATCCAGGGCTGTCCAACCTTTGGACATTGTGGACTATCACCTACAGATGTGTTAGGCAATATTCATAGCTTAGTACTCACAGCTATACAGGGACACTGAAGACCCATGGGTAGGAGCTTGTAGACACTTGCTAGATGAGAGGGTCTCTGACTTGAGATGGTTCGACTTATGATTTTACACCTTCATGGTAGTACAAGAGCAATAAACATTCATTAAAAACTGTACTTCAAATGTTTAATCTGGGTCTTTTTCTAACCTATTCTTATGTAACTACGTGTATGCTTCTAAGCTGTTAGGCTCAGGAGGCTAGACATATTAAGTGTGTAAACAAGGATGCTTGGAAATGCTTAAATGATCAGAACGTCATTGATAAGAGAGTTTGGAATGTTGCAATTACAAAGCCAAATTATTTTGCACCATCTTTAGCGCCCTTAATAGACATGTCCCTTCTCTGTATGTGACCTAATATCTTTGTGATCATAAAGTAAATCCTTTGAAACAGGCCCCTACTGTCTACCAACCAAAGGGTTAAGAATATCATCAGATAGCATCTGAGGCCTAAAGCCAAGTTTTTTCTGCTTTGCTGAAATACACCTGCCTGAAGTTCTCAGCAATGCATTTTAAAAGTGTGATGAGGAACTGAGGAGATGACTCAATGGTTGAGAACACTGGCTGTTCTTTCCGAGGATCTAGGTTCAGTTCCCAGAACTGACATGATTGCTAACAACCATTTGTAACTCCAGTTCTAGGGGATCCATTGCCTTCTTTTGACCTCTGTGGGTATTATATGACACAGGTACACTTAAAGACACATAAATACATAATACACTCATTCACATAGAATAAAAATAATTAAATAAATAAAATATTAAAAGTGTGTTGACTTATGGCTTTCTTTGTTCTGTATCTATAAAAACTTTATGATTGGTGTTTCTTTGGAACATGGTATTTGGGGAGGCCTAAATCTGTGTTCAGGGCTATGGTTACTCATATTTGGCTCCAGAATAAACCATCTCTTTTGTTCCTTTGAGATGAGAGCTCTTTTTTCTTTCATCGATAAATGCATATTTTGACTGAATGATATTTTCAATTACAGTATGTTTATCAGAACAGAACCCAACTCCAAGTCAAAGAGCAGCTGCAGCTTGTATAAAATTATTAATTAAACAATGAGCACACACCCTTCCTTCCTTTCCTTGCTTCCTTCCTTCTTCCTTTCTTTTTTCCTGGCTTCTTTTCTTCCTTCCTTCTCTCATCCATATCTTTAAGAGAAAATATAATTTCTTACAGTTGTATCAAATGCTGGCTTGTTAAGCCAAGACTAATAGCTCTGTCCATTGATCTTGACATGGCTGTGTGTGTGCTGCCTGTGTGTTCAATCATTCAGATATGAAAATGCACTTTTCAGAGGGTTTTTTCTCAACTCAGGGGTGCTACCTAATCAAAAAGGAAAGAGAACCTCTTTCCCATTCCCAAACCCCTGGCATTGTGGGAAAATAGTACTTTAGGCATAATTTGAAGCAAAAATGGCTGGAAAGTATTTAAAAGGATGGAAAAGCAATGTGAGAATCTGCAAGTACACCAAGGTTTACCCTTTTCCTACAAAAGATAAATGTTTGTTTAAATCAACCTGCATGCCTGGTGTGGCCGTGTGTAGATGGAAAATGTTGACAGGGCAAAGAGGGCCAAGAGGTGTGAAATTTAAGTGCATTATCGCTCACTGTCAAAGCCAATGATTCTCATCAAGGTGGAGTAGTTAGTATAAATGCAAAAATGATTTTCCTTGGCAACGGAAGCACAAGCGAGACCTTCATCAATTATATAGGCTCTTGTTTTGCAGACAATATACCTCATTTGCTTTTGGCTGTGATGTTCTTATAAGAATGGAAGTTCTTGTGCCCCTATGGAGGATGCATCTCAAACAAGGCTTTTATCCACATGTAACATACATATTGCCCATGTACATTGGTATGTTCTGCAAACCTTGTGATTCAATGGAAATGTAAGAATCCTAAGACCTACCAATAAATAGAAATAGGGCACTTTTATGAGAGATTCACTGGAAACCTCTCACATATAAAATTATACTGATATTAGCGCATCTAAAAGATACAGATAGGAAAAGAGACCTTGAATGCTATTAATGAAAGTGTACTCTTTGTCTTAAGCAGAAGATAAAAGAGGGCCAAGGAGATGGCTTAGTCAGTAAAGTGCTTGCCTTGAAGGAAGGAGGACCTGAGTCCCATCTCCCATCCCAGAGCCTACATTAAAAAACAAAACAAAACCAGGCATGGTGGTTCACGCATGGAATCCCAGACCTGGGGAGGCAGAAGCAGGAGGATGCCTGGGGCTTCCTAGCCAGCCAGTTTAGGCAAATGGGTGAGCTCAGAGCAATCAGAAAGGCCCTGCTTCAAAGAATAAGGTGGAAACTCTGAAGGAGCAACCCAGTGTCAACTACTGGCCTCCACATGTACCTGTAATGTATACAAATACATGAACATGTACACACACAAACACATACATACATACTCATGAGTAAATAACTGTTTTTTAAAGAGAAAAAAAGATGAAGAAAGTTAAACTAATTTGCTCCTAGTATTTGTCATCTGCAGACTTGTTCAGATAATGAGCACAGTAAAATTGAATGCAGGCTCATCTTCATTGGCATGAAGGTTACATTCATAAGCGCTGCTTGTTTTAATAGGTTTATTGCATCGTTGTGGACATGTGCTATTGCACTGGATGGATATGCTTTGAATATTTTTGTAATTGTGGATAGTGTAAAAGTCATTTTCTGTTAGATTGCACAAATCCATTCCATTAGGAGAAGGATACATTATTGTAACAGGATTAATGCACCACACATAAACAGAACCGGTCATATTCTGTTTGATAAATTATCTCATTTTAATCGGAATGTAAAGAGATTTCAGGATAGCTCCCCGTTTGATTTGCATAATTGTATTACGGACAGGCAAATTGCATTATATTCTTCATTAACAATAGATGGCTTGTATAACTATTGTATTCTTGAAGACACTGTTCTCATATGCATCTTGCAATTTGTCATCTGGTGGTGTCACCTCGGAGTTCAGTCTGAAGAGAAAGAAGCTAAAAAGATCACTTGATTTTCGCTGAGTCCAGTTAATATCTCCTCATCCGATTGCGCTGCGGTTATGCTATTGTTTGTTTTAACAAATTGCAACCAGTGGCAAAGAACTTCTTTTAAAAATCTTCTAATGCGAGGACAATTCAGCCCTTATAGATTTCCACAGCAGAAATGTCAACGCTTCTAACGAACTCCAAGTATAAAAATGTGAATTAAAATTAAATTAGAACCACACGATTGATTTTATGTTTTGACTCTGGCAGATGCTCTCTCCGAGGGAGCTTGCCTTTCCTCTTTGCAGCCCAGACTAAAGCTAACAAGTTATATCACCTCCTGGGAAATGCACGGTGTTTACAGTCACTCAGAGGTGGTTATCGCTGGCTCTGTGATGCTCAGCTAATGGCAGCTGTCAGCAACCCCTTAAAAGTACCTTGCAGCCTTCTTAGCACTTCAGTCATTCCCTATGATAGATACCTTCTTTACTGGGGACCCCTGCCAGCCTTGCAAGAGGAGACTTGGTCTGGCACCACCTGAGATTCTTGGTTGCAGCGCCATACCCAGCCCAGGACCACAGCTCAGCAAGGCATCATGCCTACACAGGAGTGGGTAAATGATTGGATGAAAGGACCAGGAGACTCCAGAGAAAACACCCAGCATTTCTGGGTGGAAACCTGAAAAAGAAGACCATTTCCCGCTGTAAGGAAATCACACCGCCTCCCACTTCCTCCACTAGATGGAAAATAGGAGACGCCAAGGCCACCACCCCCGGCCGATCCCCTACTTGGCACTCGAAGCTTCTGAGGCACCTTGATCTTTATTTCACTAGAGTCTCAGAACAGCCCTGACACAGGTAGAAGCAAAAGAGCAGCACTGAGGAAGTAATGGTTGCCTAGAGAAGGCAAGGGGACTTGAGGAGGGACAGAGGGAGGAATGACAAGACCTACCCGTGTGTGTGTGTTTGCGTGTATACATGTGAATATGTGCATACGCATGTGGAAGCCAGAGGTCAGCATCTAATATCTTCCTCAGCTGCTGTCTGTCTTATTTTTGTGACAGAGTCACTGAACCTGGAGCTCACCAATGAAGCTGGACTGACTGGCCGCAGGTCCCGAAGCATCCTCCAATTTCTGCCTCCCCCGTGCTGGGTTTACAGACAAATGTCACCCAAGCATTTTACTGACTGAACCCAGTCCAGGGGTGCTTCTTCAGTGTTCTTGCATAGCTCTGCCCCCCATCCTGGGGCGCTGTGCTTAGGGCCATCTCCCTGTTCTTGTCATCTCTGTAAGCCCCACCTTGCCTAGGACCCCTGATTGCTCACTGGTCCCATATTTCTGTCCCTGGAAGGGAGCTACACTCCCTTCTCATTCTTTCCCTGAGATCTGTCCTTCTACAGGGCATTGCCCACCTAATGATCTGGGTAGTTTGAAGCTGTATACATATAAGTTTTCTCATTCTGTTATTTATTTATTTATTATTGTTTTGGGTTTTTGAGACAGGGTCTCATTATGTAGACCTGGTTGGCCTGGAACTCACTATGTAGACCAGACTGGTTTCAAACTAAAAAAGATCTGCCTGCCTCTGCCTCTGCCTCTGCCTCTGCCTCTGGAGTGCTGGGACTAAAGGTGTATCTGGTGAATACACCCATTCTAAATCACAAAGCTTTTGTTCCTCTACTTAACAAACACCAACGAAGTGGTAGTTCAAAGGTGAGTTCAAGAGGCAGGTCTGGATTCTTCCAGGAATGACTTCCCCTCTCCAGCCCCTGGGGTTGCAGGTCCACAGGGCTCCCAAGTCAATTTTCTTCTTCCACATGGCAACTTCTTACCTAACACACAGTCCCCCAAGAAATTATTGTCTGTGTGTGCTCTTGCCCCTTTCTTTACATACTTCTTATTATTTCCTAATTGGAGGCAGATAATTCAGGGTGCTGAGGGAAGAACTGTGTCTTCACAAGCCTGGTGTGAAGTGTTTGCTTCAACTCTGGGCCCTTTCAAATTTCCTCAAGTCGCACTGTGAAGTATCTATCTCCAGAATCTTCCCCAGAATTCACTCCACCACACCTGATACACCGAGCTCTTGGGCCAAGTTGTGTGGTCTACAAGGATTTGGACACAGATGGGTTAGTGAAGGGAGCCAGAGCAATCATGGCTCAGGAGGCTCCGAGTATTGTGGGCTCAACTGGAGAAGAGAGGAGAGGAGGAGGAACGTGGGGAGCATGTGCCCCCTTTCCTACCTAGTCACATAGGGAAAAGTACTGTAGACAGAAGGAAAAGGCGCTTTCCTGATGTGAAGACCACAACAGTGCTGGGCAGGACCTTGACTAGTCCAGAGAGAGAACACAGGAGCATCCTCTCTATGAACTGTTACACAGCCAGAGAAAGTTTCTGGTGCCTCTAAGGACTAAAAGCTTGGAAACTCTCAACATTGCATTCTTGGAATATCAACATTTCAAGGAGGAGATCAATCAGTGTTCCCAGGAAGACTCTAGTATCAGTATCAGATTTTACTCTCAAGCTTAATGAGATATGATAATGAGTACAGTATCTATATCTATGGTATCTATGATATAGATGAGTACATGGAGATGTTCAGAGAAGAGAGGAAAGGCAACCTAGGCTTGCACCATATAGGGCTGATGCATAGATCCCCAAAGCATTGTCCTTCAACACAAATTTACAGAAGGCAGAGGTATCCCAGGGCATAATATGAGAAGCAGTGATGAAGGCTGGTCCTCCCAGGCTTGGGGCCAGGAAGGCCCAGGTGTCTACTTCTGCCTATGGGGTTTGATTAATTAAGATGAGTCAGATTCTCAGGCATGAGACTCCCCTGGGCTGGCTCCAGGAAGTCATTCAACTGTGGAGCTGATCAGCACTGAGTGGTTAAGACTTGCAGCAGCCTCACCTGTCTGCAGGAGGCAGCCTCACCCATCCTGTGACATGTGGTTGTCAGAGACTGAATACCATTTTATGGTCTGTGGACCAAAGTTCCCAGAGAAAACAAACTGAATCTTCTGCAAGGCTGATTAACTGTTTCAGTAGTTGTGGAGAGTGGAATGCTGCCAGTCTGCGGCCTAGTTACAATTTATCTTGGGTTATCTTTAGCGCCCTTAACAGAAATTCCTTGCCCACCTCTGCTTTGAACTTTACATCATGTTAACATCATTTAAAAACCTGGGGAGAGTTAATTCAGCAGTAAGAGCACTGGCAGATCATGCAGAGGACCCAGGTTCAATTCGCAGAACCCCAATGGCAGCAAACAACTGTCTGAAACTCCAGTTCCAGGGGATTTGCTGCCTTCTTCTGATAGCAGGCTTTGAACAACGTGGGTGCACCTATGTGCATGGAAGCACGACACTTAAAATAAAATAGATATAATAAAATTATATTTAAAATAAAAATAATAAACAAAATATAAAATGTTTTTTAAAAACCTTTCGGGATATAGTAACCAACCCAAAGGCCTAGTGTAATCAGATAGCATCAGAGGCCTATAGCAGAGATTTGTCTTTAGCTGTAGCCGCTTACTTAATGTTTCCACCAATCTATCTGAAAAGTGTCTTGATTTATGACTTTCTTTGTTCTGTTACTATGAAACTGCTTCCACATTGGAAACAAAATTTGGGGTGATGTAAATCTGCAATGACACAGAACCCTCACAGTGGAGCCCTGGACCTTCAAGTTCTCACTGTGGTACCGATGGCTACAAGTTGCTGTCCTTACGACTGGCTTTGGGCGGCCCCAAAATTCATTCAGGCTCTTGAATATCTTTTATTTTTATGCAAAGACAGGCATGTGCCCCATAATGACCTTTCTACTGATGATAGACTAGATAGTGGTCCCATAAGATTATGAAACAAAGGGAGATGGGAAGTTGCCTCAATCAGTAAAGTATTTGCCTCCCAAGCAACAAGAGGTGAATACTGGTGCTCAGCTTACTTGCTCTTTGTACACTGTCCAGGGCCCCAGCTCATGGAATGGTGCTGTCCGACACTACAGTGGCTCTTCCCACTTTAATTAACCCAATGTAGAAATTCCCTTACAGACAGGCCCAGAAGTCTGTCTCCTAGATATCCTAGATCCTGTCACGTTGATAGTCATTATGATCCACCACAGATAATATCTGAGCTCCTATCGTGGATAACTGTGGGCACAGAAGTCTCAGGATCTGGAACCGGACCTGTAGAGGGGTATCACAGAGGGTAGAGAAATGTAACAATCTGGCATCTGGGGAAAAAGTCATAGTCTGCATATTCTAGACTTAAGCTCAGTGGAAACATCCAACCCAGATTTCATAATCTCTGCAAAAAAAAAAAAAACAGAAAGAAGGAAGGGAGGAGAGAAGAAAGGAAGAAAAGAAAACAGGAAGGAAGACAGGAAGGGAGAGAGAGGGACAGGAAGGAAAGGAAGGAGGGAGTGAGAAGGAAGGAATGAAGGGAGAAGGAAGGACAGAAGGGAAGGAGGAAAGGGAGAGGGAGGGAAGAAAAGGCAGTCAAAGACAGCAGGAAAACAAGTCAGCAGAGTGTCTGCACCTCTGGTGAGCGGCAGGGACAAGCTCTGACTTCTGACCCTCCTGGCTAGTTAGGCTGAGTCCACAGAGGGGCAGTTCAGGTGGAGTGGAGGAGAGAGGATCCCAAATGCCTTTTCTTTCCATCAGCCTCAAGCAAGAACAATGCAAATGAAATGTAGTCTTCCTTTTATCATGCAACAAGCATAATTAGGAAAAGGAGAAATGACAACTAATAATGAGCATCTTTTCCTTCTAATTAAAATTTAACGACTGTATTTTTTCTGTTATTGGCCAGAGCTTCAGTATGAAGTGTGTGTTAACAAGACCAGCTTTCAAATAGCTTTGCTTCCTAGTGCCTGTGGCTTGGCCCAGCCCTGCTATTGTAGGCCAAGAACGTCCCAGCTTCACAGATAGTCAGAGCCGTGTCCCTGTGGCCCACTGGCATTGAGCTGTACAAGCATGGACGGCTGGTATGGGTTAGCATTAGGAGTGTTCTCCTACGGGAGACAGTAGACAAGTATTCTAATAACTTGGATTCCATGGAGAGAATGGGCAGGGCTTGTTGACAAATTTAGAGAGGGACAACCATCTGTAGAGCAACAGTGGGCACACCGCTTTGTGCCTGTGTCTGTGAGCCAGCTTCATCTGTGAGAAAGAAACACCCAGTCACACTGTGGTGACCTCAGACACAGGACATCGGATACTCAACATTTGGAGCAAGGGAAGGTTAGAGAGATGCCTGTCATGTACAGTCTTTTAATCACCCCTCTTAGCGTTCTTATGTGTATGTGTGAGTGTGAGTGTGAGTGTGTGTGTGTGTTTGTGTATGCCTGTGCATGTACGTGTAGAGCAGTGCATAGGTCAGTATTTGGTGTCTTCCTAATTTCTTTCCATCTTATTTTTTAGGACCAGATCTGTCACTGAACCTGGAGCTCATTGATTCAGCTAGGATGACTGGTCAGTAAGCCCCAGGGATTCTCCTGCCTCTGCTTCCCTAGTACTGGGATTACACA
Source organism: Eospalax fontanierii (assembly GCA_035773235.1). Lineage (NCBI taxonomy): Eukaryota > Metazoa > Chordata > Mammalia > Rodentia > Spalacidae > Eospalax > Eospalax fontanierii. The sequence continues at coordinate 118,583,736 of CM069524.1, forward strand.
CAGCAACTGCTAAGCCCAGCTCTTTAACATGAGTTCTAGGGGATCAAACTCAGGTCTTCATGCTTGTGTGGCAAGTACTTTGCTGCTGGAACCAGCTTCCCAGTTTCTCTCCTTGCATTCTGGCTCTTTCCTTGTGTGTAAACACTAGCTTCTCACAAGAGGTTCCCCTACACTCCACTTCCCAGCTTCCATTGCTATCAGGTTGCAAACATGGTTGATCAGAAATTCACCAAGAAGGCTTTGATTTGGGGAATAGTGATAGAGTAGACAGTGGGTATGGCAGGTAGCTGTCAAGGGAAGAGCTGACATCAAAACCTCTTAATGGTGGCAGAGGGGATGGCACTTTTGGCAAGCCAGTTCCTCCTGGGAGTTTGCCTAGAATTGGCTTTTTGGGGATTCCCCCTTTGATTCTGATTGCTCTAGCTGTAAGATATCACTTTCTACAATGGCCCCAGTGGATTGTGTTATCTGTAACTTAAGAGCCTGACCCTTAGAGGAAGTGATCTGCCCATAGCATTTCAGTCTGTTGTTGGAGAAATGTTGGAAAGAAGGTCCAGTGATTGCTACAAAGAGGAATCTTGGAGGAACAAAAGCAAGGATCTCTAACTGGTCCAAGTAACTTAATGGAGGAAGGGTTTATTGTGGCTCACAGTCTGAGGATGCAGTCCATCATGGTGGGAAGGCATGGTGGCAGGAATGTGAGGCAGCTGGTCACAGTGCACCCACAGTCAGGAAGCAGAGAGAGACGAATGCTGGTGCTCAGCTCACTTTCTCCTTTATATGCAGTACATGATCCCATCTTACGAAATGGCACTGCCCACAATGATGAGTTTTCCCACCAAATTAACCCAATGTAGAAACTCCCAGAAATCCCTGCTGGGACATTGGAGGAGCAGGCTGACTCTGCACTTAGCACTGCTGCATCCCAGCCCTGAGCACTTCCTGATCCACTGTGAGCACGACTGCATTATCATATGATTGACAGAGAGAGATATCAACCAGCCAAGGCTACAAATACAGGTATGGCAGGAGACAAAGTAATTCATACAGAGGGGTGGGTATCAGCTGAAATGGCAAGTCCTTCAGTGAGCCCAGTCTAATATCCTCAAAGTTCAGCCCTGATGGTACCAAGAAATAAAAGACCGAAGATGGTTGCATTACCTCATCTTCCCCACAGCCACCCCTCACATGTCAAGAGTCTTTCCTTTCTCCTACCATGAATCTTATATCCACATGGAGTTCCTGGTGTGACCCTCCCAGATACAGAAAACAGTGGCCCCATTTTTCTCTCCCTCATAAATACCGGAGTGACTTGACGGCTCAATAGAAAGCACTGGAGTGAGGGGATGACTTCCTTTTTCACTGCCTGTGTGTGTGTGTCTGCATATGTGTATATTTGTACTGTGCATACGGTGGAGAGAAAGAACCATTCAGTTAAACTGAACTGATCTCAAATACACAATGTGGTAATATTTCCTGCAAGGGGTGAATATAAAAACTCTTCTTAGGATTATAACGTTTTAGAACTGAAAAGAGCTTCAGGAACTTCTACACACACCCCTCATTTTACAGTTGGGTAAACTGAGGCTAAGGCGGTTAAGAGCTTTGTTCCTGATCAAACAAGGGCACAGCACGGTACGGGCTGGCCTTCAACCTCCCATTTCAGAATCCTTTCAACTTCTTCAGAGCCTGGGTTGTTTTGTTTTGTCTTCCGTGGGCTAGGGAAATTAAAACTAATGAGAAATGGCTAGTAGTGCCTTGCTTACTCACTAGGGCAAGAGAGACTTTAAAAGGAAAGACTGTAGAGACCTCAGGACTCGGCCGCATAAGGGTCTGTGTCAAGTAGTCAGAAAAACATTCAGCAGTCACCTGTCTTGATCTTGGTTCACGCTCCAGGCTCCTTTGCTCTCTGTCCTTTCCCCGAGTCCTATATCCAAACTGACCCCACTGAAAACTCTTATGGAAAATAGCAATGATTACTCTTTCAAAAACACTAAAGTATATTCCCAAAACAGAGCTAAGAAATGATTAAAGAAATTTCACACAATCCTAACTATAATGGTGCAAAGCGACATGTTTGGTCTAAGTCTATACGTAAGAAAACTGCAACTGAGGGAGGTGAAGAAAGACAGGGAATGTAGCTCAGTTGCTAGAATGCTTGCCTGAGTATGCACAGCTTTGATCTCCACGTTCAGGACTGCATAAACCGGGCGCGGTGATACACTGCTGTAATGACAGTATCCTGGAGATGGGTGAAGGAAGAGGATCTGGAGTTCAAGGTCATCCTTGGCTACACAAAGAGTTTGAGAGAAGCTGTTTCCCAGAGTCCTCGGCACTGACCTTACTACAACCCCTTTCCTGTCCTCCTCACTACAGTCAGTGCCACACAGGTTGACATGAAGAATGTGTCTTTCTCTGAAGGTTACACAAACACACACACTAGGACAGATGGATCTGGAAAGGAGCCAGGACCACATTCACTCTTATCTGACTTTAAACTACCCCACATCATTTCTCACCTGCACAGGGAAAAGGGACTAAAGAGGGCGAGTCTTCTAAAGTAGAGCCAAGGACCTGAGGATCTCTGTTATGCATCTCACAGGTTCTTGAGCACTTGAGTTGGAATCCCTCAAGCACGGTTTGGAGGAAACAGTGAAGGACCAGGTAGAGTGCAGTGGGCATATAGGGATGCCATATAATCACCAGCTCCTCCCATAAGACTATACATATATCACATGCGCACCCCAGATCCCAAGTGTGTCTTCTCTAGTGTGGCATATGATCACATGGTTGGTGCAACCTTTCCCCATACAGGAGAAATATCTCAGGAGCTCATGGTTCACAGCTCAAGAGCACACTCAATGCCAAATAAATGTACTGGAGACATAGCTCAGAAGTTAAGAGTCTTTGCTACTCAGTTCCCAGCACCCGCCTTAGGCAGCTCAGTTCTGCCAGTAACTCAAGCTCCAGAGGATCTGATACGCTTCTTCTGCTGGCTTCCATGGGCATCTACACACACACACACACACACACACAAAGAGAGAGAGAGAGAGAGAGAGAGAGAGAGAGAGAGAGAGAGAGAGAGAGAACTTGTGCATGCTGTCTCCATTGCTATATTGCTATGAGTTCCTATGAGTAACTGATGAACTCTTTGGAGAACTGTGTTTCCATGGGTCATCCACCACTCCCCGGCTCTTACAGTCTTTCTGCCCCTGTCTTCTGCAATGATCCCTGAGCCTTAGGAGGCAGAAGTTTCAAATAGGTATCCTATTCCGGGCTGAGCACTCTACAGTCTCTTCCTCTCAGCACACTGGCCAGTTGTGAGTTTCTATGTTAATCACCATCTGCTGCATAAGAGAAACTCTGGCAAGAGTTGAGAGATGCATTCATCTCATGTATAGAGACTGTATTGAAAATGTGTCACTTAGTGCTAAACATCTCACAGACACTTATTCTGTGTGCTTGACCAGTTATGGAACTCTATATTGGTCTCCATCTGTTACAAAAATAAGCTTCTTTGATGAGTGGTGAGAGGCACACTTGTTGAAAATATGAGGATGCACTATGCATGTTGCCAAGGGAGAAAACCAATCAAAGGTCCTACCCAACTGTAAAGCCTAATAATCAACAATGGCTGGCCCAGCAAACTATCTCTATTTATGCCATAGTGGCACTTTTATCTTCGGTATAATCAACAACTGTTTAGTTATAATTAAGGTTCACTCAATGGGAGAAAACTTATATGTGGTACTATAAGCAGAGTCAAATACACAAGCCTTGAGAGGTCACAGATAACTAAAGAAAAACCTACTTTGGCCACATCTCTGGAACTTAGGGATTTTATGCATGCTCAACAAGCCTCCTACCAAACAAGGTTCATTTCCAGCCCTGTATGCACTATTTATAAGCTTTGCATGTGATCTAAGATAACAACCATCATCCTCATTTTGTTGGTAAGAAAGAGGCACATAGAGGTTCAAGAAAAACGTGTTTAAGATCTTTGTGGTAGAAACTTGTCTTGATTACATTTCTATTACTGTGATAAAATGCCCTTATCAAAAAAGCCTTGAGGGGAAGTAGGTTTTATTTGGCTTTCAACTCCAGGCTATAGTTCGTCACTGAAGGGAGGTCAAGGCAGGAACTTAGAACAGCAATCCATATCACATCCACAGCCAAGAGCAAAGAGGAACAACACATCCCTGTTCACAGCTGCTTAGTGCTCCTCTAACTTTCTCCTCTTGTATACTGTTCAAGACCCCTGCCTAGGGAATGGTGCCATCCACAGTGAGCTAGGTCTTCCCACATCAATTGACAAGCAAGATAATCCCCAACAGACATGCCCACAGACATTTACTCAACTGAGACTCTTTGCAGGCGATTCTAGGTTGTATCAAGTTGTAAAAACTAACCAGCACAGAATCGACTGTAAGTTCTTGACCTCCAAAGTTCCATTCTTTCCCCTACACCATGCGTATGACCTCCCTTGCCCCAAAGACAACACTGAACATCGTAGCTAGAAAGTCAATAAAGCTAACAGCTGCCAGTGACATCTCAGACGAGGAAAAATCCATTCTCTCCTGTGTTCAACTGATACCTATTTGGCTCCATGCAAAGAAAATCCCTGTCCCACATGATACCATTCTGGCGTCGCACAAGCTGCATGCACCCCAAGGAGTGTTGCCCAAAACAAAATCATAAATGTACTTAAAACATTATGTGATTTATTTGCTGGTGTTTGATCTTTTAAAATTATTATTACTATTTATTTTGAACAGTGGGTATGTATGCATATGTGCATGGTGTAGGTGTGTAGTATATGGTTATCTACATGCATGCAGAGGTCAGAGGAGGAGGTCAGGTATCTTGCTCTATCAACCTCCACCTTATTCCTTTAAAATAGAGCCTTTCATTGAACCTGAAGCAAGATTAGCAGCCAGCCACTCTGGTGATCCTCCTGTCTCATCCCCCACATAGTTTAAGGCTTAAAGACACATATACACAGTTACACCTGGCTTTCTACATGGGTACTGGGATCTGAACTTCAGTCCCCATGTTTGTGTACCAAACACTCTTACCCACTGAGTCATCTCTTTAGTCCTGTTTTCTTCTTTTTTTTTTTTCTTCTGTAACTTGATCATATGGTTCTTGTTTATTTGTTTATTTGTTTTTGAGACAGATTCTCTCTATAGTCACAGATGGCCTGGAACTTACTATGTAGACCAGAATGATCTCAGTCTGACAGAGATCCTCCTGTCTCTGCCTCCTGAGTGCTGGGATCATAGGCATGTGCCACCATGGCTCCTTGTGTGATTGAATGTGAACTTTTTAGGTAATAACATTATGTTGCAATGTCAAAAGACTGAACATGCTTGGAAGATGTCTGTGATACATGAACATCAAAATAATTAATGCTAACATGCTATTACTGACATGCATTCCTAGACCCTCGGAAACCATAAGAGGTCATTGCCAAGGCTCTGATTTTCAAGTTGAAGAAACTGGGGCCAAAATGAAAAAGTGTTCTGCTCAGCCATGTGTTAGCAGCAAATTCCAGACAGAACTTTCTGATATCATCTTTTGTCCCTGACTCTCACCTAACTACCTGCTAGTCATTTTTCCATTACTGTGATAGAATACTCTGAAAAAAAAGCAACTTAGAGGAGAAAGGGCTTATTTTGGCTCACAGTTTCAGAGGGATACAGTCCATCATGACAGGGAAGGCATGGCAGCAGGAGCATGAGACCACCTGGCAGTCAGAAAACAGAGAAGTGAGGCTCTAAACCCTCAAACCCCACCCCCAGTGACATATTTCCTCTAATGAAACTCTACCTCCTACCGGTCCAAAGAGTGTGAACACTTGGGGATTAAGTGTTTGAGCACATGAGTCAATGGTGGGGGGGGGGGTTCTTATTCAAATCTTAATACTACCATAAAGGTTTTAAGAAAGGCAGCCCCACAGAGCAGTAGAGCAGTGGGAGGTAACTGATTAAGCAGTTTGGCCTCTTCCCCTAGTTTTGTGTGTGTAAGTGTGTAAGTGTTGGTATGTGTGTTCGTGTGTAGCTATGTGTGTACATGTGTGGACCTGTGGCATCCACAGGTCAATGTCAGTGTCTTCCTCACTTGTTTCTTCATCTTACTTTTTTATTGTATTTATATGTGTATGATACATTTATGTATGCTTATTTGTACATGTGAGCATACTCATGCTTGCCGGTATTCCTGTACTTGTGTGAATGTGCATGGAGACCCAAGGCTGATATCAGTATCTTCTTGGTACTTCTGTACCTTATGCATTGAGGCAGGGTCCCAGTGAACCTAGAGTTCACTATTTCAGCAGGTCTAGCCAGCCAGTTTGCTCTGTGGAGGCGGGCTGCCTCACCCACTCAGCTTGTCGTGGATTCTGATGATCCAAACTTTGGTCCTGATACTTGCATGCCAAGTGTTTTACCTGCTGAGCTATCTCCCAAGCTGTCCATCTTGTTTTATGAGACAGGACTCTCACTGAACATGGAACTCACCGATTTGACTAGAATGACTAGCTCGAGAGCTCCAGGGATCTGCCTGTCTCTGCCTCCCCAGTGCTGGGATTACAGGCACACAGGGGCCACACCTAGATTTTTATGTGGGTGCTGGCCACTGAACGTAAGTCCTCAGGCTTGCATGGGTAAGCCTTCTTCCCAGCCGCCTTTTTGCTCTAATGTGAACTGAAGCCTCTTGACTGTTGAGAACAGGAAGGAGCTGTGAGGACAAAGAGGAGAGTATATGGGCACATGTCCTTCTTGACCACAGCACGGTCTGCTGTGGAAGTCACAGGGGAGTCCAGGGGGAAGATATCTAGTGCTATGTCACAGGAAGAATTAACAACCAGACACCCTTCCCACACACTGTCAATGTCATATCATGCTGGCACCTAATCAACACTTTGAAGCATTAGCATTGTTTTAATCATTCTCCTATTGGAGAACAAATGTTGCATGTATAATTACACTGCTGTATTGTACTGTACAAATAACCATGTAATGACATCCTCGGAATTTCTTGGTTCTTCATGGTAATGCCAAGTATAATTACCATGTAATCTGCCGAGAGCAAACAAGGTTGTAATTATTCTGTAATCCAATCTAATTATGGGGCAACAGGATTGTTATTTGTGCTTAGAAGGAAAATATACATGCAAAGAGAAGGAAAAGAAATGTATCCTCCTTAGTTGAGGGAATGATGAAGATGGAGGTCAGAGGTCATCCTATAACACAACCACTGCTTTGACAGTGTGTACTTATTTGGAAAGACAAGGTGTGAGACCATCTTTCGAAGGTCAAAGTTTGGGACCATTTTTGGAGGGTCAATGTTTAGGGTTAGCATCCTCAGTGCTAGTTCTAGGTTCACCAAGTAAGGACAGTAAGGGCAAATCAGAAGATGAAATAGAAGAAGTAGATGTGGGTGGAGCCCCTGGAGAGGTTTGGGGGATGGGAGAGGCCTTCTCAAGCATGTGCCTGGGACATCACGATCACATCACTGTGACTACACTTCCACTCAGTTAAGTTAAATTCACAAACTATGTCTGGGCCTTTTCTAATGGATACAAGACTGAGCCTATACCAGTCAGAAGCAAAGAAGACAGAGGACTTGAATGAAGGAAAATACCAGCAGTCAGGGAAGAGTGCAGAGCATAGGCTGATGGAGACCTTGTTAGAGCTCTGGGGCTTCCATTTCCTAAAATAAGAGAAATTTACCACCACATAGTTCTGGAAGCTGAAAGTTCAGACCAAAGACTTGAGATGTTGGCGAAACCATACTCCCCAGAAAGGCTCTAGTAAAGAAACCTTCTGAGCCACTGTCAGTCCTGGTGGCCACCTGCAATCTCCGGGCTTTGCTGGTTTGTGGCTTCAGAAGCCCAGACTGCCTCTGTCTTCAGGTAGCATTGTCTTTCCATGTCTCTTCAGAAGGAATTCTTTTAAAAAAGATTTGTCAATTTAATGTATATAGGTGTGTCCTAAGGGCGAGTATGTGGCGATCAGAGGAGGTCATTGGATCCCACAGAACTGGAGTTACAGGAGGCTGTAAGCCATCCAATGTGAGTGTTGGGAACTGAACCCAGGTCCTCTGGAAGAACAGCAAGTGCTCTTAACCATCAAGCCATTTCTCCAGCATGTTTATGCCATTCTTTTAAAAAAGGGCAAATTTTATTTATTGTATATTTGAGTGCATGTTGTATATTGGAGAGTGTGTAAAACCTGTTTCAGAGGACAGCTTTATGAAGTTTCTCTCCTATATATATGGAGGTTGAGGACAGGTTTGCATGCCAAGTATCTTCACTACTGAGCCATCTTGTTGGCCCCTTTAAAAATATTTTTTAAAAGAGATTGATTGACTCTCCCTCCTAGCCCCTATAAAAATAAATTTCAATTTGGAATTCTTTTCTTATGTGGACATCAGTCATACTGGATTAAGAGTTGCCATACTCCAGTATAACCTCAATAACTAATTGTATATGCAACAATTGTATTTTCAAATAAACTTTCATTTAAAGATCCTGGGCACTAGGATTATCAATTTTTTTTTTTTTTTTTTTTTTGAGACAGAGTCTCATGTATCACAGGCTGGTCTCAAACTTTTTTTGAACTAATTGTTTTGGGTATCTTCTTGTAGCAACACAAATCTGACTAACATAAGGATATGTCATTCAATATGTAACAAGGGCCACTCACACATAGACACAGCACACATTTGTTAGGCATCTATTATGTACGTATCTTACATGTATTAGCTATCTTTTCTTACTTTTTAAAAGATTTATGTTACAACTTTCTAAGGTTATGTGTTTATGTGTGTCTGTCTGTGGGTATATGTATAAGAATGATGAGTACAGGTGCCCACAGAGTTCAGAAGAAGGCATTGTGTACCCGAGAGCTGGAGTTACAAGCAGTTGTGAGTCATTGAACACGTGTGCTGGGAACTGGACTCAAGTCCTTTGCAACAGCAGTATGTGTCCTTAACCACTAAGCCATTATTCCAGTCTCCTAATTTTTCTTTCCTTTGTGTTTGTGTGTGTTCAAATCTGTGCAGGTACATATGTGTGTATGTGTGTGTATGTGTGTGTGTGCATGTAGAGGTTAGAAGTCAGCCTTGGTTGTCTTTTCTCAGGTTCCCATCTACCTTAGTTTTTGTTTTATTTTTTGTTTGTTTTGTGTTTGAGACAGCATCACCCTGTAGCCCCAGCTAGCCTGGAACTCACTGTCTACTGAAAGTTTTTGGAGGAACCTACAGTTGCAAACCCTTAAAACAGATTGCAAATTCTTTACTTAGGACTAATGTTGTCAGGTTGGTTGACCTGGGTTGTCTGATTTTCTACTCTGACGTCATTTAATCCCCACTACTCAGAAACTAATCCCCTGGAGGACAAGGTAGGTGAAAAGTTGTTCAGTGAGGCAATAATTAAAGCCTACAAAAAATGACATGTCTTTGCCCCTGCTTCTGCAGTTTTATTTCTGGAAAAAGTTCAAAATCCTGTTTGTGTGAATGATGTAAAGAGCTTTTTATGGTTGATCTTGGGAGATGATACTTTTGATGTACAAGTGTTTACACTTTAAGGCAGAAGGCACATGGTGTGAATGTGTGTTTATCGAACACAGTACAGAGGCTAAACTGCAGCCTGCATGGGTACTTCAAAGAATGCAGGGATAGTGGAAGAGATTCTCTAATTGGGAAATGTCAAGGGAAAAGAGTGCAAAGAGCCCTTCAGTAGAGATCTAAGGTAAAGCTGCTATTTATGGTTAGCTAACGCACCCTGGATGCTGGTTTCATGTGGGCTTCTCTGCAAGGTTGATGAGAAGTCGGGTCCCCCTGTCCTCCTCATGCTTATCACAGCCTGCTATGGCACTGATAACCAACTTTAGAGGAAAGAAAATGAGGGCTCAGAGAGGTTAAGCCCAACTGATGTTTCTAGCTTTTATCATTGTTGTAACAAAAGCAACTTAAGGGAGACTGTGTCGATTTGGGTTTGAAGGCGCAGTCCGTCATGGTGGGGAAGGCCTGGCAGCAGGATCCTGAGGCAGCCGGCCACACTGCATTCACTATCAGGAAGCAGAGTGATGAGTGCTCGTACTAAGTTGATCTCCTTTTATTCAGTGCAGGACTCAACCCCATGGGGTAGTGCTGCCCACAGGCAGGATGGGTCTTGGTTCCTCAGTTAAACCTCTGTGAAAACCCCTGCACAGACATGCTCAGAGGTATGTCTCCTAAGTGATTCCAAATGCAGTCACGTTAACCTGACTATGAACCATCATATCGGAACGTTGCACAGCTACTGAGTAACAGAGGCCAAGGTGGCACTTAAGCACAGAGTCTGCCGGCCCCTAGAAGCCACATGCCTAGAGAACAGACAAGAGCCAGACAGCCTCTGTCTGGAATGGCTATCTTCCTTCCTGTGGCCAGGAGACCTGCATTTTGGTTCTGTTTTTTGTTTGTTTGTTTGTTTTCCACCTAACACAGGTCAGCTCAGATCTTCTGCTCCCTGGACTAGATAAAAGAAAAGAATGGACCGGGGAGATGGCTCAGTTGGTAAAGCGCTTGCTGTGCATGTGTCAGGACTTATGTTTGGATCCCCAGCACCAATATAAAAGCCACACATGATGGTGCATGTATCTATAAGTCCAGGGCTGGGGGAAGAGACAGGTAGGTTTGGGAGCTCACTGGCCAGCTATTCTAGCAGGATCGTTGAACTGAAAGTTCTATGGGACGTCTTGTCATAAAATGTAAGCTAGAGAAGAGATTGAGGAAGACATCCAGATGTCAACCTCTAGCCTCCACAGGAGTGCTCCACATATGACAGACACACACAGAGTTCATCCTACTCACAGAGTTAAAATCTTAGAGCTTATACAAATCATATATCTCATCTTGTTTACTTATATCAGGTGTGTTTTCCGAATCTTATACATGTTCCTGAATGTCCTCAGGAGCCACCAAAAGAGGCAGCTGTGAACACGTGAAGACAGTCCCTAGGGGAGGGACTCCAGACACCACACCATGCTGCAGCACTGTGTGCTGTTTGCTACACGTGTTACCTCTCGTGTGATGCTTCTGTCATAAATGCCATCTGCAAATGTGCTTCACAGCTAAGACAGTAGTACTACTAATAAAAACATGTGTCACATGAGTTTGATATGTGCCCTCCTTGTCAAATATTCTCTTTTACAGAGAAACAAATGAGAGGTGAAGATTCTTTGTTCAAGGGCACTGTGCTAGTTAGTAGCAGAATTAAGCTGGAACCCAGGCCTCTGATCTCTGAATCAATATTCTTCTGGTAATTTATTTTTCACCTTGACTCTCAGATGCAACTAGATCTTGACACATCATTATATAAACAAATATATGTACACAAATAGGGTTATATGAGATAAAATGCATAAATACTTCATAGAATTTTAAAGCAGATCCTGTAAACTTGGATGTTATCATTTCTAGAGCTTCATAACCAAGACCCTATGTTGTCCTGGACTGAAAACCATCTCCTGAAAATCCTTATATTCCTAGGGCTCAATACAATGGCATATAACAAATCTGGGCTATGGAAATAGTTTAGTGCTTAAAGCACTTGCCTCACAAGCATAAGGACCAGAAGAATTCAGATACTCACAACCCATATTAATAACCAGGGAGGTGTAGTGGTCCACCTGTAATTTCAGTCTCAGAGGCAGAGACAGGGGATCTCCAAAGCAAGCTGACTAGAGAGACAAGCTGTTTTGATGAGCTTTTGGGTTGACTGAAAGACCTTGGCTCAATGAATAAAGTGGAACAGCGATGAGACAACAACCTTGGGCCTCCACATGCATCGACACCAACATGCAGGAACATCCACACACATGTGTGTCCATACATGTGCAAATATGCATACACACACACAATAATGAAAAAAGAAAAAACTTCTGAACAAATATAGCATGGTTGCTTATATATTTTCCACTTAGAATTCTTTTTATTCAAAAAAACTTTTACATGACCTGGAGAATACAGGGTATAAAATAGGTAAGCAAATCAAACATACACTGTTTTATAGATCATAAAGAATTTTATTTTAAAATAATTCTTTGGCATGCATATGTGTTGGATGACTTTAGTGTCAACTTGACACATCTTGGTTAAGGGAGTCTCAACTGGGGAACTGCCTTCATTAGACTGGCCTGTGGCCATGTCTATGGGGCATTTTCTTGATTGTTGAGTGATGTGGGAGGGCCCAGCCCACTGAGTGTGGTGCAAGTCCAGGCAGGTTGTTCCGTATTGGACAAAAAACTGGCTGAGCTTGGGCCAGAAGACCAGGCCAGTAAGCAGCGTTTCTCCATGGCCTGTGCTTCAGCTCCTACTTCCAGGTTCCTGCCCTGAGTTCCTGCCTTGGGCTCCCTCAGTGATGAACTGTGGCTCAGAGGATGTAAGCCAAATAAACCCTTTCCTCTCCAAGTTGGTATTGGTCAGAATGTTTTGTCACAGCAATAGAAGACAAATTAGAACAGCATACAATTTTATCATTTATTGAAGAAGAAAGCAATTTTACCTTCCAATGAGATGAATGTAGCTGTTTATTTTTACATAAAGAACTAAATTTTGGCTGAATATTTGACATTGCAGGATGTATAGAATCTTGGATGATTCTCAGTTTTTTGATTTGATAATTGACAATGCTGAGAAAATCATTCATAAAATACAACATATATACTGGTAGAAGTATTTTTAGGGCCATGACAGCAATTGTCCTAATCCAAAGCCAGAATTCATTTATAACAGTTTTAATGAATCTAGCAAGCAGCCAAAGTTGAAATATTTTAAATCAAACATTCTAACATAATACAAATGAAGACAAACTAATTGGAGACTTGATGGTCAGAATATATTAAAAGCTGTTGTTTTCTGTAATTAAACGATCCTGCTTGCATAACAGAAGAAACCTTTGTGTGTGTAGCAAAAACACTGCAGTTTATATCATACAATGGTCTTGAATCGGAGCTGAGTTGTTCCAGGTCCATTTGTCAGCGCTGTGTGGTGTGATAACATTCCTAGCACCGAGTGCTCTTGTGTGTTCAGAATGGAGACCGCAGTGAAGTCAGAAGATGAACTCAGGTGAACACTGCCAGAAACACCACAGACTCTTCCTTATGTGTTCAGGAACTTTTTAACAAATGTTACTGAATGTTTCATGACCTCCACATTCAGTTACAAATCCCACCTATATCACATGAGTATATGAATACAAACACACACACACACACACACACACACACACACACACTTCCTATTCCAGTTTTCTTCTTCTGATGAGTCATGTAATTCAGCCGTTCCTAAATCCTACTTTGCTTAGAAACACAGAGACCCTATTAAATACTCCATTTAAAATGATTCCAGGGCATTCATAAGGAGGCAACAGTTTTCTACTCAAAGACAACTTCAGAAATAAGAAATGGAAACATTGACAGAATTAATACATAAAATATCATCCATTACTTTATGCCAATGTATTTAAATAATTAGAATACATGTGCCTGCTTTTAGAAAAATAGATTGTTCTATCATATGCAGAATGCTTACATAGCCTGATATCCAAAGCAATTAGTAAGTTTGTCACGTTATTTCCTATTTAGAAAACAGTAAAGAATTTTATAATTTACCACATAAATAGTCCCTTAAACTCACCACATCATTCCAATCAGTATATGCATTTTATTACATGTATTTATTTACTTTGGCAGGAAGTGTACATGAATGCTGTGGCAGATGTGAAGGTCAGAGTACAAATTGTAGTAGTTAATTCCTTCTACTATGTGTGTGCCTGGAGATCAAACTCAAGTTGTCAGGCTTAGAGGTAAGCGTCTTTACCTACTGAGCCATCTATGCACCCTGATTATTTGCACATTTTCCTCAAGAATTTTTCAATTCATCTTACGAGAATACCAGCCTTAGCATAAACCTAGAATACTTAACCCAGCAAAAATGTCTATTATGGTTTAAAGGAAAATAAAATTCTTCCACAACACAAAGAGTGGAAAAAAAGAACAATCATACCCAAGGGGCCACAGAAAGAAACTAAATGAAGGTACAACTATGTAAACACAAATTTACACCATGAATGCAAACAGAAATGAAAACAATGGCAAACAATATGCAACATTCTTTCAATAATAACTTTAAGTATCAATGGACTGCACTCTCCAGTCAAAAGACACAGGCTAACTGACTGGACTAAGAAAAAAGATCCTTCCTTTGGTTGTCTGCAAGAAACCCACCTCAACTTTAAGGACAGACAATACATTAAGGTGAAAGAATATTTCATGCAAATGGCACCAAGCAACAAGCAGGGGTGCAATTATAATATCTGATGAAATAGAATTCAAACCAAAACTAATCAGAAGAGATAAAGAGGGTCACTTTATTATGATCAAAGGACTAATTCACCAAGAAGACATTACAATCATGAACAAATATGCACCAAACTCCGGTGCACCTAATTTCATAAAAACAGGACTACAGAACTTTAAAACACAGATTAACCTCAACTCAGTAATAGTAAGGGATTTCAATACTCTACTGTCAACCAAACAAAGAATAAACAGAGAGAGATCTGAAGGAAACAATATCATACATCAAATGAACCTAACAGACATCTATCAAATATTCCACCCAAGCACCAAAGAATTCACTTTCTATTCAACACACCATGGAACTGTCTTGAAAATACCACATACTTGGGCACAAAATAAACCTCAGCATATACAAAATATTAAAATAATTCCATGCATTCTGTCAGACCTCAATGCAATAAGCTTAAAATCAACAATGAAAGAAGCCTAGTAAATAAAGAGTGTTTTTGGAACTAAATGAAAAGGATAATACAACAAAACAAAGCCTCTGGGAGACTTTAAAAGTAGTCCTTAGAAAGAAGTTTATAGGTACAAGTTAGAAAATCAGAAAGAACACATATAAATGATTTAACATTAAAACTCAAGACTCTGGAAAGGCAAGAACAAATTAAACCCACACCCAGAAGATGAGAAGAAATAACAAAAATCAGAGCAGAAATTAATGAAATAGAAACAAAGAAAACAATATAAAGAATCAATGAATCTAAGAGCTGGTTCTTTGCAAAGCTAACAAATAGATGCTTTGCCCAGTTAACCAAAAGAAAGAAAAAACAAATTCAAATAAATAAAATTAGAGATGAAGGGGGAAACATTGCAACAGACATCAAAAAGATCCAGAACATATAAGGAAATACTTTAAAAACATACACTTTATTAAATTTGAAAACCTAAAAGAAATGGATGGATAGCTAAAATCATAGGACTCACCAAAGCTAAACCAAGAAGAGATCAATAGTTTAAACAGATCCATAAGAGATAAAAAAATTGAAACAACAATATAAAACCTCCTGTCAAACAAAGTTCAGACCCAGATGAACTTACAGCAGAATTCTATAAGACTTAAGAAGATCTACAACCAATAGTACTTGAATTATTCAAAAAGATAGAAACAGATGGAGAACTCCCAAACTCCTTCTATGAAGCCAGCATTACTCTGATACCAAAACCAAGGGGAAGACACAACCAAAAAAGAAAACGATAGACCCATATCCTTACTGAGCACTGATGCAAAAATTATCAACAAAATACTCACAAACAACATATAGACACACATCAAAAAAATCATCTACCACGATCAACCAGGCTTTATTCCAGAGATGCAGAGATAGTTCAATATTCCTAAGTCAATAAATGTCATAAATCATATAAATGGATTCAAAGACAAAAATCACATGGCCATCTCAATAGATGTAGAAAAGGCCTTTGACAAAAATCCAGCATTCATTCATGATACAAGTCCTAGAGTGAATTGGACTGAAGGGAACATACCTCAACATAATTAAAGCTATATACAACAAACCCACAGTCAACATCATTCTAAATGAATAAAAACTGGAAGCATTCCTATTAAAATCAGGAACTAGATAAGGCTGTCCACTTTCTCCACTCCTTTTTAATATAGTGCGTGAAACTGTTCCTATAGCAATAAGATAAAAGAATGAAATTAAAGGAGAACTAAATGGAAACAAAGAGGTAAAATTATCCCTTTTTGCAGGTGACATGATACTATACCTAAGAGATTCCAAAAATTCCACCAGAAAACTCCTAAATGATTAATACTTTCAGTAAAGTGGCAGATTATAAAATTAATCTATAAATATCAGTATCTTTTCTATATACTAATAAAAAGCAATCAGAGAAAGAGTACAAGGAAACCCCCCAAATAGCCTCAATAAAATATCTAGAAATAAACCTGACTCAAGACATCAAAGATCTCTACAATGAAAAATTTTAATCTTTAAAGAAAGAGATTAAAGAGGACATCAGAAGATGGAAAGACCTCCCATGCTCATGGATGGGAAGAATTAACATTATAAAAATGATCGTCGTACCAAAAGCAAAATATAGATTCATTCCAATCCCAGTCAAACTCCCAATGGCATCCATCACAGAATTTGAAAAAAAATCCTAAAATTCATGTGAAAGCACAAAAGACCCTGAATAGCCAACCCTGAGCGCAAAGAGCAGTGCTGGGGAGATTACTATTCCAGATCTCAAGCTATATTTCAGAATTATAGTCATAAAAACAGCATGATATTGGCACAAAAATAGGCCCGTAGACCAACGGAGCATAAATGAAGATCCAAACATGAGTATATGCAATTTCAGCCACCTGATATTTGATGAAGGTGCCAAGAACTCTCACTGGTGGAAAGATACCATCTTCAGCAAATGTTGCTGGAAAAAACTGGATCTCTACCTGTAGAAGAATGAAACTATACCCTTATCTTTCACCTAGCAGAAAAGTAACTCCAAATGAATGAAATACTTCAATGTGAAACCTGAAACTGAAACTGTTAGAAGAAAATATTGACAGTAACCTACAAGATATTGGTGTAGGAAAGGACTTTCTAAATCAGACATCAGTTGCTCAGGAATTAAGGACACGTATCAACAAGTGGGACTTCTTTAAACTAAATACTTTCATACAGCAAAAGAAACAACCAAGGAAGTGAAAATAAAACCCACAAGAGTGGGAGAAAATTTTCACCAGTGACATTATTTGACAGAGGTTTAACATCCAGAATATATAAAGAACTCAAAAAAAACAAAGACTCAAGAAAATAATGACCCAATTAAAAGATGGGCTAAGGATCTGAGGAGAGAGTTCTCAAAAGAAGTTATAAAGATGACTGAGAAACATCTTTAAAAGAGCTCATCATCATTAATAATTAGGGAAATGCAAAATGAAACCTCAAATTTCACCTTACCCCAGTCAGGTTGGCTAAGATCAAGAGAACAGATGATACAACATGCTGGTGAGAATGGCTCGCTCACTGGTGGGATTGCAAATTCATGCAACCCCTTTGGAAAGCAGTGTGTAGATGTCTTTTAAAACTGAAAAAGAACCTACTATTTGACCTGGCTATACCACTCCTTGGCATATACCCAAAGGACTCATCCTATTGCAGAGATACTTGTACGACCTTGTTTATTGCTGCTCTTTTCATAATATCTAAGAAAGGAAAGCAACGTAAATGTCCCTCAACTGACAAGTGGATAGTGAAAATGTGGTGTATTTACACAGTGGAGTTCTACCCAGTGGTAAAGAAAGACGAAATAATACAATGTGCAGGTAAATGGATGACACTACTGAAATATACTTAGTATACTAGGTGAAGCAACACAGACTCAGAAAAGCAAATGATGTATGTTTTCCCTGATTTGTGGATTCTAGCACGAAATTCTTAAATGTGAGTATATATCCTGATGTAACTGCAGGACCCAGGAAAATGGAAAGCAACCAGGGTGGTAAAGGGAAAGAAGGAATCCAAGAGTGAAGCACAGTGTGAGGAAGATGTTACTAAGGGAGAAATGTGTGGTAGGGAGGGTCATACAATGAACTAAATGGATAATGGGAAGAATAAGCTAAAGAGAGGTATGACCATAGCAGACAGGAATTATTAAGGGAGAAGTAGAGAAAATGGAGATACTTTGATTGAGGATGGCATGGTAGGATGGTTAGGTACAGTGAGAGATAGAAGAGAGGTACATAATGCCTAGGTAGTATAAAAAACCAGAGGGAATCATACTGGTCAAAAAACTTACAAATTCCACATATAATATCTCTACATGAGTCCATGTGCATAGCTAAAGGTTACATAACAAGAAACAGTGTCAAACAGGAGAAACCTTCCTTTGAATTGTTGGCCAAGGTAGTCCAGAGACTCCCACAATCAGACAGACTATTGCCACAGCCCTTGATTGCCTCCTAGAACTTGAAGGTAAGACCTTATTGCTGAAGATAGGACAGACTTCACACACTGGATTTGGAACCCTGGAGCTGGAACTGACCTGGAATACACTTTCCCTGAAAGCTAGCTCTCTAGCTTTGGAGAGTACTACACAAGCTATTAAGGGAGAACATCAATCGATGATCCAACCGAAGCTTCAAGGCCTACTAACCACATCAATGACTGGAATAGCAAACAACATTGGTGCAGTAGTGTCATTTTTATTGTGGGAGTAATAAAAAGCTACCTAATTGAACTTAAAGCCCATCAATCAAAGGAAACTCATGTGTAGTACTATAAACCTAGCCAAATACACATAGCTGGAGAGGTCATAGATCTTAGAGAAAACCCTAAGGCTGTCTCATCCACAAACAAATATAATTTATTACTATGTGCAAAATATGAATCATTAAATCTATAGACAAGTATCCCAGTTGCTCTCATCAAAGAAGCTTTTCTTGTAGCTGATGGCAACCCTTACAAATTTATACAACTGGTCACACACAGAGATTGTCTGTAAAATGCCCAATCCTAGGTGAAACATCTACAATGCAACCTCTACAACTAAGGCTCACACAACATTGTAGGACAAGGAGTAGAGAGAATAATAATCCATCTCTCAACTCTCATCAGTGAAGTTCCTTCAGGCAACAGAGGTCCACAAACACAAAAGGATACAAATGGCCAAAGCATAGTGAATAAGAGTCTGCAGAGTGTGGGTCCTTGGACACACTCCTATATTAAAATCCACCCACCCCAGGCTCAGGGACCACTGCTCATCTGAACCCACAGCAATGGTGTCAGCATGCACAAGACCCAAACAAATTCAAGCAGACAAAAATCCGGGACAGAACTGTGGAAATGGGTAGCAGGCCCCAATCTTAGTCGAAGTATTATTGGCAGCTGATTACTGCTGGGTAAGGAAGAGCTGATCTTAAAGGGAGGGACTCTAGATAAACTGACTATACCTCAGCAGATGAATTTGCACTGAGGGACATCTGGGGACACTCACTTGACATGATAGGTCTTAGCACAAATGAAAGAATATATGAAATCCAGTGGAAGGAGGCTATAGGCAAGTGTCAAAGGGGAAGGAGGTATGAAGTTGATTAAGATGTTCTGTATGAAATACACAAAAATTCAATAAAAATTTTTAAAAGATGCTATTCTAACAGTTAAAAAAAAGCAAAGTGGAAGTCTCCAGAGGGACCGAGGATGCAGAGCATCTTCAATGTTTTTCAGAGTTGATCAATATTTCAGTTTTAAAATCAACAATGCTGACAGCACAGCTCCACACAGTACAGAGCAGAAAATGGAAGAAGTGTTTTTAAGGCCACTTCAGAAGCAGTCTTGATCCTCAACTGTTGACACTGTTTGGGAAGGTTCTGGAGACTGAGAGCTGGGCCTTAGCTGGAGGACTAGCTTACTGAAGATATCCTGTCCCTGGTCCTTTCCTGTCTCATTCTTTGCTTCTTGTCCACCTTGAGGTGAGAAACTCTTTGACCACTCAACTCTTTTTTTTTAAATGTTTGTAATTAGTTAAATTTGTTCTTTAACAATTCATTCATGTATATAATGCATTCTGATTACTATCATGCCCATCTGTTCTATCTTTCTCTCATGTCTATTAAGTCTCCCCTCCTTCCTACAGGCCTTGCTCACATTTGTGTCCTTTTGTTTTGTTTTGTTGTGACCCATAGTGCTGTCTGTGTGACCATACATTGCAGCTATCCAATGGTAGCTGGTAGACTCACCAGGGGGTACACATCTGAAGATGATTATTCCTTCTCTCCCAAAATCTATTAATAGCCAATAGTTCAAAAGGGAGGGGTAGTGCCCATGAGCCCCTCCCCCATCCATCAGTAATCAATAGTTCAAGAGGGAGGGGTAGTGCCTTATAAGTCCTTCTCTCATTCATAACTGATGGTTGACAGAGCCAGTCTTCTGCAGATCTAGTGCAGGCCACAGCAGTTGCTGTGGTTTAATGATTGTAATGACTGTATCATGTGGAAAAGATAGCATTTTGCAGTCCTTCTCCTTATCTTCTGGTCTCTTAACTTTCTGTCTATACTTCTGCTCCTTACTCTCTTGTATAATCATCCTGTTTAGAGCTGAGCATTCAACTTCCCTTTCTCAGCCCCTTGAATAGCCAAGTGTCTGCATTCAGTGCTGTTCATAATAAAGACAGGCTTCTCTGATTCAGGCTGAGGATAGCCTTTGTCTACAGGTATAAATATAGATGTTTAGAAGGCAGTTTGAAGCCATGTCAATTTAGTTAAACAACAGAAGGAAGTTCTACACTAGGTCTATGACCTACTGAGCCAGGTTTTTAACCTGGTCTACAGTACAGGCAGAGTATCCTATCTACAGCATGAGCTTCATATCCAATCAGAGATCCGTTGGTTGCTCCCATAATAGTGATGCCATTACTGCAACTGTGAGTACATCTTGCCTGGTATATTCATAGGGTTCACAGGCAGGTAAGACCACTGATGCCTTTTCTCTGTTTGCAGCCTACATAGCACCTCCTGGCATTATTAAAGTTATCCAGCAGGGAAGGAGCTTCCAGCTCAGTTCCAGATTGATTTCTCTATATCTTGCAACCAAGGTGAGCCACACATTTTTACTGCCGTGATATTTTACCCAAACACATGGGCATCTTAACTCTCTGAAACCACTGTTACCAGAGGGGGGCTCTCAGGGGTCTTTTGTGATGATATGTTCAGGTAGGTCCTTTGTGTCTTGAACAAAGAGTTGAGACATAGAAAAATAATATTGAAAGTACAGATTTATTAAAAGTGAAAGTGGAAGGAAAAGATTCAAAGGCTCTTTCCTTTCTGGGTTCAGAAAGTTTTACTTACAAAAGGGATGGGAAGAGTGCTTTGAAGGGGTGGACTTTTCTTTGACTAATGTAGATGGCCAACATCTCTAGGTTATATAATATTATGCTTACTGCACATGCACCATCCCATGATCCTCTCTGTTTTAATCACATGCATTAGATGCAGTATATAATATATTTGAGTTGTTCCAAAAGGTCACCTTGAGACAGTCTTTTTCCTTAGTGTACATGAGTGTGTCTAGGGTAATCCCCTACTGTCATTTGCTTCTTTATCATTGTTACACTTTTCCCATTTGTTGGAGGGGGTCTGTACAATCCAAGGAACAGACCAGCGCAGTCCAAGGGGCAGTTTTCTGGTTGCTAGATGCTGGAGTTAACCTTTCAATGACTCATGCTCATGTCCAGCTAACTTCACATTCCTGCCTCATCATGAGCTAAAATAAATACTTCCCTTTAAGGTGTTCTTAGATATTTTGGTCACAGTAACACAAAAATAACTCATAATCAACCTGACTTGCCAGCTTTGCCTTGCTTAGTCTCCCACATGTGTGGGAAGGAATCCACCATTCTGTCTAAATCACTAATCACCCAACAACAGTGAGGATTCCCCTAAGGAGGACATGGAGGCTGGTAGAGAAGACAAGGCCAGGAGGGAAGGCCAGACCGATTCTTCTCTGTCTCCCTGGATGGATGAGTGTCCTGAATTCTCAAGAGGCCAAACTCATGCAAACTTTGAGTGTGCATATGTGTACATGCACACATATATGGCTGTATTCAGCATGCAAGTATGCCTATGTATATGTGGATATGGAGGCCAAAGGTTAACCTGGAGTGTTGTCTCTCGGGAACTGTCCACCTCATTTTTTGAGACAGGGTCTCCTCCTGAGACTTGGAGCTTACTGATTTGGCTAGGATGGCTGACCAGTGAGTCCCAGGGATCCACCTGTCTCTACATTCCCAGCGCTAGAGTCAGATGCATGTGCCACCGTGCTGGCTTTTTGCATGGGTTCTGGGGATCAAACTCAGGACCTCATGCTTATGAGGCAAGCACTTTACTAAGTCATCTCCCCAGATCTTCTGGAAAATTTTTGTTCGTCATCTATCGTTATATGCTGCCCAACCAGAGGGAGGAAAATGTTGAGTGACTGTCATGGCTGCCCTCTCCTTGAAAACTAGAGCCTTCCTAACAGCAGCTTGCCCTGCTCTCTCTGTCTACTGTATTTAATAGATTAGGTTTGACACTCTTGTTCTCAGAGTTAAATTCACTGCAAATGAAATTTTTAGCATAAAGAGAGAAGACAGTAAGGAGAGAGTGGGAAGCTACAGCTTGCCTCTGTATTCTCTTGATCTGAATTGCTTTGCAGGCCCTCATGCTGAGATTACTCTTTTGTTTTTGAGCCTTTAGTCTGAATGGAGCTTTCTGCTCTTCTCACAAGGGACTGGGGAGGAAAGAATGAAACAAACATCAATGGCAAGTATGATAATCCTACAGCCATTGACTTCAACAGCCCACTGAGCAAGGGGACCATGTCTGCCTGATGTGCTGGGTTAATGTACATTTTTAGCAGGCCTTCATTGATGGATTATTGACAGGAACCAGGAATGGGGGCTGAATCTGCAGTTGAAGGACTACTGGGGAGAGATTTGGTCTATAAGCAGTATGTGGCAAGATGTAAGAATGCCTCCAAAGCCCGTATCTGATACCAGGTTGTATATTAGTCAGGGTTCTCTAGAGGAACAGAGCCAGTGGAATGAATTTACATATTACAAAGGGGAGTTATTAGATTGCCTTGCACAACGAGCAGGATCATCCAACAATAGCCATCTGCATGCCAGAGAGGCTGAACACCCAGTAGCCGCTCAGTCCACAAAGCTGGATGCCTCAGTAGTCTCAATTTGGCACTGAGCATCTGAAAGAGTCCTAGAGAGTCACTGCTCAGTCCACACTGGAAGGCCGAAGAAGCTGGGTTCTGATGGCAGTGCCAGCAACAGAGAGACACATTCACTGGCAAGAAGTAGAGGCAGGCCAGGAAAGCAGCATTGCCTTTTCCTCAGACTTCTTTCTATCTGGGCAGCTACTGAAAAGTGTGCCCTCTCTGGGGAGGGTGGTCTCATATTCACTCACCTCACAGACCCACCCAGAGGTGTGTCTCCTGGTTGATTCAAGATACAATCAAGATTAACCATCACAAGTCAGGACCAAGAAAACTAGCCCCTCCAGGTGACTAGAAGAAAACACCATCATGCCCCCTGCAACTTCTCTTTGCTGAGGCCTACACCCAGGTTTTTACCACATTCCTACTGAAATTCTGCAAGAGCTCTAAGAGAGTCACATCCCCACACCCCCACATACGCTTCACAAATAAGATGGTCATATCTTAAGTCCATATTTCATGCACACTACCAGGATGGAAAACAAACACTTAGATTCCAGACAATCTCCCTAACCTCCCATCATTCATCATCTCCCATAAACCACATAAAAACATCTGTGCTTTACTCTGTGTGTGTGTGTGTGCGTCCATGTGTGCGTGTGTGTGTGTGCATATAAGTGCAGTGCTCATGGAGGCCAGAAGAAGGAGCTGGATTCCCAGGAGACGGAGTTATAGGCACCTGTGTGCTACCCTACATGGGTGCTGGGAACTGAACTCTCCTCTGTGAGAGTAGCAAGTGCTCTGAACCACTGAGTGATCTCTCCAGCCCCTGTGCTTTATTTGTTTATTTTTATTTTTGGCAGTACTGGGGATTGAACCTAGGGCTTTGTGCTACCACTGAGCTACAGCTGCAGACCTACAGAAAACCCTCTGTGTCATTTCTATGCAGACCTACCACAACAGAAATCACTTTGGTAGACAACACTGCTTTCAGGCCAGGCAATAAAGCACACAAGGGAAGCCAGAATAAAGTCTGCGCCTTTTATCCCCAGCTAGTTGACGGGCCAGTGGTAAAAGACATCTATTCATCCAGGTAACTCGGTGGGTAAAGTGTTTCCTGTACAAGTATGAGGACCTGAGTTTGATCCCCACAACCCATGTAAAAAGCTAGACATAGTAGAACACACTAGTAAGTCCAGCATTGAAAACTGGGAAGGCAGGGACAGGCAGCTCTCTGGGGCTCACTGGCCACCCAAGTTAGCTAAATAAGCAAACAGACGCTGTCTCAAAAAAAATGCATGGGGGTCAATGAGTTGGCTCATAGGTAGAGGCACTTATGCCAAGTCTGATGATTTGAGTTCACTTCCTGGGATACACACGGTAGAGATAACTGACTCTCCTCAAATTGTCCTCTTACCTCTACACAGGGCCCACACAAGCCTCCTTCTCCCAAATTCTGTTCACAAAATAAATCAATCTAACTTTAAAACTGTCAGGTAGCTGGCTCTTGAGGAACATCATCCAGGGTTGACTTCTGACCTCTGCACCTACATGAACATGTGAACACACGTGTGTATACATACACAGTGTCTGCTGGGCTAGGCATGACAGACACCCTGGCATTTCCTGTGGTCCATTCTTTCCTTCCTGAAGGGACCATCTTCAGTAAGAAGATTCCAGAAACGTTGCGGTCCTCCGTAGAAGTATTTGGGGTACCACTGTCACCCTCGCTTCTTCTCACCAATCCTCTTCCATCCCTGTAAATTCAATTCTGGCTGGTGTGCGTGTGTCACGTATGGCACTAAAGCCTCTCCATATCTGCATGTTGAAGTCCAAAAGCAAAAATAATTCAATCTCCAACCATTTATCCCCCATCTCCAATTCCAACCCATTGTTCTGAGAAGGGTTTAAATGGTGTGCTTCCCCCACAGTGTGATTTCAAATTGAGTTCACACTCAGCTAACTTTGCACTAACTTTGCACTTCTGCAGGGCACAATGCAACCTCTCTCCAAGTGCAGTTTCTCCTTTGGGGCACAGAGAGAGGAGGTTGAGCTGGTATTGCAAGAATGTCTGTGAGCAGCTGCTCAGGGGCTGCCTGCTGGCTGAGCAGTTGCAGATGGAAGTGCTTAGGTGTAGGGCTGAGACTCCAAGCTGGGGCTCCGCAGAAAAAGGGGGTGAATGTACACAAAACTGTGACATAGGATTTCTTCTTTGGATGCTTGTTTGTAGCGTCAAAGCCACTATTTGATGCATACGACAGTAGTTCTAATGAATCTATTCAATCTAATCTTCATAATCACAGCATCTCCAAGGTAGAAAATTAATTGGATGAAGTTAAATATCCCCTTTTCATGTCAACAAAATTGGTTTTTCCAGGGATTAAAGGATTAACGTGGTGTTAAGTCCCTAAAGAGGTTAAAATACTTTATTATTCATTACAAAACACAAAGATAGGGCTGTTATTTTTCCTCTGTCAGTGTCATCCATCTCATTAAAATGGAGCACCAAGGAGAGCTGTTAATGACAATTTCAGGAGCTCTTGATGCTCTTCAAAATACATGTCTTTCCCGCTTGCCCTTTCCAGGGAAAAGAGCCTGAGATGCATTGCACTGAAGCTTCTCACAGCCTACTCTCAAATCTAAATAACCAGTAGGCAGGAATGAGCCTGAGGTGAAGTCACAGAGGCTGTAAAACACAGGAGTTCATATCAGTGCTCTCTCTCTACTATCTTGGTTCTTTGACCAAAAGGGCACAACTCTGCCAGTCACTGAGATGATGTTCTCAGTTTGGGTTGAAGGACAGAGATAACTAGGTTATGTCAGGTGGCCTTAGGGGCGGCCCCTTTCCAAATTCAGGCATGTGCAGAAATGAGTGCTTGCAGTCCTGTCCTTCCTGCATTGTGTAATTCTGAGTTAGAAAAAAATTCCGGGGGTGGGGGGGTCACTATGAGTATGCGTACATGTCTGCACAAGTGGAGACCAGAGGTCAACCTGAGGTGTCCTTCCTCAGGCGCTGTCCACCTTGGTTTTTGAGACACTGTCTCTCACTAGGACCTAGGGCTCACCAATTAAGCTATGCTGATTGGCCAATGAGCCCTAGAAAGCCTTTGGGCTCTGTCTTCCAAGTGCTGGGATTATAGATATGAGCCACCACATTCAGTTTTTTTTTACATGGGCTCTGGGGATTGAACTTGAGTCCTCACATTTGCATAGCAAGTACTTTACCCACTGAGCCATCTCCTCAGCACACTCCCCTCCCCCAAATTCTTTAACCCAATGCCAACCTTTTGCGCCTAGCAGTAATCTGGGGGGGCAGATCTATGACATAACTCAATGGGGACTGACACAGCGGCTCTGGAGCTCTAGTGGGCTGTCCCAGAGGCCTCTACACTCTATTGCTCCCCTCGCCACACCCTCTATTCCACAGATACTGCCTTTTTGACCAAGGGTCCACATTGGAAAGATGGATGTTGGGAAAGATAAGTTCAATCTTAAATTGAACTAGGGTGCACAGCATGGACCCAGAGAGCCAGGCTCTGAGCTCTCTGAATACATGCTCAAGCTGTAGCTCCATCCTCCATTTAAGTTCATCTCAGTTCCCTGTAAGGGGCCATAAGGGAAAGTTAATTATTCAGATACTATGGGAACTCACCTGCAAAAAGCTCTGTGCTGAAGAAAACACACTAGCGGCAGCATTGAAATAACTGGGACAAAATCAGAGTAAGACAGAATAGAGGTTATATATAAAATACAAGGAACCCAAAGGGGCTTCCCAGTCTCCTCAAGTCTGGGAACCCAGAAATGAATGCTAGTCTGACCAAGAGGTGGCATTTGTATGAACCTTGCAGGAAGGCTGATCCGGATGATCTGCTGACTAGAAGGAGACAGGTGCCAACTTCTAACTAGCTAGACCCTGGACACTCCCACATACTAAGAACCAGTCAGCAGCTGACGGTGGGACAGCATGCCAGGCTTCACCAGTGGAGCTGGAGGCGCCATCCTCCAGGGGGTTTTCCAGGGTGTGCTAGGGCTGGCAAAGCAAGGTGGTCATCTGTCTTTGTTGTTCGTTTGCTTCAGACACTATATAGGCCTCTTCCTCACCCAGCAGTCATCAGTTGCCCAGTAGCTCCTCAGCTAAGAGTGAGGCCTGCTGCCCATTTCCACATTTCTGTGCTAGATTTTGTCTGCTTGAGTTTGCATGATTCTTGTGTGACTTTCTGTGTGAGACTTTCTTTTTTAAGATGTATTTTATTTATTTATGTGCACATGTGTTCAGGTGCCCAGAGGGAGAAGAGGCAGAATGTTCTCTGGAGTCAGAGTTATAGGGAGTTGTGAGCCACCCAACATGGTGGTCCTCTGGAAGCACGGTGGGTGCTCCTAACTGCTGATCCATTTCTCTCACCCCGAAGAGACTTTCTTGACACCCTGTTTTAGTTAGCCCTTTGCTTTGAAAAAGGACGGAGGTCAGGGAGTCAAGTGTTTAGCCCTTGTCCCATGGAATGCAGCAAGTTCTGAATTAAGGATGATGTACTTAGAGAGGGAGAACATTTTCTGAAATGGAGATTTCAGTCCCTTGGGCCCGAGTCTCTCTTGAGGATAAAACCTGAAAGGCAGAGGTTGGGAGTCAATGATCTCAAGCTCTTCCTTGGAGTTCTTCAGGCTTTCTGTCTTCTGAACCTGACCATGAGCCTCCAGGAGCCAGCATATTATCTTAGTTGACCACAGAAAAGCCGGTGCTGGATTAGATTTCATGTTATGCCCTTGGCCTTCATGAGAGGTCAACAGGAGAAAGTGTTGAGGAGCAGTGCTCTGCCTCTGTGACGCACAGTGAGAGAACTGTCACTGTGTTCCCTGCTGTCCTCACACAGCCCCAGCCCTCTCCACACAACAGTAAGGCAAGCCTGTCTTCTCCAACTTGCATTCCTCGTCCCTTCAGCTATTCCAGACTGGATAATTCATTGTGCATCCTTTGCCTTTTTACTGTGCACCTTGGTTTTCAGCACACTGAGCCTTGAATGCCGTACTCAGCTCTAGTAACTGACTATAACAATGATCAGTGAGGATTATCAGTTGTTACCACAGCTGGTATCCATTTCTCTTTACCTTCTGTGTGCCTCTGTGTGCCTGTGTGTGAGCGTGTGTGTGTGTGTGTGTGTGTGTGTGTGTGTGTGTATGTGTCTGATATGTGGAGAGAGATTGCATATGCATACCTGTGTTATCATACCTGTGTTATCGGCATGGGGAGGCCAGAGGCCCACTTGGGGTCATTCTTCAGGTACTTCCCCTCTTCTTCCTCCCCTTCCTTCCCCTCCCCACCCCCTTCACTTCCTTTCTCTTCTCTGACAAAGCCTTTCACTGACCTGGAACCCAGTGGGCTAGGCTGGCTGGCAAGTGAGCCCTGGGAATCCACCTGCTTCTGCCCGCCAGGTGCTAGAATTAGAAGCTTGGGCCACCACAGTGGCTGTTTTCATATCACTTCTGGAAACTGAACTCAGGTCCTCATGCTTACAAAGAAAGTGCTTTGCTGAATGAGGCTCGCCCTAGTTTTTTCTTCTTTTTCTTTATTTGCATTTTTCTTTTAAATGGCCGACTTTGTAGATTTCTTGCCCATTTAAGAGGAAATCATGGATGAATAGATGTTAAATAGAGGTGGATAAATGGCAGACCATTGGTAGGTAGAAGGTAGGTAGAGCAAGCTGGCTTTGGGTGAACCTGTGGCAGGAGGGTGAGTAAATAGTATCTTAAGTTTCAGCTTTTACCCACACAGTTAGACTCAAAAGGAATCAAGCATTCAGGGTCAGTCCTCTAACAGGCCCACAATCTCTATTCAATTCAATTTAACCAAAATTTATCAAATTTCTACAACCAGAACATAAATTTCTTCAAGGTACAGTTCATGTTTTATTCATGCTGGTGGCAAGCATCATGTTGCTGCATAGTAGGTGCTCACAAAATGCTTAGGGCAGACTGAATTTAATCACAGTAGAAATATATCTGCCAGGTGCAATACACAATTCCCAGAGCCTGCCATATCCTTTGGGTGGTATAACTCAAAGACCTAAATAGATAGAAGTGGCCATATAATCAATACAGCCTCCTAGACCATGCAGGCTGATCCCCTGGTCCTTAGACATTCCTGCTATGGGCCTTTCTCAGGCTGTCTGCCCACTTACAGCACCCACCCTCTTTCCGTTCCTTTAACCAGAGCCCACCAACATGAGAGACTTAAATCAAGTCTCCCTACCATAAAACTTGCTTCCAGTTCCAGCCAGCCCACATTGATTTCCTCTTCCCTCTACACCCACTGCACACAAAGCTCCTCTGCAGTGCCCAACTGCCTGTAACTCCCCGTCTTCAAAATTGCATAAGCATTGCGATTTTAGCTCTTCCCAGAAGACTACCCCCACCCTGATGTTTAATTTGAGTCAGAAGGTGTTTGGGTACTGGGGTGAAATAACCTGAGGTCAGTTC
The DNA here is from genome assembly GCA_035773235.1 of Eospalax fontanierii. NCBI lineage: Eukaryota > Metazoa > Chordata > Mammalia > Rodentia > Spalacidae > Eospalax > Eospalax fontanierii. Next base: position 118,613,284 of record CM069524.1, read on the forward strand.
TGTACCACTGAATACATGTTGCATATTGATCATATTTAATCTCAGGAGCAAAACCACTGAGAGCTACAGATGAGTTGATGGATAGATAGGAAAGTAGGCAGATAGTAAACAGATGGGAAGATGGATAGATGATAGATAGAATGATAGAGGATAGATAGATAGATAGATAGAATGATAGATGATAGATAGATAGATAGAATAGGTAGACTAATAATAGATAGGTTAGAAAGGTAGATAAATAGATAGGATGGATACATATACAGACAGACACAGGATGGTTAAAATAGATATACATATGTATATGTATATACACATGAATCACAGATATACAGATTTATAACTAGAGGTACAAACAGGTCTTTTTATAGGACTTATATACCATATATCTTATAGACCTTATATGATCATGGGAGTTGGCCCCAATATAAGATAGCTTCTGGCTAGTGCCAGAGCTGATGTCTACAGGGAGCTAGGGAAAGAAGGATGGGGCATGAGGTAGCTGGGACATATGCATAAGAACAAGCTGAACCTGTGAGGGTGGGCCAAAGTCCATGCTAGTGACATGGGTGTCCTCTTGAAGTTAGACTCTGTTACAGACTCACTAGCTAGAGGTCAGAAGTTAGGGAGATGGCTCAGCTGGTAAAGTGCTTGCCATGTATGCATGAAGATCTGAGTTCAATCTCCAGAACCCACATTTTTTTCAAAAAAGCAAGGTAGCATATGTTGTAATCTCAGTCCTGGGGAGGAAAAGACAGTCAGATGTCTGGATCTCACTGAGCAACTACACTAGCCTATTTGGTAAGTTCTAGTCCAGGATGAGTCACAGGAAGGTAGAAGGTGAGGCAGAGCCACGTGCTGCCTTGACAACAATGAGCTGAGTCCCCAAAACAGCATCCATGTGTATGAGCTGCAAAGTGCCCTCAACTAACCCACAGAAATCTCCTTTGTGGCCCATCTTAACCAAAAGCTTATAAGAAAGGGTTTTAGTTTCTTTTATTTTTTTCAAAATTCCTTTAGCCCAGTCAATTTGACACATTTCAAAGCCACCACAACCATGTAGAGGTTTTGTGTCGTGGATGAGTGGCTTTGCAGAGACTGGGTTCTCCTGTATCTAAAATAGAAATAACACAGCAAGTATTGTCATGAAAATTAAATAGGATTATAACCTGTCAAGTTCTTAGCACTCAACTAGGTTGAGTGCACTCAATAAATGTTAGCTATTGTGATTAATCTGGCTTCCCTTCTTATTCCTCTAGCTCAGCTGGTAGCCTTAAAAAAACCTATCTCTTCAGGCTGGGAGATGGCTCAGTTGGTAAAGTGCTTGCTTTGCAAGCATGAAGACCTGAGTTTGTTACAAAGCTAGGAGTGGTGGTGCCTGCGTGTAATCCCCGTCCTCTGGGAAGGCAGAAGCAGGTGGACCCCTGGGGCTTACTGGCTGACCAGCCTAGCCATCAGCAAGCTCCAGGTTCAGTTGGAGATCCTGTTTCAAAAAGTAAGGTGTGCTAGTATACCTGGGGAATGATTCTATGGTTGACCTCTGGCCTCAACATACATATCTGCACACATGGCCACATACACCTACATACACACGCACACATATGTGAACACATGAACGAAAAAAAATCTATCCCTTCATCCAAGCTGATGACCCGGGAGTCAGCCTTGAACCTTAGTTTGTCTCCCTCTTCCCATCCTCACCACCATGCTCTAGAGCAGAGGAACACCGCCCTTTACAGACAGCACAAGACTGTCAGTCTTGTTCTTCTATTCCACATGATCCTACCCTCTGTGAGAACATGGTGACATCTGAAACAAACAAAAGGCAAATGTAACATGCCATGCCTCCGTTTGAAACTGCTTCTTCCTGGCCTATGCTCTGTCCCTTGTCCAATTTCGATGCATAGAACTAGATCAGTCATTGTCCTTGATCATAATATATTCTGGATAATTGTTCATGTATGACCTCGTTCTATTTACAGTCATCGTGTATGCATATGTTCATGTGTGCACAGGTGCGTGCGTACGTGTGTGTGTGTTTGTGATAGATGTTAACCTTGGGTGTCATTCCTTAGGCAGGGTTCACCTTGGGTTTTGAGACAGGGTCTCTCACTGGCTTGGAACTTTCCAAGTAGGCTGTGCTGGTTGGCCTGTGAGCTCCAGAGATCTGCCTACCCCTTGCCAACACTGGGATTTCAGGTGCATGCCATTACACCCCACTTTTTTACATGGTGCTAAGAATGAAACTCGGATCTTCACAGTCACAGGGCAAGCATATTACCAACTGAACCCTAGCCTGCTCTAAGTCACTTTTCAAGGGTCCTTTTCATTTAAGGTACCTGCTGAACTGTTGTTATATGTGAGATAAGATTTGCTTCCACACAGCTTAGCGGGAGGTAGGGTGATGACACAGATAAGTAACAGGTGCATGCTCGCTGTTGCAGCTGGGTGACGGGGCACAGGCATTCATGCTAAGATGTGCTTTTTGTGTGAATACACTGGAAGTGCTCTGTAATAAAAAGCTTGTGATATTTATATACGGAAAATGTTCTTATGTGCCTGTGCAGAGGGGAGGGGCTACAGACACCGACAGAAGCCAGAGGTCGACCTCTGGTGTCATTCTTCCAGAGTCTTACACTTTGTTTTGGTTTTGGGATTTTTGAGACACAGTTTCTCATTTGGTCCTATTACTTAACAGGTCACCAACAAGTGCTAAGGATCCGCCTTGACCTCCCCAGCACTTGGATTACAAGTACAAGCCGCCACTACCAGGTTTTATTTGTTGTTTTTAGAATTTCATACATGAGTACAGTCTTTGAATTATTTCCATCCCTCCTGGGCCCCTCGCACTCACCCCTTGTCTCCCAACTCCCTCTCGATTTTTTATTTCTTTATTTTATTGTTATATACATACATACATGCATGTACACACACCCCCACACATTTATATATATATATACATATACATATACATATACATATATAAATGCACTGAGTCCATTAGTAGTGCTCCTGTGTACCTGTGTTTAGGGCTACCCACTTGGGAGAAGATAACCTCTCAGGGAGCCAATCACTGGAAAAAAAATGATTCTCCCTCCCTCAGCATCCATTGATTACCTATAGCTCTTCATCTTGATGTTACTCCCAGGTTTTTATATTGATGCTAATCATTGAATTCAAGATCCTCATGCTTGTACAGCAGGTACTTTACTGACCAAGCAATGATTGCCGTCTTTAAAAAGTCATATATTTTGACTTAGTAACTATGACAATAATTAGTATAACAAACTTAGGACTGCTATCCTTAGACCTATTTGCAAAGATGGTCCTTAGCTAACATCAGGAACTTGAATGGTAAACAGCCTCTACACAGCAATACCACTGGTCCAACTTGGTGAGCCAATGAGTTTATTGGGGCTACTTGCAGAACTATGTATGGCTGAGAGGTTACTTAGGGGAGCAACGATGACTCAAAGGCTGCTGCATCATGGAGCAGTCCACCCAGCAAGGATGGGACTCACAGAGCAGCATCCCTGGAGCTCACTGCATAATTTGCAGGCAGCTGGACAAGTTGGAGAATCTCCGCAGGCAGAGCTCACTCAGCTAAGCAGTTTTCTTGCCCTGTTATTTCCTGTTTCTATAACCTCTGGGATGGGACTTGTGAATCCAGTAAGTTTAAATTTCGGCTTTCTCAGACATGTGAAGTGACTCCCTCAAAGATAGTATGTTTTTACCTGAAGGAAATTGCTACACAACCCCCAAGCAAAGTGTACACCCTCCAGTGGGAAGCATAGACAGAGAGGCTTCTGTGGATAGCCGTGGTCAGAAAGAAAGAGAGAGAGAGAGAAAGAGAGAGAGAGAGAAAGAGAGAGAGAGGGGTTTGTTGCTGGGGGAAGTGTGAGCGCTATGTGAGATGAGAAGTATGTGGGTGACCCGCACATGTCCTCACAACTGCCCGTGTCTTCCCCCATTTGATCCATTTGTATTATGACCTTATGCCCTCATGGTGACTGAGTCTCAGTGTGAATATAAATCCTATGAATTTCTCCAGTGAATCTACATACGTGAGTGATCTTGTCAGCACACAAACATAACAAGCATTTTAAGATGAGATATTTACATACAGCTTTGCATTTCGGATTGAAAATTGAAAAAGTTGGCAAGCCTACCCTTTTCCCTAGAGTCGAATGTGGCACCTCTGTTAGAGCAGCTTCCAGTGTGTTGGTGCTGGCTACACCAGCTGCAAAGCCCTCACACTCGGGAGTTCTACACCCTTGAGCAAGCGTGTTGGATCTCACCAGGTGTTGTAGAAACACAGGTTCCTAGCCAGGCCTAGAGACACAAGCTTGCCACCCTGGCTACTCGGGAGGCCAATGAAGAGAATTGCAAGTTCAGTGTCTTTCTGGGTGTTCAAAGGTAACCTGGGCAACTTATCTAGACTCTATCTCAAAATTTTAAAAATTAAAAAGCAAGCTGGGAAAATTGCTCAGTGATAGAAACTTGCCTAGAGTGTATAAACCATTGCTTTGGAAAAGAAGGAAGAAAGACAGAGAGGAAGGAAGGAAGGAAGGAAGGAAGGAAGGAAGGAAGGAAGGAAGGAAGGAAGGAAGGAAGGAGAAGGGAGGGAGGGAGGAAGGGAGGGAGGGATGGAGGGAGGGAAAGAAGGAAGGAGGGAAGGAAGAAAGGAAGGAAAGAAGGATGGAGGGAAGGAAGGAAGGAAAGAAGGGAGGAGGGAGGGAGGGAAGGAAGGAAGGGGGGAAGGAAGAAAGGAAAGAAGGGAAGAGAGAGGGAGGGAGGGAGGGAAGAGGGAGGAAGAAAAGGAAGGGGCTGGAAAGATGGTTCAGGGATTAGGAGCACTGGCTACTCATGCAGAGCACCTGGGCTCAGTTCCCAGAATCCACATGGAAGCTAATAACCATCTAAAACTCCAGCACCAGGCACCCTCTTTTGCACCCTGTGGGCACTGCACGGTATGGGTGTACTTGTATACATGCAGGCAAAACACTCATACACATAAAAGAAACAAATAAATATTTTAAAAAGAGAAAAAAGAAATAAAGTGAGGAATGGGAAGAGAGAAAGAGAAGGAAGAGAAAGGAAGGTAGAAGGAAGGAAGAAAAGAAAGCAAGCTTTCAGAGCCATGTTTACCAGGACTTGATTCACTGTGAATTAAAGGTGGCTCAGGGATCTTTAAGTCTAAAAGATTCAACAAATACTTAGCAAAGATGTGGAGTTTATCAGGCCTTGCATTAGTTACTGGCAACAATAACACTATCAAGTCGTTTCTGTGAAGTTTTCCTTAATTCATTCCTAATCCTGAGGACACAAACAGATAGAGTTTAGAAGTATGTTTCCCAAGTCCTTTATTCAGTGATTATTGGGCATCTAGGACAAATTCCTCGCAGTGGAAACACAAGGACAGATAAGACACAGAGTTCCTCCTCGTGTGACTTTATAATTTTATCAGCAAAAACAGCAGATGAATCAACAAATAAATAGTATATGAATGAGTGTAATACAAATATCCAAGTGTGTGTGTGTGTGTGTGTGTGTGTTACTGAGGAGTGTAAGTGTAAGTGAAATCAAGCCAGTAGAGAGACCAGAGAGGAAGGAACCTGAAGTTATGTGTCCAGGAAGAACTTCTTTGAGAGGTAACATCCGGCCTGGGTAGGGTGACGGGGAGCCTTGCCAAAACTGGGAGAAGCACTTTCCCCAGACTGAGAAGCAGTCTGTGATGTTCTGGAACAGAAGTCATCTTGGCTGGTCTGTTTTGTGAGAGTTTGGTGAGCAAGGGCTCAGAGAGGCCAACAGCAGGCAGAGGATAAGGGTCCTGCGTGAGGAAGACTTTTGGATGTTCTTTAAGGCCAGACAGGAATATACTGGAAGGTCTTGAGCAGGACATAGCAGCAAAGTTAGAAAGAAGCTCAGAGACAAAATAGGACATTGTCAGTAAGTACTGCAGCAACTCTTGCTCTGGGGAAATGTAAACAAATGTCTATCCATTCCTTATAGTGCTCCAAGAAACCAAAGTACTATCTACCAAAGTTCAAGTTGGGGCACAACTTGGAATTTATTGGCTTGCTTACAGAACACATGGGTTACTTACAAGGGCACATGTGACCCCAAAACAGCCGCACTACCAGAAAGTCTCACCCAGCATGGATGAGGACTTCTCAATGGTTGCGTGGATAGAGCTCCCCTCAGCGAACCTTCCACCCTCTCTGTACTCCAGGACCTCTCAAGATGAGTCAGTGACTCGATGGGCAGCTAGAGCAGAATTACGTAGGGCTGGCCAGAAGACACAAGAGAGAATAGCTGGAGTCTCCATTGATTTTCCCCTTCTATGAGGGAACATCAACAACAACAGTCAGGGTGTCTTTCAATTCACAGATGATCTGATAGAGGTGATAGTATTATGCTTAGACAAGCATTCTGCCATAGTAAGGAGCAGAGAAGGAGTTCAGTTCCATACCTGAGTCCATAGATCCCAGGGACTATGCCTTTTCAGAGACACAACGTGCATACATCCCACTCATTTCTCTTTATCCTGGAGCCCACTCCCATAATATCACAGTGCACAGAAACTTCCCAACTGAGAAAGGGCATCTACTTTGCTCAGTTTTTTTTTTTTTACCAAGGTCAAGAATAGATGGATGTTCCTTAATGTTCCCTAATGACCAATTAAAAATTATAGGTGGGAAAAATAGTTCAGTTGGTAAAGTACTTGTTGCACAAGCATGAGAATCTGTGTTTGACCCGCAGCACTCACATAAAAAGCCAAATGTGGTGCTGCATATTTATAATCTCAATGTCATGGAGAAGACAGAGAATTCCTGAGGCTTGCAGGCCAATTAGTGTGACTGAATCAGTGAGCTCTGGTTCAATGAGAGACCCTGTCTCAAAAAATAAAGTGAAGAGAGACTGAAGAAGACACATAACATTGACCTGGGGCATCCATCCATCCATGCACATACATGCACATGCAGCAGCATGCATAGGTGCATATACAGGTACATATTAGTAATACAGGTACAGCCACCACAGGAACCCAACCATGAAAACTTGATCATGAATGCAATTTTATCAACTAAATCACTTGAAAGCTACAAATGAGCCTACATTTCAAAAAACCCCAAAGACAGCATAGTTAAGAAAAAAAAATATATATCTTGTAATACAAATCAAAACAAATAATTGTTTTTGAACAAAAATGACAGTCTATGTACATTGTTCATTGAACTTTTTAAAAACTGTGCATTCCTGAGTATTATACTTAACGCTGTTGCCATATATATCATTGTTAAGATACAGAAATTACAAATTGCATGATAAAGCTTACATATACTTCATGGTCACAGTGGAAAGGTGTCTACACCACCAAATAGAAGTGGCCTATCAAATCTGAAGAGTTTATGCAACCTGTGTAGAATTTCAATTCTCTTCTTGCTGTCATATTAAAACACTCCCTCCGGGATGTTGAGGCACTCTTTCTTTTTTTCAGTCCTGTATCTGAGTTTTATTTGGCCAAACAGAACCATCCCTGAACTCCCTAGAGAGTTCCCACAGGAAGCTAATGTAGGTGTGTTCTGAGCACACCAATGATCAAAGAGAGAAGCCAACTTTTGTGCCAGCCACTCTCTTGATTATTCAGGGACGGATGATCCAATTTGTGGATTAGCTGGGCCTCTTGGCCTTTTCTGATTTCACTGATCATTAGCCCATGGCCCCCTCGGGCCAGGGAGATAAAAGGAACCAGGCAAAGCGGTCCAGTGGCTTCTTGGATGGTGTGGTAAAAGGGGCAGGACTGGAGGCAGTCATTTGCAGTGGGGAAAATGAGGTTTGGGGATTATCTGGCTTTCAATGAGCTAGCTTCTCCATAGCGCCCTAGCCCCCCACCTGAGTCCCTAACACTGGGTAACAAACAGTTTGCCTTGGATGGAGTAGGCTATAGAGACAGCCCAGTGGGTTTCAAATGTTATAGTTCAAGAACCTGGGGTGGTAGAGGTGTGCAGCTGCCCTTACAGACTGGGTAAACATGGGAGCATCAAGTACCCGCCTCTCCTATGGCCCATGTATCAGAGCAAATGTCAGGCAGCAGGTGTTAGCTTTAATACAACCCTGCACTTGGGACTAGATGTGCTTGCTTCAAACCAGAGGAAGAGAGACAGCGTCCTCTTGTGTAGCAGTCTCTGGGATTACAAAAATTGTAAAAGAAGAGGAGGTGAGGTTGGAAAAGAGAAGAAAGTGGGAGTGGAGCAGGGTGGAGCAGAGGAATTGGAGGAGGAATCCCAGGAATAACCCCAATGGGTTTGGGTTCCAAATGGCACCCTTAGAAGAGTTCCTCAGTGACCAGGTCAGACTGTGGAACAAGAGATTTGGAGCCTGCACGCCTAGCTTTGGTGAAGTCAAGCCATTGGGAAAGGGCCACACAGACCTCAGTGGAAGGAGAGAGGCAAGCCTTAGAGATGAGGTCCTGTCCTTCGTTCACTGAGTCCTTAGCTAAGTTAATCTTGGGGCCTCTTTTCCTTATAAAAACAGCTAAGACAACATGAATGCAGAAGGTTGAGAGAGAGAGAGAGAGAGAGAGAGAGAGAGAGAGAGAGGAGAGAACAGAAATTCCCTAGCATAAGAACCAGCTGCATATGGTGCCACAGAGTGTTCTGGGGGATAGATGGAGTTGGGAGGGAGCTGTGAGTCTCAGTCACCTGCTCTCCATCCCTGGTACCTTCTTCACCACCCCTGGCTGTCTCAGCGCTCTCCACACTCAGTTTATTTGCAGAGTTTCATAGCCTCACAGGCTACAACAAAAATTTGTCTAAGGGATGTTGAGACCCAGGCCCTAGATGACACTGCCCACCATGATATATTAAAGAACTTGCTCAAGATCCAAGCAAGACAACCAAGTGCTACCCTAGGCCTTCTGCTGGGTTTACAGAGTGCTCATGTAAGGAGGCCACGTCTAGATGCACTACTGAACAAGCATCTAGACAACCCATCTCCAGAACCATCCAATCGCCACTGTCTGAGGATCTCCAAGCAAGAATGGCTGTGTTGACAAAACTGGGAGGACAGCACATGCCTTCTAAGCATGAGGGAAACAAATTCAATCCCTAGTACCTACATAGAAAAGCCAGGTATGGTCACACCTATAATCCCAGTGCTGGGGAGGTAGAGACAGATCTCTAAGAGTCCCTGAGTCAAAAAAACAAGGTAGATGGTGCCTAAGCAATGACACTTGAGGTGACTCTGGCCTCCACATGCACACATGTACATACACATACACATATTTATATAACACATGCACACATACTCATACAAGAACTGCCTAGTTGAGCCCAGTTATCTCTAGAATTCAAACAGAATAAATGTGTGTTACAGGAAGCCTCTCTTCTAGGGTGTCTTATTATATAGCCAGAATGAAGTCTATTGGTTTACCTATCAATCACAGGATTAAAAGGTCAGAAATTGAACTGAAATTCAAAACAAGCAAACCATAGAACAAAAAATAAATGGTTCTCCACCTGTCTTCACTTTGAGCCAAACCGCTCTTCCTAGGTCCATGGATGGCTTCTCACCATTGAGGTCTGTTACCTGTCATTTCCTTGAGTATCCTCTGTGAGCCAGCCATCCTGTGGGACACTTACTTCAGTGTCCTATCATCTTATGTCTAAACACCACACATCATGACTCTTGTTGATAAATGAGAAAATTGATGTGTGGAGATATGGAGCAAGGTTTCCAACAATGGAGCCAGGCCACTGGATACAGGGAAGTGTTGTGTTAACTTCTTATGGAGAAATGTATACAAATACCTATTCACTACACACAGGGTTCCAAAGACAGACCAAAGGACCAAAGTGCAACTTGGCAACCAATGAGTTTATTGAACTTACTGAGAGTACGGGTGAGAGATTACTTACAAGAATGTGGGTAACCCCAAACAATGCATCACCATTAAGCCTCATCCGGTCAGAAGCTGCGTCAGAGTCCCCCTTTCAGTTTAACCGTCTACTTCCTATGTGCTGTAGTCTCTCCCAAGATCACTTGCAGCTAGGGGGGAAAGGGGGGTGTAATGGCTAGAATCCCAGGTAAGGGTCCTGTGAGCCTCCCCTCTTCTGTCTGCTAAGGAGTGCTAATAAGTCCACTTCTGATAGCCCAGACCTGGCTACCACTGAATTGTTCTGTTCAGTTAGTTGCTATGGCTACCTAGCCCAGGTAAGCTCTATTCCAAGAAGGTAATGATTATGTTATACCAAGTAGTGTATTGGTCATACTCTGGCAGGAGGAATGCAGGATGCCATAATCAGGCTTGCCTCCTGCCAGCTATGGGACATTGGGCCAATGACTAAAGCACTCCCTCTGCATCAGCATCCTCATGCGGGCAGTTTTAGAAAACATCCACCACAGACTTGTCAGGAAGAAGAAGCTAGATGGTCCGGGCTACAACAGGAGCATCTCACGAAGTCTGGTTAGTTCCATTTGATGCAGGACATGATCCATTCTTGAACATGGTACTCACTCAATTGGTGTCTTCGTTTCCAATTATAATCCTTAATGAATGAGATGTTTCCAGACTTTCTTCAAGATCCTGAAGGCCATGATGGGATATTAGAGACATATCTCATGTTTAATCAACATTGTTGGTGGCAGCTTGTCTGATATTTTTTAAAGATTTATTTTAATTTTATTTGTGTGTGGGTGTGTGTTTGTATGTGGACATACGTGTATGTCCTGTGTCCTCAGACCAAAAGCAGATGTCAGATCTCACAGAGCTAGAATTATAGGCTACTGTGAGTTGCTGGACATGAGTGCTGACAACCTAACTTGGATCCTCTGCAAAGCAGCAAGCATTCCTAACCAACAAGTCATCTCTCCAGCCTCCAAGCTTCCTTGACTTAGTCTGTGTGTACATGGTTGTGTGAGTGTGGGTGCATATGTGTACATGTGCATGTGGAGGCCAAAGAATAAACTCTCTTCCTCAAGTGCCATTCATCTTGTTTGTTTATTTATTTAGTGTGGGGGGGTATGTACATGTGAGGGTGGGGTATGCAAGGAGGCCAAAGGAGAACATCCCGTGTCCTGCTCTATCATACTCTACTTTAGTCCCTTGAGACAGGGTCTTTCATGGAGGCTGGAGCTAGGCTGACTGTCGGCAAGGCCTAGCAATCCTCTTGACTCTGTGCCCCCCTGCAGCTGTGGGGTTACATGACTACATGCAGGGAGGCCCAGCTTTTTATATGGGTGCTGCAGATTTGACTTTGGGCTCTTTTTGCTTGAGCAGCAAGTGTGCCTACACACTAAGCATCCCTTACTCCCCACCTTGGTTTTAGAAATAGTCCCTCACTATTTTTAAGCTCTCCATATAGGCTAGACTGGCTGGTCAGTGAGCCCTGGGGATCTGCCTAACCTCATCTCTCTAGTTCTGGAATAGCCGATGTGTGCCACCAAATCTAGCTTCTGAGGATTGAACTCAGGTCTTCATTCTTACAAAGCAAACTCTTTACTGACTATGGACTGAGCCGTATTCTCAGCTCCAACTTGCCTGATTTAAACCTGGAACTTTCTATTTTACAAGAAAACCATGGAGGGCCACAGTGGCCAACAGTTGCCTGAAATGATATAAATTCTCAAAGCATAGGAAACACTGGTGAAAGACACAAGCCTCTCCTCTCCCCACCTCCCCCATCATTTTGGACTCTCCTTCTGGAGCTGTAAGTCAAAATAAACACTTTCTTCCACAAATCACTTTGGGTTATGCTGTTTTATCCACAAAAGTAACTAATACACAGTTCTGTGATTCCACCTGTTCCCCTGAACTGGCCTGAAGTGGCCTCCACACTCCATTCCCACTACAGCTTCACCACTGGATATCAGAACCCATGTCTTCTTCTGTTGTATAATACTTTTCTTGGAGAGACATGAACATACACGTCCATGCACCCCAGAAAGGGAAGCCATGACAGATGAAAGTAATGATCCAACATGGTGAACTGAGGAGTTTACAGGAGTTACTTGTAGGATCAGGGATCACTCAAAAGCATCACTGAAAAGCCCTCTCCCGCATGGGTAAAAACTCACTAAAGCGGAACCCTTGAGCTCTCTGCATGACTTACAGGCAGCCCAGTAGATTGGTGAGGCCAGTCAGGCATCCTGCCAGGTCTCTGTGTTCCAGAAAGCTGGGCTGGTGTCAGTTTCTTTGGTGGGGTTTACAGTTTATATAAGCTTGTAGGTGGAGGGTCCTTGAGCATCTGGTCAGTTTCAGGAACTTCCTGAGTTGTTTACTTCCTGAGCCTTAATTTCCCTTTAGAATCTCCTGAGTTTTAACAAAACTTCTTTAGAACTTCCTAGGTCCTACTGAGCTTTGAAGGAAATTGCTCCCCGACATCCTCACAATCCCAGATGCTGCCATACAGATTGTCTCTGATGGCTCATCACAAAGCTAGCCCAGCTCTCTCCTCCAGGCTCTCTCCTCTGTCCTCTAAAAAGCCAAACACCCTCCGCCCACCGTGCTGCTGCTGTTCCGGGTAGTTCAGTGCTCTTCTCCAAGCTCTTCTTAAAGATTGCTTCTTTCTCCATGAAGTCTGCTCGGTACCCCAGTCAGCCACCTCCTGCCCATGCTGCACTGTCAGAACTTCCCACAACCACACAGAACTCTACCCATACCCTCCGGGTATCAGTGCCCTTGCTGGTCACTCACCTGTCTTACATTGTTTTAAGAATTCCTTCCCAGCTGGGGATTTAACTCAGTGGTGGAGAATTTGCCTAGCAGGTACAAGGGCCTAAGTTCACTGCCCAGTACAGGGGACAGAAAGAAAAGAAGGAAAAAGGGAAGGAAGGAAGAAAGCCTTCCAAGACAGCAGACAGAATCCAGGGGTGTAGGCGTGTCCTACCTATGGTCCAGGGACCACACGCATTCTAGGATAGCTACGAATGGAGGCCAGCACAAAGCCATAAGCTAACTTTAAAAATCATGGTTTTTCTGATTTTGTTTCTATAACGTGGTGGTGGGGTTCCCTGGAGTGAACTCTGTAGTTGGCAGCATCCTGTCCACAGTCTAGGGTGGACATGCCTAGAGTTGATTTTTTTCTGTGGATCAACCAGAAAGTCACTGTGTCGTCAGTTTCTCCATCTGTGACCACACGACAAGACCCATTTTCCTTCTTTCACTCCGTTTCTTTTCACTTAAGAGGCAGCAGTGTTACATTGGTCTTATTTTGTGTTTTATTCATTTATTTTTAATTTATCTATAGGGTGGATGTGTGAGATGTATGTATGTGTGTGTGTGTGTGTGTGTGTGCAACTGTGTATGTGTGAATGTGGGCACACTTGCAGAAGACTTGGGTGTCAACCCTCACCATCACCTTGTTTGAAACAGGTTCTCTTGTTCATTACTGGGTTATGCCAGCCTAGCTGCCCCTGACCCCAGCTTCTAGAGATTCTCCTGTCTCTGCCTCTCATTTCACCTTAGGAGTGCTGGAACGACAAGTGTACACCATCATGCCCTGCTTTTTCACATGGGTTCTGGGAATCTGAACTCAGATCCTCACATTTTCATGGCAAATGGGAAATGCTGTGCACACTATGTCATCTCCCACTGCGCCATCTCCCAGCACATGCTGTTTTTAAGCAAGCTACCTATACAGAGACCTGGAAAATACTGTTTGGAAGACCCCAGCAACCCCCTGACTTGGGGTTCATTGCCAGTCTTCAGGAGAGAAAAAGAGAGAGAGAGTTGAGTCTCTCACCAACCAGAAAGCAAACAGCTGTGGTGACAGATGTTGGTGATGTTGATTATTCCAAGGCTGTTAACATCCAGATTTCCCAAGTAGTCTTTGTTTTGTAGGTCACTCTAGTTTGATTGATTTCCCCATACTGGGGGGATGAAAACCCTTTTGCCCATGAATTGCATCACCCCCCCACACAATGGTCACTTGCACGTCACCCATACACCGCACACACTTGCCACTCCCACGCGACTTCTTGTTTCATTTCAAACACAGACGACCTGAGGGCAAAACCCCTTTCATCCTCTGCCTTAGGTTGCTTTGTGTATTTATAGGCATGGGAAATTACATCCAAGGTCAATGTTTCCCAAAGAAGGTAAACTTACTTCTGATCCCACCCAGGACTTTATCTGAATGCGGAAGGGATGCCTTTATTCCCTCTGAATTTACTTTGTGCTGGGTAACTGAATTAATGCAATCACACCTTCAGTTTCTGAGGACAGTGGAAGATATAAGGGAGGGGAAAGTCCTCACCCTCTCCCCAAATAAAAGGAAAAATGAGCGGCTAAGGGCTGGGTGAATGAGGATCTTTTAGGGTTCTCCAAAGTGGACCCTGCGGGAGAACAGCCAAGTGTTTTTCTGAAATTAAAAGTTGCTTCTGAAACTGAGCAGTTAGGAGTTAGTACAGGGCCCCGAAAGGAAACCATTCGAAAGATCCTTCCCTTCAATCCTATTAGGGGCCCCCTGGAGCTCCAGAGAGATACCAGCCTGTCATGTCCCGGTTGCTGTGACGACCCTGTCTTTATAGAACAAGAAAAAGAGACGGCAGTGATTGGCAGACCTTGCTTGCCCCCGTATGTACAACAAAGGGAGACAAAACGAAGAGGAAGTGGGGCTCTTCTGTGCGTCTTAACCCGACCCCACCTTCCACCTGGCTATTTCACCCCCTCCCTCCTCCGGAAGGGAGAGCGCCACTGGCTCTATGTTGGTGTCAAAAGATCACTTTTTTGTGTGTCTAATTTCGAGCAATGAAAAAAGAATTTTTTAAAGTCTGTCTTCAATCAAGTTCGTTTAGATATAGCAATGTGGGCGGGGGCGGGAAGCTAGGCGAGGGGTGCGTACGGCGCTGCCTGCCACCCAGGGCCTTGTTGGTCCGACGTTGAGGAAACTGGGAAGCTGGGAGGAGGTGACCAAGCCTGCAAGTTTCACCATATGGTGCCACAGTGAGACTCGCCAGCCATAAATAACAGCCTCCTTTTTCGGGTTTTCTCTGCCGACTCCCATGATTTCCACCAAAGGGGTTGCAAAAATGGAGTTGGGGTTCAGTTTCCCGTGCCGTCTACGCGCGAGGGAGCAGCCATCGCCCGGGTGGGCGCGAGGGGAGGGGACTCGTAAGCCCGCGGAGTGGCGGCGACAAAGGCCTTGGGGCCCAGCTCTTAGTCGCGGGGTCTCATCGCGAGCCCTGATTGCAAACGCAAAACCGAACGAGCGCGTCCGAGATGGCATTTCTGCCTCGGGTCGTCCCCTTCTTCAAGGCCGGTGGCCGGGCGGGGAGTCGAGGCGCGTCCCGGGCGAGGGTTGCGCGGTGCACCGGCCCGAGGCGCGCGGGCGTCCCTGCAGCCTGGGCTCGCGGCGGATCTTTGGTAACTGCGGGCACAGTTGCCTTATTTAGGTTTGCAACGCTCCCCGGCTCTGCTTACGCACCCACTGCTGCCAAAACCATTTTGCCAAGGTTCTCAAAGAAAACCCGAGTGGTGGCGGAGGCCCCAGCTAAGGCAAGAGGAGTTAGTCCACTTCCTGCGGATCCTGGGCAATGCTTTGTGCGGGGTATTTTCTTGACAAAATCAGAAATAGGGAGGAAAAAGAGAAAGAACTGTATTTAAGAAAGAAAAGATTGCTTTAGGAAGAAACAGTGAAATAGGAAATGAAGATCCCCTCTAGTTTAGCTGAAGAGAAACACTGTTTAACCCTGACATGCATCACATTTGAAATAAAACTCCTTTCTCTCCGTGCGTGCCGAGCTCCCCAACACTGTTCGGACTCCTGCAGAGGGAAAGACGTCATAAAAACGAGAATTTAGTTTTATTTTGGGTCTTCATGGTAATCAGGAAGGGGGATTTCCAGGTGAGCCAGAGATAGGACATGAACTCCAGGCAGAAGTTGATGAACAAAACCCACCCGGTCCTCCCCTGAAACTCCTAGTTTCCTTTCCAAGCCTGGTTCCCTCTCCCAAATAAATTGCAATTCTCTCTCTTCCTATGCCAAGTGCCCTCGGCTCCACAACAGGCCCCCAAGATTTTAAGAAACGAACTTGTGGTTTAGGAATGGAGGGAGCTCGGCTTGAGATTCTCAATCGTCCAGAGTTTAATGCTGGTTCTTCTCCCGCGGGGCATGATAAAGCAAAATATTTTAACTGCAACCTACAAGTTTGTTTTTTTATTCTATTTTTTCTTTCTTTAGACACATATATTTTTTCCCTTTCTTACAATAAACAGATCCAAAAAAAGTAATTACAAGGCACGGCACCACTGAAGTTAAATGAAAATGTATTGCTCAATGTAGAAAGTAAATTAATTTTTTTAAAGATAGATTTTAGTTAGGAACAAAAATACATTGTCCTCTTTAGTAACATTTGCTAAAATTAGGTTCAGTTCTCGGGCTGGAAAATCAGGACTAACTCTGAACCCTGTGGTCATTTTCTTACTTGCAATTTCTTTAGAAATTCTAGTTTGAAAACAGTTACATCTTCCTTGGGCTCTTTGTTTTCTCTATGAAAAGCTCTGGGAGTTTTTCTTATTGTTGTTTTGCTTTGTGTTTATTTTAAAATACTCCTCTCTTTAAACCACCGGTTTAAATTAGGAGAATTTAAGAAAGGAATTGTTTTGACAATACTATAGTTGATACATATTTGACTGGAATAAACAAATAGTAATAATAAACTTTCTCTATTCCAGGTGGATGTCCTGCGGATCCCTAAGAATGCTGACTGCTGGGGAAGTGGCCGCAGCACTCCCATCTTAGCAGCCATTTAGCTGGCTTCCATGGTTCTCATCAAACCCAGAGAGGCAGGTTTTATTATTTTGGTTGGAGTTAATGGCATGTTTTTTGTTTGTTTGTTCTTTGTTTTTTCTTTCCTTTTGTCTCTGTTTTTAAGCTGGTTTGTTGCATCCTTTGCCTTCTCTATGAAGATTTAATTCTCATTTAAAAAACACAAAGATGCTACACAGCAGAACGTTCCGTGGTGCCTTGTCCTAAAGACATTCTTAAATGTCCAAACACTTAAATGTTATGAGTACTTTAAAAATGAAATGGAATGTGTGACTAATTCTTTTTTTTTTTTTTTTAATCTTTTGCTATTTGTTAGAACGCCCAATGCAAGACATATCTTAATCTGGTGGTACTTATTAATTTTCTTACATGAAGATATTCTAAATTGTCGTTCTCCAATCTTCAGCCAAAGCTGCTTCTATTTGCTTGACCCTCATCAGCTGAGGCTGGCTATTAAAAAGTGGACGCGGGGCTCATTCAACTGGAAAGCTTTTTTTTTTTTTTTTGGTAAAGATGAACATTTTCAGGCTGTTAATTAATTTATTTTTCAACATAGGAAGGATTTGTGGTATTTTGTTTTGTTTTCTTTCTCTTCTGTTTTACTGGACTTGCACAGGGCTGGGCTCAGGAAAAGAAAGCCCACGTCCTTCTTCGCACTTTCAACAGTGAATTTGCGCCACCTTCTGGTGGGTTGGAGAAGAACGAAAAACGCCCGCTGGTTCCTTAAAAAAGAATTCTTTATTTACCCAATTCCTGTCTTGTTAGTACCTGTGAGCAGAGCGGGGTTTGGCTTCTCTCAGAAGCAGATTCCCTACAGCTTGATTTTTATAAAAATGCTTTGAACTAGGAAACCTTTTTTCTTTATCTCATCCTCGAAAGAACTCGTTAAACCCAGACCTTGGCCTTGCATGTTAATTTACTGAAATGCCTGGTGGAGCGTTCGTTAAGGGTGGCTCTAGGGGTGCCTATCCTATATGAGCTGTCCTCTGAGGGGTACTTGCAAACAGACTGGAGGCTCTGATTATAACAGCAGAGAAGCATTTGCTTCTCTTCCTTGGATTCTCAAGACCCCCATTACCCACAATTAATCATAATGACATGATGCATTCAGGCTCCTTGGTGGGGTCTGCTAGGAGAGCACACATGCGGCTTGTCATAGATTTCCATCCCTTATTCAGATGAATTTCACTACAAAACTCGCTGGTACCCTTGGCCAGCCTCTGGGTCTGACCTTTCTCTAAAAAGTCAGCCAGTGCTTACAGAGGGTGAGCACACTTTTATAGGCTTCTTTCCATTGAGAAGACCAAAGTTAAGTCATCCCTTCAAGTGGAACTCATTTAAAAAGAATGTTTAGGGCTTGGGATACAGCTTAGTTGGTAGAGTGCTTTTACCTCACATGCACAAAGCCTCGGGTTTCAATCCCCAGCACCACACAAACTGGATGTGATGGTGTATGCTTGTGAGCCCAGCCCTGGGAGGTGTAGGCAGGAGAATCACAAGTTCAAAGTCTTCCTTAGTTAACTGGAGAGTTCTAGGCCAGCCTGGGATAAGACCCTGTCTCAAAATTTTTTTGAATATATATTCAAAAAAATGTATATGCAGATATGAGGATTACACCTGTGTTCTTTTATGACGGTCTCATATCCAAGGAGGTAATGAAGTTCGTACTATGTTTTAAAGAGTATGTGAAAAACTAGTGCTTGGAAAATAGCTAGGATGGTTAAGTATTTGCCACACAAGGATAATAACATAAGCTTCAGCCTCAGAACCCACTTTTTAAACAAAGCCAGGCATAGCAGCAGGCTTGTAAAGTCAGCCCTAGGGATGTGAAGGCAGGTGGATTTCTGGAGCTTGCTGGCCAGCCTAGCTGTATTAGTGAGTTCCAGGCCAGTAAGAGACCCTGTCCCAGAAAACAAAGTGGATGGGCTTAAGGAAGGACAGTCAAGGTTGTTCACTGACCTCCACATGCACATGCACATACATACACTAGCATACACATGCATATGTACACATGCACACACACACATACACACCAAAAAGAAAGAATGTGAAAAATTAACACCATATTGCATTCTTAGCAGGGTTCCAAATGTTTTGTCTGCAAAGCTGTGCTCACAGAGAAAAGGGTGCTCAATTGGGTCAAATTAGTGAAATCATTTGCTGAATTATTTCTCTTATGAGAACCAACTGAGCCCCTGATGTGTGCCAGATCTGTGAAGCTGAAACGGTCATGCAGGCTGCCAGGGCCTAGCACACCACAAGACATTGCTTGTGCCTGAATTAGCAGTGGCCTCTCCAGAAGGATCACATTGAAGGCGTCTGTCCAGATAGGGCGGGTGGCTACTTGTATGGTTAAGACAATCCCAACAGAAATACTAGCAATTATTTTTTCATCATTCTAATCTAAAAATCTTTATTGCAAACATAAGAGAGGGTGGTGAAGAAAACTCAGGACGAAGACTGCATATTTTCTTGAGGAATATTCACACTAGGATGCAAAGGATGGAGAAGGTCATATTGAAGAGACAATGTTGGGCCAGAGAAGTAGCTCAAAGGATAAAGCATTTGCTGCCCAAGAGCAAGGACCTGAGTTCAGATCCCTAGGACTCACATTAAGCCAGACATGATATCATGTGTCTATAATCCTAGCACCCCTATGGGGAGGTGGGGGTTGGAAATAGGAGAGTCTCGAGGAGCTTGTGACACAGCCAGGATAAAGTATACAGCAGAAACCCTGTTTCAAACAAGGTGGGGGCAAAAGCGACTTCAGAGATTGTTCTCATGTGCTCCAGAGCAAGCATGATGTACACATACATACTTGTGCACACATACACACAGGTCCACAAAAAGACTGTGTTGGGAGGATTTCAGTCACCAAATTAGGGTGTGTGTGTGTGTGTGTGTGTGTGTGTGTGTGTGTGTGTGTTACGAGGCACACCAATAGGCTGAGGGGCAAAGTAGATGGGTTAGACAGGAATTTGACAAAATAATTCCAACCACTTACAAGAATAATGCAACAAGGATAGCCAAAATGTACATGGAAAAAATAATAAAACCTGTAATAACGATGTTTCATAAAACTACAAGTCTGTTAGGACAGTGTGAACGTGGGAATCAGACCAAGATAAAAACTAACAAATACAAGAAAGGACTTTGTGTATTTATAAAAATTCAGTAAATGGGGGCTGGAGAAATGGCTCAGTGGCTAAGAGCACTGACTGTTCTTGCAGAGGATCCAGGATCAATCCTCAGCACTCACATGACAGTGTACAATTGTCTTGTCCATACTCCAGTTCCACGGAGTTTGACGTTCTCTTCTGACCTTCACAGGTGTGGCGTGACACCATGAGCTTACTTACATGCAGACAATACATATAAAAATAAAATAAAAATAGTAAAATATTTTAAAATAAGTAAATAATTCAATAAATGATAAAGTCATATTAGTGCTACAAGTTGTGTGGAGTATTTGCCACTTTTTGAGTTTTTTACCTTTATTTATTTGGGGGGAGGTAGGGTGGGCCACAGCACTTATGGAGATCAGAAGACAACTTGTAGGAGTCCATTCTCTTCTTCCACCATGTGGGTTCTAGGACTTGAACTTAGGTTATCAGGCTTGTTTGTAAGCACCCTTACTTGTCGATCAATCTCAAATGGTCCCTGTTTGCCAAATTTTGTACAGAAATGATACTGTTTATCAAAAAGAGTACATGTCTCAACGAAAAATAAACTTCATGTTGCTAAAGATTTACATATAAAGACGTTAAAAGATGAGCAAGGAAGGGCTGGTGAGATGGCTCAGTGGTCAAGAGCACTTCTGCTCTTGCAAAGGACCCTAGTTTGATTCCCACATGGTGACTAACAACTGTCTGTAACTCCAGTTCCAGGAAATCTGACACCTTCTTCTGACCTCCACTGGCATTGCACTACATGGGTGCACTTACATACATGCAGGCAAATAAAATAAAATAAAATTTTAAAAGATGAGCAAACACCAATTGACATCTTACAGCAGAGGAAACACGTAGTCCAAAAAAATATCAAAACAGACAGTGGCCTGGGGCGATGCACAGTCAGTTAAGTGTTTATAGTGCAAGCATGAGGACCTAAGTTTGATGCCCCAGACATGTTTTTTTAAAGAAGCTGGGCATAATGATGCATGCCACTAATCTCAGAGCTGAGGAAGCAGAAACAGAAAGATTCCTGGAACTCCCTAGTCAGTCAGTTTAGCCAAGCCAGTGAGTGAGCTCCAAGTTCAGTGAGAGATCCTGTCACAAACAATAAAGAGGAGAGACATTTCAGAAGACACCCAACATTGACCTTTCCTCCAAACACCTATGCACACACATGCACTCACACACATGTGCACATGCACACATGTGCACCCGCCCACACATCTGAACACACACACATGAGACTGGCAGCATACTAACAAGCACACACTGAGCTTTCATCTCATGTCTAATAACTACACGTGTGTTATTTTAGATACTGCAACTTGATTCAACCGAGAAAAATTCTATCAATACCAAGTGTTGGAGAGGATATGGTTCCACAGGACCTTTTCAACAAGGCTTCTAGAAGGGAGAGATAGAGTTGCCGTGGGAAACAGGCTGGCAGTACTGTATAACTGGGCAACTCTGCAACTCTGCTCTGGGTGTCTAACTAAGAAAAATCTTTTCACCTGTACACAAGGGAAAAATGTTTAGGAGCATTCAGAAAAGTGCTAGGTATGGTAATGGGCCGAGTATCCATAATTGGAGGTGTGTGAAAAATTGTAGTATTTGAACACGATGGAATACACATAGCAGTCAGTATGGCATGGGGTGAATCAGTACAGAATTATTAAGTGGAGAAGACCACATGTATCATAATACTCACCAGAAGAATAAGACTTCCAGGGCTGGGGAGCAGCTCAGTGGGTACAGAGCTTCTGACACAAACACAAGAACATGAGTTCAGATCTCCAGAACCTGTGTAAAGCCAGGGGCAGCAGCATGCTTCTGAAATCTCCATGCTCCCATTGTGAGGTCAGTGGCAAAGACAGGAAAAATCTTTGGAAGAAAGCTGTGCGGAGTACACAGAGGTAAGCAAGATGGAAGGCATGAAAATATACATATATACATAGTTACATACACATATGCATAATGACACAGATATGTAAACATATACATGCACCTACACACATACATATACACAAAGACACAAATGCACATATACATACATACACGCATATACACATATGCACATAATACTCATGCATACATACGTACCCACCCATACATTCACACACATGCACCCTGTGAATGAAAGTCTCCAGAAAGAATTGCACCTTTCACTGAAAACTTCTTTAAGACTGGTTAGCTGAAAAGAATTTCAATGTTTGTGGGAAGGTTGGAATGTTGCAGGTCGAGAGCCTAATTACAATTTATCTTGGGCTGTCTTCAGGTGCTTAATAGCCATTTCTTGCCCACCTCTGTCTGATGACCTAGCATCCTATGACAAATAACTAAAACCTTTTGAAATATGTTAACAGATCACTATCTTCCACAAACCAAAAGTCTAAGAATGTCATCAGATAGCTTCTGAGGCCTAAGGGAGGGATTGCCAGCTTTGCTTCACCTTACCTAATGTTTCTGTCAAATGTATTTGATACGTGTCTTGATTTATGACTTTCTTTGTTCTATTACTATAAAAACTTCATCAAACTGTTACCATGTTGGAATATGGAATTTGGAGTAATTCAAGTCTGTTTTCTGGTCATGGGTACTCATATTTGACTATATAAACTATTTATTTTCCTCTTTGGGGTGAGAATTGTGTTTTTGTGTCAGTTACACATACGCACATGCATGCAGACACACACATATATACACCACATCTATCTATATATGTAAATGGTCAATAAATATATGGAAAAATGAGTTCTAGGAAATGAGAATTCAGATCACGCTGAGACGATGCAGACCTCTGCAAGGCCTCGACTGCCTCCAACAGGCCTGCGACAATCCTTGTGCAGTTTCAGGAACACGCCAACCCCTGCACAGTTTCTGGCTTCTGGTCATGAACAGCAGCAAGCATCTCATTGACCGAGTCTATTACATGCCATCCTACTGTGATGACTGTGTGCCAGTCCCCACTGGCAACTAACATACCCACGTTGTTCACATGGGAAAAGCTTCAGCATGTGTGTGAAGAGCTCCTGAAATGTGGGTATTGAGCCACACACCTCCTGTGTGTGCTTTTCTCTGGGCCTATCTGGAAGCGACTGGTGTCTTGCAAGGTTTTTACCTACTCGTTGTCTTGGATGCTTCAACACTTCCAAATGTTACACCTTTCTACACCTTAGACTCAGAGCGGTCTGAAAGTATAGGAAGATAAGTGAGCCTGTGTCTGGAATTCCATTTCTAGGAAAATGCATTAAAAAACAAAACAAAAAACAAGAAAGTGAGAAAGAATAAATGCCAAGAGCTAGCTTCAAGAATATTTGTTTCTCTGCTTTCTGAAGTAAGGAAAGTGAAGAGGTTCAGATGCCCAATGGGAAGAAGCTAGTGGAAGAAATTGCGGGATGTTCATAGCATGAAATAGTTTGTCATCTTTTTAAATTTAATAAATTTTTTTATATTTTTAATTTTTAATTTTGAGATTAGTTAGATGATAGATAAGTAGATAGAGAGACATGATAGATGATAGATAGATAGATGCATATATACATGCAATGCATAAATGCATACATGGATGGATAGACAAATGATACATAAACATATAGATGAAAATTGATAGTATGAAAGATGATTGATTGATAGAAAAAAGATGGCAAATTTTAGATAGATAGATGATAGATAGATAGATAGATAGATAGGCAGACAGACATATTTAGGTTGGGAATATAGCTCAGCAATAGTGTTTGCCTAGCATGCTCAAGACCCTGAGTTTTATAGCTAGTACTATGTTAAAGAAAAGATTAGCCTGCAATTTAAGAAATAATTCTGAGAGAGCCCATGTACTCTTTACCCAGTTCCCTCAATACACAAAACCTTCCAACACCACAAAAATGATTCACAAAAGCCCTATTGATGTACTTTCTTCCCGCACACTTCCTCTCCTTCTTTAAGTTTCAACCTCTAATCTTTTTCTTCATTTCCATAATTCTACCTTTCCATAATGTCACATAAATGGAACTAAACATGTATAACCTTTACCTTTTCTCACTTGGCATATTTCCCCAGAGACTCATCCAGATAATTGTATGTATCAATAATTTGTTTCTTTTTATTGCTGAATAGTATTCCACGGTAGAGATGTACCAAATTTGTTTAATCATTCACTCAGTGGAGGAAGTCTGGGTCATATCCAGTTTGGGAGATATTACAAATAGAACTACGGTTACATTCATTCTTCTACAGAATTTTGTAGGAGCATAGGTCTTCATTTCTCAGGGTTAAGTGCCAGGAATGAATTGTTAAGTTGTATGGTAATCTTTCATTTTGTTAAGAACTGCCAACTTGCTCCAAGAATGGGAGCACCATTTTGTGTTACTGCCAACAGTACATGAAGAATCCATTTTTTCTCTTTCTACCTCATTAGAATTTGGCAATGTCACTAAATTTCATTTTAGCCATTTTATAGGTGAATATTACTATTCTATTACATTTTAGTTTGTGTTCCAAATGGCAAATGATGCTAAACATTGATATGTGCTTATTTGCATCTGTCTTATCTGATAAAAGGTCTTTCTATGTTTTTGTCAATTTTCTAGTTGAATTATTGTGTGTGTGTGTGTGTGTGTGTGTGTGTGTGTGTGTGTCTGTGTGCATGTGCACTGTATGTGCACATATGCATGCAGAGGCCAGAGGACGATATCAGGTATCCTGCTCTATCATTTCTCATCTTATTCCTCTGAGATGGGATCTCTCACTAAACTGGAGCTAGGCTGGCAGTCAGCAAGCCCCAGTGATGCTCCTTACTCTGCACAAGTCAAGCTTTTCATGTGGGTGCTGGGGATTCATACTCAGATCCTCATGTTTGTATAGCAAGTGTCCTTACCCACTAAGCTAGCTGCAGTCCACATGTCCTTTTATCAGTCTGGTTTTAGACAGTATCTTCCTGTAGTCCCAGCTGGCCTGGATCTCAGAAATTCACCTGCCCCTGCCGCCTAAGTGCTAGAATTGCAGGTGTGTACCACAGTGCCAGCATAGTCTGTCCTTGTCCTTTCTTTTTTAAAATAAAAGTTTTCTTTAAAAAGCAAAAGAACTAGGGAGATGATTTGGCGGTTAAGAGCACCAGCTGTTCTTCCAGAGGACCCGGGTTCAATTCCCATCACCCTGATTGCGGCTAACAACTTCCCTTGACTCCAGTTCCAGGAGATCTAACGCTCTCTTCTGATCTCAGCAAGCATTGCGTGACATGGGTTTACTTATATACCTGCAGATAGCATACGCATACACATAAAAAATAAAATAAGATAAAAGTGATTTTGGAGGTGTGTGGGGGCATGGATGGGGGAGAGTATCTAAATTTGATTAAGAACTATTGTATGAAATGTACAAAAGCTCAATAAAATATTTTTTTGAATAAGTCAAAAAAATATCAAAAGCTTTATGGTTTTATGTTGCCCATTCAAGTACAAGATCAGATGCGAGTGAAGGCATGAGGCATAGGTCAAGGTTCATTTGGCATCTGAGGTTTCAGCCTCATCCTTTCTCCACTGAATCCACCGAATTGATTTGCCTGTTCCTTACATACCAAATGAGCCTGTTTGGATCCGTGAATGTATTTGGATCTTGAAGTGAAGAAGCCAGAAGGTAGACAGTTTGTGAAATGCCCCTCACAGGCTCATGTGTTTGAGCATTTGGCCTCCAGCTGGTGGCGCTGTTTGGGAATGTTTAGAACCTGTTGTAGGTAGCACTTTGCTAGAGGTGAGTCACTTGGGGTAGGCTTTGATGTTTTACAGCCTGGCCTCCCTTTCTGTTCTCTCTGTTTCCTGAGTGCAGATGCCGAATAACCAGCCAGCTTCCTGCTCTGTTAGGATGCTTCCTCTGCCTTTTCCCCTGCTATGACAGACTGGATCCCTCTGGAACTGTAAGCCAAAATAAACCCTTTCTCACTTAAGCCATGTTTGTCAGGGTATTTTATTATAGCAACAGAAGAGAGCTAATACACCATCGTTTTCCAACCCCGCCCTCTTCCCGCAGCTGAAGAACAAGTCTTGAATGACATAGACGGAGCTCTCCCACTTTTTGCTTTTTCTTAATTATCTTTCCTCTTTCAGCTTCTCTTGCCATTTTACACCAATTTTAGAATAATGCTTTTTCAACTTAAAAAATAGGTGTGATTGTAGAGGAATTGCAACTAACCTGTATATCAACTTAGGGAGAATTTACATTTTCCCATGATGAGCCTGTAGTCCATGAACATAGTATGCCTCTCCACCCATTGGGAAGCATTGCATAATTTTCAGCATAAAGTCGTGCATATGTTTTATTAATTTAGACCTGATTGCTTAGCTTGTTTTAGCAATTTAAGTCATGCTGCATTTTATCTGTTTCTCACATCTCCTGCTGGCATATACAAATATCCTTACTTTTACATGGTACCACTGTATCCTATAACCTTGCTGAATTGCCTATCAGTGCTAGGATTTTTGTTTTGTTTTGTTTCTCTCTTTCTTTGGATTATTTGCATTGAAAATCATGGCATCTGCAAACAAGGGCAGTTTTATTTCTTCCTTACTAAGGTGCATGCCTTCATGTCCTTTGCTTACCCTGTTGCAATGGCTGGCATCTCCTACACTGCCCTAACCAGAAGTGACAGTGGATGTCCTGATTCTATATATAGGACCACAGTAGACAAGTGTTTAGTCTTTCACAAGTAAGCATAATGACAGCTGCAGATGTATAAAGAAAACAAATATTCTTTATCAAATTGAGAAACTTTATACTTTTTTGGTATAAATTTTAGTCATGATTTATAGTCGTTTCCATTACGGTCATGTCTCACCACTTGGGGCCAGCCCAAGTGGACTTTAGGGGGCCAGCCAGAGGGGTTTGGGGTGAGTAGACGCAGTCAAGCCGCAGACTCCGGGAGTTGGATGGGAAGCAGGCCAAGCCCGTGGCACTGCCAACTCGTTTATTGAATATGTGCACAAGCTCTTATAGGTCTGGATAGCCAATGACCTTATGGGGTGGGGTCCCAAATACAGCCAATAGTAAGTTTGTCCCCAGGTAGGCAGGTACTTTCCAGATTCTGGTCTCACAACTAGCCAGAGCAGAACATCACACCCACAGGAGCCATTCCTCTATTCCTCCTGGCAGGTGGCCTAGCTAGGCCCACCTTGCATTATGCCCAAAAATGACTGATTATAAAATTTTGTCAAATGCCTTTCTGCATCAATTTATATAATTACATCATTTTTCTTCTTTAGTCTGTTTTTTGTGGATTACAATGATTGATTTTTTAAAAATATTGAACCTGCCTTGCATCTTTAAATCAAAGCACTCTTGACTATAGCATATACTTATTGCTTAATTCTATTCGGTAATATTTTGTGAGCAATTTTAGCACTTAATGTCAAGGGGAATACTGGTTTTAGTTTTGTGTACGTATTTGCTTTACTTGGTTTTTTGTCAAAGCAATGTTGGCTTTATAGAATAAATCTATGGATATTGGATCCCCTGGAGCTGGAGTGACAGACAGTTGTGAGTTGCCCAACATGGGTGCTGGAAACCAAACTCGGAGCCTCTGCAAGAGCAGCAAGGGCTCTTACCTGCTGAGCTGTCTCTCCAGCTTTATATTTAGAATGTTTACATCCTCTTGTTAGAGTCACCTTTTCATTTTATTATGTCCCTCTATGCTGGAGAATTTTCTTATTGTACTTGTCAAATGCTGCAAAATTGCTATTGACTGGAGTGCTAGGCAAAACTCCATGATGATTCGAAGCTGACCCAAGTAGAGTTCTGTCTTCCCAGCCCCATTCTGGGAAACTGAAACCTAATCTTACCACAAACAATTCTGAAAAGAATTTAAAGCTTTAAGAACATCTGTACCTACTGACTGTCAAATTGTCTTCAGTACTTTGTGCGTGGCTAGCTCTTGTACAATGTGAATTGTTAAAGGAACCCATCAACCTGGTCAGCATGCACCTGGTTACCATGGTTAGATTTGTACCCATTTTGCTGATCATTGTATGAACTTTTACTTGTTGGTCCCTTGTACTTGTACTCAGCAGACCACCCCGCAGGAATTAGCCAACCACAAACTCCATAGAATGAGTTTTCTGCAATTGTTTTATAATTAATGGCTTACCATAGCTAACTGCCAAGTCTTGCTTCTGTCCTTTTGCCTGCTTGCATATGCAGTTGTATTGGTCCCTGACTGGCTCATTTTAAAGTCACTGAAAACTCCCTACAGAGTGTTATAAAAACCTTACTGAACTGAGCCTGTTGCTTCTCCCTGGGTACCTGAACCCAGAGGGAGCCCAGCCGTAAAATATACTTTTCACCTTGCCCTTCCATCGGTGTGGCGACATTTATTGCAACATATAACAGTACTTTGTTTTTTTGTTTGTTTGAGACAAGTTGTCATGTAGCCTAGACTGGCTTTGAACTCACTTTTAGCTGAGGATGATCTTGACTCCTGATCTCCCTACCTCTGTCTCCCAAGTGCTAAGATTACAGACGTGCATGACCATGCTGGGTTAAATTTTCTTTTTGTGAATTACACCTAAATAAGATGCATCACACACAGCTGATGCTCAGGTAGTCACCTCTGCTTTCTTCTGACGCTCCAATCTGCATCTTTTCTCATCCTTTGACTTCCAACCTGTCCTATTGCATGTTATGTATTGAAAAGTGTTTTAGATGGCAAACATACCATGCTGTTTTATGGACTTTGTCCATTCTACCTCTGATAGATATTCTAAGTGCCTTTACACTGAATTTATATGTTAAGATGTTGGAGCTTATGTCAATTTTTTTGTTGTTCTTCTTTTTGAGACAGAGTCTCCTTGTATCCCCAGCTGATCTGGAACTCAGTATGTAGACCAGGCTGGCCTTGAACTCACAGAGATCTGCCTGCCTCTGCCTCTCGAGTGCTGGGATTAAAGGCATGCACCATCACAGCTGGCTTATGCCTACCACTTTATCTTTGTTTACAGCTTGTTCTGTCTTGTTCTGTGTGCTTTTTATTTTTCTGGAGTTTCATTTTTCTTTCTGTTATTTGAACATTTTATATAATTCCATTTTGATTTATTTGTGTTTTTGAGTATAACTCTTTGTATAGATTTTTTGTAGGTTACTGTAGGTATTTTATGATACATACTTCACTTGCTACAGTCGATTGGAAATAGCAGTTTACTAGTTTGAAGGAAGTATAGAAATCTTACTTTCATTTCATCTCTATACTCTCTTTCACTTACAACATAATTATTTTAAGTAATTTTCCACTTACATTTAGAACATGAGCTAGTGTTACAATTTTTGTTTCAACCATCAAAAATAATTTAGAAAATTCAGGTAGAAAAGAAAAATCAACTGTATTGGCTCATATTTTTGTTTGTCCTATTTTTTCTTCCCTCCAGATGCTCTGCAGTTCCTTCTTCTACCCTCCCCTTCCTGTGCAGAATACCTCCTTTGGGGCTGGGGAAATGGCTCAGCCAGCAAAGCACTTACCATGGGTTTTAACTTCATTTCTGCTGCTGTGATAAAAACACCTTGATCAAAAGCAATTTAGGGGAGGAAAAGGTTTCTTTTACTTTACAATTTCAGGTTACAGTCCATAATTTTGTGAAAGTCAACCCAGGAATTCAAACAGCTCCTCACACCACATCTGTAGCAAAGCACAAAGAGAGAATATATGCATCTTTGCAGCTTCTGCTGCACTAGGTGTCTTCACTCTTTCACAGTTCAGGGCCCAAATTAGACATGGTGCCCACCACATTCATGGTGGGTCTTCCTACATCAGTTAACAATCAAGATAGCCTTCCACAGACATGCCCACGGGCCAACCTGATCAACATAATGTCTCATTAAGATTCTCTTCTAAGGTGGTTCTAAGTGTGTCAAGTTGACAGTTAAAACCAGCCGGCACACTGTGCCAACCTGAGCACAGACCCCAGCACCTTTATGAAAATCTAGACAAGGTAGCATGTGTCTATAACCTCAATACTGGGTAGGTGGACCTCTGGGGCTCACCAGTCAGCCATGGTAGCTGAATCTGTAAGCTCCAGGTTAGTAAGAGACTCTGCCTCAAAAAATACAGTGGAAGACACTGAATGTCAACCTCTTCTCCACACACATGCACACATGTGCACAAACCATGTGAACATATGTACACATGCATGTAAACATGAATATACCCTCCACACCCATATGAACATGTATACACTCCCCCTAACCTCTACCGCATATATACTGCCATAACCATATTAACACATATACATACCCACACACCCATACAAACACATATACACCCCAACACATGCACATAAGAACATGTATATATCCCACACTCACACACATGTATGAGCACATATATACCCTCATACACATATAAACAAATATATATACATATATATATATCGCCCTTCTGGACTTTTCTTCAATCCCACCCTTTTTCTCCTCTCCTCTCAGGATCCAAAAAATGCAAACAGACCTTTTGTTAAAATGCAGGATCTCCTGGTCCTATGCATTTTCTTTTCTGGCAGTTCCCACTGCGTATGCTTCGGCTTCCTGCCTCTTCCTCTCTCTTTTGCGTTCCACCATTGAGCACTTCTGTTTGGGTTATTGTATTTTTCAGTTCTAAAGTTTCCATTTAACTCTTCTTCCTCTCTTCTATGTCTTTACTGAGGCTATTTCTTCTCTGGGACTCGTTATTTTTAACTGGCTTCATGTTGTGTTTATCATTTCCTTTGAAAGTGTTTTTACAATGGCTGCTTTCAAATTTCTGTCAAATAATTCTAACATATCTGTTATTTCTGTGTTTGTCTCTGTGTTTGTTCTTTGACCTACTTCTGTGACAAAACACCTGACAAAAAGCATCTTATGGAAGTAAAGGCATATTATAGCTCCATTTGGGGGACACAGTCTGTCATGGTGGGAAGTCACGGCAGCAGGAGTGTGAGGCAGTGAGTCACATGGCACCCACAGTCCGGAAACAGAGAGAGATGGATACTGGCGCCAAGCTCACTTTCTCCTTTTTATTAAGACCAGGACCAAGCCCACGGAATGATGCCACCCACATTTAGGGTAGGTCTTCCTACCTCAGTGAACCAATATAGATAATCTTCATAGACATGCCCAGAGATTTGTTTTCAGGGTAATTCCAAATCATGAAATTGGCCATCAGTATTAACTATTACAGTCTCTATTGATAATCTTTTTATTCATTTTGAAATGTACCTGATTCTTGGTCCAAGTGAAACCCACCTGCTTTTATATTTGTTATGAGCTTCAAGTTCATCTGTAAACCGTTTTTTGGCAAACATTGCCAAGAGGAGACACTGCCCCAGCATTCTCAGGGACAGTAGAAGCTGGAGTTCTCTGCCCAGCTTGTGTATCTCCACTGTGGTGTTGGGCAGAGAGAAGGCTTGTTGTCAGTTGGCAGAGGTGAAAGTCCAGACTCCAGTTTTGGTCTTGTGGCATGACTCCAATATGTAGGTTTTGGTGTCCCTCAATAAGTTCAGCCTGGTGAGGATGAACTGCCAAGTCCTTCATTTTCTTTTGTAGGTAAGGTAGGACAGGCCACTGCCTTTGCGGTGGTGTCTGGATGGAGTACGGTAGTTATTGTCTACAGGTCTTTTAACCAGGCCTCTGTGATGGTTAACTTTCATTATCAACTTGACACAACCTAAAATTGCCTAGGAAAAGAGTCTCTGTGAGAGACTGTCTGTGTTGGGTTGGTCTATGAGCATTCCTGTGGGTGATTGTCTTAACTAAGTTAATTGATGTGGGTGGCACAAGTCCCTCGACGGGGGATCCTGAGCGGAATGGGGAGTGCAGGCACAGTGCTGAGCACAAGCAAATTTCTGAGTAACCATTTCTGAGGAGAAGGGACTGCAGAGGAGGTGCACAGCTCTTATGAGGAGTTACCCGCGCTGGAGTGAGCTGTTCAGTTGCCTTTGAGTCACCCATGCTCCTGCAACTCCGGTAAACTCATTGGTTCACCAAGCTACACTTCAGTGGAATTGTTTGGTTGGTCTTTCCTCAGTGCCTTATTTAAGGTGAATGTGTTCATTTCTCCCCAGGTAAAGTCACATAACACCTGGCCACCACTGGAGCTTTTTCTGCTCCCATAGTGCATTATATAGGATAAAGAAAAAGAAGAAACAATTAGCAAACAAAATCAGGAGCTCATCACTGAGTTATTATTTGAAAAGAATATATTTTACTTATTCTTTGACAATTTCATACATACATATGCACGATGTACCTTGATCGCACACCCCTAATTTTCCCCTCCTTCTCCCCTAAACACCTTCTCAATATATCCCCATCCTACCTTCAAGTCCCCTCCTTTTTTTTGGTAACCCACTGAGTCCGATTAGTGCTGCTGCTGGACTTGTAACTGACCTTCGCTCCGCCCGGTGCAGGTCTTCTGAGCCACTTTGCATCCTGAGGTTTCAGTGAGTCAGGGTTCTCCCCATCACTCAGTCTTCTTACAGATGTTTTGTGCAGTGTTTTAATTGTACTTAGAGGAACGAATGGGAAAATTTTTCTAGTTTACCTTCCCAGGACCAAAAGAGCTCCACATTCCTTATAGATGATATAAAAACATACTTATCAATGTGGAAATCTTTTTGTAATATGTTCTTGAATCAATTAACGTGCAGGTTGCAAAACACTGTGGTTACATTTTTGCAAGTAGAATACCATGTCAAAGTCTAGAAGAGTATCGTTCTATTCTAATATGTAACATGAACATTGTGTTCATAATTTTCCAAAGCATTATATGGTTTTGGATTTATATTTGGCATTGTATGTATAAGATGTGTGTATTTGTTTGTCCTTAAGGGCCCCAGCACACATGTAGAGGTCAGAGGACAACCTTGGGTTGTTGGTCCTCACTTTTCATCTTATTTGAAGCAAGCTCTTTCTTGCTGTTGGCTGCTGTGCTACATGCTCCAGGCCAGCTGCCCTGTGAGCTTCCAGGGGAATCTCCTTTCCCAGCTCCCATTCCCTTTTACAAATGCCACTACATCCAGCTTTGACATGGTTCCAGAAACGAAAACTCAGATCATCAGGCTTGTGCAGCCAGCACTTTTACCCACTGAGCCATTTCCCTGGTCTTTCTAAAGCATTTTAAAGTATATTAAAAAAAATGTGATTCGGCATACTCAAGACCCATGCAAACTCAAGCAGACAAAAACCCAGCATTGAACTGGTGACATGGGGAGCAGACCCCAATCTTTGCTTAAGAAATACGGCAACTGATTACTATTGGGTAAGAATGAACCTGGTCTTCACAAACCCAGAGACTCTGGATAGGCTGAATAGGCCTCAGTGATTACACCTGAACTGAGGTCATTTGGGGACACTAACTTGACACAATAGATTTCAACACTCTTGAAAAATGTAAGGATTCCAACTGGGGCACTCTGGGGGAGGGATGCCAGTGGGGAAGATGATTCGGATGATTGAGATGATGTTCTGTATGAAATACACAATGATTCAATAAATAAAATTTTAAAAAGGAATGTGAACCATTTGCATATGTTGGAAATACTAGCTGTGACATCAGTGTTCCGGCTTTCTTTTTGTGGCTGAGATAAAACATTCTGACCAAAAGCAGCTTAGGGGAGGAAAGGATTTATTTGGCTTACACTTTCAAGTCATAGTTCATCATTGAGAAAAGTCAGGGCAGGAACTCAGGCAGGAACTGGAAGCAGATGCAATGGAGGAACACCAAGGCAATCCCCCCAGGCACGCCTTCTGAGCAGTCTGGTCTTGGAAATCCCTCAACCGAGACTCCCTTCTCAGGTGACTCTAGGTTGTGTTGGCTTGATGGTACAATCAGCTACTGTTTTTTGAGTTGCAAATATTAAGTACCAGAACAAATACTTTTGTACACTATCTCCTCTAATTCCTGCCTATAGGAGGCAGGTTGCAGATGCTCCACTTAATAGGTGAGGAGGGCAAACTGGAGATGTTACTTAACTGTGTTTGGAAAAGAAGCAGGAAAGGGCATGCTAACCCAGTTGCACTGCTTCCTGCTACCACCTGACAATCACTGACGTATTTCTGGCTAACCCAAACACTTCTTACAGGTGTTCACTTTTATTTTTCTAAATAATATAGGGATGAATTTGAAAGGGGTCCTGAAATTTGATCTGTCAGAATTTTGTTTGTATCTCTACATTTGGTTACTGGACTAGAGGATATCTCTCCAACTCAATTTGTACGATTTTCCTTTAAAGATGCCTTCCGGACCATCCAGCAGACTGACTACACATAGAATGTGAACCATCTGTCTGCTTGTGAAAACATGGCCAGTTGAGTAGGCGAGTGCAGAGAGTGTCCCCCAGCAGTACCACTGAAGTGAAGAAGATGACCCAGGTCCCTTCCCATGATCGAACTCAGCCACCGCGTCTTTCCTTTCTACCTCTTCCTCTAGCTCCAGAGGAGAAATTCTATAGCCTCTAAGACATCTGTGTTCCAAGCTCTCCAATCTCTGTTTCCTAGCCACACACCGTCATGTTGCCTTTTGCTGTTTATTCTACCCAGGCAGGCCTCTGACTGCTTGTGTCCTCCCTCTAACCTTCACCCCATCTCCAGGGTCTAGCCAAAGCTTTTTTCCTTTGCCCGAATTTGCTCACTCATTGTTCGACTTTTATTTCTGTTGTTGTGATACAATTCCCTGGCAGAAAGCAACTTTGAGAGGAATTATTTCCACTTACAATTCCAGGTTATTGCCCATCATTGTAGGGAAGTCAAGGCAGAGGCTTCAAACAGCTCCTAACATTGCTTGCTCACTTGCTTGCCAGCTTGTGCTCAGTTCAAATTCACTCTTACACAGTTCAAGACCCTTTGCTCAGGGACTGGTACTTTCCACAGTGGGCTGGGTCTTCCCACATCAATTAAGTAAATTAAAGAGTCACCCATCGACATGCCCACAAACCAGCCCACTGTAGACAATTTCTCATTAAGACCCTCTTCCCAGGTGATTCCTGGCTCTATAAAGTTGACAGTTAAAGCTGACCATCACACTCATAGACCAGTTGATCTTCATTACATGTTTTGCTTGACTCACACCATGTTACTTAAAAGTTAACAGGTTCACAGGCGAGGGAGATAGTTCTATTAGTAACATATTTGTCTTGCAAGCACAAGGACCCGAATTCAATTCCTACAACACAGGAAAAA
Organism: Eospalax fontanierii; assembly: GCA_035773235.1. Classification (NCBI taxonomy): domain Eukaryota; kingdom Metazoa; phylum Chordata; class Mammalia; order Rodentia; family Spalacidae; genus Eospalax; species Eospalax fontanierii. The sequence continues at coordinate 118,648,409 of CM069524.1, forward strand.
TCAACCGTGTATGGGGGAATGCACTTATAATCCCAGTGCTGCAGAGGTAGGGGCAGGCAGATCTGCGGGACTCACTCGTCAGACAGCCTAGCCTAGAGGGCAAATTCTAGGCCAATGAGAGACCATGTCCCTCCTCCAGAAAGAAGTGAATGGCACTTGAGGGATGATAACTGTGGTTGTCCTTTGGCCTCTGTATGCAGATGTAAAGAAATTCACAAACAACCCCACACCAGCCTGCAAGGGAGTTTTTAGATTGAGCTCACTGAAATGGGAAGGCCTACTCAAAATGTGGGTGGCACCATTCTGTGGGTTGGGGTCCTGAACTGCATAAAAAGGAGAAAGTGAGGTGAGCACCAGCGTTCATCTCTCTCTGCTTCCTGATTGCCGATTCCATGTGACCAACTGCCTCACTTCCTGCTGCCATGCCTTCCCTGTCATAATGGACTGGTCGCTCAAAGTGTGAGTCAAAACAAACCCTTTCTCCTGTAAGTTGCTTCTTATCAAGTATTGGATCATGACAGTGAGAAAAGTAACAAATACAGCTATGCTGCTGGCTTTTGTGGTCATTGATTTAGGCCCCTGTGCTACAGACAACCTTTAGATTTCACTACTATACAAGATAAAACACCTAAGAATATGAAATTTTCGATCTAAGCATACATTCAACACCTAAACACATGCTTGATCTTGCTATGTGTGGAGATGAAGCCCACATGCTTTACCTTTATTCCATTTCTGGATGACTCTTCAAGGGGAGGCCTCACCCTGTTTAAAACACATAGTTCTGGAGAGGATGTCCCATGAAGACATTTTCCTGGACATACCTTCACACTTTGTGTGCCTTATCGACTGATGGGCATAAGAACAAAATGTCCAAAGGAAAACAGCAAATTTCCTCAAGTGCAGAATATTACAATGGATGCTTCTCATTTTGAGTCTTTGAGTTCTATAAAACCAATTTCATTAAATTCTACCTGGGCGGTTTGGACGAAAATGTGTCCCCCCTGGGCTCCAAGTATTTGGGCTTTTCGTACCTGGCTGGTGGCACTGGTTTGGGAGGTTTTAGAGGGTGTGGCCGCGCTGGAGGAAGCTCAAGTAAACTTCTTCCTGTAAGTTCCCAACAGAGAGGTAACTAATACACCACCCCACGTGGTAAATGAAGTTATGAAAAGAATTACTCCAGGGCCGGAAAATAGCTCAGTTGGTAAAGCGCTTTCTGTGCAAGCATGAAGTCCTGAGTTCAGTTCTCAGAATCCACATAAAAATGCCCAGCATGTTGGCCCATGCTTGGAGTCCCAGTGTTGTAGAAGAAACAGGAGGATCCCTAGGCATGAGAGCAAATCGGTCTTCTTGAATCTGTGAGTACCAGATAAAAGTGAGAGCCTGTCTCAAAAACCAAAGTGGATGACATCTCGAGGAATGACACCCAAGGTTGACCCCTGGCCTCCACGTGCATATGCACACATGAATATATACATGTATACACACATACACATATCCCCCTGTCTTAGTTAGTTTTCTATTGCTATGATAAAAATACGGACCAAAACCAACTCAGAGAGGAAAGAGTTTATTTGGGTTTCAGCTCACAGAACAGCATAAAGGGAAGCCAAGGTAGGAACTCAGGGCAGAAATCTGGAGCACAGTCCATGGAAGAACACTACTTATTGGCTTGTTCCCCTAGCTTGTGCCCAACCTGCTTTCTTATGCAATACAGGACAACCTGCTCAGGGATGGTACTGTCCACAGTAGGCTGGGCCCTCCCACATCACTCAACAATTAAGAAAATACCCCATAGACAAGGCAACAGAGCCAATCCAGTGGAAAGAGTTTTTTAATTGAGATTCCCTCTACCCAGGTGTGCCAAGTTCACATCTGAAGCTATCCATCACACCCCATACACAAAGGAATTACTCTAAAAATTATGCAGGAATTTGAGTGTATATATACATGTGTGGACATATGCATATATATTTATGTAGACGTATACACATGTGTAAGGACTTCTATCTACCTGTAATCCTTCCATTCCATTGATCTATCTATCTGTCTACCTATCTGTAGCAATTGAAGCTAGATTGATTTTTGAAGTGTACATTAAGGGTATTGGGTCATGCAGAGACTCCATTACAGAGAAAAGACAAGGCCCACATCATCCTGAGGGACGTAATGGACTGGGTATACCATGAAATATCATTGACTCTTTGTGTCTTCTTTACTTTCCTAGGTCAAGTCTTCTTTTTCTTGTTTTTCTTTGTTGTTGTTTGTTTGTTTGTTTTTGAGGCAAAGTCTCATGTAATCCAGTCTGACCTCAAATTTACTTTATAGCTGAGGATAACCTTGAACTCTTGACCTGAGCTCTTGATCCTGACTCCATCTCCTAAAGCTAGGATTACAGGCATACACAATCATGCCTAGTATGTGTGGTGTTGGGGATGAAACCCAGGGCTTTGTGTTCTAGGCAAGCACTCTACCAACTGACCTACACGCTTCTTTTTTCTTTTCAGTTTCCAACAACAGGAATAAGCCTCCCAATCCCTCCCTATGCAGAACTGAAAAGATTAGGGCCTCTGAACATCAGGACTGCAACTTTCCTGCATGATTACAACCAGGAAAATAAATACATGGAATACTCAGCAGATACAGAGTTTGAATCAAAAATAAGACATGAATAATTAATGAGCTTAAGAGTCAGTACCTTCAGTCACCTTAAGCTGCCCTTGACAGCCTTCAAAGACTTTGAAAATCCTTAGGACTTTAAGGAAGGACTATCTCTATGGAAAGTAACACCAGTTTTTTGTGTATTAGTTCGACTTTCGAAGTCGCCAAGTAACTGACAACATGTCTGAGTTCTAGAGTGAAGAGTGCAGGTTGTGGAACCTTTGCCTGGCATTTTAGAAGCACTGATGAGAATACATTGCAGAGATATATCAGAGCCACAGGCTTCCTCTGAGAAGCTGCAGCTGAAGTAACGGCAGAGACCAAAAATGTGACTTTAGCCTTGCTCCTAACAATCTAGTGACTATGGGAAAGTTCCCTTCTGCTCTGGCTTTCATCTTCCTAGTCTACAGTGAGAAGGATAGGCCAGAGAACTCAGGCTCCTTTGAGCTGTAATTCTCCCTCCAATTGCTCATTTATAGGATGGTTGGCTGAATATGATCCCCCCAAAACCCTGTTCCTGCTCCTAGAATCTGTGAAGGCCACTGTTTTAGTCTCATTTCTATTGCTGTGATACAAATACCCTGACGAAAATCAACTTAGAGGAGAAAGAGTTTATTTTAGCTCAAAATTCCAGGTTACAGCCAGTCGTTGTCCAGAAATCACAGTGGAAGGAACTTCAAATAGCTGGTCACATCACACGCACAGTCAGGCACAGAGAAAAAGGAATGCATGCATGCTTGCTTGCTTGCTTGTTTGTGTCAGCATTATGTTTCTCTTACATAGTTTGGGACCCCTTGCCTAGGGAATGGTACTGCCCATGTTGGGCTGAGTCTTCCCACATCAGCTAAATTAATTAAGACAATCCCCACAGACATGCCCACAGGTTCACCTGATCGTTGAGACTCTCTTCCCAGGTGATTCTAAATTGTCAAGTAGACCATTAAAGCTAACCATCAAAGTTACTTTCTATGGCCCAAAGAACTTTGAAGAATGATGCTATGATGTGCTAGTGATCCTGAATAATCCAATGGATTCTGCTGAGGCTCAGCGGTGATCTGTCCTCTCTGAAACACATGCTGCAATTTAGTAATGAGGTATCTTGAGAACGGATCTGCTAGAGGAATCAGATTGACAGAGACTGGGAAGATAAAGCTATAGGAACCAGAAGATAGAGTCTCTGTCAATAAAGTGCTTATGAATCAAGCGTGAGAACCTGAATTTGGATCCCCTAACACTCATGTAAAAAGTCAGGCACATCAGTATGAGCCTCCAATCCTAGCACTGGGGAGGTGGAAACAGGAGGATCCCTGGGGCTCACAGGCCAGTCTAGTGAAGTCAATTATTTCTGGGTTCCACCAGAAACCTTGTCTATAAATTAAGATGGAGAGAGATCAAGGAAGACACCTGACATCAACCTCTGGCCTCCATGTGCACGTGCACATATGCACAAGCATACACTCCCACACATGTACACGTATACACACAGGCCGATAGGCATCTCTGTAGCTCCCTGTCTTTTGCCACATGATGCCCTTCTGCTCCTTCAGATGCTTTGAGTCAGAAGGCCATCAGCAGAGCCAGTCATGGGGCCTTTGACCATAACCAGAAAGCAGAATAAATCCTTGTTTTTATAATTAACTAAGATTGTAATACTGGGTTATTAGGGGGGAAAAAAAGAAGGCAGTAAGGTTAACAACCCGTCTTTAAAAGGAAATATGACACAGTGGAGGAGACAGAGTGACCACAGGGTAAAAATTGAAGGGACATGGCTACAAGCCCCAAAACCCAGGTGGCCACCAGAGGTCTGAGGAGATAAGGCATAGAGTCTATCCTTCAACTTGAAGAAGAAACTAGCCCTAGTCCAAGTGCTAAGGATAAGTGACTGTTAAATGATCACCCATATATGGGACATCTGTGTCCTTCATTAAGACTCGGGAAGAATCTCAGAAGATGGTCAGCTTCTGGGGATGATGCTACCTCCTGGTACTCAGGAGCTGGAGTCCCTGATACGCCTCCTCCACAGAATTCAGACCTGGCTGCGACAGTCACATTGCAGGTGGCTCATATCTGTCTAGGGTTATGCTTCTTTCCATTTTCTTAGCCAACTAAAGAATTAAAAACAGGGAAAGTCTCACTCTTATTGAAAGATAAAGTATCACATGCATACATATAAAGAATCCTGCATATGTACACACATTTGTACAGAAAGATGAAACTCTTTATAAATGCAGAGGGGACCTGGAAACGAAAATCCAGTGTAATCTGGATCTTGAGGGTTTTAGTGGTTTTCCCTCCTTTAATTTTGAATTGAACAACTTAAACATAGAAGTGGGTCCTGATAGGTCAGAGCCATAAACTGATGTATCCAGAGTTTCTGGACTCTGCAGGTCAGTTGAAGGAGTCCTGTTGGAGGTAAGCAGGAAGTGGGTTGTCTGTATTCCTTCCAGTGGCCCTGCTTCCTTACTAGTCTCTTATAGTCACTGTCCATTCATGCACCCTCTCATGCATTCAGCCATGGAAGGCAGGCACTCCAAAGTAGCGAGGACATAGAGTGGGAAAGACATAGCCCTCCACCTCAAGGTCTTTAGTGGCAATACTGGGTGAGTGGATATAGTGGTATCAGTGTGGGGAGGTAATGAGGAGTGGCAAAGCACTGTTAGTCTCTGGCTCCCAGAGGGCAGCAGAAAGGTTCTGGGTGCCAAGAGGGGTTCAGAACAGAAGACGGCTTTGTTCATCTTGATGTTCATGCCCGTGGAAAGACAAAATCCTGACCCTATGCCCAGTTGGTTCCTCAGAACCCATCCTCCACACTTGGCCTCTGATATCTGTTCCAGTGTAAAAGCTCAGGTTACCTTATATTCCTGGGCTTTCTCAGAATCCTGCCTTTGGGTGGTTTCAATTAGTATCTTTCAAATTGAGAGCCACACCTCATATGTCATTGTGAAATCAATTCACCAGCCTTGTGGAGGTGGTATGGAGCTGAATAGAAAAATATTAACATATTTCACATTGTTTCTAGAGATACTACTTTGGGGAAGTTTAGTTTTAGGGAGAAATACTTATAAGATTGTAGTGGTCAATACTGATTGTCAACTTGACAGGATCTAGAATCACCTAGGAAACACACTTCTGGATATATCTGTGAGAGAATCTCTAAATTGGGTTAGCTGAGGTGAAAGAAAGACCCACCTTGAATATGGGTAGTACCATTCCATGGTCTGGGGTCCTGGACTAAATAAAAAGAAGAATGTAAACTGAACGTCAGCATTCATCTCTCTCTGCCTCCTGACCAGATGCAATGTGACCAGTTGCTCCACATTCCTGCCACCATGCCTTCCCCACCATGACAGACTGTACCCTAAACTGTGAGCCACAATAAACCTTTCCTTAAGTTGCTTTTGTCAAGTATTTTGCCATGGCAACAAGACAAGTAACTAATACAAGGTACTTCTCATAGATAAAGTACATCTGTTACTAATGGTCTTGGATCATACTCAGAATGAGTCACTGATTTAAGTACTTCACAGTGAGATAAACTGCCTTAATCTTCTCTGGATAATAATGGGTGAGTGTTCAGTACATACTTAATGTGTGATAACACATGAGTAGAGGCACCCTTACACGAGTGTTCTTCAATGCACAAAACTGCACTTTGCCCTTTGTTGTGTTTACAACAGTGGCCTACGCAGACTAGAAAACAAAATAATGTGCCCTAGTCTCAGAATTTCTAATTCACTGAAGATGTACCAAATTCACACAGTTAAAACCAACTCTAAGCAAAATGTGTACAAGTTCTGAATAGGTGCTTTGAGGATTTCCAGGCCTAGAAATTGCAAGTGTAAACACTGGTTGACAGTATTTGATCTGGACTTTGGTTTAGTTTAGTGTCTGAGAAAGTGAGATGTGGAGAGAGATTGATGTGGGGGTTGGAGGGGGTAGTATTCGTGGTAGCAGGGTTGGAGACACAGCTCCATGTTGTCACCTTTGGCAAGTTCGAGAGTTCTCTTTTTCCTTCAAGGAACTCCATTTAGGTAAACCTGGGCTTGACATGGAAAAGAATTTCAAGACAACGTCAATACGAAGCAGAGTTGGGGTTCATTACAAAAATGGAAAGAAAAGAAGACAGAGAGATTACTGCAGGAAAGATCAGCCTGGACATGAGGCATGTACAGAAAGCAGGTATTTTATTTAGGTTGCAGCCTGGTCCACCAAGCTCAAGACTCAAAGTCTGGACCCCAAAGGGAAGTAGCACATATCTTTCATACCTTGGACATTGGGTTACAGTGAGAAGGAAACGTACGTATTGATTAGCTGTTAGTATAGTCTCAAAATTAGGCAAATTATCACAAATTTAGAAAGAAAACAAATGTTTAAAAAAAAGTTCTCTGTCTGAAAAATCATTGCAGAAGTCTTCATCTGAGACAAACAGAATTGAGGACGTTTCATCAGGACACAAGGTGTGGTTCTAGCTAGCTGTGTTAGTGTGCTAATCACAAACTTGTCAGCTGAAATTTACTGACAGAGACAGAGAGAAAATAAGAATTAAAATTCATATTTTCCGTAGTATTTCATTAGGCTTGACATCAAGATGGCTCAACAGTTAAGATCATGCACTGCCCTTATAGAGAGATGAATTCGGTTTTCAGCACCTGTATTGAATGGCTCACAACCACTTGCAACTCTAGTTCCAAAGGATCTAGTGCCCTCTGCTGGCCTTCTTGGGCACAGCATTCAAGTGCACAAACCCATACAGAGACACATACATAAATACATAAGTAAAAAATAAAATCTTTTTTAAAACAGAAAGGGAGGTTGGAGAGATGGTTTAGCAGTTAAAAGCACTGACTGCTCTTGCTGAGGACTTGGGTTCGGGTCCCAGCACCCACATGATGGCTAACAACCATCCATAACTCCAGTTCCAGGGAATCTGACACCCTCTTCTGACCTCTGTGGGCATTGCATGACATGGGTGTACTTACATACATGAAGGCAAAACATAAAACAAAAACTAAATAAATTTTAAAAAGAAATAAAGACAAATGGGGAGGGAAAAGTATTCCTACTTGAGAACACAAAAGTGGACTTCTCAAAGAACAAAGCTTACCAAAGAACATTTTAACACAGATTTTAAACACACGGTTTAGGAGAGCTACGTGGAGGGAAAGAATAAGGCATACTCAAGTGTACATAAAGGCTTCTCAAAAGAAAGTCAGTCATCCTTCACTATCCCACTGGTGACCACTGGGATTTTGGAGCCTTCTGGAATGTCACTGTTTCTGAGGAACCCTCCCCTCCTCTGTCTTGATTGCCCTTTTGATAACTGAGATTATAGGGTGGCTCTGAGGTACCTCTGATGAGATTACAATCTGATAAGATAAACTAGGAGCCAGGGTTGCACACGGGTGTTGGGGCGTGTTCTGTTACTTTATTATAAAGGGGTTTCTGGTGAGATTCCTAGAAAATTGCAGGTTTATGGCTGAGAAGGGAAAAAGGCCTTAAGCTGTTGTTAATTGTGCTGGAATTCTTGCTTCTCAGCTGGGGAGAGGTTTCAACCGGTCTCTGGGGCTGGGAGGTCTTTTCCTTTCCCTTGTCCATAACATCCCCAATCTTTGTATCCTGCCAAGGAGGGAAGCCAGAACCTCTCCGAGAAACAAGGTTCCTCTGAGTTAAACGGGGAAAGGTAAAGAGTCTCAAGATAACTACAGAGAGCAATTTCCTACAGAACAGGCTTACAGAGAGCTAGGTAAGATGACACTTTGGTAATCCCATGACCCTCTGTTATCACACCTTTCTTGTCGAAACAAGACAAGACATTATCTAGACAGCAGTAAATATAAAGAGAAGACACAGGAAGACACATTGAGCACGACTGTACAATTTACCCACTGTCTCAACCTCTGCCTTCCTGAGCCCAAGCTGGAAGTGGCTGGGCTGGGCTGGGGTAGGTCAGTAGATGAGCAGTGCCCAGCCCCAGGCTGATATAGGGACACAGAGAACAGACTTCCCACTCAGGCTTAGAAAGGACAGAGCATCACTGAAGGCAGGGTGTGTGGCTGAGTCTGGAGGATGAGTTGGAGTTTGTCACTTATGAATCCACAGCACTTGTGACGGCATGCACAAGATTGGTGCAAGTGTAAACCAAGCACCCAGCAAGGATGATGGGGAGGGAGCGTGGACAAGAAGCCCCAGGCCTATCTAAGGATCTATTGACCACTGAGAGCTGCTGAGAGAGGGAAAGTCAGTTTTCTTTAAGGCTGTGATACAGGCTTAAAGTTGACCAGGCTCCAGGAGATTTGGAGAACACAGACTAGACTCCAAAGGTTTAAAAAAAAGAAAAATACCAATAGATGACATGAAGTCAGAGGTGGGGGATGGGGGTGCAGAAATGGAGGAGGGATCCGAATATAATAAAAATACATTGTATGCAATTCTCAAAGAATCAGTAATAATATTTTTAAAAATAATATAGCAACGTCAGAAAAATAAAATAAAACTAAGAGGAGGAATTTGTGAAGGTGTTAATATAGCCAGGAAAGGAGAGGGTCTGCTAGGCTATGTCTTGGGATGTGTACAAGTCCGTGGTATACAGCTGTGCTGGTTGTTGAGAAAAATGGTTGAAACTATATAAACACCATCTTGAATTTGTACTCTCCATTTTGTGCTAGGCCTTAAGTTTCTATATTCCAGTTTTGGAGTTTCATGTCACCAGAAGTCAGGTGATTTGGTGTCCCGCCTGGTCTTATCACAGTTGGAATTCCCTGGGCAGGGAAAGACAAGCATGTGGCCCTCTAGATACAGCTAACCCAATGAAAGGAGGCCCCATAAGCTTTGTTACAAAACTTTGGAGTCTGTGGGAGTTATTCTCAATTCTTGGGCTCAAGAGTTGTGCCCTGGGCAAAGAAAGATGTGCTCTCTAAAGGCTCCTGGAGAATCTAAAATGCAGTCTGTCTGAACCAAGCTTTGTGTTTCTCTAGTCATGCAAAGGTGCCATCTGCTGGTAGACCCATGTGCCTACAGGGACAGGTCAGCCCAGGTGAGAGTGTTTCTAACTTGCAAAAGAAAGTCCTCAAAGAGCTAAGAGAGGTTTATATAGGCAGACTCACAGGGAGACAGAGGAGATCCAAAAGGAAATTCCTTTGGACAGCAAAGTCACTGCAAACAGCTCCTGTTCCGTTGAGCTCAGTGTGAACACCTTCCCATTCCGGAAATTGGCTCCCTACTGAGATTTGCAGCTAGAGCATGCCACACATAACCTTTCCCAACTGCTGTCTTCTTCAAGATGTGACTTGCTCTTCTGCCCCTTCCTCCCGAGCTCCATCATGACTGGTGCCCTCCGCTTGGTCCTCCTGACCTGATTGGTCTGTGTTCATGTCTGAGCAGGGGTCATTGCAGTCTTGCAACTGAAAGATTTATTTATTACTTATGTGTATGTATGTGTGTGTCTTTATGCCCAGACATGTATGGGTACCTGCAAAGGCCAGAAGAAGGTGTCAGATCCCCTGGAGCTGGAGTTACAGATGGTTGTGAGCTCCTTGCCAGGGGCGCTGAGAACTGAACTCGGGTCCTGTGCAAGAGCTGCAAGTACTCTTAACCACTGAACCATCTTGCCAGCCCCAGCATCCCTGCATCTTAGCCATTTTTGTTTAGTCACTGTTTCTCACATCTGCTCTGCCCACCATTCTCACAGATGGAGTAATAGATTAGAGATCACATTCTTCACCCTTTGAAATCCCAGAGAGGAAAGCTGCCGTTGTCCACAGAGGGCTCTGTGTGGTTCACTAGGAAAGGAATGTCTAGATCAGAAGGCATAGAGGAGGACTGGTGAGATGGTCCAGTCTGTAAAACACTGAGCATGGTGACACACGATTATAATCCCAGCACTGGGGAGGCAGAAGCAGATAGATCCCCGGGGGAGCTCTCTGACCAGCACGCTATACTCAGGGAGAGACCCTGTCTCAAAAAGTAATGTGGAAGCTCTTATTGAGGAGCTACTGGCAGTTGATAGTTGTTCAGGAAGAGAAAATCATCGTTTGAGGTGTGGTCACTGGTAGGTTTCCCATGCTCCAGTGGATGCCTCATATTCAGGCACATATGAACTTAGTGGGTTATAAACAAAAGACATGAATTTGGGGGTGGAGGGATGTGCTGAGTGAGGTACAGGGGAAATCAGAGTGGGAAATAGGAGATAAATATGATCATTTTTCTTTGTATACATATACGAAATTCTTAAAAATAAATAATTTAAAAATAAGGTGGATGGCACCTAAGGAATAGCACGCAAGGTTGATCTCTGGCTTCCACATGCTTATGTGTACACCATACATACACACACAACAGGAGCAGGAGGAGGAGGAGGAGGAGGAGGAGGAGGAGGAGGAACCACAGCAGCTATTGTCATAGGGCAGGTGTCAAAGAGCTAAGTACAGAAGAGTTTTTTCCAGAATGCTTTCAGCCTCACAGAGTGGTAATTCCCTCCACTTTGTTCCAACCTCCCCAGGATCAGGAACTGGACACTCCCATGGGACAGAGGTGCTCCAGACCCTGACTGGAGAGAGGAATCCTGTAACTTCTATTGACAGTGATAGTAAGGAACTGATGATAATTTCCTCATTAACAGGCACTTTTAAAAAGTGTGTGTGTGTGTGTGTGTGTGTGTGTGTGTGTGTGTGTGTGTTTGTATGTTTGGGGGAGTGTGGGCACGTGGGTCCATGGGTGTTGAGGCTGGAGGTCAACCTTAGTGCCATTCTTCATGCACCATCTACCTTGTTTTTTTGAGACAGGGTCTCTCAGTCGTCACCAGTGTCAGCAACAGTGAGGCCCAGGGATCAGCCTGTCTCTCTGCCCCCTGGTTCTGGAATTACAAGTGTGCACCACCACACCTAGCTTTTATTCATGGATTCTGGGACTTGAACTCTGTTTCTCATGCTAGCACAGCAATCACTTTAGTGACTGAGCCATCTCCCCAGTCTAACTAAGAAGCACTTTAGACACAGGCCAAGGAGCAGGAAGATAGGAAATACCTAGGAGGAAGTAGACAGGGGCATCACTGATGGGAAAGAGGCTGAAAAGAAAAGGTGCAGAGGATGGAAGCATTACTTCATGCCGTTGTTTCTCCACCAGGACCTCCGGATGCTCTGCACTTCCTCCTTCTGTATACTCTGATCTTAACAAGCTTCCAGCTTCTGCTGGAGGGAGCGGTGTTGAGAAGAGTTAGGGTAGAAAGGTGCCAGGTCCACGACTGAGAAAGAAGACTAGAAGCAGAGGTCAACATCGTCAACTTGCTGACGTAACAGAAGAGGTGGGCACGGTGAAAACAATGAAGCCCTGCGGAGCAGACAGTGCCGGGCCACAGTGTGATGCTGAGGGAACAGACAGGCGGGTCCAGGTTTGACTTAGTCATTTTTACAAAATGTTGAGGGGACTGGACGGACGGCTTGGGGGTAAAGAGTACGTGCGGCCCTTGCACAGGACCTTGGTCAGGCAGCTTATAACATTCTGTAATTCCAGTTCCAGGGGACCTGACACCACCTTCTGGCCCCCACAGGCACCTGCATGCATGTGGTGTACATCAACTCACGCAGGTACACACAAATACACATAAAGACAATAAGTCTTTAAAATTTTTGTTAATATATTCACATGCAATAAACTGCGATTGCATTCGCCCACATCACCTCTCTCATCCCCCATTCCTGCTGAACCCCCTTCTTCTTTCCAACTAGGCCCCTCCTACCTTCATGTCCTTCCCTTCCTCCCTTCCTTCCTCCCTCCCTTCTTTTCTTCCTTCCATTCTTCCTTTTTCCGTGTCTTTCCTTCATGGTCCATGAGGGCAATCACAACTTCGTGTGATTGCAACAGCCACGTCACATCCGGAAGACAGCACCTCGCCATACTCCACATCCCTCAGTTCCCACGGTCCTTCCACCACCTCTTCCGTTGTGCTCCCTGGGCCTCAGAAGAGATGGCATAGACGTCCTGTGTGGAGCCGAGAACTCAGAAGTCACTTATTTTCAGCACCTCCACCAGTCATGAGCCCTTGTTTTGACAGCTGCTCATTGCCCAAAGAGGCTTCTCTGGCAAAGGCTGAGAGCCTTTGGTCTATGGGAATAACAGAAATATTTAGAAGGCAGTTGAACTATATGTTCCTTTGGAAAACATAATTTCTGACAGTTCAACATGATAGTCACCTACAAATTCATGCTCAAAAATATAATAATTCTATAAGGGGGAGATGGCTCGGTGAGTGAAGCTCTTCCTGTGTGTGCTTAAGGACCTGAGTTCCACCTGCAGGACCCATGTCAAAAATAACTGGGAATGGTGGTGCATGCTTGTGTGTGCATGTGCATGTAGCGTCTAGAGCATAGCCTGCACTGTTGTGCCTCAGGTGCTCTCCACATTGCTTTTTTGAGACAGGGTTTCTCACTGAACTTGGAGCACACTGAGTACTCTAGGCTGGGGCGGATAAGATGGCCCAGTGGATAAAAACACTTGTCATGTAATCCTGATGGCCTGACTTTGATCCCTGGATACCACAGAGGAAAGAGAGATCCGACTCCTAAAAGTTGTCCTTTGACCTCCACATGGGTAATGCAGCATTCACACACACACACACACACACACACACACACACACACACACACACAGAGGCTAGGCTGATCAGCAAGCCCCAGATATCCTCCAGTCTCTACCTCCCCAGTGCTGAGATTTTAGGTGTGCACTACCATGCCTGGCTGAACTGTTTGCCCTGCCCTGTAAGTCTGCATTTGCAACAAACTCTCAGAGGATGCAGATGACAGTGGCCCCTGGACATTTCAGAAAGCAGTTCTCTCCCTTTTCCCCCTTCCTCCCTCCATCTTTCCCCCCTTCCTTCTCTCTCTCTGTCTATCCCCGTCTCTCTCTCTCTCTCTCTCTCTCTCTCTCTCTCTCTCTCTCTCTCTGTCTCTCTCTCTCTCTGTCTCTCTCAGTAAGACTCCCAATGCCCATGCCCATCCTCCATGTCCCCAAATACTATAACAACTGTAGACCGGGTTGGCCTCGATCTCACAGAGATTCACCTACCTCTGCCTCCCAAGTGCTGGGAATAAAGGAGTGCACCCCTCCAGGCCCAGCATAACACACATCTCTTTACCACTCCAGGGATCCATACTTCTAGGCCTAGCTCTAGATAAGGGGCTCAGCCTCTATCCTGCTTTACCTTGTTCACGCCATCATCATTTTGAAATGCTGCCCCGGATCTTTAGGCATCCATTCTTAGACTCCCAATGAATGGCTGAAACCACAGACAGCACTGCCCATGGTCCTATGTTTCGTCCTAGACACGTGCACCATTGATAAAGTTTAATTTCTTACTTAGATGCTGTAGGAGACTAACAATAATGAAGCATAAAATCGAACAGCTATAACAGTATGCTATGATAAAAGTTACATGAATATGGTCTCTCTCGATTTTTTTTTCTTTTGTTTTTCCAATTTTTACCTGTATGTGCATGTGTATGTATATGCATGGTTTTGGTAGGTATGTACGTTCAAGTGTGTGTGTGTGTGTGTCTGTGTGTGTGTGTGTCTGTGTGTGTGTGTGTCTGTGTGTATATCTGTGTGTGTGTGTGTATGTGTGTAAGCCTGAGGTCAATGCTGTAGATCATTCTCAGCCACTCCTCCCCCTTTTTCATTGAGGCAGGGTCTCTCAATCAATCCCAGAGCTCACAGATATGGCTCTTGCTAGCCAGCTTGCTCTGGGAATCCCCAATCTCTGTTTTCTGAGCCTGGAGTTACAGGTGGGCTGCCATGCCCAACCTGACTGTATATGGATTTGTGAGGATTCAATATCCAGTACTCCTGCTTGCACATCAAGTGCTTTAACCATCAAGCTATCTCCTCAGCTCTCTCAAAATATCTTACTGCAGTAAAATAAAAACAATTATAACACTAAATTATAACCATATCATGTGATAAGTTATGTGAATTCTTTCTCTCAGTAATTTGTCATATGCAATATGATAACATAAAATCAGGTGGATAATGTAAAGTCAGATAGAGAAACACAGTGTTAGGTTTACTGTTGCCTTTCTGATGACGCCTCAAACTTATTTCTGAGTGTTTCCATTTAATGTCTTTGGATCCTTATTGACTTTAGGTAACTAAAACCTCAGAAAGAACCAACATGGGCAAAGCGGACTACCATGGCTCTCTTCCTTGGTGTGCACGGGGTGGTCCTTCCTCCTCTGTGGAGCTGCTGCTACGGCCCCACCCAGACTCCCCCAACGTTCCCCACTTCCACAGCTGCTCCTCAGGCCTTAGACATGACAAGCCCAGCTTCCAGAGCATCCTCTCTGCCCCTCTTTCTCAGCACAGGTGTGTCCACAAGAGGGGTCTCAGTAGACTGGGACTTCTTTGAGGGCAAGGACTCATATGTCTTTCTATTCTCTGTGTCACAGCAGACAGGTGTGGAATGAACAATGAAGAAAACCCCACTGAAGTATTCTTTCACACAACAAAGGGAGGCAGAGTGTCTAAAAGAGCAACAGCGACTGTCTTCTTAAGAGTACAAATCATTGTTATGTGGATAACCTCATTTTTCAAAGCTAATGAGATTTCTGCCAATAGTAATCAATTTGACTCTGCCATTTGCTTTGCAACGTGTGGATAAAAATTCCAAATGTTGGCTAGCATTAAATAACTTATTTTAAGGATAAAGTACACAAAGTAAACACATTTAGTCTACAACTTGCCCTAGAGATAACGCTCCTTGAAGGGACGGCAGTACGATTTCCGTTCAGTACATGGGTTCTGATGATTCGATCTCAGGTGCTCACACTTATACAGCAAAGGCTTCTATGAAGTGAACAGTCTCCCAAGCCCCTCCTGTGCTATTCATTCACCCTTCGATCTTTCCTCACGAGGCGTGATCTTACCACCATGCAGACACTGAGATGTTCAGATTCAGAAACTGCTTCATAAGTAGTGGGACAGTGCTTTGGAGCTTGAGTCTGGCTTGAGTATTCTGCATAGAGATAAGGGATAATGCTGATCTCCTCTAGCCCAGTCCTCACAGTGCTGTCATTCCTAATGGAAAATTTTTATTTTTAATATTTATGAGTGTTTTGCCTGCATGTATGTAAATGTATGACATGTGTGCAATGCCCATGGAGATCAGAAGAGGGCATCAGATCCCCTAGAACTGGAGTTGTAAGGCGTCATGTGGATTCTGGAGTCCCCTGAAAGAGAAGCCATGATCTTAAACATTGAGCCATTTCTCCAGCCCTCATAACTTTTTTCTTGAATGCTACCTAAGAAATCACTTGCCATCAAACACAGCTGTCAGCCAGAGGCAGCTGGAAAATGGCTCCTGTAGAAGTCGAAAACCAATTTCAGGAAATCATGGACTACATCTCATTGAAATGGTAGGAAGCAGAAAAAACAAGACCAAAGTTCTATTTCATTACTGGAAATTTGAAGAAATGACAATAGGACTTCTTCTAGCTTCTAAAAAATTGAATCAAGTGTTCGATGTTCCCATCATTTATATTAGCAGAAGTAGCTCCAAAGAGGAGTGGTTTCCTGGTAATCCAAGTGTCAATCTCTCTTTGCTGTAGTTTTTTGACCAACCAGAGATGTGCATGTGGTTTGGGTTTGAGATGGCTCAAGCCCTGTCCAAACAAAGCTGTAACCCAGACGGTCCCTGAGACCACATCTTTCATTGTGTTCATTGCCTTGTTGCTGTGACAAAATGCATGACAGAAGCAACTTCAGGAAGGAAGGGTTTATTTTGGCTCACAGTTTGAGGGTGCAGTCCATCATGGTGGGAAGGCATGGTGGCAGGGGTGTGAGGCAGCTGGTCACAGTGCATCCACAGTCAGGAAACAGAGTGCTGAGGCTCAGCTCACTTCCTCCTTTTCATGCAGTTAGGGACTCTGGCCCATGGAATGGTGCCACCTACATCTAATTAGCTCAACTAAAAGCTCCCTCATGCCCAAATGTTTTGTCTCCAAGGTGATTCTAGATCCTGTCAAGTTAACAATCACTAATAACCATCACACCCACCAAACTCAGAAGTGCATCGTTCTAAACTAACCACTGAGTCCTTCCAGGAAGCCTAGCCTGCTCTCAGCAGAATTTGCTTCACAGAGACTCCACAGCTTAGACTTTGTCAAGGAGGAAGAGAAGGCCATAGCTTGTGAAAAGTTATTCTCCATCCCTCTCACTTTTCCCCTGACCTGCCTGTGAACTAGGAAGACTGTCTGCTTCGTGGAGATCAGTTAGAGACAAACAACATCACACAGTGTGTGGTACTTGGACATTAAAAAAGAAATAAGTTATATAGATGGCTGTCTTTTTAAAATCTAATGTTATTAGGGGCTGGAGAGATGGTGCAGCAGTTAAAAGTACTGATTGCTCTTGCAGAGGACCTGGGTTTGGCTCCCAGCACCCACATGGTGACTAACAACTGTCTATAACTCCAAAATCTGATGCCCTCTTCTGACCTCCTACATGCAAGCAATATACTCATACACATAAAAGAAAAACATTTCATGTTATTTTTGTGTGTATGTGTTGTTGTACATATACAGGTGTGCATGGGAGTGCATCTACTGCATGCATCTGTCAGTGTGAAGGTCAGAGGTCAGCTTTCAGTATCACTTCTTGGGAACCATCCACCTTAATTTTTGAAACAAGGTTTCTCACTTCTACCAGGAACTTGACAATTTGCCTAGGTTGGTTGGCCATTGAAGCTCAGGAATGTTCCTGCCTCTACTCCCCCAGGGTTGGCATGACAAGCATGCACCACCTTGTCTGACTTTTTTACATGAGCTCTGAGGATCAGATTCCCAAAATGACTGTCTTAATCCACAATAATTTCTTTTTAAAATCTATTTATTTATTTATTTATTTTTATTTTATGTGTATGAGAGTTCTCCCTGCATGTATGTAAATGTACCCTTGTCATGCAGTGCCTGCAGAGGTCAGAAGAGGGCATCAGATACCCTGGAACTGGAGTTAAAGGCAGTTATTAGCCACCATGTAGATGCTGGAAACCAAACCCAGGTCCTCTACAAAAGCAGCCAGTGCTCTTAATTGCAGGGCCGTCTCTAATCCCATGAAAAATAATTTCAAGGTAATTTTAAGACAGAAAAACCATACATTGTGTCAACTTCAGGATACATGCAGGCAAAAGGGCACTTTAACTCCACCGCTGATGAGCTGAGACTCCCAGCAAGCAATGACTTATCTTATGGGGGTGAACTAGGAGCAGCTGCCCACAGCTCATGGAATTCAGTGGAAAGAGCTACCTGCTGTGGAACAGGAGTTATAACTTAGACTGATAGCTTGTTTGTGACCTCAGCTCCTTTTGTACTGTAACTAATGCTGCTTGTAAGTTTCTAACACAGGGGCCCAAGCTGGGGTACAGATTTCACTCTAAATGAAATCTGAAGCCCAGCCAGTGATCCATCAAAGCCTCCTGGCTGGAGAAAGGGGTTCCTCTGTTACATAAAGGTGCATGAAAGTGTGTATTCCTTTTCTCATTGTTGAGCCCAAGCAAACAATAAAAAGAAAGGGTTATGCTGGCTTGCAGTTCTAGGGCATACCTCACCTTAGTGCAGGCATGGTAGCAGGAGCAGGAAGCAGCTGGCCACACTGTATCAGCAGTCAGGAAACAGAGAACAGGAAGTGAGGCAGAGGTACAAAACCCCAGTAACCTACTTCCTCCAATTCACCTCTACCTCCTGGAGGTTCTATGACTTCCCAAAGAGCGCCACCAGCTGCAGATCAAGCATTCAAACACATGACTCTGTAAAAGACCGTTCATATTCGAGCCTTGGCAGGAAGAGTGCTGATTCTGTGTCTCTCTGGAGCTCATAGGGATCACCTGGAATCATTAAAAACAATCCTTTTCTCCTTCCACCTTCCTTCATTAAGTCCCCCTATTTGCCTGCTCACTGAGCCATAGTCCTTAACTCAAGGGTCAGGAGTCTGATGAATGACAGATGTGGATGTGAATGGTTACGAAAGATGTTAACACAGGGTACAGGTTAATATCGACTATCAGCTTCACAGAATCTAGAACCACCTTGGAGACAAATCTCTGAGTGTGGTTATGAGCAGGAGTTCCTAGATTATGTTAATTAAGGTGGAAAGACCCACTCTGAATGTAAACAGCACCATTCTATAGGTGGGGTCCTAAACTGAATAAAAAGGAAGAAATCAGCTGAGTACCAGCATTCATCTCTCTCTGCTTCCTGACTGCAGGTGCAGCTTGACCAGTGGGCCTCCCCACCACAGTGGACTGTATCCTCATAGTCCTCACCACAGGCCTCCCCAACCTTAGTGGACTGTACCCTCAAAGTATGAAGCAAAATGAACCTTTCTTCCCTAAGCTGGTTTTGTCAGGTGTTCACTTACAACAATGAAGAAATAATGAATAGAAACAGCCAAGACAAGTCCTCCTGTGAAGAGGGTGGACTGTCTGCCTAGGGCACATTTCTCCTTGGGGCCAAAGGCTGTGTCTTCAGGACCCAGGTGAGCAGAGGGACTTAGAGATGAGGGAACAAGGGGAAAAGAAGGCTGGGAGGGTAAAGAAATTAAAGGAGTGTTTGAAAAAGATGAGGCAGATGTGAAGGAGGAGGAGGCTCGCAGGGCTGACGAGGCTGTGCTTCCTCGTGGGTTTGAAGCTCTGCTGTGCAGTATGCACACACTTCCAATTGCTATACCTTCCTGCTCCTTGACATTTTTGCCATTATGAAGTGTACCCATGCAATGTCTGTGGAGGCCAGAAGAGGGTGTTAGATCCCCTGAACTGGAGTTATGGATGGTTGTTAGCCACCATGTAGGTGCTGAGAACCGAACCCAGGACCTCTACTACAGGCACTCTTAACTGCTGAGTCGTCTCTCTAACCTTGAGAGTTTAAATCTTGAATGACCCTCAAAGGCCACACCTTGAAGAAAACTGACTCTCCCCCCTCAGCAGCCATCAACTGCCAGTAGACCCCAGCAAGATTATCACAGAGACTCACCACTGGTCAAAGTTCAGAGAATATGTGACTATGGAGTGCTTAGCCTCAAATGGCACACCTGTATCCCACAAGGCTCAGAGACCATGGCGGGAGAGGGAGCAAAAAGATTGTTAGAGTCAGAGGTTGGGGAGGAATGCTGTAAAATGCTGTCTTCTGTCATGACATGGCTGTTGCACTCATGAACTCACAGCAGCTGAGGTTATCTGCACAAGACCCATACAAGATCAAGCCAGTCAATATTCTAAAACAAATTCATAGCTGAAGAAGCTTTTTACTGTGCAGGTGTGTGCATCAGGGGTTGATGTCAGTGTATGCCTGCATCAGAATCACCCACAGCAGAAGCTGGGTACCCTCTTTGTGGTCATTGAGATAATCTCATTATGGATCTGTTCCCACTGAATTCTTGTAGTCCCCTAGAAGGTGATCTTATTATTCACATTTTATAGATAAGAGATTTGGGATGAAAGATCAGTCAGTAAAGAACTGACCTTGCAAGCATGAAGACCTGAGTTCAGTCCCCAAGAACCCACATTAAAAAAGACAAAAAGGCCAAGCAGGGTGGCATGTCCTTTGTAATCCCAGTGCTGGCGGGGGCGGGGGCAGAGACAGGAAGAACTCTGGGGCTTGCTCTGCAGTCAGCTTAGCTTACTTGACAAGCTCAATGCCAGTGAGCAACTCTGTCTCAAAGACAACATGTGGACAGCACCTGATGAACTATACATGAGATGGTCTTCCGGCCTCCACATGTATATTCATATGCATGCACATACACCTACCCACACATGTGCACCTGTGTACATATGAACATGTTCACACACACACACACACACACACACACATGCACGCACACACAGATGAACCTTAGATCTCAGCTAGATAGAACCCAAATGACTCCGCTGATTTATGATGGAGCCCACACTGTCTCTGGGAGTGTCTTAGGAGAGGTGAGCTGCCCCTGCTGCTACTGCCTGCATCCCTCAATGCTTCCTCCTCTTCATCTTGTCCTGGCTCACTAGAAGAGACAGAATCTCAAGCACCTGCTCTGGGAGAGGCTAAACATCTGGGAGACTGCTGTCCCTCCCAGCCCAAGTACTCAGAGCCACCCAGTCATGCTAATTCAACAAATCTAATCATGGAATTGAACTGAGCCAGGTGATAGGCCAAGAGCACTCAGAACCATTTTTCTGATGATTGTCAAAAAATCCAATTAAGATAGAACTGAGCCTACAGAGCTTTGTGCAGATAACTGGGTGTAAAGGCCTAAGGGA
The DNA here is from genome assembly GCA_035773235.1 of Eospalax fontanierii. Taxonomy (NCBI): domain Eukaryota; kingdom Metazoa; phylum Chordata; class Mammalia; order Rodentia; family Spalacidae; genus Eospalax; species Eospalax fontanierii. The sequence goes on from CM069524.1 coordinate 118,669,347, forward strand.
AGCTAAAAATGGAAATCATATCAATATTCATTAAATCAATCTGCCTTGTGTGTGTGCATGCAGGCATGCAGGGAGGCCAGAGGACAATCTCACGTGTCATTTTCCAGGTATCATTCACCATTTTTGAAACAGGATCACTGCTGGGCGCTAACCAAGTAGGCTGCACTGACTGGCCAGTGAGCCCCAGGGAACTGCCTGTCTCTGCCCCAGTGCTAGGTTACAGGCACATATCACCACACCCAGCTGTTTATATGGACACTAAGGATCTGAACCCAGGTCTTCATGCTTCCAAGGTAAGTACTTCATCAACTGAGCCATCTGTCTAGCCTTCAATTTGTCACTTAAGCAGTGCCAGGGAGGGTCTAGGATGAACCCAGAAGAGAAATAAATGGAAACCAAACACAAGCTTATTCTATTTGGACCATTTCCTAAGATTCTGGATGTGATGGGCAGGCCCAGGAAATGGACACACAGAGGGACATACCGTTTATACAGTCAACCACAACAACTGCAGAGGCCCAAGGTCAGGTATGGCCTAGGCTCCATCACAATGAAGTACTTGGCCTTTGACACTGTACTTGAAGAGCTTTAATGAAATGGAAGTGGGCACTAGGCCAAAGGAACTACACACTATGACAGTGACTATCTGGGTCTGTGTGGCGGGGAGGGGGTGTCATGGAAATATATCCTGCACAGGAATCCAAGAAAGGAACATCTTCTGTCATAAAGAGGTCATCCTTTAGCACAGGGAGGCAGCTCACAAAACCACAGGGTAGCTCAGCAGGTGCGAGGGGTGAGATGTGAAATTCACTGAGCATCTCCAAGCTCCAGGTTATAGTAAATAAAACACAGTCCCTGACTGTGAGGTCTGCAAAGAGAAAGAGGGAGAGGGAGGAGAATCCAGAGAAGGAGGAGAAAGAGAAGAAAGAAAAGAAGAAAGGGAGGGGGGAGGAGTGAGAGAGAGGAAGAAAGGCAGGAGCGGGAAGAGGGAAAAACAGGAAGCTTCAAGAAGGGAGCAGAAAGGTAGAGGAGGCAAAGGCAGGGAGAGGAGACCGGAGACCAGAAGGGAGCGGAGAGGAGAGGAAGGAGGAAGAGCGGGAAGGGGAGGGGAGAGGCCACAGAAAGATGAGGTCATGGAGAGAAAGGAAGAGGAGGATCAGAGAAACGGTGCTCAAAGGAGGCGTAAAGGAGGGAGAAGGGAGTGTCTCCCCTCCACGGAGCCTCTGTCAAGGAGCACAGGGTTGCACGCTGAAGGCCGGGGTAGGAGTCTGTGCGTTAAAAGATGGGAGAAGTCCATGCAAACAAGTTTCTGGGGCCAGAGACAGTCTAGAGAGCACATTCCAACCAGGAGAAGAGCCAGCAGTGCTGAGGGAAGTCTAGCCTCCTGAGCTCAGGGCAACCATGAAGGAACTCGATTTGTATCTGGGACCTGATTGAAAGCTGGAAGACAGAAGACCCGGAAATCAAGTGTGACTCTCAAAGAACTGGCTAGGTGCGGCTTTCTGAGACTGGCAGGCCAATTGGTCAGTTTGGTGGAGGCTCTGTGTGTGTGTGTGTGTGTGTGTGTGTGTGTGTGTGTGTGTATCTGTCTGTCTGTCTGTCTGTGTCTGTGTGTCTGTGTGTATGTCAACACAGGCTCTGTGTGTGTGTGTGTGTAGCCTGTGTGTGTCTGTGTCTGTGTATGCAACTTGCATCAGTAAACTTGACAAAGGCTTGTACACTAGAAGAAGAGATGCTCAAGTTTCTTGCCATCCATGAGAGCAAAAAGGAAGAAAAGTCTCCCTGAAACAAAACTGAAAAAGACATGGCTGAGGAGAGCCAAATACTTAAAAACTGATGGAAATACAAAGAGGAAAAGTCAGTCTAGCTAGTTAGAGTCGGGGCCTGGAGCCTTCAATGGCTCTGATTGCTGGGACTTTATGAGAATGTCCTCTGCTCCTGCTGTTCTTAGCTCCTTGAAGAAGAAAAAAAAATCCTTGGAAAAAAAGACAGATAGAAGAAGAACAAATCCAGATAGATCCAGCTGATGCAGGACCTTGGCCAGAGATGCCACTTGGAAATATCACCTGGATTCAGTGTCTTTACCCTTAAAACACCAGCCTTTGATGCAAAGAATCCTTCCCTGTTCACAGAGCAGGAACAGGTACAAGGCCGGGCTAGCCCGTGCTTTTTGTCTCCAGCCTGCCTGCCACACAGGACTATAACTTCTGGGTGCCTTATAATATTGTCTCTTGTACCCCATCTAGAACCCTGTGTGTCACCTCCTCCTTGCCTTTGTTTAAACCTCATTGCAGGTACCCCCAAATGTGGAAGCAAGGAACTACCATATCTGTTGGAGGAGATGCCATTTTAATATTTTAATTGTCACACTCGAGTTCCCATAAACCCCAGGGCCTGTGCCCATCCTCCTCCTACTCTGGGTGCCCTCTCCCAACCTCCACGTGCATCCCCATCAATGTTAAAAACCAGTAAAGTCTCTCTCCAATCACCTCTGAGTTTATGCAACCTCCAGCACACAGGCTGATTGGAAAGGTCTCTCTCCTGGATAACAACAATTCAATGTGCCTTGACATTTTAATAGCCTGCCGTCCTGGTGAACACAATCGAGCAAGGCAGCGAAGCAAAAATCATTAGGTAAGCAAGATAATCTAAGCAGAATCTGCCACAGGCACTGTTCATATTTGGAGGGAAGATGGTATAGCTCAGCTTGTCCACAAAGCAGGGTTCACCCTGCTCCACAGGGCCTTTGTATGGCAGCACCAACATGTACACTTATGCCTCTGGGGACACAGCTCTCTGCACAGACTTTCGGAGATCAACACACTCGGGCAACTGCAAAGTCACTAAGGTTCCAATATGGAATCATGGGAGCGTGCACAATTTATGGTGAACCAGGATGTCTACCACCTCACCAAGTCATCACTGAAATAAATTCACTCCTTAAAGTGAAGGCTTGCCATATCTCAGGGAGAGAGGCAAAAAATGTGTTGAGGTTGCTAATACCAATCCTATAATGAGATGCCAGGCATGTATATGCATTCATTTAGGTAAAAATTTGGAATACCATGTAATGCTCTTCTGGTTTCCCTTGTGTTGCAGTGACAAACACCATGACCAAAAGCAACTTAAAGAAAGAAAGGATTGTTTGGCTTGTACTTTCAGGTCACTGTCCATCATTGAGGGAAGTTGGGATGGGAACCTAAACAGGAGCTTGAAACAGAAACCATGGCGGAATACTGCTTGCTCTCTTACTCAGGGGTTCATGCTTAGCTAGCTTTCTTATACAGGCCAGGACCACCTGCCTCAGGAACAGTACCACTCACAGTACATTGGGCCCTCCTACATCAATTAATAATCAAGACAGTCTCCCACAGACATGCCTATAGGCCAAGCTGATGGGGAAATTCCCCAACTAAAACTCTCTTCTCTGGTGACTCTTAGATTGTGACAAGTTAACAGTAAAACCAAATTAGGACACTTGTAAACTATAATTTTAACCAAAACATTTAACATAGAACTTTTACATTTATGCAAGCAAGGCTCACATTGACTAACCCATTTAATTCTCAAAACACCAGAGTTATTATGATTCCCATTTTACAGCTGCGATAATCAAGGCACAGAGTTGAAGCAACTTGCCCAAGCCATTTTCAAGTAGCTAGCAGAGGCAGTAAGATCCTCATAAAAGTGGTCTGCCTCTAGAATCCAGACTGTTCCCAAACAGCCCTTTCTCACAAAATGTAAATTACAGAGGTAAGAAGGAAAGGATGTTACATAGGTTTTAAAACAAGAATAGGGTATTCCCTTTCTGAATGTGTATATTTACATATGCATATAACACATACATCTCTGAGTAACACCCCAAACATTCAAGGCAGTATATGGCCCACTTCTTTATGCATGTGCATGTGTGTGGTATATGTGTTGTATTTGTATGCGTGTGTATATGTGTATATGTGTGTGTGTTGGCCAGAGGTTGACATTGGAGATCTTCCTCAGTCACTCCCCATTTACTTTCTGAGACAAGGCCTTTCACTGAACCTGGAACACACCAGTTCAGTTAGACTGGTGGCCAGTGAGCTCCAGGAACGCACTTGTGTCTTACCCCACACAATCATGGGGTTGTCGATGCATCACCATGCCCAGCTTTTTACCTGGGTGTTGAGGATTCAAACTCAGGTTCTCATGTTTGACCAGCAAGCACTTTACCAAAAGAGCCATCTCTCCAACCCATGACCAACTTTTTTTCAGTATAAACACCTACCGTTAGTTATAGATATATTCACACAGGAGGCCATAGGCTGTAGCTAGGACCTGGGGGACGTAACAGTTAACTGAACACAACCCTTCAACTGCCTCCCAGCCTACAGCAAAGTCAAATAGGCAAATACTTGCTTAACCTTGAGGACTAAAGGTTAAATGGTTACTAGGAGCTCTGAAGGTGAGGAGGAGGTGTCATGTGTGCCTCCCCACCTATTTGGGGCTGCCCCCTCAGAGTCTTCTTGGGAAACCACACACTTAACTCCATCCCTGCAAACTATAGACGGCTCCATTTGGGAACTGCCTTCAGAACCATTTTATAAGCTACCCAAGAAAATGAGTCTTGCTACTTGATAATTACAAGTATTGTGTATGCTCATTCACACCCCTTTCTGAGGAAGCAGGTGGGAATGACGTCACAGAACCCAGGGATTGAGAGACTACAGACAATTTTCCGGTTAGAATTTCCCCCCTCCCTAGGCTGTTTCTTGCCCTTCCCTCTCCCTGCTCACAGGTCCCCCCAGCGAGGAGTCATTTTCCTGGATGGATGCTGAGTTGGCAAGCTCTTCACTTTATGAATATGACCCTCAGAGGGGAGAGCCTCTCTCCACAGCCCCCAACTATGTTATCACCGTTATTAAGGAGCTTAAAAGAGGAGCTGGGAGGAAGAGACACCGCTGGAATTGCAGGCTGATTGTGATTGATGCGCTCCTATTAGTGCTTCAGTGTTATCTCTCTGGATGGCAAGAACAACCAGTGAGTTGTAACACAACAGATTACCTGAGTTCCCAGCCTTAGAAGGGTGTTGAAATAAAATATAGTCCCTCTTAGCAAGAGGCTCATTTTCTTCACGAAGCTCCCGGACTATGTCATGTCAGGTCTGATTCGCTGCGCCTCTCCTCAGTAAACATGTCTTATCATTAATAATTCCTTACAAGCACAGTCTCCGAGAGTCTTCTCTAGCGCTCTCTCTCTCTCTCTCTCTCTTCACCTCTCTCCTCTCTCCCTTCCTCTAGGTGGCTGGATTCAGACACATCACGCTCCAGTTTGGGTTCCAAGGTGCTTCTCTCTGGATTTTCACCTGCCTTGCCAAAAATGATTGATTACGCCGGGCCAACTGGGTGTCCGGCAATACCCAACAAATGACTTTGGCCCCTAACAGCAGGCCTTGGCCAGATAGAAATCAATATTTCACCATTAAAATCTATCAAAGAAGAGTTAAGGCACCATCTGTCCCTGCCGCCTCTCTATGGTGTGTGAACATTAAATCCGACACTTGCACCACACGGGTAATCAATATATAGTGGTTCACAGATCATTTGTGGTCCCCTTTTAGCAGTGATGGATGTCTGGAATCGTTGTGATTCATTTTGTCAGACCATTAAACAAGATTCTGTCCAGTTCCTTCCTGATTTCATTTAGAGGATCATTCTTCACAGTTCATAAGAGGGAAACGGTTTTACCAATCTGCTTCTATTTCAATAAGTCACTTTATAGAGATTTTGTGTCCTGCAGACTGTAAAAATTCTAGAGAGATAGTACAAACAGACCTCTGAAGCTATTCACGGCATGACATATGCAGAAGGTGTGGAACGGGGAATGTAAATATGTTTACCTCTTTATCTGCAAGTGTTGGTTTTAACCCGATTATGGCTGGAGAGCTCACCTGCAGGGTGTTCCAGAAAGCTTAGCTGCTACAGCCAAGAGGGTTAAGCCTGATGACAATGACAAGGCTCAGTTACAAAGAAGAGGTGGGGTCCCCCTCCCTGTGGGAGCACGGTTAAAACAAATGGGAACCTGGGAACTGCTCTTCCAGAGGCCGCAGTTTGGATATTTTGATCTCCTCCTCCTCCTCCTCCTCCTCCTCCTCCTCCTCCTCCTCCTCCTCCTCCTTTCTCCTCTCTGTGCATATTCATGTTGGTGCAGATGCATATGTGTATACATGCACATAGAAACCAGAAGTCAACTTTAGCTGTCTTCCTCAGATGCCAGTTACTTTTTCTTTGAAATAAAATAGAGTCTTTCATAGCCTGGAACTCACCAGTAGGCTAGGTCACCTGATCAGTGAGCCAAAGGATCCACCTGTCTCTATCTCCCCAGTGCTTGGATTATAAAACCATATGCTGCCATGTCCTGCTTTACTGGGGATTGCACACAGGTCCTCACGCTAGCAAGGTAAGCACTTGACCAAATGAGCATCTCTCTAGCCTAGAACACTTTGACTACTATAGTTAGATGATTTTACCCCTCTTCTTTGTGCTCTGGTCTAGCATGCAGACTCAAGAGAGAAAGCACTGGTCATGCCCTTGACCTCAAGAGCATGGCTGAGCAGGAAGGACCTGAATGGTATCCTGGCATCCACTCACAAAGCATCATTCTGTCAGCCACTGGGCATGCGCCATTCTCAGCTTCAACCAACCTATGAAGTTGGTACTAGTGCCCCACTTCTCAAGGAGGTAATGGAGGCTCAGAGAAATTAAACCACCTTCACAGAGGATGTGGCTCATCTGGAGGCTTCACCCATGGGAGTTGTGACCATGGCTCTACAGATGATTCTCTTTCAACTCAAGAGAATTCCTTCATTGTTCCTAGGCTTTTCACTGGCACCAATCAGAAGTTTTCAAGGAAATAAGATCCTATTATTTTTTTTAAGATAAGCAAGATCACTATTAAACTATAATCTGGTAATGGATTATTGTTTAATTATACAATTATTACTAATGTTAATGAAAAAAGGCAGACGTTTAATTAAATTAGCATAAACATACATTTATAAGTAGGTAGACATAGACACACAGAAAATTATGTTATGTTATATAGCAAGATAACTTGAAAGACCTTAAAGATAATGTCATTTATTTATCCTTGTTTTTCCTTTAAAAGAAATCAAATGACACTAAGATAAAGTAAAAGCTGTTCTGGAGAGTTGGCTCAGTGAGCAGAGTGCTTGGTGTATAAGTATGAGGACTTCAGTTTGGATCGCTAGAAGCCACCTAATGCCAGTCATGGCAGCACACTCGTCGGTAATCCCAGCATTCCCATGGTGAGATGGGAGTTAGAGGTGGGAGAATCCCCGGGATCTCTCTGGCCAGCTAGTCTGGGGTGTGAAGTGGTGAATAGGAAAGAGGTCCTGTCCTAAACAAGGTGGAAGGTGAGGACTCACATCAGAACATCAGAAGTTATCCTCTCACCTCCGCTCATGTGCCCTGACATGCGTGTCCCTGCACTTACACACATGAACATACACATACATACCTACTTCACGTACACACACAGACACACACACACACACACACACACAGAGGGGGAGAGGGAGGGAGGGAGGGAGGGAGGAAGTGAGGGAGATTTTTCTTAAAAGCTGGCCCTAGGAGAACTCTGTTTTCTGACTTCCATGTGAAAATACTGTACAAAAAAAAAAAAATAGAAATAATTGAGTGACACTTAATTGTGATTTGTGATGCTTCTGGTGATATACTTGCTGAAAGAGTGATTGGGAGAGAGTTGTATTCATTGTATAATTAAGCAGAACCAGAAAAAAGCCATGTATTCTTGTTTCCATTCTGACTTACTAACCACCAGGTAAACTCTGCCTAAAGCTGAGCCTTCTGCAGATATCAGAACACTCAATAGGTTGTGCCATTAATTCAAAACCAAGAGCCCACATGACTAGTGCCAAGTTTCTGTATGTGTGTATGGGGGTGCATGTGTATATCTGAGTACACATGTGTGCACTTCTATGTACACCCCAGAGATCAAACTGGGTATTGTATTAGTTTGCTTTCTGTTGCTGTGATAGATACACTGACCAAGGGAATTTATAAAAGGAAGCGTTTATTTAGCTTATGGTTCCAAAGGGACCTGAGTCCATTGTGGTGGGAAGGCATGGAGGCAGGGGTGGCTACAGTAGACACAGAAGCTAGGCACTCACATCTTCAAGCAGCACAGGAAGCAGAGCACCACTGGAGATCTGGCAAGGATTAAGAACTTTCTAAGCCTGCCCCAGTGACGTGCTTCCTCCCGCACGGCCACTCGGTCTAAGACCTCCCGACACAGTACCACCAACTGGGGCCAAAATGTGTGGGCCTGGACGTGACATTAAGGCATCGAGTGGGCAGCGTGACCCCGGAGACCCTGAAGGGGTGACCGGTGTCCGCCTGCTCTGCCTTGAGGCTGTGACCCAAGCCCCTTGAAGATCACTGCAAAGCCAGGTCTTAGGTTTCATTTCCCCGTTCCTCAATTCTTGCTAAAAATTTTCCCTTTCCTCACCCTGTAAGCCACATCAGCCTTGCAACCTTCCTGCCTAAGAAAAAACCCGCCTTGAACTTTCTCCTGCCTTCAGTAATGGCCAGACAGGCCTCCCTATATAAACCCCTGCCTTGATTTCAATAAAGGAGCTGTCCACTGACACAGTCTCCTGGGAGTTCTTTCCTGTCGCATTCTTGAGGCCTTGTTCATTTGCTCTCCACTCTCTGGGACTGCTGGTGTGCAACAGTCACTCCATGGAGAAGGAGACACACAAAAATGTGCGAATATGTAGAGCCTATGGGGAGCAGTTCTCGTTCAAGCCACCACAGGTACCTTTCCTCCATGGCTGTCCCCCTTAGTTTTTGAAGCGGGGTCTTTCACAGAACCTGGACCCATAAATTCAGCTAAGTTGAAAGGCCAATAAGCTCCTAGGATCCATGAGTTTCCATATACCCAGCAGGGTTACAGACCTGTACTACTGCACCTGACTTTTAATGGGTGCTGGGGATCCAAACTCATGTTCTTATGCTTGCTTACATGTCAGGCACTTTACCTGATGAGCCCTTGCCTTTGTCCCAACAGCCATATATGGCAGGTAGCAGCACCCAGAGAAATGAGAACCTAGGGCAGTCAGGATATGTATGACTCAGAGTACACCTTAGATAGCTTAGGCTCTGTACCCAACTGTGCTGCCTCAGACAAGTCACTTAACCTCTCTGAGCATCTACTGTCTCATCTGTAATACTCAAGCTGATTGAAACTGCCTCACAGGGCATTCGCAAGGATTAGAGACAATATAAGTGACCACAAGCCCACAAGGCTTGTGCCTTTTTCATTTCTTTCTTCTTTCCTTCCTTCTTCTCTGTTTTATTTCATAAAGTTGTTTCATACTATATTTTAGTGTCCAATAAGAACCTGTAATGGGATCTGCCACACCAGAATTTATTTCAGTTCTCCTTGATCCTAGAAACACGTGGCCTGGAAATTCAAAGGAGCCTGAGAGGCCTTTGATGCAACCATTGCCCAGTAGAGAAGTTCCCTCCCCTGCATGCCTGACAAGCTGTTCTCAACAACCAGGGTCTCTGCATGTCTGGGGGCGCTCTGCCTTCTCACTGAACAGTGTTCTAATGACCAATTTCCTGCTAAACTGACCTCGTGTAAATGCCACCCATTAGCCCCAGTCATAATTCCAATCCATAACCACCTCATGTTCCGTTTAATAATTCAATAGAATCAAAAGAAATGTTCCCTTTAATTTGTGTTAAAACCAGTTCCTTAGAACATGCTCACTGTTGGCCTGGATTCCAGGAACTCTGAGACTATGATCAAGCTGGCTCTGAACATGTACTTCTATGTTAGTATGGAGTGTGAACATGAACTTTGACTTATTTTGGTCTTGGTCTTTTCTAAGCCTCTTCTTGCCTCCTGTTTCTCTCTGGGCTCTGTCTGTCTCTATACGTCTAGTTTTGAAACCCACAGCTGCCCAGGACACACCCACCTCCATCATATGCTTCAGCTTTCATGCAACACCTCTTCCGTTTGATCCTTGCTTCTTGCCATCTGTTGTTGCCTTTTACCTCCAGGAATCACATGATCACCCCAGTGCCATATCGCACTAGAGATCACCTGGTCCTGGTAGCCATGACAACTAGCTGAGTAGAGCACTAGTGATAGCTAGGTCTGTAGTAATAGTAATAGAGCTTATAGCGATCTCTAGAAGGAGGAATGGAGAGTCACAGGACCCTTACCCCAGACCTTCATCGTACCTGCAGGATATCTTGGGAGATGCTAGAGTACTGTAAAAAAAAAAATTACATGGAATTTCCCTCAGGCTCGATGGATGGACACACCCATGGAGGCTTACACTGGGTCCAGATGCAACTGCATGTGCCCTCAGGGGCTAGACATGTCTCTAAGAATTTTATTGATGGAAATGGAGCCAATAGATTGGGCAACTTTCCAACCAACCAGTGACTTTGGAGGGAGGGCCCCGGAGGAAATCAGTGAGCGCCGGGAGGAGAGGTGGGGCGGCAGCACGGGCAGCAGCCTGGCGAGCGAGGCTGTGAGCAGTGGCAATGGGGCAGGCCGCCATCCTGGCGGGGTGCACACTGGAGGTCCATGGCACTTCTGCTCAAAACTTCTGCCCATACAAAACTGCTGTTCCTCTCCCGCATGACTAATCCTTGTAAGTAACTCCAATAAACCCCGATTTCTCTAATCAGAGAGTATGCTCTGTTTCACTCAGCCAGTTCGGAACGAGAGGGGTGGGACCAAATGCCATGTCACATTGTGGGAGTAAGGCAGAACTGGTGAAGCCCAGCAGGATTCAGCTGACAAAAATGGAGAATGCTTCTGGGAAAAGGACTTATGTGGCCACTAACGTGGGGACCCATGAAGGGAATGCGGACAGAGGAGGTTCTGGTATGGCTTGGTCAGTGGATCCTTAGGTGGCTAGCTAAGATGACATCACCAAGGCAGGCAATGTCTGTGGGAGAAATCTCAGGATGGGAATCCATGTAGTGATGCATTTGTTGGACTGCAGGGTGCTGCCATGGAATTATGATGATACCCTGAACAGCAGAGGATATGGAACAGACGTTAAGGACTCTGTTAGAGCATCAAGGGCCAGAGTTCCAATGGGAACTTGCAGAAGTGGCTTGGCCCCTGCTATATGTGATTAAGAATTTATCCCAAACAGAGACTATAGTCCAGAGAGAGACTGAAGAGTTGAGAGAGAAATTAGAGGAAGAAAGAGAAATAAGACTGGCCTCTATAACATTAGCCTCTGACCTTACTGATCAATTAAATAAAAAGGAAAAAGAAATAAAAGTTTTAACCTGCCACCTTTTCTGACTAAGAGAGCAAAAGGAAAAAAAAAAAACCCGGAGTTGTTCTATAATGTAAAGTCTGTCCTGGGACTCCTCACCTGGAAAACCACAAGAGAAGGTAGATAGTGATGAGAAAGGGAGAAACCCGGAAGAAGCTAAGAGTGCCCCTCAGGTTCAAACTGTAACACAGAGGAAGGAGAAATCCAGAAGTCAGCATGCTGATGGAGGCCTTAATGAGAATGAGAATTTAGCAAATGGAGGGTACTCAGTACTGAAACTGCTGGAACTAGGGAGAACATTCAAACAAGCCACAAAAGAGCCTGTCATCACCTGGCTCTTGAGAATATAGGACACAGGAGCAGATGATATTAGCTTAAATGCTGTAGAGGCAGGAAAAGCTGAGCAATATAACCATTCACACCTCCTTGAGATTTAGGCTGTGTAAACTGAGTCAGTACAAGGGGAAGCAGTCTCTGATAGGCTGTCTTGTGTGAGCCATTAGAGACACTTGGTTATCACCAGTGGAGGTTCCCATGAATATCAGGAGCTGGAGGACAGTAAAAAGGGGACAGGTGCTCTTGAGAGAACTGGGTATGAGGAAACAATGTATGGTGCCCTGTTCACAGGACCTGATAGGACTGTGTTCACTAGAAATTTAATGAAGATTTGAACAAGGACCTTGAAATTGGTATGGAGGGTTAGTATCTGTGTTAAGTCCGCTGGTGGGACAGGATCTTTACAAGACAGGAGAGGCTTTGACAGATTTAAGCAACCTAGACCACGATGTAAAGTATGTCTGTAGAAGAATAGAACAACCTAAAAAATGCATAAAAGAGACAAAACAAAGAAGGAGGTCTGCTTGGTTTACTCGAAGGCAAATGTGGCAAGGCTTGTGTCTAGCCCAAGTTCCTAAAGAAAAGATTAACAAAAAGTCAAATTCTGTGCTAAAGTGCCTCTAGGAGGCTTTAAAACCTGATGGACAGTTCACAAAAGGTATATAAAGTATAAAAAGTATTGCAGGGATGGATAATACCCACCCCAGAGTAAACAGGATACACTTCTCCCCTGTGAATGGCTATTTGAGGGATGGAGAGAGTTTGCCTGGCCAGGGCCTCTCCCAGCAACCAGGTGTGGTCAATGGAGAGACCACAGGTGTGGTTAGAGCCAGGAGTTGGACCCAGAGTCTACCTGGCCCTGGGAAACAACAGGTGCAACAGGGGCAAGAGGAGCCTTATTCCGCCATGACCCTGTGTAGGGCCAAGCAGTTTGGGCCAGCCCCAATGCATTTATCAAAGATAAAGAGATGCATGGAGACTCCATCTAAGAACTCCAGGACACTAAATGGAGCAGTTAGATAACTAAAGATGCCATGTACCCCATATGGATCTGTTGACAAAACAGCTGATACAAATGAAAAGAGATTTCCCATGCTATGTTAGACCTTGTGTATGGATATAGTGTTAACTTCTGAGTGTTTACAGATGTGAAACCCAGTTGAGAGATGTCAAGTACATTTGAAGAAACAAGGATGGAATGTAACTTAAACTGGGTACAAGGATGAAGTATAGCTCTGAAATGCTGGTTGCACACTGGAAGTGGACAGTAAGGCCCTATTACTGAAGACATAGCATGGTTTGAGTTTGGAAAAGAGATATCTAACTGGGACCGAGCTGGAAACTCCCTGAAAATGGATGGTTGGCCTTCATAGTGCTAGAGGGTGCTATGCAGACCGCTATGGGAGAATGATCCTGAAAAGCTCTGCTTAATGATGGATCTTGCGTGCTCCACTGTCAGATGCCACACAAGATGTTCCTGCTGGTGTAATAGAGGCTCATCTAGTATGTGCACCACCAGCAGATGTCTAATTAGATTTAAGGCCCACTCCTCAGGGAGGAAATGCACATCTGATACTAGGAGAAAGGTCAACTCCCAGTGGTGATGGGGGCAGTTATCAGCCCCCATAAAGAAGCCACTATAATTGGCTGTAAGATGAATGTGATGTGCCTACTTAGATACTGTCTAAGCATCTGTGTTTACACCTGTAGGTTAGGTTACTATAGCAATCAGTATTTGTGTGGATGTTACTTGTGTTATTGTTGTGTTTTTATGGTAAAAGGAGTATCACTGAAGCCAGATGATAATCCATGCCACGGTGGAAAGAACATTGTCCTACACCTGTTATCCCCCGACCCCTGCTCCTAAGGTTCAGGGACTATTGTGGAAGAGAACGGTAGAAAGTTATGTACGAGTCAGAGAGAGAACGGGTGGGGTGTGGAGTAAATGTACATGGAATTTTCCTCTGGTTTGATGGATGGGCATGCCCACGGAGGCTCGTGCTGGGTCCAGATGCAACTACAGGCACCTCAGCAGCAAGACTTGCCTCTAAGAATTTTATTGACGGAAATGGAACCAATAGATTCAACCACTTTCCAACCAACCAGTGACTTGGAGGGCGGACAGGGACAAAAGCAGTGAATGCTGGGAGGAGAGGTGAGGAGAGGCATGCAGTGGCTGTGGTGACGGCAGCGGCAAATGTGGTGCAGCCGTGCAGAGGGCAGCAGTGACAGCGGAGGATCGCCATCTTGGCGGGGCATGCGCTGGAGGGACTTCTGCTCAAAGCGCTGCCCCACGTATGAAATTGCTGTTCCTCTCTCGGGTGACCAATCCTTTGTAAGTAGCCCCGTTAAACCCCATTTGTCTGATCAGAGAGTATACTCTGTTTGGCTCAGCCGATTCGGAACCAGAGGGGCAGGGTCGAACGCTGTGTCCCACTGTGGCAGGAAAATTCTTAGGACAAGTACATAGGAGGTGGAAGGTTAACTGAAAAGGGGACTCCAGATGCAGCTTCCATGAGGTCACCATCCATGATGGAGTGTTACAGTGTTGCAGCTGTTTGGGGGTCTCTCGTGCTCACGTATGCAACCCCTCACTCATGCTCTATAAGTGAGCCCAATAAATTCACTAGTTTCTCAGCCTAGACTTGAGTAGAATTGTTCTTTGGCTCTATCTGAGGTGAAGAGACTGGGGTAAAGTTAACACACTATTGTCCATTTCCCCTACATCTGCATGTCCCTCCATATATCCACCCTTCTAGCTCTAACATCCCAATCAGAGAGCTATGTCAGTCTACACCAGTAGTCAGATAATGCCCTTGACATTGGAAGGAGCTAAAGCCAGATGAGGAGCAATGTTGGCCTCTGTAGCTGTTGCCATCTTCAGGAATGTTCAGTCATCAGCATAAGCCACATGTAGATAGACTCTTATATGGACCAGGACCTCACAGCACGACACAGTGTCTTAACTGTTCCCAGGACTCACACACTCAAGAGACACAGTTCAACCCCCGGATGCATTCTGAGCATGCCCAAAGCTGCATGAAACTGTCACAGTCCATCCAGGTCACTCAAGGCAGTACAGTCATCTCTGGAGTTCACCTGTTGGATGCTCAGTTCTGTTATCATGTAGCTCTGAGGTTTATCCTTTGGGCCTCACTCTAAGTCTCATTGATGGTTAAAACATGCTGTCACTCTATTAATATCTTTTTGTCTGTGTTCAGACCTCTGAATCAACTGTTTCTGGCTGTGGGCACATACCAGTTACTTCCAATTACAGTGGAGTGGCCTTGTTAGGCAGGATCTATGTTGAGAATTCAGACCCACTAGGTAGCTAGCCATCTATGGATGGCTGTTAACCAGGCAGGAACACAACTAACCCCTGCTACTCAGGGGTCTATGGTAACCTGATTTTTCATATTGCCTGGATCACACATCAACCAGACCCCACTCCTTTACCAAGAGAAGGTGTGACTCCTGTCATGTAGTCTGAGTCGGGTATGGCCTGTTCCTCTACCTTGATCGTGTAGCACAAGTAGCACACTCACTAAACTTGCTTCTTTTCGATGAAGGACAGTTTGACTCAGTATGTCTCTTTCTTAAAACCTTCTCCTCTCCCTCCTGTAAACATAACAATTTCCATACTGGCTCTTCCTTAAAAGTCATGTCTGTGCATATCTGCCAGGTTCCATCACACAACCACATCCTTGACCAAGAAGGGCTGCATCGATACTCATCAGAGGTCAGCCGAGAGCCTCCCACACCATGGGACCTACCTGGCTCACTATGTGTGCAAGAGCAGATGAGTATAGCCTTCTCACCACAGTGAGACCGACCTCATGCAGTCTGATGTCTGAAATCCCCAACCTCCTTTCTCTTCTGTCTGGTCATGTGTCAGCAGAACTATTTCAGATTGGTCATATAGTCCTGAAGATTTTCTGTAATTTCAAACACTCTTACTATTTGTTCCAAAGTGAAATGACGCGTGCCCTTGAAAAGCTTTTAGAGTTACTTTTGACCTGTCTTACAATAATTAAGACCCAGTCTGGGGCTCACAGCTGGTCAAAGTGCAGAGAACAAGTATCTGTGGACTGTTCCATCATAAATGGGACATTTATATTACACCCCTCCCACATACAACTCAGGGAACATCACAGAAGAGGTGGAAGCATTGAAAGAGCCAGAGACCAGTGAGTCTAGGATCAAAACTACCTTCTGATCATGACAGGACCAGTGCACCCAAGAACTCAGTGGTTGTGGTTGCCTGCACAAGATCTGCACGAGAGCAAGCCAGTCAAACTCCAGCATGGATAGGGAAGGGTCTCACAAGCCTCCATTCTTAGCTTAGAAGCTATTGGCAGTTGATGACTACTAGTCAGTTTTCTTTCGGACCCTGGTAGGTCCTTCACACTCCAGTGGATGGACCCACACCTGTGCATATATAAGCAGTACTAATTGGACTCCGGTAGGTTCAAACAATGAAGAGAACATGAAGTTGGGAGTGCGACGTAAGTAAGTTATCTTTGAGAAATTGAAGGGGGAGAGGAGGACGAATGTGATCTGATTGAAATACAGTATGTATGTGCATTATGAAATTTTCAAAGAATAAATTAAAAGTATTATGTTGAAAACATTCTGAAGGCTATGATTTTGGCTTCTTCATAATTTTTCCTAATAATAGAGTCTTTTTCCCATATCTACCATGTGCTAGTTGTTCTGTTCTCCTCAAAGCTCTTAGTAAGATGATTTGCAGGTAAGAAACTAAGGCTGTGAGAGGCTTAGTGATTATCATAATGTCACACAGATCACAATGAGAGACGCATAGTCTGGGTCAGATTCCACATCCACAGCCAGAGCTACTAAGCACCTGGCTGTGCTTTTGTCAGAAAGAAAATATTGTTTGATATATGTACTCACAGCTGTGATGTTTCCACAGTGTTGCAGAGGAGAGCTTAAGCCTGATTAGAAGCTTCTATATTCTGTCATTTCTACTTGACTTAATACTCCAATGATTCTGTCATGAAAGTATCAGTAATAAACTTCTTTGCATTTATGTTTATGTGCATGTGTGTATGTATGTGTGCGTATGTGTGTGTGTACATGCAGATGTCAGAGGTCAGTCTCAGGTTCCATCCACCTTGTTTATGACGCAAAGTCCCTCACTAGCCTGGAACTCACCAGGTAGATTGGGCTGTCTAGGAGTGAGCCCCAGAATTCTGCGTCCCTCCACCTCCTCAGCATTAGACTTACAAGTTCATATCATTGGACCTGGCTTTTTCTACAGGGGTTCTTGAGATCAAACTCAGGTCCTCATGCTTTCAAGGCAAACACTTTACTGACAGAGTCATCTTCCTAGCCCCAGTGGCAAGAATCTCACTTGACTCTCCTGGGCCGTAAAGTCCACAGAGTATCCATGGAAGCACACGAGACCGGCTAACCCCCACCGAGGTCCTCGAATCACACCTCAGGTCTTCTGAAGATTACACTAACCTGGAGAAAAACAGAGACACAAAAATTCCTCTTGGATTCTTCCCTTCGAACGCGGATTCCCCATCTCCTACCCACTGCACTTTGCCAGTCCAAGCCAGTTAGGTATTACTGGTTTTGTGTTTTTGTAAGAGTACCCCATAGGGGGTTAGGAGATGGCTCAGTGAGTAAAGTGCTCACTGCACAAGCATGAGAACTTGAATCCAAAATCCCAGAGTTCATGTAAAGCCAGACAGGGTAGCATGTGTATCTGTAATCCCGGCACTTCTAGGAGGAGACGGGAGGCAGAGACAGGAAAATCCCTGGAAGCTCGTGGTCCAGCTTGCCTGTTGAATGCAATGGAAAGCAACAAAAGATGGAAAAGCAGTTACGAGCACTGGCTGTTCTTGCAGAGGACCTGGCTTGGTGAGATCGAGGCCAGCCTGGTCTCTCCTCAGTGGGTTCCAGGCCAACTGTGGCTGCAGCTTCAGGGAAACTTTGTCTCAAAAAAATAAAGTCTCAGGTTGGTGAGATAGTTCAGCAGGTAAAGAAGCTCCCGCCACATGTACACCAATCTCAGCACTGGGGAGAGAGACAGAGTGATCCCTGGCTTCCTGCCCATCAGCCTAGCCAGACTGAGGCATGTCAGGCCAATGAAAGACTCTGTCTCAGGAAGTAAGGTGGAAAGCACCCTGATGAATGAAGGTCCTGAGGTTGACCTCCAACCTACACATGTGCACACATGTGTACACACACGTACATACATGTATAACACACACATATAGACACACATAGAAAAAGAATGAGGGTTGGAGAGTGGGCAAGATCACTTGCTGCACAGACATGAGGGCGTAAGTTCAAATCCCTAGCACCCATGCAAAAAGCCTGGTGAGCCTGTGTGCACATGCATGTATCTACAACCCAGCACTGCAGAAGGCAGAGGCATAGAGATTACTGGGGCTTGCTGGCCTAGCTCCAGGGACTAGAGAACGAAGCTGAAAGAATACAGCAGAGGGTGGCAGAGCAGGACACCAAGTTCTTCCCCTACCCTCTGAGCACGTGAATGGATGTATGCACCTGCACACACTCATGTACAAACACCACACATCAGAAGCATGCACAGACACATACAGACAAAGAGCATGGACATAAAGCGCCTGGCACATAGTAGGTCATCAGGAAGTAGAAGCAGCTGTGACAGATTCACTGGGAAATAGATGGCTTGGCCTGTAGTTGGATACCCGAGTGAGAGACCCCATCACCTCCGAAGCTCCCACTCTGCCATTGTCAATCTCGTTCCCTTCGTGATGGGTGGGGCAGGTGGGGGAGGCATGAGAGGGGTTTCAGGGTAACAAGACTAATCAGGATTTCACCATCAGAGCAAATATATCCAATTAACAGCTATTAAAGAAGCATTTTCTGGCACCATGCACAGTGAAGGCCATTCTATCTGGTAGAAATTAATCTTAATTACTGGTACCTGCATACATACATGCAAAGGGAAGCAAGTCACATTAATCTACATTAAACTTAATAGCAGTCCGTGTATTATCTATTCGGAGTCAAAATTGACTGCTGGCCCCTGCACAGATATCCGCGGTGCTAACTCAAGTAATTACCGTGCAGTGGGTCTCAAAGACACAATTTGTTCCCTATATAATAAATCAGCTGCTAGAAGCTTTTATAATTAAAAACCGAAAGGGGGAAATAGAACCGTATAGGCAAATGTCATTTTCCTCTAAGGAAAACGATGGAAAAAGAAAATATGTCTTGTTGTCTAGT
Organism: Eospalax fontanierii; assembly: GCA_035773235.1. Classification (NCBI taxonomy): domain Eukaryota; kingdom Metazoa; phylum Chordata; class Mammalia; order Rodentia; family Spalacidae; genus Eospalax; species Eospalax fontanierii. Next base: position 118,688,260 of record CM069524.1, read on the forward strand.
CAGAAAGAATGAAATGCCTGTTTTAGATGCATTCTGAAACAGAGAGAAATATTGTTAGACTATCAGGACCATGCCAAAGAATGTTTTTAGAACCCCAACTTGTTAGGCTTCTAAGAGGCTGCAGCTTCATTTCCAAGGAGATCAGTAAGGCTACTTGGGAGAAATGCCTTCCAATGCATTAATTGGAATTTTTGATACTATAGGTCGAGGTGGAGGGTCAAGTTCATTTTATTAAGTTCTACTTAGCTGGAGCCTCTTCCATGAACCACAAGGAAATAGTGACCGTTTGCTCTCTGGGGGCTCACAGCCCTCCCATTAGAGTATCACCCATATATTTCATAAATCAATTTGTAGAGGTTATTCTACCTTCCACAGATTACTTTTGAGTTTATCATCTCTGTCTTCAGAAATCATGGTCCTTCCCTCTGCCTCAGGTCATCTATTCTAGTTTGCCAGTGAGTGTGTGTGTGTGTGTGTGTACACGCACGCTATGTATGTGTTCATGCGGGTATGTGCAGGTGTGTTCATGTGGATGCCAGAGGTGCATGTCAAGTATTTTCCCTAGTGTCTCCTGCCTCTGCTTCCTGAGTGCTGGTATTAAAGGCATGCACCACCATGCCCAACTTTAACTTTCTTTTTGAGACGGGATCTTTCACTGAGCCAGGAGCTTGTCGATTTGGCTTGACTTGCTGGCCAGCAAGCCCCAGGGACCCATCTGTCTCTGCCCTATGCACCCCGAGTGCTAGATCCCCAGTGCTAAAATTACAGATGGCAACACCATGTCCAGTCTTTACATGGGTGCTGAGGATCTGAACTCAGGTCTTCAAACTTGTACCACAGACACTTTACCAAATAAGCCATTTCTCTAGTCTTAGTTAAGGCCTTTCTCACTGCATAAGGTCATACAACTGGGCTCCACATTTATGACATAGGCAGGTATACTATGACTTCTGAGATTTGCTAGTCCCAACTCTACCCCAGCGGCCTATGTTTGCTAAGACATGGCATGCCTACCTCCCTTGGGTGGGAGGATTACACAATGGGTAGACAGGAAGGCTTCATTTGCTCGGTGCTGGCCTTCAGGCACAGGGTCATCAAGAGTAGGCTCACACGCTTGCTATGGTGGGGAACCCGCAGTTACCCAAGCTGCATTCTCCCAGACCGGTCACCAGACCTTCACAGCTCCTAGATGCTAGCCACCGCAGCACAAGACTCTTTTCAGCCCTTATCTATTCCCTGCCCACCCTCAGCAGTGATCCCCAGGTGTCTACACGTCAGAGCCTTCCCGCCCTGAACCTCTCCTAGGAACCAGCTAGGTAGCTGTGTTCCAATATCCTTGCTGGGTGTAGAGTGGCACAGGGAAGATGCGCCCTGAGATTACACAGCTCAGTGGCCTGGATAACCTCTTGGCACACTCACAGCACCTTGTTTCTTGGTCCTCTGCCTCAGGCTTTCCAACTTCCCCATTCCTGGTTCATAGCTTCCAGGGCTATGTCCCTGTCCCTGCTCTAGGAATCTAAGCCAGTCTGTGATCCCCTTAGGATATTTTCCTCTGGTCCCTGATCTAAACTTTTCCTGTCAGAACAAAACTCCATTATGTATCACAAACCCAGACAACTTCCTCAGACTTAGGATTTTTCTATCTCCTTTCTCTACATCTGCTTGCAGCTCTTGTTGCCTGCCTCTTACACCTATGCTTTCTTCCATATCCAATCATGTCACTTAAAGCTATTCTAAATTGCAGTAGAGGCTGGTGTGTGAATGGGTGCAGTGTATATGTGTGATTGCAGGAGCACGTGTCTGTGCATACATTGAGGCCAGAGGAGGACACTGGCTGTCTGGAACTGTCACTCTCCATCTTATGCCCTTGAGACTGAGTAGTTTCTTACTGACTCTGGAACTAGCTGTCAGTCAGTCAGAGCCAGCCATCCTCCTGCCTCCACCCTCCACAGTGCTGTGTAGGTGGGTCTCCATCTCCAGCATGGCTGTTGTGCTCCAGCCGTGCCAGAGAATGGAGGACGATACGATCGAACAGGGCCTCAGGTGGCTCAGAGTGCGGTGGGAGGAGGAGCTCCCGGGATACTATGTCGGTGGGTAGGTAATCAAAACCAAAGCAGAGGTTTATATAGGGAGGCCTTTCTGACCATTACAGAAGGCGGGAAAGTTAAAGGTGGGGGTTTTGGGGTAAAGGTGGGAAGGTTGTAGGGCTGACGTAGAAGTTCAAGAATGAGGAAACGAAATCCAAAAACCTGGTTCTGATCTGGGGTGGGGGAAAAGAAGATTCATATCTACAGTGATTTCCTGGGGCCAGGTTATCACATCAGGCAGAGCAGGCCAGACACCTGCCGTCCCTTCAGGGTATCCAGGGTTGCTTGCCTTGCTCAGTCCCCAACCCCCACAGTGCTGGGTTTATGGGCATGCCCAGGTTTCTACAATGGGTGCTGAAGATTCAAACTCAGGTCTTCATACTTGTTCAACAAGTGCTATGAAACACTAAGCCAACTCTCCAGCCCCTAAATTTATTTTTTAAAGTAAGTAAATTCCCTACAGAAATTTTAGAAAATATAGAAATATAAAGACAAATGTTTGTTGTTCAAAGCTTCTTTCCATGAAATATGAATAACATACATCCTAGTTTACAAAATGGGTGTGTAACTGATATTGGTTGTTAAAATCGTTTTTATTCTCCTCTCAAAACCTAGCATTGTTTTTTATTCCCAGCACTGTACAAACTTGGAGTGGTAACGTAAGCCCTGCACTCTGGTGGTAGAGGCAGGAGGATCAGAAGTTGAAGGAAATTCTTGGCTATGTAGCCTGGACTACTTGAGAACTCTGTTTCATTAAGTAAATAAATAAATAAATTTTCCTAGTCTGTCAGTATCCCATCCCAGGCGATCATTATTAGTAGTCTATTTGATATCTTTCTATACGAAGCTTACTTAGGAACTAGTAGAAATATATGTTTATCCAAAAACAAATGAATGCGCATAAATTTACGTTTTACCCTAGTAACGGTTGTCCACCTCACTCTTTTAAACTTTATTATTTCACTTTACAAATGTTTTAGATTTTGTTATAAATTTAGATCTTTGTTCTCTTCTTTTTAAAATCCATTTTTTTCATTAAACAGTATGTGAATGGTAACACAGTTGAGGGATGTTTTAACTACTGAAGTTCACACAGAAATTCTACAACATAACTGTTAATTTAGAAAACATTGTCCTTGGTCTGGGGAGATAGCTCAGTCAGAAAAGTGCTTGCTTTGCAAGGGACACAAGTCTGATCCCCAGAACCCAATTAAAGAAGCCAGACAGAGTAAAGTGTGCCTATAATCTCTGTGCTAAAAGGCAGAAACAGGAGGATTTGGGGGGCTTGATGGCCAATCAGCCTAGCAAATGAGACAAGCTCCAGGTTCAGTGAGTGATCCTGTTTCACAAACTAGATAGGGAGCAGTTAAGGAAGGCACCAGATATAGACATACTCCACATGCACCTGCACACACTCCAACATGTATACAAACATACACACAAATGCATACACATAATTTAAAAAAAGAAAACATTGTCCTGTCCTGTCTATGAATTATTCCCCCTCCCTTGGCTATCCAGTCATAAGTGGCCATCCACACCTGCTTGAATTCCTCCAATGATAGAGCATTCACATCCCCAGGAGTATCCCTAGATAATAAAGCTCTTATCCAGAGCCCTTAGCGGAATTCTTTTGTATTTAAGATCTATTTTAAGGGGCAGAGAAGGTGGTAACATGCTTGCTCTGAAAGTATGAGGATCTGAATTCCCAGGTAAGCAGTCAGTCGTGATAGCACTCATCCATAACCCCAGAGCTGGGGTGGGGGGCGGGGAGAGACAGGGAAATCCGGGGGGGGGGGTACCCAGCCAGCCCAACACTGTGAATTTCAGGTTCAGAAAGACCCTGTCTCAGAAAATAATGTAGAAAGCAATAGAGAGAGACTCTCAGCATCAACCTCCGGCCTCCACAGGTACACACACAGGTGAGAACACCCACAGCACAGGTGCACACATGCAGAACACACACACATTGAGTGATGAGTGCCCACTACTCTTAACCATACCATTGAAGGCTTCATTTCTCCTTGAACTTAATTTCTCACCAGCAGAGGCCAAGGTTTGGGCGCCTCTTTCTTCCCCTTCCAGTGTCAGGCACAACATGACCCTTGCTGGTACCACCTGATATCTTATCTCTCGAGTCTCAGCTAGCTCAGAACTTCCAGAGAGCCTTCCCTAACACCTGGCCACAAGTCCCTCCTGTGATGGTGCTTGCCACTCTGTGATCACTTATCCCCAGTGGCTCACACAAAGCCTGGCCTTGGCTTTCAAAACTTAATGGACAAGACATTTAAATCTAGACATTGCCACAGAGCAGTGTGGCCTCTGGAAGTTTATTTCACCTCCCTAAATTTATCTCTACTGTAAAAGTCATAATGCCATCCTGCAATTGTTAAGGCTTCAGTGAAACTTGACATGGCCAGAGAATACATGTGAATCTTAGCAGCTGAAAGTGGAACAGAAAATCCAGAAGAGGGAGACAGTAGTGGAGGTTAGACACTGGCAGAAGGGAAGACAGTAGTGGAGGTTAGACACTGGCAGAAGGGAAGGTCATCGGTGGATGTGGGAGGACTCTTGCCATGCTGTACTGGTTAATTCTAACTGCCAGCTTGACATAACTTAGAGTCACTTGAGTAGAGAATCTCAAATGAGGAATTTCCCAGACCTGCCTGTGGGTATATCTCTGGGTAGGGGTTCCTGGGATGTTTAAGAGTGGAGGAGATTTGGGGCTGGAAAGATAGCTCAAAAGTTAGGAGCACTGGCTGTTCTTGCAGAAGACCCGAGTTCAAATCCCCGCACTCACATGGTGGATAACAATCATACATAACTCTAGTTCCAGAGGATCAGACACCTTCTTCTGACATCTGCAAGCACTATATGACATGGGTGCACTTACATACATGCAGGCATAACACTCATACACATAACATAAAAATAAATTAATTCAAAAAGAAGGGAGGAGGGGGCTGGCTGAGGGCAAGCAAACAGGCAGTGTGGGTACATTTTTCTCTCTGCTCTTGACTGCAGATATGATGCTTCAAGTTCCTTCCTTTTCTTCCTTCCAATAATGGACTGTGACCTGGAATTGTGAGCTAAAGAAGCCTTTTACTCTCTAAGCTGCATTTTGTCTGGGTATTTTATCACAGCAACAGAAATGAATCTAGAATACATGCTTAGTTATTCATTCATCTCACTGTCCTTTTCACTCCACAAATACTCAATGAGCATTCACAAGTAAAGGATAGCCACACACGACAGCAGCCCTCAAGAAGCACATGATGAACCGAGGCACAGACCCATGAGGAAGCAATACAAATTCAGTCAAGTTGGAACTTTGAGTTGGGATCTGGGAGTGACTCCTGAGTGAGGAGAAACTTGTCAGAAGCAGGTGACCATCCAGTCCTCAGAAGGAGGTAGACTTTCGCCAGGCTGTTGGGGTGGGTAGATGAGGTGGGAATGGAGACTGCCTGTCCTAGTTTCATTTCTATTGCTGTGATTTAAAAAAAAAACCTTAACTAAAAGGAACTTAGGGGAGAAAGTGGTTTATTTGTCTTACAATTCCAAGTTACAGTCCATCATTCCAGAGACATCAAGACAGGAATTCAAGCATCTAGCCACATCACATCCACATCTTTGCATGCTCTGCTAGCTTTCTCTTCTCTCATGCTACTCAGGATATACAACCTAGTAAATGGTGCCACCATAACGGGTTGGGTCAATCAAGATAATCCTCCATAGATTCGCTTATAGGCCGACTTGATCTAGATTAAGACTCTCTTCCCAGGTGATTCTAGGTTGTGTCAAGTTGACAGAACTAATGAACATCCTCTGAAAAGGGAGGAATCTGGAGTTGCAGTCCCTCAGAGACTGGCATGAGGAGAAAACAAGAATACAGAACTTTATAAGCCATTTTCCAAAAGAGAGGACACACATGAAGTAGGAATTACATGATAGATGTCAAATGGGCTTCAGCAGGTGGGGAACGGAAATGAGGAGACAAGTTAGGAGGGAACACAGGAGATGAAGGACGAACAGGATTGGAGGGGACCAGGGAAAGCTGAAAGATAACTGTGTGTCACTTGCAGATTGGGCAGAAATGAAGAGAGGGAGAAGTCACTGAAGGTTCCCAAATATCCAGCTCAGACAGCTAGGTAAAAGGCGTACTTTTAGAAAATATTTGAATTTGGCTATGTTAGAGTTGAGGCTCCTGGAAGGGAGCCACGAGTCCAAGAATGGATGAGTATACAAATGTCAGATCAAGACAGCTCCAGGTGAGAGGCAGAAAGTTGGGGCGATAAACCTCTGAATGCGAGCTGTGGATGTGGTTGATCAGAGCTGAGCCAAGGAGACAGTGGAGAGAACTGGCAGAGCTGGCAGAGAATCCTCCAGTGCGTCAGAAGAGACTGAAAGCCAGTCAGCGAGGTGGGAGGAGGCCCCACAGACCGCAGTTTCAGAAGCCAAGGGAAAGAGACTGTCAGCAGGGTGGAGCAGAGTAACAGTGCCAGCGGGCAACGAGCTCAGCATTACACACACTTTCTGCACAGAGCACAGTGGAGGTCTTCGTGACTTTGGCAGGAATCAGTAGAGTAGTTGGGGTGGAATCTGGTCACTGTGATTAAACGGCAAGTAGGAGGTGAAGAAGAGAGACAGTGAGTAAAGGCAAACTCACCAGCTACTTCTCGAGAGAGCCAAGATGCGAGCACCCGGAAGAAGATGAATTTAAGGGTATTAGAGGAATGACTTTTTAATATTTCTATCTTGTTTATTATTACTGTGTGTGTTTATGGCGTGTGTGTGTGTGTGTGTGTGTGTATCACAGCATGAGTGTGGAGGTCAGAGGTTAACTTGGTAGAGTTTTTATCCACTGGAAAGCATGAGTTCTGCAGATCAAATGCAGGTCTTCAGGCTTGTACAACAACTACCTTAACAACTACCTTCTCCTGCTGAGCCATCTCATTTTAAAAATATTTTTATCGAATTATTGTGTGTTTCATACAGAACATCTCAATCAGTCTTAATCATCTTTGTATCTCTCTCCCCACCAGCATTGCCCCAGTCCTCCAGCTAGAATCTGTACATTCTTTCATCTGTATTAAGGTCTATTGTGCCAAGTTAGTGCCCCCCTATGACCTCAGTGCAGGTTCAGCCTCTGAAGTCTAGTCAGCCTACCCAGAGACCCTCACTTTAGGAAAACTAACTCATCCTCACCCAACAGTAATCAGTTGCCAATATTTCTTAAGCAAAGTTTGGGGTCCCCATAGAGATAACCCAGGGCACAGAGTTTAAGAGAACAATCACAAACATGATCAAACAACTGAATGAATTTGAGGAACACACAAACAAGCAAATCAAAGAACTAAAAGAAGATAGAGATAAACTTCTGACTGAATTCACAAAAAAAGAAATATTAAAGAAACTCAGGCTGAAATGAAGGAGAATGTGAAAAGCTCAGTAAGTCAATTTGAAACAATGGGTATCATCTCATCTTTTTATGAGAGGATTTAGCATGTCTTAATATTCATAAGAAAAAGCCAATATAAAACCAAAGGTTAAAAACATAGAGACAGGAAAGAAACAGTAAGAGTAGAATCTCCGGGGAGATGGACCAAGAAAGGAATCAGGAGGTATTTTATTGGAAGGGGAATGAAAGATCATGTGTATGTGATAGAAACTCAGGCTTGAGCCAGAAGTGGTAATGCACACCTGTAATCTAAGCACTTGGGAGGTTGAGATAGGAGGACTAGGAGTTCAAGGTCACTCTTAACTAGACCATTATTGCCAGCCAGGGCTGCATATGATCCTATAGCTAACAAACAAATGACAGCAGATATATGGATTTTACAAATTAAAAAAAAATAGAAAGAAAAGAAACAGGTTAGAAAGATGACTCGGTCAGTGAAGTGCTTGCTGCGCAAACATGAGGACCAGAGTTCAGTCCCTTAGAGCCTTCATAAAATGCTGGGCATGCTGACAGGCAACGTAATCCCAGGACTGGAGAGGTAGAGACAGGAGGATCTCTGGAGCTTGCTGGCAAGCCAGCCTAGCCTATTTTTTGAGCTCCAGGTTCACTGAGAAACCCTTTCTTAAAAAACAAACAAGGTGGCAGCCAGATAACTCTATGGGTTAAAGGCACTTGCCACCAACCTGAGTTTGATCCCTAGGTCTTGGTGGAAGGAGGTTCATGGTAGAAGGAGAGAAATGACTCCACAAGCACAACATGACTTGCCTGGCTGCACACACACACACACACACACCACAAATAAATGTAATATAACATCTTTTTAACTAAAGAAAAAGCAAAGTGAATGGAACCTGAGAAACATCCAAGGTTGACCTCTGGCCTCCATAATCATGTGCACACATGTACATGCACACTTGTGCACACACACACTTGAATCTTCACACACAAACATAGCAAAAAATATTCAGGCTCAATAATAGCCAACTCTGTAAGATTATACCTTGAACTCAAAGTTTGAAAGTCAGGAGGCATTTTTTGCTACCATTTGTTAAGCAGCCTAATGTTTTGAAGGCTCGGAATCAGCACTATGGGATTCCATTATCTTGCTTATAGCTGTAACAGCTCCAACCATCACATCTGGAATGGTTAATATTGACTGTCCACTAGTAGGTTCTAGAATCATGGAAGAGACAAGCTTCTGGGCATGTCTATGAGGGAATTTCCAGATTGGCTTAACTGAGGTGAGTAGAACCACTGTAACTGCAAGCCACACCCTTCCATGGGATGGGGTCCTAAATTAAATAAAAAGGAGAGAGTGAGCTGAGCATCATCATTCATCTCTCTCTTCTTCCTGACTGTGGATGCGATGTGATCAGCTGCCTACGCTCCTGCTGCCAATACGTCCCACCATCGTGAACTGTACCCTCAAATTGTGAGCCACAAAAAAACCTTTCCCTTTATTTTATGACAACAATGAGAAAAGTAACTAAAATGACATCCTTACATGACAATTCATGATCGGGAAGTATGCCTTGGTCCAGAGCAGAGTTCTTCATGCTCCTGTCTTTTAGAAGAAAGAAAAATATTTTCCAGATAAATCCAAACTTCCTGATTCATCACCTTCCCTAAAATTTGAACTTAAATATCACTCTTAGACCAAGTCAGAGTGTTCTTCCCTGAGAAAAAGGTTTCTTCACACAGCCCCCAAACAAAATCAGGATTTCCACAAAACAGAACAAAGGACAACTCTGATTTGAAACAACATCATCTGCTTCAGAGGTGCAGGTAACCAACCAGAGAGTGTAGAAGCATAGGTGAGTTCTTGTCAAACGTCCATTTTGGCTGGAAGTTTATTACGTGTTAAGAGTGAGGGAAAAGATGGTGTAAGAGGTCTAAGGGGAGTTAACAGGGTATGAATTACTACAGGGCAGAGCACAAAGTGAGTTCACCAAACTCATCAGGGAGAAGAAATTATGGACTTAAAGAACAGAGAGAGAATGTGCATCTCTTCCCCCAAGAGGTCAGGTTCCCAGCCTCACAATACTAGCATCAGGTTCAAGGATGGTTCTTGTTTTCTTCCTCATGTATGTAGACCAGTCTGGCCTCCAATTTGCTCCATAGCCAAGGATGACCTTGAACTTCTTATCTCCTGTCTCTGCCTCCCTAGTGTTGGCTTTGCAAGCATGCACTGCCATGCCCTATTTATGCAGTGCTGGGGATCCAACCTGGAGCTTCATGCATACTAGCGGACACTGTACCATCTGAGCCAACCCAGCATGATTGCCATTCTGGTGAAATCGAACAGATGAGGACACATAATCCAGAACTGGAGCAGGCTTTCAAACACACTCTGCAGGAGACCACATTCTCCCCTCTGGTCAGAGCCCCACAGTGTACACAGTATTCCACTTGCACCAGCTCCAACAGGGAACTCAGCACCCTTGGCCCTGGCCTTCCTTTGGGAGTTCCACACTCTGCACTAGCACTTTGCATTGTGATCTGTTTTTCCAGAAAGAATTAAGGGACTCGAACATTAAATCTTTGCAGGAGCTCTTTATGCCTTTTTCAAGGAAGTCAATCATCTGGGTTAAAAAAAAAAAATAGAAGTGAGAGCAACATTTTCCCAAGGACTGGAAGAGGAAACCACTATACAGAAAGAGAAATCTTTCAAGCTGGAATGTGCTCCCGGCTGCCTTTTCAAATGAAAAATGTTATGTGCCTGGGAAACATTATATATGCCAAAGCAATGCAAGGCTCTCCCTGTAATCACGATAGTGTCTTTCAGCTCAGAGACTCCAGGAAGGCTCTTGCTCATGAAATTATAGACAAGTGTGTACAGCACACAGAGTGGGCCATTCGCACATAGATCACTTCACCCATCTCTCTAATGAACGTGGAATGCAGTAGCAGATGTTTCACAGCTGCCTGGCAACCACCCTCCCCAGTCATGGTCAGGAAGCCGGGACACCCAATCTGGAATGAGGACAAGGAGGTAACTCTACTCCTTTCTCCAGGACAGGCCCAAAAGCTCCAAGCATCTTCAGTCTACATCACTGCCGCAACCCTCATTACAAAAGAGTAGATGAAGGAAAATGACAGTCATCTGATTGTTTCAGAGAGGCCTTGTATTCCTCCAAGGACAGAGAGGTCTAGAGAGGATCCTACGGTGAATTCAGGTCTGTAAACTGTCCTGAGTTGAGTTTTGTGTAAGGTATAAGATAAAGATCCATTTCATTCTTTCATGTCTGGACATCCTGTTTTCTCATCACCATTTGTTGAGGACATTACACTTTGCCACTGTTGTTTCCTGATGCCCTAGTTAAAGCTCAGTTGTACTGAGCTGGCAAGATGGTTCACTGAATACGTGTTTGCCCTGCAAACCTGAATACCTGAGTTTGATCCCCAGAATCCATGGTAGAAGGAGAAAATCACCTCCCAAAAGTTGTCTTCTAAACTCCACACATGCTCTGTGGCATATATGAAACCCCCCACCACAGCAGGCATACACATACATAACTCACACACATTATTGTTATTATACTATATTATTATTAATATATAATACGTTATTATTAATAATAATAAACCAAAAATTTAAGAATCTGTGACATGGGTTGGAGAGATGATCCAGTGGTTATGAGCACTTACTGCTCTTGCAGAAAACTAGTTCTGTTCCCATCACCCATATGGTAGCTAACAACCATCTGTAACTTCTGTTCCTGGGGTTCTGACACCATCTTCTGGCTTCTGTGGGCATTGCACAACATGGGTTCACATATGCAGGCAAAACACTCACACATAAAATAAATAATTTTAAAAATACCAATTACATTCAACCCATTGATTGCCTTGGAAATTATGAACATTGCAACACAAATAGATCCAAAAATAATCTTAACAAACCAAAGAAGACTGACATCACTCCAAATACCATTTCTAACCACAATGGAATGAAACTAGAAACCAATAACTTAAGGAAAACTGAAAATTTCATAAATATGTGATCCACAGGCAGAAGATCCATGCATGCCTGAAAAGAACATGTTTCCTGCTCCTGGTTCGTCCATTTGTTGGGTTCACTTGCTGGGTTCATCTTGCTGTTACAGTGGTGTCCTGTCCTTGGTTTCCTTACTGATCTGTATGAATGTCCTGTGCATTATTGAATGGAGCTATTGAAGTCTCCTATGGTTACTGTCTTACTCTGAGTTTCTTGAAGACAGCCTTCTCAAAAGTCATTCAACTACTCTGTCATTTAATTGAGAGTTTAGTTCATTTACATTTAAAATAATCATAGAGATGGCTTTCCTAGTCCTTTTCTTTTTCATTGTTTCTTTTTAGTCTAGTTTTGGTTTGGTTTGGTTTTGGATTTTAGTTTAGATCTAGGATGTCCCCCAGAGACTCAGGTGGTAAATGCTTAGTCCCTATCTGACAAGTTGTGGAACCTTTAGAAGGTGGGCCTTAGTTGGAGAAAAAAGGTCACTAAGAGAATGCCTCCAAAAAAATGTATTGTTCCCAGGCCTCCCCTATTTTTATCTCTGCCTCTCTCTGTTATCTTTGTGTATTGTTTTATTTTGTTTTGACACAAGGTCTCATGTAGCTGAGGTTGGCCTTTAGTTCCTGATCCTTTTGCCTCCACCTTCCAAATTCTGGAGTTACAGTCACATACCACTATATCTAATTGCTTTTTTTATTATTATTTGTTTGTAGACTCCCACTTTAGAACTTAGGCTAGCCTCAAACTCGTGGTCCTCCAGTTTCAGCTCCCTGAATCCTGATTACAAATGTATATGATCACATTGACCTAATACATCTTTTAGATTTGGCATTTAGATACATGTCTTTGTCATTCATTTTAAGCCACTTGTCTAGGGTGCTTCTTGGTATGTTTTTAATATATGTATATATATGTATATATTCTTTCCACTTCATGTTTACAATGCTTGCTGACTTGCAGATAGAAGATTTTCATCCATTCTGGAAAAGTATCAGTGAGCATCTCTTCACATGTCGCCTCTGCCCGTTCTCTCTCCCTTCACTTTCCCTGTCTCCGTCCCTCCTATCCTCTCCCTTTCTACCCTCTCCCTCGCCTCTCCTTTTCTCAGTCTATACTTACACACTTATGTTAGAACTGTTCATCATATTCCATTTCTCCATATTTCTGGGTTTTCCAAACTTGCTTTTGTTTTTTTTTTATTGTAATATTTTTCTTTTTAAGTTTATTTTTAATATTTTATTATTATTTTAATTATATTAATATATTTAATATTTATAATATTTTATTATTTTATTTTACTGCCTGCATGTGTGTGTAGGCACACCCATATCATGCAATGCCCATTGTCAGAAGAGGACCTCTGAATCCCCAGGAAATGGAGTTACGGATAATTGTTAGCCACCCCATGGGTGCTGGGAATCAAACTGAGGTCCTCTGCAAGAGCAGCCGGTGCTCTTAACTGCTGAGCCATCTGTCCAGCCCCTCATTGTGACAGTTTTCAACTGGTCTTACTAAAGTTCTCCAAATTTATTTTTCCTGCTATGTTAAGTTTTCCTTTCTGTTAAGTTCATATTTTGAGCTGATTATTTCCAGCTATTTAATTTGTAGATCAAGAATTTTCAGATTACTTTCATTTTACATTAAACCTCTCAGGTGAAATTTGCATATATTAATCACAGTTAAAGATTATCAACAACTTTAATAACTAAATTATCCATGGATCTGCTTCTATGGTCTGGTTTTGTTTTCTTTTTATCTCTGTGTATACCTATGTATGTTGATATCTGTGTGTGTGTGTGTGTGTGTGTGTGTGTGTGTGTGTGAGTGTGTGTGAGACATACATGCCAGGGTACACACATGGGGAGGTCCAAGGACAACAGTGGAGGGAGTATCAGTCTTCACCTTCTACCTGTATGAGACAGAACTCTTGCTGTGCTGTAAACCCAGCCCAGCTGGCCCATGAGCTTCTGGGGACTCTCCCAGACTCCTCTGTCCATCTCCCCATAGGAGCACTGGAATCATAAACATTCTACTGTGTCTGGCTTATATGAGTTCTGGGGATCCAAAGTCAGGTTCTTATTCTTGCAAACCAAATGCTTTACCCTCTGAGCCATCTCCCCAAACCCTTTTCTTTGTTTTTCACTCCAGACACATTTGGTGATGTTTCTAGCTGCCTGCTGGTTATCATGCACACCACAGTCAACTTTAGAGAGTTTGGTGATCCTGTGTTCTTCCATAAAGATATTTTCTCTAGTAGTTAAAGTAGAAAAATTGCCTTGTCTAAGTAGTGCTGGAAATGACTCAAGACTTGATTTCCAGTTTTCTTAAGAGCTGACCTATTTTATATTTTTCTCAATCTGAGGGCATGTCATTTAGGATATCTCAAATAAAAGTCTCAGTTTTTATGGAGCCTCTAGTCACCGCGTCCTCAAAATATCAATAATTTCTACCCATCCCCCAGCTCCATGGCACTGCAGAAAGTTGCATACTGCATTATAGTGTCTTTATGTTGCCTGTACAACTTAGAAATTAGCAAATCCTTCATGGTAAGGCAGACTAGCAGGTGTAGTCTCCGAGGCTCTCTTTCCTTTGCTCTTCTGAGTTTAACCTATCTCTGTAGCCACAAACTCTAATTTCTGTATTTGCTACCTTGTAATACTGCCCCAAACTCTGATTCATGGTTTTATTCTCAGTTTTTCAATTCCATTTCTATTCACAAACCAGAAAGTTAAATATAAATAAAAGCATCCAAGGCTGTCCAGATGACTCAGTGGGTAAAGGTGTTTGACATGCCTTTTGATCCTCTGAGATCAATTTACCTTTTCACCCACTTTTGCTTAATCAGTACAAAGCATCATTAATCCTGCTACTAACCTTGAATGCCCTTCTTGCATCCTCTCCCAGTCGCATACATGCTGGGCACTCTCTTTTAAATGTACATCTAAATGTACATCTAAAGTCTTTTTTTAATTCTGACAGTCAGTAACAGTGGATTGAGCTGTATTATGTCCACAGGCTTCAATGAACAGTGTGGCAGATTTCCCTCATCAAAGCTCAACCCAAGGGGACTGGGAAGATGTCTCATTTGCTAAAGTGCTTGTATGAGAACTGAATCATCAGCACCCATGTAAAAAGGCGAGCATGGTGACACATGTCTGTCATCCCAGCGCTAGGGAGGCAGAGACAGACAGATCCCTGGAGCTCACTGGCCAGTCAGTTCAGCTGAATCAGTGAGCTCCAGGTACAATGAGTGACCTGTCTCAAAAAATAAAAAGAAGAGTGATTGATGAAGACACTCAATGTTGATCTCTGGCCTCCATATTTATGAGTATACATACATATGTACATATCTACAGAAACATTCATATAGCACACCAAAAAGAATTGTAAAAACTCAGTTCAAAGATCTTTATCTTTGAGAAACTTCTCTGGGCCTATTATTGTATGGGATGGTAGTGTTCCACTGAGAGTTCACAGCCTAATAAGTGAGGCTGAGTGACCTCATCCTCCCACTCACAGAGTGATAGAGAATGTTTCCTGCATTGCCCTGAGCTATTTCACAATGTTGAGATATCGAAATCATGTTGGAATTTTTCTAGATAGATGCCGGGAGGATAGAAGGGACAATCAAAACTTGTTGACAACCTAAGGAAAATATTTTCCCACAAAGCAGCTGCAGTTAATGTTAGCTAATATGTGTCCAGTCTGTGAGAAAGACGGAGTGTTCCTCCTCCTTTGAATGTCTTTTTTGTTTGGTTGAGTACCTGTGCAAACTCAGATTAATTTGTTTTATGAGTGCATAGTTTACATGGTGTGTGTCTCTGTGTGTGTTCTTGTGTATGTCTTCATGTGTTCTTTTATGTGCGTCTGTTTGTATGAGTGTATGTCTGTGTGTGTATGTGTGTGTGTATATATATATGAATGTTCACACATGCTCGATGGTGGGAAAGGGGAGAAGGAAAAGGTCTCTCACATTTTTATGAGTGCTGCCTTTGGTGTGCTTCCCACATTTTCTCCATGGCTAGTTGAGGTAGGCTATGGGCTACCATGAAATGAACTGTAGAAAGCATCTAGTCTCTTCTCTTTCTGCCTTCCAAAATTCTTTTTATTTTTACCTTTACATATATATGTGTGTGTGTGGTGGGTATTCATGTTCCTGTGTGTGAACACAAATGCCCATGTGCCATGGCACTCATGTGGAGGTCAGAGGACAACATTCAATGTCAATCCTCACCTTCCATCTTGTTGGAGACAGGGTGCCTTGTTCACTGATGCATTTACCAGGTTAAATGGGCCCATGAACTTCCAGGAATTCTCCTGTCTCTACCTCCCATCTCAACATCGAAGTATTTGAATTACAGACTCATGCTACTGGGACTAACTTGACATGGGCTCTGGGGATTAGAACCCAGGTCCTCAGGCCTGCACAGCAAGCACTTTAACCTCTAAGCCACCTCAGATTCCTTTCAATGAAAAAAAAAACCCTGTCTCCTTACCCAGACATAAGTTGTACATTTAGAATCTGCTCCTTTGAAAATATATGATAAAGTCCACTATGAATCCATATCACTATTTGAGAAACTCAAAGAAAAAATCTGCCCATATTTAGAAATCTTCATAAACGTTTGTGTGCATGACATTATATATTAAGAACACAATGTCTGATATGTCTATAGATTTTCAGAGTTCTTGAAATTACTCCCATTTTGGGCTGTGGAGATGGCTCAGTCAGTAAAGTATTTGCCATTCAAACACGAGGCCCTGAATCCAATGCCCAGCACCAATGGTAAGTTGGGCAGGGTGGCCCATGTCTAGTGCTAGGGAGTGGGAGACAAGAGGATTGCTGGCTTAGTGGTTAAGTCATATGTGAGCATAAGAACCGGAATTCAGATCTCCAGAACCCATGTGAATGCATGGTGAGTGTGGGGCCTTACCTGTGATGACTCAATGATTACATTCTTTGGGGTATACTGAAGAGAAGTGAACACATAGGTTCTTCAAAAGACACACCCAGCAGTGTTGGGAGAGGCACTTGCCTTGATACCCATACAACGGAGACACTGCAGAGCAGCCATTAGCAATAGATAGATGGGTTCACACCACAGGGTATTGTTATGTGTAGAGGGACTGAATAAACTGCAAGTACAGCCACAGTATAAGAGCCTCACAAAAAGACATAGAAGGTTATTTTATTTTAAATTATAGATCCAAGTATGGGTGTGTACATGGGAATGTACTGATGGAGGCTAGAAGAGGGCAAAACTCTTGGAACTAGAGTTACAGGCAGTTGTGAGGCACCCAGTGTGGTTGTTGGGAACCAAACTCTGGTCCTCTGCAACAGCACCAAGCACTCTTAACCACTGAGTCAACTCTCCAGGTCATGATCATGCATTTTTCCTACAGGTTTGTTGTGCTTTGACCAAATGTTAGATAAAGCACACTGTAATTGCCTCTTCAACAAATGAGAAGATCTAAAACTCCTTCAAATTACCAGAAGCTGAGGAGGGAATAAAGTTATCAGGTGTACATTCATTCCATTTCTTTGCTCTAAGAGCTTAAACCCATCCAGAAGTATGCCCAGTGGAGGACCTCTACTATCAGCCTGCTACTCAGATCCTCACAGACCCTGCTCACTTGTCTTTGAAGGAATACCTTAGAAACTGGAAAGCAAAATTAATCACTACCTGTCTGTGAAGACTCAGCCAAGTGATTTACTTACTTTTTTTATTGGGAGCTGGGGAGATGGCTCATCTGGTAAAGTGCTTACCATGCAAGCACGAGGATCTGAGTTCCATCTCCAGAATCCATTATAAAAGGTGAGATGTGCTGGTACGCAGTAGTCATCTCAGTGTTAAGGAGGCACAGACAAGCAGATGCCTGGGGATGCCTCAGAACCCCATAAGAGACCCTGACTCATAGATCAAAGTAGACAACCCCTAAGGAACGACATTTGAAGTTGACTTCTCACCTCCACAAACAAGAATGCATGCATGCATGCACACACCTGCACATCACATACACATACACACACACCTGCACATCACACACACACACACACACACACACACCTGCACACTTCACACACACACAAAGATCATTTAATTCTGTCTCCCCAATAAGTCTATGAGATGAGTAAGTTCCCCTTTACTGATGAGGAAAGATCATTTAATTCTATCTCCCCAATAAGTCTGTGAGATGAGTAAGTTCCCCTTTACTGATGAGGAAAGGAATATAAAGAAAGATTAAATCATCTGCCCCAAGGTGAAGAAACTGGACTAGAAGCTGGTTTAGAGGCAGAGTGACAATGTTCTTACTAACTAGGTCACTCTCTGAATCAGGTCACAATAACATTTGGATTCATAGTGTTTGGCCTAACTTGCATGTCTTTCCAGGACAGCTGAACTTTGGTTCACATTTTGCACACAGATTTGCCTGACTCAACATGTACTCTTCCTGTCTAATTATGGATACTATGCTCTGCCTAACAATAGCTGCCAAGTGTCAGGCTTTTGACTGGATGCCAGGATGACTGAGTATTGGATCTTCCAGTCCTAATATTCATCTGATGACCTGGACCTGTGTGTGGATCTTATATTGGTAAGATAGCAAAGAAGAAACCAAGAATAAAGGTGGGACTGGGGAGAAGGCCCGGTGAAGAAAGGACCTGCAATACAAGTACGAGGACCTGAGTTCAGATCCCCACCATCCATGTAAAAAGCCAAGCATTATGGCATGTGCTTGTGATAGATCAGCACTGGGGAGAAGACAGGCCAGCTGGAAATCTAGACCAGCCAAAATAGCAAGCTATAGGTTTAGTGAGAGATCCTGCCTTGTTTTACTTTCATTTCTGTTGCCGTGATGAAATGCTCTGACAAAAAGCAAGACAGGGGAGAATGGGGTTTATTTTAAGCTCGCAGTTCCAGGTTCCAGGGCATTATTTCAGGGAATTCAAGGTGGTAGGAACCTAAATTAGCTATCACACCTTATTCATAGCCAAGAGCAGAGAACATGCACGCATGCTTGGTACTCCACTCGCTTTTTCTACTCTTGTATGGTCCAGGCCCAAATCCAGAGAATGGTGCTGCCCACGGTGGGCTGGGGCTTCCCACATCACTCAACACAAACAAGTTAATCTCCCATAGATTTGGCTACAGTTCATAGTCCCACATTAAGACTCTCTTCCAAGGTGATTCTGGGTCATATCAAGTTCTCGATTAAAACTAACCATCACATTTCAAGAAAATAAGGTAGAAAATTGATTGAAGAAAACATCTTGATATCTATCTCTGGCCTCTACAAGCACCTCCAGGGTGAGCGACACAGTTGCACATGCACATCTACAGGTGCATATGCACAAAGCAAAAGACTGTACCCCAAAAGAAAAATCCATGGAACCCATAGGCAATTACATCTGAACATCTCCAGGATTTTTATCCTTCATAGCTGAGCCCAGAGAACAAAGCTAACTTAGAGCTGGAGACCACCCCACACCCTTGACAATTTTCTTTTTCCTTTTAAACAAGTTCTCAAATGTTCCTGCTTAGGATTTTTAGCAGCATGCTTTTTAAACTACTCTTAAATTCTGTAAGCAATCCCCAAATCTACAAACAAGTTTTAGAAAAAGATGAGATGGAGAGGGCAGTGAGAAAAATTGTTTCAGGAGCAATCCCTCTGTAAGGAAAAACCGAAAACCTCAATCACATCCAGCTGAAAATATCTCAATCCTACAAGATTAGTCCTGACAGAAGCCCCACAGCAGCATTCTGTGTGTTAGAGGAATTACTCTAAAGGTTTCTCCTGCTTATTATCCAGTTATTTTTCTGAAAAGCCCTCTTCTGAAATCCTATGTTTTACATGAATGTGAAGTTTTATTGGGTTTTCATCTTAAATGAATTTCAACAGAATACATTTTTCCTGAAGGCCATGATACAGCTGGCTCCCCTGGAACTTAGCCTCATCTAAGTAGTGTGAAAAACCTACTCTCAGAAGACACAGCACCAGCCAAGGAGACTGAGTGACCATAACAACACAAAAACATCATGTAAATTAAAACGGAGGGTCTGGGGAGATGACTCAGTTGGTAAAGTGCTTGCATAAGCATGAGGAACTGAGTTTGAGCCCCAAAATCCACATAAAAACCCAGCATAGTGACACATGCTTGTAACCCCAACACCTGAGAGGTGGAGAAAGGCAGATCCCTGTGACTTTGTGGCTAGCAAACCTAGCCAAACTGGAGAGAGAGTTCTAGGTAAAAATGAGACACCCTGTCTCAAAAAATAAGATGGGAGCAGTACATACCTGCCACGAAGCCTAACAACTTGAGCTCAACCCCAGAACCCACACAGTAGAAAGAGAGAACTGACTTCTGCACGTTGTCTCTGACTTCCACACATTTGCAGTGGTGTATGCCCATACACACACACACACACACACACACACACACACACACGGAGTGGGGAGAGAATAGAGAGAATAAATAAATGAATGTAGTAAAAATCTAAAAAGGAAACAAGGCGGCCAACAACTGAAGAGCGACACCAAAGTTTGACCTCTGTGCTACATATCCAGATGCACAAATGTGTTTACACCCATACACTCATACATGAAGGCAAACATCCACAAACCGAATAGGACCCATTGAATCACTGATTGAATCACTGCTTTTCCCTCCAGAGAGCAGTCTTGATTTCCTGTCTCATCTCCTTGGGTCCTTAACAGTCAAATACCCGATTCCTCTTCACTTACTCTGAATTTTCTCCAAAGTTCACAGTCTTGAGACAGGATTAAATATTTGTTGGGTCCTGATGCAAGTCTAAGGGAAACCAATCCAGTCTTATTCTCAGTGGTCTTTGTTCTCACCTCTACTTGAGGGTCAGTTTTCTATGTTTGTAGAATAGCAGCAAACTAAAATGAGTTTGGATGAAAATGAAGGAAATGGAACCTTGATGAATGAGATGTCAGCTCTTATTTTAAGGAAGTTTTGGGTCATAATAAATTCTTGAAAACCAAAGCATATGACTCAGTTGGTAGAGTGCTTATCATGCAAGCATGAGGACCTAATTCAGTCCCCAGAATCCATGTAAAATGATGGCAATGTTGGCACACATTTGTACTCCGAGTCCTGGGGAGCCAGAGATGGGTGGATCCCTAGGGCTCCCAGACCAGCCAGGATGGCCTATTTGGTGAGTTCCAGGCTAGTGAGGGACCATGCTACAAAGTGGATAGACAGGACTCTTGAAGATGACACTCAAGGTTGTCCTTTGGTCTCTATCACATACATGAACACACATGCACATACATGTTCACATGCACACACACACAAACAAAAAGGGGTTCTTAGGACCAGGTGTGGTGTTGTACATCTTTAATCCCATCACTTGACACAGGTGGATCTCTCTGTTAGTTCAGGGCCAGCCTGGTCTACATAACAAGGTCCACACCAGCCAGGAAGTCTGGGGTCTGAGGAGATGGCTCAGTGGGTAAGAGCACTTGTGCAAGCATGAGGACCTGAGTAAGAATCTCAAGTACCCCCATTAAAAGCTAGGTATGGCTGTATATATGCCTGCAACCTAGTGTTGTGGGAGGCAGAAATAGGAGAATCACTGAGGCTTGCTGCCTGACAACCTAGTTTCAAATTTAGTGGGAGACACACAAGGGAATAAGGCAGAAAGTGATAGAACAAGACACCCAACATCCTCTGTAGCACATGTATTTATATATACATTCATATACACAATGTGCATACACACAGATAGAGAAAGGAAAGGGGACAGAGAGGAAGATAAAAGCATAGGACATGAACCAATCGAGAGGCACGACTTTGGCGATTGACTCATATCAAATTCCAGCCTTTTCACAGGGCTTAGCTCCCCAGCATTTTGGACCCTTCTTCCTTATGTTTAAAAAAAATCAACTGAAAATGCAGCCAGGTCTCATCTGAACTCTCTGCTTGCCTCAGCTGTCTATGCTGACTGTGTTCCACTGCACGCCTCCTCCTTGGGCACATTCTTCAGTAGAGTCATTTCACCTATTTGTATAATGGTGCTTTTCCAGGAGAAGTATTTCATTGTAATGAAAACGTGTATCACCATATTTAATCAATCAGTGTGATTGACAATGGCAATGCTTGATTCTTGCAGCAGATGCTGCCGCTACCTCATTCTTATTCTAGTTTCATTTCTCAATCAAATCCATGTGTAAAAAAACATAATGTGCTGCCAACACAATGTAATAAAACCTCAGCTGAAACGCACACCAGGCTCGACAGAAACTGATAACTCCGAGTATGGGAAAAGTTAACTTCAGAAAAATCACTTATGACAACCCGTGCATTTGAGTTTTATGGAGAAGAGATGCATCGTCTCGCTGTTGCTGCCTTGAATAAGCCAAATTCATAGATTTGTCCTGAAACAGAAAATAATCATCTCGAAAGCAATGTTTTCCAAAAGCTGGCAGAAGATGCTTTCTTAAAAGCAGCCCAGAAATTGTCCGTACAATTGGCCGAGTTTGTTTGAGATGCGCTGTTGGAATCATGGAGTAATAAATTAGAACTTGAGCACCGTTGTTTTTTTATGGTGGTGCAGAATGGTAAAAGATGATGTATTGTTGGCCGTCACCCATAGAAGCAGCAGTTTTCAAAGTTAATGATTCATAGAAGAATAAAGGTAACCTAATTATAGCAGTACTAGGGACAGATCCAGTTACTGTACTCCAGTTCTGAACTCCCGAATATGGATAGCAGGCTAGTGGAATCACAAGTACTTCTGCATGACTTTACTCTTGCAAACCCCAGAGTTAAAGATCATGGGTATGAGTTTCTGTGAAAGAGAACAGACCCACAGTTCAGAGCTCTGTAAATGAACGAGGTTAAAACGGTATCCTCCCAAATCATCTCACTCCTATCCCTCAGCACAGGACTTCATTTGGAAATAAGGTCTACACAGGTACAACCAGTTGGGATAATACAATGATTAATAGTAACTACTTGACAGGATCTAGAATCACCTAGGAGACAACTCTCTGGGCACAATGGAGTTTCTATATTGGGTTGAGTAAGGCAAAAAGACCCACCCTAAATGTAGGCAGCACTATTCCACTTGCTGGAGTCCTGGACTAAATTAAAAAAAAAATAGAAATCCAGCTGAGTACAAGTATTCATCTCTCTGCTTCTAGATAGAAGATATAATGTGACCATCTGCCTCAGAGCCCTGGCATGCCTTTTCCACCATGATGGACTATACCTATGAACTGTGAGCCAAAATAAACCTTTCCTTTCTTAAGTTGCTCTCGTCAAGTATTTTGTGACAGCAACAAGTAAGAAACTAATACAGAGAGAATCATGCTAAACTGAAGTGGATCATATATCCACTGATGGGTTGTTTATAAAAAAAAGTCATGCAGAAATTCAAATGTGTAGAGAGAAGACAGACTTGTGAAAAAGAAAGAAGATTTGGGATGATGTCCCTACAAGTGAAGGAAAACAAACAATTGCTAGCAACAACCAGAAAGTAGCCAGAAGCAAAGGACTGTGTGTTGGTTAACACTGATTGTCAACTTACAGAGTCTCAGTTTCCTCATCTATAAAAGAGTGGTAACATTTCTCCAAGAGGGATTATGAGGAGGAAAGAATTTAGCATCTGGGTTTGGTAGACCTGATATTCCACTTTAGCTCCACCATTTCCTAGCTTGGTATCTTACACATTTTATTTAATTTCTGAATTATAGTTTCTTTCTTTATTGGTAAATCTGAAGGTCTGAACAAACACAATGTCTGAGTTACCTTTCGGTCGCTGTGATAGAAACCCTAACTAAAGGAGGTCTGGAGAGATGGCTTAGCAGTTAAGAGCACTAGATGCTGCTGCAGATGACCCAAGTTCCATTCCCAGTACCCATATGGCAGCTAACAAGAATGGTCTGTAACTCCAGTTCCAGGGGATCTGATGCCCTTTTCTGACCTCCTTGGACATTGCATGACACAAGCGCACTTCCATGCATGCAGGCAACACACTCATACATATAAAGTAAAAATAATAAATAAAATATTTTCATAAAGAAATCCTAACAAAAGGAACTTATGGGGAAAAAGGTTTATTTGAGTTCATAGCTCCAGAGGTGGCTGAGAAGGCTTGGTGACAGGAGGCAGCTGGTCAATTTATATCAGCAATCAGGAAGCAAAGAGAGAATAGGAAGTAGGTTGAGACTATAAAAGTTCAAGGTCTATCCACAGTGACCTACTTCCTCCAGTGAGGCTCTACCTCCTAAAGACTTCATAACCTTTCCAAATACCACCAGTAGCTGGAGACCAAGTGTTCGACTATGTGAGCCTTATGGGGACATTTCTCATTTAAATCACAAGACACAGTCAATTATATGTGTAAAGTTTCTGGGTTTACATAGTAGCCTTGTGGCCTACTGTCCCTTCTGTTGCTGTGATAAAACACTGATCAGAAGCAACTTAGGGGAGGAAAAGGCTGATTTCAGCTTACAGGTTACAGTCTGTCATTGCGGGAAGTCAAGGCAGGCACTCAAAGAGGGATTTAAGAATCTGTAGCAAAAACCATAGACGAATGCTGATTGGTGACTCACTTGCAGACTCATGTTTAGCTAGCTTTTTTGGACAGTTCAAGACCACCTGCCTAGAGATGGTACCACCCACAGAGGTCTAGGTCTTCCCATATCAATTAAGAATCAAGACAATCCTCCACAGTCATGCCCACAGGCTAATCAGATCTAAGCAATCCCTCAATTGAAATTCCTTTCTCAGGTGACTCTAGGCTACCTCAAGTTGGCAAAGTTAACTAGGGCAATATGCATGAATGATGACTGTCATGCCTAAGTATCTTGCAGTGATGGTTATGGTAAAGAAGATAAAATCCAGGAAAGATTATAAAGCATCCAGGCTCATCTTGCACACCCAGTGTCACCCTGAGAGTAATCACCATGGAGAAATACAGAGGTCAAACAATGCTGTTGTTGCTGTATTACAAACACACAACAGAGAGAGAGAGACAGAGACAGAGACAGAGACAGAGACAGAGGCTGTGATGGTTAGTGTTAATCATCAACTTAACAGAATCTATAATCACCTGGGAAATGGGCCTCGGAACATCCCCGTGGGGGTTATCTTGATTGCATTAACTGAGGTGGGAACACCACTCTGGGTGGTATTTACTGCAGACAACATAGCTTTCAGTTTTCAAAGATTTATATTTATATTTCTATGTGTGTACATGCATATTCAGGTACGGGCAGAGACCAGAAGGAGGCATCAGGTCCCCTGGAGTTGCAGGCAGTTGTGAGTTGCCCAACATGGATGCTGGGAATCAACTTTGCTTCTCTACAAGAACAAGTGCTCTTAGTCTCTTGCTTATCTCTCCAACCCCTTGTTTTTATTTATGGTTGAAAGGATCCCCTGCGTGTGTATACTGCGTTTCCCTCCCATTCCTCTGTTTTTGGGCACCTAGGTTGGCCCCATAACTTAAAAGTATGGTGGGTAATGCTGCAATTAACATGGTTGTTCAAGTGTCTGTGAAGTTTCGACTTGAAATTTTTTGATAGATATGGAGAATCAATGAAACTGGGCCTCATAATACAGTGATACTGAATGATGATGATGACTGTGCCACTGGCTTATGTATTCTTATGCTAGGTTTTAATCGTTATTTTACAGTGTGCTTCTTCTACTTATGTACACTGGGCTGGAGAGATGGTTCAGAGGTTAAGAGTCTTGCTTCTCTTGCAAAGGATCCAAGTACAGTTCTCTGAACTCACATCAGGCAGATCACAATCACCTGTTACTCCAGGTCTAGGGGTTCCAATCCTCTATCTGGCCTCCTTGGGTATTACACTCATGTGCACAAACCCACACACATACATAAATTAAAATAAAATATTTAACATAAGTAAATGTTTACGGTAAAACATATCTGTGTTACCTGACAACAGCCCTGAATCCCATGTTTACCGTATCTCTCGGTTGTGTCAGCAGACTGTGACACAAGGTTACCTTTTGTTTAAAGAGACAGAACAGTTGATGTGGGTGTTGCTATCCCAGATGAAGGCCTGCTTATTTGTTTATACGCTACAGGGAAGCTTGCCAATTGATATGGCTTGCTCCCTTGCACAGAATATGGTATCATTTCTTCTCTCCTCTATTAAACTGGCAGAACTGAGGGGATGATTCAGTGGCTAAAACTTTTGTGGTGCCGACATAAAGACCTGAGTCTGGACCCCCTAGAACCCATGTAAAAGCTGGGTGGATGTTCAGGCCTGCCTATAATCTCAGTGTTCAGAAGGCGGAGACCAGGCATTCACAGGGCCAGCTGGCTAGCTAGACTAGCCGAATCAATGAGCTACAGGTTCAGCAAGAAACTTTCCCTTAGTAAATAACAAGTGGGGAGCTACTGAGGAAGACCCCCAATACCCCACATCAGCCTCTGACCTCCACACACATGAGCATACATGTGCATGCACACATATGTGCTCACATACATGCAAACACACATACACACATGCACACACCAAACCCACATATGAATGCAAAAAATAAGTTGGCGGGGGGAAGATAAACAAACATTAAGCAGAACCTATTTTCTCACACTTACAAATTAATGAAAAACTAAGAGATGAGCAGATATTTGAGGGAAAAATAGAAAAATATTGCAGAAGACATTAAATTCTTCACACTGAGTTCGCATACATTTTATATGACCCATGTTCAGGATGCTGGGATATCTTCCCCTTCCTCCTCCCACAAACCCCATCAGTGCTGCCTGCCTCACTTCTGCACTTGCTGACTAGTCTTACCTCACTGTGGGCACCTTGTTACTGCATCCCTTAGAGTGCAGTCTTAGAGACTCATCCACGCTCTGACATCAGCAGGCGTGCTTTTTCAGGGCTTTATCCTGGACTATCCTGGCCCTTAACAAGACTAGTGCATTAGTTACTTTTCCGGACAAAAAGCAATGTAGGGTGTATTGTGGTTTGCAGTGGAGAAGGGTACAGCCCATATGGTGGGGAAGGCAGGCAGAAGGAGGGCGCTCTCATCGCATCCACAGTCAGGAAGAAGAGAGCGAGCGATGGATGCTGGTGCTAGCTTGCTTTCTCTCATGTTTTTGTTCTTGTTATTATTGACGACTCCTGCCCATAGCGCTGTCCGAGTTAGAGTCAATCCACTTTAGAAACTGCTTCACAGACATGCCCAGAGACCTGTCTCTGTAAGGATGCCACCTCTTGTCAATCTGACCATCAATATCAGCCACCACATTTGTATATCATTCACTTGTAGTAAATTTTAGGTAGGCCTTGGGTATTCCACAAAATGGCATTGACTTCTATAGTAATAAAATAATCCTGTTCTTAATTCCTTTAAAATATTTTATTATATTAACTTATTGCATGTGTCTGGGTGATGTGTGTGCACTCATGCATGTACCAACCACAACCCATATATGAAGGACAACTCACAGAACTCAGGTTTCTCTTTATACCGTGTTGGCCCCAAGATCAAACTCTGGTCTTCAGGCTTAGCAACAAGTACCTTTACCTGCTGAGCAGTCTTGCAAGACTCCCACCTTTTTTGTTGGTTGTTTTTTTTAAAAAACAGACTCCCTTCCATCTCAGGCTAGCCTCAAACTTTCTATTTATCCAAGGATGACCTTGAACTCCTATTCCTCCTGCCTTTGCTTCCGGAGTATTGGAACTATACAAGTGTTCCACCGTGTCCCACTGAACGTCTGTCTTCACTTTCCAAGTGCAGCAACTATAGGCATGCACCACCATGCCCAGTTTATATGGTGCTAGGGATTTAACCCAGGGCTATACGAAGGCTAAGCAAGTACTCTACCAACAGAGCTGCAGCTCCAGCCCCTTTCAACTCCTATATTCAAGAGAACAATTTAGTTGGATAGTTAAAACACCATTTCAACAATGAAATTTCCCTTTGTAGCTCCAGTTGGCCTAGAACTTGCTATGTAGACCAGGCTGGCCTCAGTTCTCACAGAGATTTGCCTGCTGCCAGGTGCCAGGATTAAGGGCGTGTGCCACTATGCCTGGCCCAATTTCCCTTATTAATAGGAGCAAATTGGCCTCAGAGAGGCCTGGGTCAGCAACATTAATCTAATTTTGATCGTTTTTATTGTACTTATTTTTGGCATTACTGCCTGATGACTAGGAACATTGACTTTCCATTATAGTAATGAACTAAAGTCTCATTGGAACTAAGTTTATTTAAGGAAGATAGTGAATCACTTATGGAACATATTAATAACAGAACCAGTGATCTTAGACTATTAAACTGTGGCAAGAGTCCTGAAAGGTGCAGAGAGATAACTGAAGTGGGAGCAATCTCACCCTAATGACCTGCATAGTCACAGCTCTGCTCCTGTGAGTCTTCTGTCTACGTGCTGCTGAATGTCCTTTATTCATGAAGCCTGTTAGACTCAGTTTTCGGTTACTTAAAACACAGAGCAAAAGCAGCTGTAATCTCAGCAGTCCTGTGAAGAGACAGGAGGCAGAGACAGGTTAATCCTGAAAGATTCACAGGTCAGCTAGCCTGATATACATACTGGTGACCCTGTCTCAAACAAGGTGGAAGGCTAGGACCAACACCTGAGGTTGTCCTCTGACCTCCACATGTACTCTGTGGCACATACATACCCGAATTTGCACACACACACACACACACAAAAAAAAAAAAAAAAACTAGGGCGACGGGGAGGGTGGAGAGATGTTTCAGCAGTTTAGAGCACTTGCAGATCTTCAAGAAAACCCAGGCTCAGTCTTCAGCACCCACATGACAGCTAACAACTGTCCAGGGAAATAAATTCGCTCTTCTGGCCTCTGTGGACACTGCATGACATGGGTGCACTTACATAAATGCACTTTCATACACAGAAAATGAAAATAAATTTAAAAAGAAAAGCCAGTACAAGAAATATTTGTTAATATATGATTAATTGCTAAACAAATGAAAGGAACTTTGATGGAAGGAGGGATGAATCTGATCAAATGAAGGCAGGGTAAGAGGAAAGAAAGGAGACATTATTATATCTTCAGTGTGACTGTGTGTGAGGCACTGCATTGGGAGCAACATCTGCGATCATAGTTAACACGTTCCACAACCATAGGGACTAAGCACCTTTAAATCTCCATTAGATATAAGGTAACAGGGGACTGGAGAGATGGCTTAGCAGTTGAGAGCACTGACTGTTCTTGCAGAGGACCTGAGTTCAGTACCCAGAACCTACATGGCGTCTAACAATCATCTATAATTCCAATTCCAGGGGATTGCACATTGTCTTCTGACCTCCATGGGTAGGCCATGACATGGGTGCACTGACACACATGCAGGCAATAAACTCATATACATAAAATAAAAATAATAAATAAAATATTTTTTAAAATAATAACTAAAAATTAAATAAGGTAGCAGAGGTTCAGAAAGTTTAAGTCACTTGATTAAGGTCACCCAGCAACCAGCCAAACCAGTTATATATATAGGCCAATAGGTGGCCAAGCTCACTAAGTCAGGCAGCTAGAATCGATATCCTGGTTGAATGAAAAGAAAGGCATTGTTGTGAGCATGGCTTTTAAGACAGTGAAGAGCATTTCCAAAGCAAGGACAGAAAAAGGAAACAGACGAAGATTCCACTTTTAACAGTGCTTCCAGAAACTTCAAAGGAGTTAATAGCAGTTGAGTCTGACGTTTTACTTGCTGTTCAGAACCAAGCAATTCACTACAATTTTTCTTGGATGAATAGTGAGATGTATGGTATGTATGTGTTAGAAGGGAACAATTTTCTTCCTTATCTTCTGAGTTAGCATTAATCTTTAACACTGATTCTGTGAAATTCCTCCCAATACATAGAAAGAGGGTGGGGAGGAGCAGAGCGGAAAGACCAGCAGAGGTCCTCATGGGCTGTTTAGAAACAGAAGGCTATTTTTTATGCAAAAGGGAGCACTGCGCTGAGGAGACAGTTCAGTTAGTAAAGTGCTTGTCTTTCAAGCATAAGGATCCCTAGAACCCATGTACAAAAACGAGGTGGTAGCATGCACTTCCAATCCTAGCACTGAGGAGACAGGACCATCCTGGGAGTTTCCTGGCCGGCCAGCCTTACTGACTGGATGAACTAGCTCCAGAGAGAGACTACTTTCAAAAACAAGGTGGATAGCATCTGAGGAGCAGCACCTGAAGTTGTCTTCTGGTCTCCACATACAGGTACACACATGTACGAAGATGCACACACACACAATAGGGGGTGTTTTACATGCCCTACCTTTCCGTTATCTCATCTAGGAGCAGTCACAAAGTTTATCTGAAGATCTGACCACACACAGGCTCCCTCCCACACAGCGACCAGGCCAAGAGACATACAGTTAAGGAAAACTGTTCTCAGGGCCCCACTAGATTTGCTGGATCACCCCTGCCCTCTGAAAACTGTGGGTTCTCACCCTCATTATGCTCCCAGGGATAAGACCCAGTGCGTAAGTATAAGAAAATTCTGAGCATCTAATAATTGATCACAAAACCTCAGAAGCTAATAAATAAGCAAATATAACACATTTCTCATGTGTTTGCAGGGTTAAGCTCTTATCATCATCAGGCCTGACCAGACAGCCTCGCTGGTCTCATCTGGAGTGTTTGAGTGTTGCAGATCTAAGCTTGTCCTGGGTGAAGGGACTCAGCTCAGCTCCAAGTGTCTCCTCCTCTCCTGGAACAGGTAAGCTAGTGTGGGGCCTAGGCCTATTGCAAAAGGTATTGAGCAAGCAGCGTGCGGTAGGAGTCCGGCCTACTCTGCTGAAGTTATGGCCTAGGTCCTAGGAAGCCGTTGCAGGTACCATTCCTCGTTCCTCAGCGCTTGCTTAATCTTCCTTTTTCCCTCGTAACATCTAAAATCATCTGACCCCTATAGGCCACATCAGCCCTAGAATCTTCTCGCCTTTACCTAAAAGACTCCACCTTGAACTTTCCCACCCTCAGTAATGGATGTCTGGCCTCCCTATATAAACCCCTGCCTTGATTTCAATAAATGAGCTGTCCACTGACACAGTCTCCCAGGAGTTCTTTCCTGACACACTCTGGGCCACCCGAGGCCCTGTTTGTTCGCTCTCCACTCTCTGGGGTGGCTGGTGCACATCAGCCGCCCATGAAGACTGAGACCTACAGGCTAGCTCAGGCATCTTCTCAGGATAATAGAACTAATACAAGACAGGGTGTTTCTGAGATTTTAGAAAATATAATAGTTGTATAAATTCTATGAGAATTTCATATGCGTCTAATGGACTGTGATCATATTCACCCCATCCCTCCTTTCCCCCCTTTAAGCTCCTCCCAGATCCACTTTTCTGTTCCTCAAACCCCTTCCCAACTTCAAGTCCATTTTTTTAGAACCCACTGAGTCTAATTTGTGCTGCCTGTGTACTCAAAGTGTGAGGCCATCTACTGGAACATGGTGGACCTACCAGGGACCACACCCCCAAGGAAAACTGACTCTCCCTCCCTCAGGAGCCTTCAACTGTCAACAGTTCCTCGGCTAGGGGTAGGGGCCCATGAGCCACTCCCTCCTGTTTGTTGGAATATTGACTGGTCTTGTGCAAGTAACCACCACGCAGGACTTGTGCAGGCAATCGCAGGTGCTGTGAGTTCATGAGTTCAACAGTCCTATAATATCCACAAGACACTGTTTTGCCCAGCCCTTCTGGTCCTCCATCTCTTACAGTCTTTCCACCCCATCTTCTGTGATGTTCCCTGAGTCTTGGAGGCAGGTGGTGTGACATAGATGTCTCATTTATGGCTGAGCACTCCATACACAATCTCTTCACTGTGACCAGCTGTGAGTTACTTCAATTTCCACCATCCAGTGTATCATGAATCACCTCTGATGAGAACTGGGAACTGCACTAATCTATGGATACAGAGATATTTATTTAAGAGGTCAGCTTGATACTATGTCCACTTAGCAAAATAATAGTAGTAAGCTGCTCCGTGATGGCTGTGGCTTCCCCAATCGGATTATAGCACCAGCCATGTATTTCCTCCTGTGGATCTGCCCTTAAACCCAGTAAGAAGGAGGTTAGTTGCTCCCATGACATGACTACCGCTCTTGCACCAGTGGTTGTATCTGGCCACATCATTTTTTACTGAAGCCAACAGGGCTCACAACAGCTGGGTGAGGCTACCAATCACTTTTCTCTCCCAGTAGCCACCAGGGAGGAAACTTCCTGGTTAGTACCAGCTTGATTACTCCATGTCCTGTGACTGAGGTTTGCAGTATTTTCAGCAATAGGGTTTTACCATCAAGTCATAGTGAGAATCCAAGAGCAATGGCAATAGCCTGTATTGTTTTGGGGGTCTCCAAGACATCTCTGACTAACAACTTGAGGTGAAGTGTCCCACACCTGACACTAGGCTTTCTATTTGGCAACCTGTAGCTTCTGCGAGGAACATTATCACCTGTGTAGGGTAACTCCGGTCAAACTCATACACACACACACACACACACACACACACACACACGTGTGTATGTGTGTTTATGTATGTACATAAGATATATCTTAAAAATAGTACACTTCTACATAGCTTTCTCACACATTTTAATATCAACTGTCCTCCCCCACCCTTTCTCTGCCTTATCCTTCCATCCTTCTCCCCGTCTAACCCTCCCCTCCCCATTATTCTCCTCCTTCATATTACCTGCAAGGAACTGGACTCTTGATACACAATCCCATAACTGACACCCTATCTCTTCCACCTTAACCCATAAGTCACAATGTTGAACCTAGAGACAGACGGAAAGGCACTGCAAGATGTTCAGGCATGCAGTGAGGGTAAAGGATGGAGCAGGGCTGGGAAATGGCTCAGTCAGTCAATTTCTCACCACATAAGCATGAAGACCTGAGTCCCATCCCCCATGATTCACATAAAACAGCCAAGTAACATCAGCATGAACCTGTAATTCCGGCACTGGGGAGCTGGAGACAAGAGGATCCTGGAGATGTGCTGGCCAGCCATTCTAGCTGAATCAATGAGCTGCAGTTCAGTGAGAGACCCTATCTCAAACAATAAGGCAGAGAGTGATCGAGGAAAGCATCTAATGTCAACTTCTGGCCTCCACACATATGTACACTCACATATATGCACACCAATACACAAACACACATAAGCACACACACAGAGAATAGAGTCCATCAGTGTGACCTACCCCTGGCTACAATCACACTTAAGCTGCCAAAGACTCGGTACACTTGCTTAGCTAGGAAGAGTCCCTGTGGAGATAATGATTATACTAGTTTATTTCATTTGATTTTCTTTTTTCTTATTTGAGAACAGACTGGTCTCAAACTCAGTCTGTAGCCAAGAAAGACCTTGAACTTCTGATCCTCCTGCCTCCAGGCCTTCTTAAATTACAGGCCTGCATCACTACACCCAGTTTCTGCAGTGCTGGAGATGGAACCAAAGGCTTCCTGCATGCTAGGTGAGCATTTGCCAGCTGAGCTGTATCTCCTTCATTTGATCTTTAACATCACTCTGTACATAATTCCAAGGTCCCTGTTTTACAAAGGAGGACATGAAGTTTCAAATAGGTTTATGAATAAATCATCTTTTAGTCATTGATCTTTCCATATCTCGTAGACCTTGAAACTGAACTTGTAGCTCCAATATCCATTACTAAAGTTGCCTAACCATTTCAGGAAAGACATGGTGTCTTGTTAATGCTCTAGATCTTAACCAGTCATTATCCTGTGGTTATATGGGGTCTATATTATATCATCTGTCACAAATCATGTAGGATAGTCTCAGGATAGGAACCTTCACATATCACATATATTAACAACACATATCACATATGGGATATACAGATGGGGCCTGCATTTGACCCACATTTGACAATAAGCTAGAATGTCAGGAAAAGAAACCATGTTTTTTAATACAAGGTCCATAATGTGTGTGATGGTTAATATTGGCTGTCAACTTGACAGGATCTAGAAACACCAAAAAGACAAATCTCTGAGTGTATCTATGAAGAACTTTCCAGACTGAGTTAACTGAGGTGGGGCGATCTACCCTGAATGGGAGTGGTTCCACAGGCTGGAACCCTAGCTGCACAAAAAGAAGAAAGAAAGCTGAGCACCAGCATGCATGTTTCCTGACTTTAGACCCAGTGTGACCAGCCGCCTCACACTCCTGCGGCCACAACTGTCCTGCCATTATGAACTGTACCTTGAGACTCGGAGCCAAAATAACCTTTCCTTCATCAAGTTGCTTTTGACAGGAATTTTATTATGCCAACGAGAAAAGTAATTAATACTTTTGTATTAAAAATGAAATAATGAGGAGCCAGCAAGGTGGCTCGCAAGTAAAAGCACTTGTCACACTAGTGACCTGGATGCAATCCCTAGTACCTATGTAAGAGGTGGGAGGAGATAACTGACTTCACAGACTTTCCTTTGGTGTCCATACATATCCTGTGCACATCCACATCAATAATAATAATAAAAACAATAATAAAGAAATGAAGTAATAAAGGCTAAGACTTCTCAAAGTGGAGATGGAAGGATTGTACTCAGACCTGCTCAATGGTTAAAGCTAAGAATGCTGCAGAAGGATTAGAAAAAAACCGAATCCAATTCTGTAGCCTTCACCATGTCTTAGCTGGGATGTGCTAATCACCAAACCAGTCAGAGCAGGTTCAGAGTTTAGGATTTCTCGCCAGCTAGTGAACTCCTTCCAAAAATGATGACTATGGAAATCCCCTTAAAACAAGACAAAACAAACTTGTTCTGCATTTACCTGAAGGAACATTGTCAGGGTTGCCATGATGCCACGCATCCAAATTTCAATTCTTGATTTGCCAAATAAATCCTTTGATCATTGTGTCAACTTTCTTGTTGTTCTTAATGATAGCTATGTTGTAGTTAATCATATAGTCTTAGGATATAAGCCTGCAAATATCTCATAGTATAGTCTTGGGATGTACACTTTCACATATGACATATGACAGAGGATAAGCTTGGAATACACACCTCAATAAACCACATAGGATAGTTTCTGGATCTATGCCTTCTCACATGACATATTTACATAGTACACAGTATAGTCTCAGGATACATGCCTTATATATCACAGGATAGTCTTGAAACATATGCCTTCATGTATCACATAGTATAATCTTAGGCTATATGCTTTTCCATACCATATATTCATATATCATATAGTCTTAGGATGTGTACTTTCACAAAGACTCACACAGGATTGGCAAAACAGATTTTTCCCTTTGCTCTCTCTCTTTCTTATAATACATTAAATACCTCATTGGCCTTGCCATCTACTCTTGACAACCAGCAATAAAGCTGTCCCTGACTTCAAGGTTCTCTCATGGAGGTGAAAGTCAGGAGGTAGTTGGATGGTAGAAATTTAGGGCTATGAGGTGCTGCTGGGGTCTACCTGAAGAAAGGATGAGGGAAAAATGGTCAGTAATTTCACAGTGGGACCAAGTAGGAGGGGATACACTCAGGCTACTCCCCCTCACCAGTACACCTCCTCCTGAGCCCAAGATTATTCCACCCTGTGTGGACATCACTTACTGTAAAGAATAAACTTGTGTTCAGCTTGGTTCGGGCAACTGCTGTATGACACTGTTTCTGGGGAGATATGAACAAATGTCTACTCACCCTAGAAAGAACTGATGACAGATCAGTAAAGATACCCTGAAAGTCCAACATGATGAGTCAATGAGTTTATTGGGGTTACTTATAGGTATATAGGTAAGGGTTTACTTACAGAGCCAGAAACGGATCACAGACAGAGGCATTGCCGAAAGTCTATTCCAACGTGAGTGACGGCTCTTCAAAGCAGAAAACTCTGGGTGCACTGCACAGCCTGCAGGCCACTCAACAAGTTGGAGAGTATCTCTTCAAGGCTCAGTTGGTCTGAGCCTCCTCCAGGCAGCTGGGCTGGGCGCTGTTTCTTCCAGGCAGCTCAGATCGTCTCTGCCTCTCCATGTCCTGTGACTAAAGAGTGCGGTGTCTTCAGCAACAGGATCCTGCCATCAAGTTCCAGTGGGCAACCAAGAGCAATGGCCGTAGCCTGTATTGTTTAGAAAACATCCAGGACACCCCTGGCCAATAACTTCAAGTGAGGCATCCCACACCTGACATAAGGAAACATATTTGGCTTCTGAGCGGAGCATTAGCCCCTGTGTAGGGTAACTCCGATTGAACTTGTAACCTCCTAAAACTTCCACCACTTTACAAAATAGCACCACAGACTAGAGACAAGACTTCAAGTGGCTCTGGGGACATATTTAAGATCAAAGCCACAATACCATAGATGGACTAACTGATGATCTCAAGAAGTGAGTATCTGGAGACTCGGGTGGTAGCTGAGTTGGCAAAGCACTTGCCTTGCAAGCATGAGGACCTGAGTTTGATATCCAGCACCTACCTACTAATCCAGGTTTGGGGTACACTCTTATAGTCCCAGCTCCAGAGGCAGCAGAAGCAGGTCCCTGGAGCTCACTGGTCAGCCAGTCTGGCCTAATCAGTGAGTTCCTCCAGAGTCAAGTGAGATAATCCTGTTTTATTGTTTAAAAGGAACTAATGTGGTAGCTAGGGAGATGGCTCAGTGGGCAAAGTGCTTGCTGTGCAAGCATGAAGACCTGAGTTCAATCCCAGCAGCCATTAAAAAGTCAGGCATGACTATACATATACTTGTACCTCTAGAGCTGTAGAAGGCAGGCACAAGAAAGTGTCTGGGGCTTGCTGCCTGACAGACTAGCTCCAGGGTCAGTGAGAGACCTGCTCTAAGGGAATAAAGTAAAGAGTGATAGAACAAGACAGCAGACACCTTCCTCTGGGCATATGCACACATATGTGCACATTGACCACATATACACAACACACACACACACACACACACACACACACACTTATATTAAATTAAAAATCGAGGTAGACAGCACCTGAGGAATAACATCCAAGGTTGACCTCTGGCCTCTACATGCATGCATATACATATGCATGTGCACTCACACCCACACATGAACATGCACACACACATACACACACTAGTAGAATATGAAGGAGTAAACTTCTGGTACTGACTTAGGAATGAACTTCATACACTGACTTTCAAGTCTGGTTCTCAGAGCTGTTCCCTGTGACCTAGCATCTGAACAGCTTGGCTTCCAGAGCTCAGATTGCTTTTCTGCATTCCACATTCCTTGCAGTAATTATACAGAGGGAAAGGAGTTTATATCATTTCAGAGGTGGACAAAGTGTTTCAGTTTTACTTATACAGAGCATAATGGTTTTGGCAACACTGAACAGTCTGATTAGAATTACTTACTCGCTAAAGACCAGAGTTGTTGGGCTGGTTGGGGCAGGATTTGGATCCAGATGACTAGAGGAGGCTCTTAGATAACTCCACACAGGAGGCTTTCAACAAGGCATTCTGATGCCAAGGCTGCTGGTGTTCCACTTGGACCCATTCATAGTGAGCAGTAAGACAAGATCAACAGTCAGGCAAACTTAGCCCTGTGCTTACCCAGAGTCTCTGTGACTTCTCACAAACTGTGATACCATAAAAATATGGGTCTACTCATCCCACAACCTGGGTCCGGAAGCAGACACTGAACAGAACGTGTTCCTATTGTGACTGTCTAGCAGGATAAGGATGTTCTAAGAAGATAATTGTGCCCCTCCCTTAGGCTATCAGACTATTGAAAAAATGAAAGCCAGGAAGCTAGAATTCCCTCGATAATTTCATTCCTGGAGAAGAAAAAGCCTAAAGCCTGGACCAGACAGAAGAGAAACTTTCTCCAGGAAAGAGAGTTACACCTTGTTGGGCCACCTTGCAAGAAAGACATTGCTGAATCAGTGGTGGGTTGACCCACACTTTGACAGAGATTGATTAGCTGTATCTAACTTAAACTTTAACCTCACTTCAGGACCCTGAAGATTAGCTGGAGGTGGTGGGAAGGGTCACTGAATCTCTTTCTCTCTCTTCCCAATGTGGCCACATTGAATAAATCTCCTTTATTTGTTCTTCACTATAAAAAATGTGTGTTTTAAATGGCTTATGGAGGAGGGGTAGCCGAAACTGGCTTTGCTGGCATACTCAAATTTGATACAGAAGATAATAATCTTAAGGAATGAACTGATTTTCTCAGGCCTCAAGTTGAGTATTTGGTGAATGTCAAATGAAGATTAAGGATTAGTCTTGGGATCTGGGGTTTTGAGGACAGGAGCCCATCTGTGCCCAAGGATAGAAGAAAAATTCCTTGTTTTTTTTGGAACAGGGTCTCTCCCTGGCCTAGGGTTCACTGGTTAGGCTAAGCTAGCTGGTCAGAAAGCCCAGGATTTGCCTGTCTCTGCCTCCTCAGTACTGGAATTAAAAGTACATGTCACCTGACTTTTTTTTTTATAAATTGTGAACCCACCCACTGTGTCTGGAAATCCATGTTCAGAACAGCTCAGTTTTTCAGTCTAGTTTGTATGAGTCTTCACAGGCTGTCTCTACCCCTAATTTGACTTGGGATGAATTTCTGAAAGAAAGCCCAGAAACTCCTTTTCTAGGTTTTCTACTTTTCATTTTGAATGAGAGACTAAACAAGATTTTATTTTATAGCTGGATGTAAACTCAAGGGGATTTGAATAGCATCTTAAACTGGTTAGTCTCAATTTGCAGAAGAAGACCCTAATTAAAAGAAAGCACAAGAATGGGGGAATAACTTAGTTTGTAAAGTACTAGGTCCTGCTTTCAGAACCCCAGATCCTGAGACTAATCTCTTAGTCCAGACCCACCCATTATATCCAGCATCCCATACTCAGAACAGCTTGATTTTTCAGTCTAGTTTGTTAGAGCCTTCACAGGTTGTCTCCACTGCCAACTTGCCTTTACATTCCTGTGACCTCCCAAATAACTTGACTGTCCCCTCAACCTGCCTTATATATTTCTGTGAACAGCCTTCTTCACTGGGGCCCAGACCTTTGCAGACTTTATGAAAAAGACTGAATTCAGCCTCTTCCTAGCAATTTTCCCAAATTGTGCTGGCTAGAGGGACTCAGACATTAAGAAAGAGCCTGAGAGCATCTGATCTTGTCTAACCTCTGCATCTAAGGGAACTCTGGAGTAACTGAACTAGAGCCATCTGGTCCCTCCAATATAAAATCACAAAAAAGAACCTGAAGCCTTGATCAACCAAGTCTCTTATTTCTTATTTCTTTCTTATTTCATACCCAATAAGAAAACAACCAAGTCACAACAAGTATATAAACAGAATCAACCAAACAAAGGAAGGCTCAAGTCGCACATCAGACTCACAAAAAACAAAATACATCCACATGCCAAGATCACAATGAAAAAATTAAAATATGAAAAACCCAAATAATATGTCCCCACCAAACATCACAACTCTTCTATAGAGAAGAGTTCTACATCAAGAATCTCATAGAGATACCCCAGAACACAGAGTTTAAAAGAACAGTCATAAATATGATCAAAGAATTCTGTGAATTTAAAGAACACACAAAGAAAAAAATAAAATAACTAAAAGAAGATAGGGATAAACTTCTGACTGAATTCACAAAAAAAACATAGAAATATTGAAGAAAACTCAGGCTGCAATGAAGAAGGAAGTGAAAAAATCAGTAAGCCAACTTGAAACAATGGGAGAAAGCCTCACCAATAGAATGAATGAAAAAGAAAACAATATGAAGACTGGATGATAAAGCTGAAGAACTGGACCACTCAAGCAAA
Organism: Eospalax fontanierii; assembly: GCA_035773235.1. Classification (NCBI taxonomy): domain Eukaryota; kingdom Metazoa; phylum Chordata; class Mammalia; order Rodentia; family Spalacidae; genus Eospalax; species Eospalax fontanierii. Next base: position 118,727,556 of record CM069524.1, read on the forward strand.
GATTATGAAAAAATTTTAAAATACAGGAATAGAATATGGAGAGAAATTTGGGACACCATGGAAAAAAAAAAAACAAATTTATGCATTGTAAGCATACAAGAAGGAAAAGAATCTCAGGATAATGGTATCGACCAGATCTTCAACCAGATTGTAGAAGAAAATTTTCCAAAATTAAAGAAAGACATTCCCATACAAATACGAGAAGCACTCAGAATACAAAATAAACAGGACCAGAAAAGAAACTCCCCATGGCATATCATAGAAAAAACCCAAAGTATACAGAACAAAGAGAGAATTCTGAAAGCTGCAAAAGAAAAACAAGCCACGTATAGAGATAATCCCAGCAGAATTACTTTTGACATTTCAATGCAAACTGTGAAAACCAGAAACTTTCATAGCCTGGACCAAAGCATTCCCAGTCCTAAATGACCATAGATGCCAACCTAGAATACTTCACCCTGCAAAAATTTACATTATAGTTGAAGGGGAAAGAAAAATCTTGCATGACATGAATAGGCTGAAAGAATTCATGTCCAGAAAACCAGCCCTTCCTAGAATACTTAAAGCAAAACAAAGAGCTAAAGAAAGGAATGACTATACCCAAGGGGCAACAGAAAGAAACTAAATGAAGGTATAGTTGTGGAACCACAAACTTAGACCAAAGATGCAAACAGAATTTAAAATGATGGGAATCAATAAACATCTTTCAAAAATAAATTTAAATATCAATAGACTGAACTACCCAGTGAGAAGACACAGGCTAGTTGAATGGATCAAGAAACAAAACCCATCCATGTGTTGTCTGTAAGAAACTCATCTCACCTTTAAGGACAGGCACTACCTTAAGGTGAAAAGATGGGAAAAAATATTGCAAACAAATGACACTAAAAAAGAAATAAGCAAGAGTTACCATTCTAATATCTGACAAAATATACTTCAAACTAAAACTAATCAGAAGAGATATAGAGGGTCACTTCATTCTGATCAAAGGAATGATTAACCAAGAAGATATTACAATCATGGACATATATGCACCAAACTCTGGTGCACCCAACTTCATAAAAACAGTACTAGAGGACTTTAAAACACAGATTAATCCCAACTCACAAATAGTAGGAGACTTGAATAGCCTATGGTCTCCATTAGACAGGTCAACCAAATGGAGAATAAGCAGAGACACATCTGAATTAAACAATACCATGCGACAAGTGAACCTAAAAGATATCTACTAAATATTCCACCCAAGCACCAAAGAATATGCATTCTATTCATCACCCCACAGAACTTTCTCTAAAATCAACCACATACCGGGCACAAAACAAACCTTAACAAATACAAAAAAGTGAAATAATTCCATGTATTCTATCAGACCACAATGCAATAAAGCTTAAAATCTGTGGGTGGGTCTCCATCTCCAGCATGGCTGCTGTGCTCCGGCCATGCCAGAGAATGGAGAACAATCAAACAGGTCCTCAGGTGGCTCAGAGTGCAGCAGGAGGAGGAGCTCCCAGAATACTACTTCGGTTATTAGAGCCAATGCAGGGGCTTATATAGGGAGGCCTTTCTGACCATTACAGAAGGCGGGAAAGTTAAAGGTGAGGTTTTGGGGTAAAGGCAGGAAGGTTGTAGGGCTGATATGGAAGTTCAGGAACAAGGAAACGAAACCCCAAAACCTGGTTCTGGTCTGGGGTGGGGAAAAGGAAGACTCATATCTACAGTAGCTTCCTGGGGCCAGGTTATCACATCAGGCAGAGCAGGCCAGACACCTGCTGCTAGGTGTTGCTTGCCTTGCTCAATAACCAGACCCCCACAAAAATCAACAATAGAAGAAGCCATAGTAGCTTCATGAACTCATGGAGACTAAACAACACACTCCTGAATGATAAAGGGAAAAGGAGAAATTAAGAAAGAAATAAAAGTGGTCCTGGAAATAAGCAAAAAGGAAAATGCAACCAAACAAAACCTCTGGGACATGTTGAAAGCAGTCCTATGTGGGAAGTTTTTAATTCTGATTGCCTACATTAAAAACCAAGAAAGAGCAAAAATAAATGGTTTAACATTGCAACTCAAGAATCTTAAAAGCCAACAAAAAATGAAACCAAAAATCAGCAGACAAAAGAAATAACAAAAATCAGACCAGAAATTAATGAAACAGGCAAAGAAAATAATACAAAGAACCAATGAGTTCAAGAGCTGGTTCTTTGAAAAGATAAACAAAATAGACAGACCCTTGGCCCAGTTAACCAAAAGAAAGAGCAACTCCAAATCAACAAGATCAGAGATGAAAGGGGAAACATCACAAAAGACAACAAAAAGACCCAGAACATTATAAGGAAAAACTTTAAAAACCTATATGCTATTAAATTTGGAAATGGATGCATATCTAAAATCATGGGAATCATAAAAGCTTAACCAAGAAGAGATCAACAGCTTAAACAGGCCCATAACATATAAGGAAATTGAAACAGCAATACAAAACTCCCAACCAAAAAAAAGCAGGCCCAGGCCAGGTAGATTCACAGCAGAATTCTACCAGACATTCAAAGAATATCTATATCCAATACTACTTAACTTAAATTATTTTAAAAGATATAAATAAAAGAGAATTTCCAAATTCCTTCTATGAAGCCAGCATGACTCTAATACCCAAACTTTATCCAAGGTAAAGATATAACCAAAAAAGAAAACAATAGACCCATACCCTTAATGAACACAAATTCTCAACAAAATACTTGCAAACCACATACAGACACACATCAAAAAGATCATCCATCATGATCAAGTTGGCTTTATTACAGAAAGGCAGGGGTAGTTAAATATATGTATGTCAATAAATGTCATAAAGTTCATACATGGTCATCTCAATAGATGCAGAAAAAGCCTTTAACAAAATTCAACATATTTAAAGTCCTAGAGGGAATTGGACTGGAGGGAACGTGTGTCAACATAATTAAAGCTATATAGAAAAAAATCCCACAGTCAACATCATTCTAAATGTAGAAAAACTGGAAGCATTCCTATGAAAATCAGGAACCAGACAAGGTTGTCCACTATCTCCACTTCTTTTTAATATAGTGCTTGAAAGTCTTGCTAGAGCAATAAGACAAGAGAAGGAAGTTAAAGGGGTACTCATTGGAAAAGAAGAGGGCAAATTATCCCTTTTTGCAGATGACATGATACTACACCTAAGAGATGCCAAAATTCCACCAGAAAAATACTAGAAACGGTTAACATTTTCAGTATAGTAGCAAGTTATAAAATTAATCTATGAAAATCAGTAAACCAATAGCAAATAATTAGGGAAAGAGTACAAGGAAATCCTCCCATTCACAATAGCTTCAACAAAACCCCACAAATATCTCAGAATAAACATGATCAAAGACATTAAAGATCTCTATAATGAAAATTTTAGATCTTTAAAGAAAGAGATTGATGAGAACACCAGAAAATAGCAGGACCTCCCATACTCATAGATTAGAAGAATTAATATTGTGAAAATGACCATCATTAAAGCAATACATAGATTCAATGCAATCCCTATCAATATCCCCATTACATTCTTTACAGCATTGGAAAAAAAAATCCTTAAATTCATGTGGAAGCACAAAAGTTAGCAAAGAAACCCTGAGCCCAAAGAGCAATGCAGGTGGGATTACTATACCAGATTTTAAACAATATTACAAAGCTATAGTCATAAAAAATAGCATAGCACGGGAGCAAAAATAGACCCATAGACCAGTAAAATATAATTGAACACTCAAACATGAGAACATGCTATTTCAGTTACCTAATATTTGACAAAGGTCAAGAACATTCACTGGAAGAAGATAGCATATTCAGCAAATGGTGTTGGCAAAACTGTATTTCCACATATAGAGGAATGAAATTAGACCCTTATCTTTCACCTTGTACAAAAGTGAACTCCAAATGGATGAAAGATCTCAATGTGAAATCTGAAACTCTGAAACTGATAAAAGAAAATGTTGGCATTAACCTACAAGATATAGGTGTAGGAAAGGATTTTCTAAATCAGAAAGCAGTTGCTCAGAAATTATGGTCAGTAATCAATAAGTGGGATCTCATTAAACTAAAAAGCTTGTATGTGTACAGAAAAAAAAAGGAAGTGAAGAGAAACCCCACAGAATGGGAGAAAATCTTCACCTGTGACATATCTGACAGAGGTTTAACTTGCAGAATATATAACTTAAAAAAACAAAGAATCCAGAAAACAAGTGACCCAGTTAAAAGATGGGCTAAGAATATGAGCAGAGTTCTCCAAAGAAGAAATAAAGATGGCTGAGAAACATCTTAAGAAGTACTCAACATGATTAATAATTAGGTAAATGCAAAAATTTAAACCACTTTAAGATTTCATTTTACTCCCGTCAGACTTGCTAAGATCAAGAGAACAAATGATACCAAATGCTGGAGAGGATGTGGGAAAATAGGAACACTCATTCACTGCTGGTGGGATTGTAAACTCATGCAACTCCTATCGAAAGCAGTGTGGAGAACTCTTAAAAAACTGAAAATGAGCCTACCATTTGACCCAGTTATAACAATCCGTGGTATTTACCCAAAGTACTCATGCTACTGCAGAGATGCTTGTATATCCTTGTTTGTTGCTGTTCTTTTCACAATAGCAAAGGGATGGAAGCAACCTAAGTGTCCCTCAACTAATGAGTGAATAATGAAAACGTGGTATATTTACACAATGGAGTTCTACTCAGCAGTAAAGAAAAGCAAAATCATGACATTTGCAGGTAAATGGATAGAATTATAAACTGTTATGCTAAGTGAAGTAACACAGAATCAGAAAAACAAAGGATGTATGTTCTCTCTCATTTGCAGATCCTAGCACCAAACCCTTATATGTGAGTATGTATCCTGGTGTAACTGCAGAAACCAGGAAAATTGAAAGGAACCAAGGAGGTAATGGGAAGAAGGAACCTAAGAGAGAAGAATAACAGGAGAGAGGTGTTACTAAGGGAGAAATCCATAAAAGGGGAGTATTTAAATGGAAGGGGATAGGGGGTCAGCAGGTTTCTCTTCCGGTAGAGAGACCCGAGTTATATGCTAGTTGTGGACCACTGACATAGAGTATGGAATCCAACTTCAGTGTATGACGCACATGAGCAAACTACTGGAGTCATGGTAGTTTGGTTACAGAAACACAGAGGGCAGAAAATTACTCTTCTGAATCATTGTAAAGAATTTATTAGAAGAAAAATGTAGGTTTCATGGGAAATAGAATGCAGTAAATGGTCTCCGTCTGTCCCTTTCTTTCCCCTCTCTCCCTTCGCACACCCTGAACCCCCTGGTCTGCTGACTCAGTTTCTCTTCTTATGTTGATTTCGTTTCCTTTGCAGCTTCTATTCCATTATGAATTTTTGGCACTGGTGTGAAACATTTGGATGTGGTGTGTGTGTGTATTCATCTGTGTGTGTGTGTATTCATCTGTGTGTGGGTGTACATGTACATGTGTGCTTCCAGGTGATGGTCCAAGGCTGACTTTGGATATCTTCATTGATCACTCTCAACTTTAATTACTAAGACAGGATCTTTCATTGAACCCAGAACTTGCTGACTCTTGCTCAGGCATCAATGGATGCTCTGTCTCTGTCTCTTAAGTGCTACGATTACAGTTGGTTGCCATTTCTGCCTGGCTTTTATATGGATTCTGAGGATCCGAACTCCAGTGTTATACTTGTGTGGTCAGCACTTTCATTCATTGAATCCTCTCCTCACCCCTTGGGAATTTTTATGTTTAGTTTATTGATTCAATTTTCATTTTAAAATTTATATTACATTTTTATATTTATTTATTTTTATCATATATATATATATATATATGAGAGCTGGTACCATGCCTACAGAGACCAGAAGAGGATATTAGATCACCTGGAACTGGAGCTACAGGTGGGTGCTGGGAACCAAACCCAGGTTCTGGAAGGGCAGCCAGAACTCTTAACCACTGAGCCATCTCTCCAGCCCCACATTTTTTTTTCTATTGTATGGGGGTGCAAACATGCTATTGCACATGTTTGGAGGTCAGAGGACAACTTCAGGAGTCAATTCACTCCTTCTACCATGTGGGTCCTAGGAATCGAACTCAGGCTGTCAGACTTGATGGCAAGTGCCTTTTCCCACTGAGCCATGAAGGTATCCCCACCAGATACTATTTATTCTGTTTCTCTGTACAGAAGCAGCCCTGGGGATTGGTTTGGGGCAAGAGACACCTGACCTGACCAGAGTCAGTAAGACATGATGAAATTTTTGCTGAGGCTTTTGAAATGGAGGTTGGATAGGAGAGAACATAGGCCAGAGCTGCTGAGACTGCCCTGCCTCTGTGGAGCCTGAGGCTGACAGAAGCGCAGCAGCAAGGGCAAAGCTGGAAACAAGATGTCCTGCTGGAGGCTCTTGCACTCTGAACCTCAGCGAAATCTAAAACCAGCCCTTCCTTTTAGTAAGTCGTTTTGAATTGATGTTTTATCATGTGTGACCCCAAAAGTCCCAAAGAATATAACTAAAACCAAAGTTCATGGGGCAAAAGCCCGAGCCCTAAGAGACTAGAGTAGGCCACTTGCCCAAGATGCCAATTAAAGAGGCAGGGATAGTTAGAAGCAGAGAAAAATTGTTATCAGTGTCCGCTGGGAAGAACGCTACACACGACAGTCCAGGTGACCCTCCCTGATCCACCTCTGGGGTACTCTGGCATGAGTTTTAGGTTTCAATAGAGAAATGACTGGGGCAAGGAGGCAAAAGACTGCACAATGAAGCAGTCTGGTCCAGCTGATCGTTGTCTCAGTTCTCATTCCTCAGGGAACTCCGAAGAAATCCTTATTGCTTAAGGGAGTAAGCGGCTGTCCTAAGGCGATTACTTCTAACCAGTCAGTCTAGCCTATCAGTGAGCTCCAGGTTCAGTGAGAGACCCTGACTCAAAAGATAAGGTAGAGAGTTGACTGAGTGAGGAAGACATCTGACACTGACCTCTGACCTCTACCTGCATGTGTACACTGAAGTGAGCAAACCTGTACATGAGTGCAAGCACACATACATACACAAACACATACACCACAGAAACACACATGCTGGGGGCAGAGGGGGCTGGAGAGACGGCTCAGTTGGTAAAATACTTGCCACATATAACCTGAACCTGAACCACATGAACCTGAAGTTCAGGTTTTCAAAACCCATTTAAGACTAGACGTAGTAGCATGTACCCATAATCCCAGTGTTGCTATGGCAAGTCTTTGGAAACTCAAGGGCCAGCTAGCCTTATGTACAGAGTGGTAAACAAGAGGCTCTGTTTCTAACACGACAGAAGGCAAAGACTGACCCCCAGGGTTGTCCTCTGACCTTCACATTCACACAAAGGAATACACACACAAGATATTTTCAAAAAGACCTTTCCTTCTACTCCAGAGGCAGCCTTACTTTCTCAGAAGACTGCTTTCATCTGGCAGGTAAAAGGGTCATGTCCAGCAGACCAGAGAGGGAAAGTGACAGATGAAGGACGATCTATCTATGGCTGTGATGTTTAGTTTTAATTGACAACTTGACACACTCTAGGAATACCTGGAAAGAGAGTCTCAATGCAGACTTATCCGGATTGGGTTGGCCCGTGGACATGTCTGTGAAGGATTTTCTTAACTGGGTTAATTGAGGTGGGAAAACCCACCCTGAATGTGAGAAGCGTCATTTCATGGGCTGGGCCCTGGACTAAATAAAAAGGAGCGGGAGAGCTGAGCACGAGCACGCACGCATTCATCCGTCTCTCTCTGCAAGTGACTGTGACTGCGTGTGACTAGCTGCTTCAAGTTCTCCTTTACAGTTGTTTTTCTCAGGGTGTTTTATCACAGCAACAGAAATGAAACCAGGATATTGCTATCAGTCAAAGTGACAGATAGCAGACAGGAAAGGAGGGCAGAAGGGCCAAGCTTTCATCCTGCTTCTAGCTAGCCCATGGGTGCAAGTGAGAGATCAATGCTTTAAGTACCTGTTGGCATAATTGCCAGTGTTACCAGTGAGCCAACCTTTGCCTCCATAGGACCTTCAGCTCTAATTCCTGTGTGGCCTAGTTAGGCGTGCTCAGGGGAGGGTGGAGTGCCGGGCGTAGGACTCCCTTTTCCAGGGCTATTGCTGGGGCAGAAGGAAGACACATAGTTGACCTCTTACATTTCTAGTTATTAATTACAGTTCTTGATCTGACAATTAGCTAATCATTTTTTCGATCTTGTCTTTATTAAGGTCATGAATGTCAAAGTGCAAAGGTTCAAAATGTGCTGAAATCCCTTCAAAATTCCTTATTAATGCTTGTGATTTTTGAATATACAAGTCTAATAGAAATTTAGATAATGAAGGATCTGTTTCATTGGTCTTCTATTATGGACATGCCAGTATCTTAGGTCTTTTCAGAATGCCAACTTCAGTCTTAAAGGTTAAAACACTTGAGAGGCTGAGGAGACAGTTCCATCAGTGAAGTGCTTGCTATGCAAGCAAGAGGTCCTGCGTTTGATCCCCACATTCATGTAAAAAGCTGGGTGTGGTAACACGTGAATGAAACCTCAGCCCTGGAGAGGCTGGGACAGGCAGATGTGTGGGGCTCAGGAGCCAGCCTAGCCTAATACACAACCCCCAGACCAGTGAAAGAACCTGTCTCAAGGAAACAAGATGGATGGCTCCAGAGGAATGACACCAAGGTTGGCAAGTGATATGCACACACACACACAGACACAATGAAAGTGGTTGAGTGGCTTGAGTCAAAGTGAGACTTTATCTCACAAGCTGCACTTTACACCTTATTTGGTCATTGTAATGTATTTGTGGCAGTGCACATGTATGTAGTAGCATGTGTGCCATTCATAATTGCTATTCACTTTGATTTTGTTTGTTTGCTTGTTTGTTTTGAGATGGAGTCACTCTGTAGGACCAACTGGCCTGGAGCTTGCTCTGTAGACCAGGATGGCTTCAACCTTAAGAAGATCTGCCTGCCTCTGCCTCCCAAGTGCTGGGATTAAAGATGTATGTCACCATGCCAGGCACACTTTGATTTCTGAGATGAGATCTCTCACTTGACCTGGAGCTCAGCTAAACTGGCACATACATATATACATACATATATACATACATACATACACAAACAAGTAAATAAATAATAAAGTAAGAAAGACATGATGAAAATAACCTTGCCACACACATCTTAAAGCTTCCAACTCAAAGTAACACAAAATAGGAAATCTGGCTCAAAACCAAGAGAGTTAGACTAGCAAAGTTGCTCATTGCTCCAATGATAACCTAAATTTTTGTAGAAGAGACAGGAGCATGACTTCCACATATATGATTAAGTTCCACGTCTAATGTTGTACAGTACAGTAATAAACCAGGATCCACTGAATTCCTATGCTGGCACTTGCAGCCGATGCAAAAGCATCCTGGGGAGGAATGAGAGCTCCATTCTGGGTTGCGCATCCTCACTGTGGGATATGTATAACATCTCTAATTCTGCATTTTCACTTGTAAGGAACTGCATTTCTATTTTCTTTTTTTAATGGATTTTTGCAAACTTCATACAATATGTTTTCATCCTATTTAGACCCCTCCCCTATTTGGACCCCACTTATAGCCCCCTCAACATATTTCATATACTCTGTCATATTTATTAAGGCCTATTGAGTCAAGTTTGTGTTCCAAATGTTCTTTGGAGTGTGTTCATCTAGTGGAGCCTAGTTAACCTATCTAGCATCATATCCTTAAAGAAAATGTACTCTCCCTCTCCCAGCTGTTATGGATTGCTGATAGTTCCTCAGCTAAGGTTGGGAGCCCTGACCGACTTCCCTACTTCTGGGTTGTGGTTTTTGTCTAGTTTGAGCTTGCATGTGTCCTATGCATGCTGGCCATCCTTTCTGTGACTTCCTATGAGTAGCTTCCCAACTGTCTACAAACCTCTGTTTCTTTGTAGTCATTCGCTACCTCTGGCTCTTCTAATCTTTCCTCCCCCTCTTCCACAATGATCCCTGAGCCTTGGATGGCAGAGGTTTGGTATAGCTGTCCTATTCAGGGATAAACACTCTTATATGTCTCTTATTCTCTGCACTTTGCTTGGTTGTGGCTTTCTGGGTGAATCACCATCTGTTGCAGGATGAAGCTTCACTGATGAGAGTTGAGAGATGCATTAATATCCTGCTATGTTCCCCAAGCTTGCATTGTAGCTCTGTCACTTAGAGCTGGGCACCTCGCAGACATATATTTTCTGTATTTGACCAGTTGTGGATCTTTGTAATAGTCTCCATCTGTTGCATAAAGAAGCTTCTTTGATATGTGCTGAGAGGCACACTTCTCTGTATATAAGGATAAAGATTTAGAGTACAGTAAGAAATTACACTGGCCTAGGGATATGACAAAAGTAGGTTTTTCTCTAGGCTCCATGACTTCTCCAGCCATGAATATTTGACTATGTTTACAGTATGACACATGAGTTCACCCTCACTGTGAGGGCCTTAAGTCCAATTAGACAGCTGTTGATTACCCTCACGATAGAAGTGCCACTGCTGCATCCCTAGAGATTATTTGCTGGGCTGGTCATTGTTGTGGCTCAGAGACAGTAGAGATGGATGGGATCATTGATTGGTTTTTTCCCCTAGCAGCTTGCATAGTGTCTTCTGATTCTACGGGAGCTAGTCTTCGGTGAGGAAGCTTCCAGCTCAGTTCCAGCTCAACTGCTCCAAGTCTGTATCTGAAGTAAGTCCTGTACTCACAATAGGGCCTTATCTTCAAGTTCTGGGAGGTAATCAAGGGCTGTGGCAACAGACTATATTATATGGGGAATCTCTTGGACTAACCTGACCAACAACTCAAAGGGAGGTTTCCCCTGCCTGCCCAGCACTGTGTTTTTTTGTTATATAGCCTTCAGCTGTACACATGCACTCGTGTGTGTGTGTGTGTGTGTATGTGTGTGTGTGTGTGTGTGTGTGTGTGTGTGTGTGTGTGGCAAGCACTTAACTGACTAAACCATCTCCCAGCCCTTTAACTGAACTGGGAGGAGGGTTATAGGAAAGTATGTTTCAGACCAGAGACAATCTTTAGATTTACAATCCAGAGCTTCACAGGTAAAGCTCAAAGTCAAGTTGCTTTTGTTACTGGCAATCCTAGTGGCTGACACACTTCAGTTATGCAAACACAAAGCAGGCTTATGCAATTAACCATTACTTCAGTATTTTCTTTTGAACAAACTACACATTTCTTGGCCCCTTCACATACAATTAATGCCAGCTCCCATAGAGTTCCACAGAATTCTTCTACCATTCCCATCTGCTCTGTACAATATTTTTTTTTTGCCCTCCTTCCATCATGACTTTATAAATGCTGAACATTCCAGAAGCAGCAGTCGTTTTAGAAGGAGATCTCTATACTCATCTGCAAGGCGTTACCAGAAAAATTCAAAGAATGCCTGAGCATGAAGCAGGAAAAAGGACAGAAATTCCTCTCGGACTGAGGAGCTGAGGAAAGCACTGGGCGTGAAGAGCCTCAGTGCTCCCTGACAGATGGCAGGCGGTAAGTGCAGCTAGACGGGCGGTGCACAGGGGCTCGCTCCGCTGCAAATACAGAAACAATAAAAATGCTTATTGATTTTAAAGAGATCTGTAATTAAGTAGGGCATTCTAAGTAATAGAGGTTTACCAAAGCAGAACAGCCATATTTGAGGGTTCTGAAAATGGGAGAGTGTTTATCTTATTTATATGTCATTTCTAGGATGGCAAAACTTCCAGAATCCCATCTTGGATGTGTGTGTGTATGTATGTCTGCGTTTCTGTCCTGTGTGTGTGCACAATTGGATCTGGGGTTTTACGTGGCATGTACCCATCTGACATTCTCTCAGATCTTAGAAAAGTGAATATCATGACCCTTACACTCAGCTGCCTTAGGCAAGGAAGAGAAAGATCTGTCAAGACCCGGGTCTTGCTGTTAAGGCTAGAGTTGAGAAATGTCCTCCTAACGCCTTCAAGTCAACATTGGCTATGACAGAAGCAAGACTATTATTTAACAGTAGCAGAGAATGTCAAAAACAAACTGTGCCTGGCATTTTGACAAGACGCTATTGAAAGAGAATCACTTTTTCAGCACTTGTGTAACCATTGGGGAGAACTCGACAATTAATATCCTGAGGTCTGGGTAATAGGATTTCCAGGAGGCTCAGTGGTTGCCTTCTGATACACATGAAAGGCACAGGCAAGCGAAGGACAGGAGCAAAAAGTAATCTGAGACCATGAAGTCCCTGAAAAAGAAGCAATGTCGGAAGCCAGGAGTCTGGTGACTAATTAAAATATAACCCCTCCTCCGGGAAAGTGCGCAGGTGACACTATAAAGCACGGAACTGCCTTCATCCCCAGGTGAAAATGAAGTGTGGAGAGAACCCATCTCACATCTCGGGTCACCTTCCCTTTGGTGACCCAGTGGTTTTGTGTGGCACCCCACATCTTTCCATGGACAGCAGCCTTAGCTTGACTTGACCAAGCCTCCAGCTCCACCTGTGAAGCAATCAATGAACCAAGATGCTAACACACAGCCAGTTTCCCACTCTGCCCCTTCCCTTAGGAACCTGTTCTGTGTTGATGAACCAGATGTAAGAAGCATGCAAAGCGAGCAGCAAGCAAAATGGCTTCCCTTTGCTTAGACAGAAACTTTAGAGGGGCCATCCAGAGGTTCAGTGGGTAAAGGTACTTGCCACCAAGCCTGAGGAACTGAGTTCAATCCCTAGAACCTACAAGATAGAAGGAGAGATCAGGATCTCACAAATTGTCCTCTGATCTCCACAGTGTACTGTGGCAAACATACACACACACACACACACACACACACAGGTATTAAAATGTAAAAATAAAATGAATAAAATGTAAAAAAAAGTAAGTAGAAAATAAATTGTAGGGAAGTAACCTGTTCCACAGGAAATGTACATTACCTGGCTTAAATAAGGAAGGAAGGAAAGGGAGAGAGGAAGGGAGCTGATATCTGATAAGACATGGCTAGGGATATGCTCAGTTGATAGAGTATTTACTTAGCATACATAAAGTCCGAGGCTTGATCTTCAGCACCACTGGACATGGTAGACCACACATGTAACCCTAAAACCTGGGAAGTAGAGGAAGGAGGATCAGAAGTTCAAGGTCATCCTCAGTTACCTTATGACTTGAAAGTCAGCCCAGGCTATACAGAGTATGTTTGGCCTTTATGAGCCAAATCATTTAAATGATTATATTTAAAGTTAAAAGCTCTCAAAATATTATATTGGGAGACTAGGGAGATAGCTCAGTGGGTAAAGTATTTGCTATGGAAGCATAAGGACCTGAGTTCAGATCCCTGGCACTCACAGAAAAACTGGCTATGACAGTCTGTCTATAACCCCAGTGGTGGAGGAAGGGTAGAAACAAAGAGGATCTTGGGGGCCTATTAGCCAGCCAGTCTAGTTGAAAGAGTATCTGGCTTCAGTGAGAGACCTGATCATGAATAAATATAGATAGATAGGTAGATAGATAGATAAATAAATAGATGAATAAATAAATAAATAAATGTGGAAAGAGACAGAGACAGACACCCAGGACTGACCTCCAGCCTTCACATGCATGCACATTGGCAAGCACACCCACATACACATTCACACACCCATACACACAAACACACACACACACATATACACAAGTGATTCTGTATCTACATCTTACATGTAAGAAATCTGAGTTTTAGACTCCTAGAACAATTGTCCAGGGTCCCAGTCTCAAGAATCTTACTCAGAGTTCAAGTGTGGACTCCTGACTCCCAAGGCTGACTTCTTTAGCTTTCTCTAGCACCTTCAGAGTCATTCTCCATCAGTCTCAGAAGTTATTTTCTAATCAAAGTCAGACAATGCTGCTGCTTATGAGATAATCCGAGTGCCATGAACTGCCCTGGTCTGGGCAGTCTGGGCCTGCATGAACCTGAAAGTAACCCCCACAGACAACTGTGTGCCGTACCTGTGCAGACACATGCATGGCTTGTAGATTTCACAAGACCCATTGTTATTTTCTTATTGAGTTTCTGTGCATTTCATACAGAACATCCCAATCAATCTTAATCATCTTTATACCCCTTCCCCACAGGCACCCAGGCCCCGTTCTCCCTAACTGGAATCCATATATTCTGTCATCTGTGTTAAGGCCTATTAGTCAAGTTAGTGTCCCCAGACGTTCCTCAATGCAAGTTCATCTATTGAAGTCTAGTCACCCTACCTGGAGTCTCTTGCTTTACGAAGACCAGCTCATCCTAACCCAACAGTAATCAGCTACCAATATTTCTTCAGCAAAGATTGTGGTCTGCTGCCCATTTCCCCAGGTCCATGCTGGATTTTTGCTTGCTTGGGTTTGCCTGGGTCTCAGGCACGCCAAAATCATTGCTGTAGGTTCATATGAACAGGATAGGAGCTTATAGGATTCTATTTCTATATGGTCATGCACCTCTTCCCCGTCTCTTACAATTTTTCTGCCTCTTCTGCAATGGTCCCTGGGCCCTGGGTGAGTGAAGCTTAGTATGAGAGTCCTGTCCAAATCTCCATGCTTTGGCCATTTGTAACCTTTTGTGTTCCTGACCCTCTGTTATATGAGGGAGCTTCATTAATGAGAGTTGAGAGATTCTTAGTGTTCTCTTTACCGCTTGTTCTGTGCTGTGTGAGACTTAGATGTAGAGGTTACATTGTAGACGCGCTGCTTAGGCTTGTGAAATTCACAGAAAATGTCTGTGTGTGACCAGTTGTGATACTCTGTAGTAGTTTCTGTCTGGTGCAAAAGAAGCTTCTTTGATGAGTGGTGACTGTGATACTTGAATAAGACCCATTTTTTAAAAAAGGTTTACTTCATGTTTACTTATGTGTACAGATGTATGTCAGTGAGTGGGTTTGTACACCTGAGTTCAGGTGGCCTCAGAGACCAAAGAGGGCATTGGATCCTCCTAGAGATGGAGTCACAGGCAGTTAAACAGAACTCAGGTCCCCTGCAAGAGCAAGTACTCTTAACCCCTGAGCCATCTCTCCAGACATGTAAATTGATAAAGAGTAGCCAATCCCTGTCTTAATGAGATCTACCCCCCAACACATACTGTCTCTAGATGATGTCTTCGCTATTGCTGTCTATCCCATTTGCCAGAGTTTGAGATATGATCTGAGCCTCCAAATTCACACAGTTCAATTCCCAAAGTCTTACATTAATGATATTCAGAGGGTGGAAACATAAATCATGACAGACAATGTCTTCACAAAGTCATTATATTAAGTGTCATAGCTATTTCTTGTGAATTTCAACATTCCGTCCTAAAAGGGATGCTCATTAAGACTCAGGAAGTCAAGGAAACTTAGAAATCTCAGAAGTCAACCAAACTGACAAGTCTCAAGAAATCTTTGAAATTTCCCAAGATTTGTACACCCCTTCCCAAAGTTATATGAGCAGTAACTACTGCCAGTATGAGGAGGCTCCTGACTGGCTGAGCAGACTGACAGCTCTCTACAAGTCATGTGGGCTGTCCAGGAATGTAGCTTTTGTGAGTTGTTAGGGTAGCATTGAATCCCCTATGATCTTGAAGGTAACCTCTAACCTATCCTCTTGTGAGTAACACCAATAAGCTCACTGGTCCACTAAACTAGACTTGGGTAGAACCAGTTCTTTTGTATATGATCAGTGCCCTATCAAAATGAATAGACGTTCGTTCATATCTCTGCAGAAAGTCATACAATGCAGACATTAGAGTGGAGTCCTCCACAACTGAGTCCTGAAGGCTTTATTAGGAGAGGGACAAAAACCACGAGAAACCACAGAAATATATACCCATTCCCATTGTGATGTGATGTGGACAAGCTTGGGGAGCAGGGTCCCTTCTAGAGTTTGTGTCTCGTTTAGACCTCCAACCCCAAAAGTACAGCCAAATTAAACCTCTTTTCTTTAAAGCATCCTATCTGCACCTTGGGTATTCTGTTATAGTAATGAAAAGTTGACTGATCTATTATCCAATGAGGAAGGCCTTGCCTTCTACAGCTTGGTCAATCCTTCAAACCTCATCATTTGTGCCCTAACTTCCAGTTGCCTTTACTGACCATCGTGTGAACACATTGTCTTTTGCCGTTCCATATATTCCAGCCATCCACATGGCTCTCACAAAGGTGGTACTTATGTAGAAGGGTTATAGAAAAGAGCTTTGCCACCCAAGATAGTAATTCATACAAGTTTCTCTCAGACTGAACTTTTTGAAAAGGTCAGCAATCAAAACTTGTTAAGTTTTTCTTGTTTTATTCTGTCAAATTTCCATATGGGATTGGGTCTTGTGGAAGCTGCCGTGGCCTTAGAAAGATGCCAACGTCAAGGTACTCACAGAAGAAGGTCGTAGGCCTTCTAAGAATGGAGGAGCCTGCCACCGGCCTTAAAGAAACCTGCTTACCCTAAAGAACAGATTGGTGTTAGTTACTTTTCTCACTGTTGTGACCAAGTACCTGACAGGAAGCAACTCAGGGAAGGAAGTGTTTATTTGGTTCACAGTTTGAGTGTCCAGTCCATCGTGGTGAGGACCGCATGAGGCAGGAGGCTAATGAGGCTAGTCTCATTGCATCCACAGCCAGGAAGCAGATGTCAAACAGGAAGTAGGGCTGAACTATAAAGCCTCAAGGCCAACCCTCAGTGACCCACTTCCTCCAGCAAGGCTCTACCTCCTAAAGTTTCCACAATCTTTCCAAACAGAGTCATTTGCTGAGGACTGAACGTTCAAACACTGGAGCCTAGAGGGGACATTTCAAAGTCAAACTGCTAAGTATGTCTCCAAAGCTCTTCATCTCCCTTTACTTTTCATTTATTTATTGTGTGTGTGTGTGTGTGCGTGTGTGTGTGTGTGTGTGTGTGTGTGTGTATGATATGTGTGTGTGCAGGGAGCACGTGGAGGTCTGAGGACAACTTACAAGAGTCAGTTCTCACCTTCCACTGTAAGTTCCAGGAGTCAGACTCTTACTATCAGGCCTGCATGGCAAGTGCTTTACCCATTGAGCCATCTTGCCAGCCCACCCTTCACTTTTCTATTGAAAATCTGTTTTTACATCAGCAAAGACACCACATGGAGCCATTAGTTAACAGTGATAAGAAACTAGATGCGTAATGCATTATGAGTCAGAGCAGCTGAGGGATTTGAAGCAGACAATGTGGTTACAAGGTCATTGATGTCAGAGGAGGATCTGAACTGTTCTCCCATTAAAAAAAAATTTGAACCTAGGTAGCCATAAAAGGGCATCAGTGTGGCTGGGGAGATGACTCAGTGGCTAAAGCACTTGCCAAGCAAGCACGAAGACCTGAGTTCAGATCCCCAGCACTCACATAAAAAGCTGGGTTTGGTGACATGAGTTTGTAATGCCAGTTCTGGGAGGCAGGGACTGGTGTACCCCTGGGGTTCATCACCTAGTCAGTCTAACCAAAATAGGAAGCTCTAGTTTAATGAGAGACCCTTTCTCACAAATAAGGTGGAGACTGATTGAGGGAGATACTCTGTATTGAGCTCTGATCTCCATGTGTGCATGTGTGCACATGCATATACCACACACACACACACACACACACACACACACATTCACACACAAAGGGTGGATATCAAGCCACACAAATGTATGTTTGAAATGGAGATGTTTATAGATAAAAAATAAGATACTTGGCACATTCCCTTTCTCTTATTTCTACTTTTACTTTTGAGACAGGGTCTCCCTGTAGCCAGAGCTGGTTTGGAACTTGCTATGCTGACCAGGCTTACCACAATCTCACAGAGACCCCTATCTCTGCCTCCTGAGAGCCAGGATTATGGTATATACCAGCACACCCACATCTTATTTCTACTTTTAGAGAACAGCAAAAGGCAAAAGTAAAGTCCTTCCTTCTCACCATCCTTGGATTTAGGTAGAGTATCATTCTGTTATTCTATTGAATTTTATCATGAAAAGTTTCCTCCAAGTTGTGCTTAGTATGCATCACTAAGAGAGACTTATTCTAGAGAGAATGGAATGCTACTTCTTCGTGTCAATGGCATGGTCACTGGTATCTGGCTGTTGTTCCTCCAGGGGAAAGGTTACTCACTCATCGGCTAGCAGTAGTTTAAGGCTAGAGGCTGAGTCCTGCCAATGTGCAAAGAGGACGTGCAGCTCATTGCTTCTGGGCTTAAGAGAGGGGAGTGGTCAAAAGGCCCATGCTCCTTGATTCCTCACCTTGGAAATGTTTATCATGGAGAGGCCACATGTTATGAATCAGGGAGCTGCCAATGATCCAAGCTGTTCATATCACACAATGTGAGAAATAAATCTGGGTATGTAATGCCACTGTAATTTTAAAGGTTTCTCCCTCTCCCTCTCCCTTTTCCTCTCTCTCTCTTCCTCTCCCCCTCTCTTTCTGTGTGTGGTATAAATATATGTATGTGGAGGCCAGAGGACAGCATCTGGTGCTATTCCTCAGGTACTGTTCATATTTTTTTTCTTTTTGAGATAGAATCTCTCACTGGCCAGGCCTGGAAGTTACTAAGTAGGCTAGGTTGGCTGGTTACTGAGCCCCAGAGATCCACCTGTCTCCACCTCCTCCATGCCAGGATTACAAACCCACAGCTTTTTATGTGGTTCTGGAGATTCAACTCAGGTCCTTGTGCTTTCAAGGCAAGCACTTTGCCAACAACCATCACTCCAGCCACGAAGGACTGATTTCTTATTAGAGTAGACACTATGCTAACACCGCAACCAAGTCACACTTTGTGAAAAACATCTGGCTATTTGAAAAGTCAGATAAATATATCAAACCTTTTTCAATGATTTACTTTTTCTGAGGAAAGAAATAACATGACCTGTTTCAACTTTAGGATAACATTTACATACATTCTGGAAAAGATGTGCTTCAACCTGTACTGACTTACTTTCACTTGGACATGCATGACCTTGATACACACCAGGTCTGGGGCACTAGAAATTCCATAGGGATTTGTCTTTATCAACAGCTTGTGTGTGTATCTGTGTGTGTGTGTGTGTGTGTGTGTGTGTGTAAGAATGTGCATAGAGTCCAAAGGATAATCTTGGGTGTCATTCTTCCTCACATGCTGTCAACCTTGTTTTTGAGATGCGTGTTCATTTGCCTGGAACTCACTGCCTTAGCTAAATAACAGTAAGTGTAAAAGCTGAGGATGGAGGTCCACACTTACAATGCCACCACTAGGAAAGTAGAGCAAATAGCAGATCCCTGGGTCTTGCTGGCCAGCCATTCTTTTTTTTTTTTTTTTTCTTTTTGTGGTTGTGTGTGTGTGTGTGTGTGCCTGAATATATCCCACATGTATGCTGATGCCTATAGAGGCTAGATACAGGCATTGGATGCCCTGGATCTGGAGTTACAAGTGGTTGTGTGCCAACTGACCTGGGTGCTGGGAACCCATCAATGCACCCAGCTTTCTATACCTGAGTTCTAAAGATCAAGCTCAGTCCTTGCAAGACAAGCACTTCTACCGACTGAGCCATCTCCTCTTGCCACTATCAAAGCTTTAAGCTTCATCTTCAGTGTGCCTGTCTGCAGGCTTCCCAGGCCAAGTGCATTGATACCTAGCAAACAGGTGCATCCAGCTGACCTAGGGTGACAGGACAGCACTGCTCTGCTCCTGTGTCCTGCTATAAGACACCAAGCTTTCACTCAAACAGAGGAATTCTGATCCTAAGCTGACCTAGCACTATCACACTTTGGTTGAGCAGATATTCCCAAACCTTTGAGTGGTATGTGGTGGCTAGGAAAGGGAGAAGAATGAGGTCTCTCCATGGAAGAAGCTCCAGGAAATCTTTATGGAAACTAAAACAAGCATTTAGTGCTTGAGTCCTTTGTACATTACCCAGCTTATCACAAGGAACTAGTCAATGACCACAGACAGTCCAAGTTTCCTCAGAATGTTTGAGACAGAGCTCGTGAATGAAGCAGGCTTGCAGAAGTGCCACGGTGCTGAGAACCTCTGTTCGGAGCAGTATTCTGAAAGGGTTATTCAGTATCTCTGATTTACTCTTTGACACTGTCATACTCTTACATGTCTTGATCGTATCCTCCTTCAACTCCCTCCTCCACCCCTTCCCATTCTCCTTTCTCCTTCATGTCCTCCCCTCAAAAGGACTACTTTTTTGGCTGGGAGACAGCTCAGTCTGCAAAATACTTTCCTTGAGCTCCATGCCCAGAACCTATGTAAAAAGTCAGGCATGGTGGTACACACTTGCAATCACTGCTCTGTGGAAGCAGAGACTGGTGGGTCTCAATGACCAGCCAGCTGAGCATATATATTTGATGAGTTCTAGGTCAATAAGAGACCTGTCTCAAAACACACAGTGGGCAGCACCCAAGAAACAACACCTAAGGATGTCCTCTGGATTCCACATGTACAAGTACATCTACACACACACACACACACGTTCTTAATAGCAATATGCTTCCGAAACGCACATTGCTTTTAAAGTCTACTTTGGAGATATCACAAAACAATGCGCCGTGATGAAACCTACTATCAGAAAGCAGAAATAAATATAGTTGTTACAGTACTGTTTTGATTTGGAGTCTAAACCTCCCCTTGTTCATGACAATTCTCATGGAAACTGAAACCATAGTTTCTGTTGGTGAAAAGGAAAAATCACCCTTATGCGGCAATCAGTTTTGACACTAGGTTCATCAACAGCCCAGCTTTTCCAGGGCACGTCATTATCTGTCCTGTCTGCTGAAGGTGATACCTAACAACATTGTCTTCAGAGCTGTTGACATGCAGGAGAGAAGTCTATCTTGTAAATCACAGAACGATGACAGTTTCCCAGATCCCATCAGTAATAAAGAGAAGGGAGGCACACAGGAGTGAATGCTAGGGTACACGTCAGAATGAACTCTGGAGTGAATGCTAGGGTACACGTCAGAATGAACTCTGGAGTGAATGCTAGGGTACACGTCAGGATGAACTCTGGAGTGAATGCTAGGGTACACGTCAGAATGAACTCTGGAGTGAATGCTAGGGTACACGTCAGAATGAACTCTGGAGTGAATGCTAGGGTACACGTCAGAATGAACTCTGGAGTGAATGCTAGGGTACACGTCAGAATGAACTCTGGAGTGAATGCTAGGGTACACGTCAGAATGAACTCTGGAGTGAATGCTAGGGTACACGTCAGGATGAACTCTGGGTACCACCTGTATTTCAAATAGGAGAGCATCACTTCCAATTTTTCTTGAGACACAGTGAGAAACCACTGACTTAACCTATATATCTCAGTTTTTTAAAAAAGGAGGAAAGCCAGTGATATTGCTGAGTGGGTTAAATGTGCTTTCCCTTCTTACAAGATAAGCCTGATGATCTGAGTTCAAACCCTGAAATCCACATAAAGGTTGAAGGAGAGGATCAACCTCCACATGCATTCCAGGGTACACACTCGCACACCCACACACACCCACAAGAACCTGTAAGGATTTCTTGAGAAAAAGAAAGCTGAAGGGAAGCTGTATTCAAGAGAAGCCAAGAGAAAATAGCAAAAATTGAAACCAGGGATATTCTAAGCTCAGAGGTAGCTGGTGTCCAAATGTGTGGAGGGCAACTGGCCTGCTAAGTCCCTCAGAAGCCAGCCTAGCCAATCCTTTCACACTTTTCCCCTTTCCTAACCCCAGTTGCAAAAAAAAAAAAAAAAAAAAAAAAACAAAAATCAGAATCTGCCCATTGTGATTGGCCAGTGCTGGCACTCAGCTCTCAAGCATGGCAGGGCACCTAAGGGAAAGCAGGGGACTCAGGATGGCCAGCTCATCATGACCTTCCCAGCAACTGCTCTTAGATTTAAAAACTTTAGGAGCTGGGCGTGATGGCTCACTCCTGTAATCTCAGCACTCCTGAGGCAGGAGGATCGTCCTGAGTTCCAGGGTCAGTCTGAGCTACAAACGGAGTTCCAGGCTAGCCCAGGCTACAAAGTGAGACATGTCTCAAAAACAAAAACAACAAATCCCCTCCCCCAATAGCTTCAGAACAATTAATTTCTTCTGAAGATAAGTATGCTAGTATACCTTCATTTAAAGAATAGAAACCCTGGAAACTGACACTGAGATCGTGAACATCAAAAAGATAACTTGGCTGCGCATGGTGGCACACACCTTTTATGCCTGCACTTGGAAGGCAGAGACAGGTGGATCTCTATAAGATCAAGGCCAGCAGGAGACCCTGTCTCAAAAAGACAAAAAATAAAAATAAATAAATAAAAGAATAACTCATAAACACTGGGGATACAGCTGAAGGAAGATTCTGTGAGCTGGAGGATCAAGTTAATTCTAGACTGTAGCATGAACAGGAAACAACTAAGAGGTTATCAGGAAACAAAGTCAGTTGGGACTCAGATAGGCTCTCATGTAGCTCAGTCTAGCCTCAAATTTCTATAAACCTGAAGATGACCCTGAACCTCCAACCTTCCTGCCTCTACTTCCTGTGTGGTGGGATTAAAGGCTTGTGCCGCCATGCAATGTTTATGTAGTGCTGGGGTCTGAACCCAGAGCTTTGTGACTGCTAGGGAAGTACTCTACCAACTGAACCACATTCCCCACCATCTTGAAGGACTTTTACAAGAAAAAAAAGATACAGATGGTAAAGAAAAGAATACTGGGAGCAAAGACAGGATTGGAAGAGTTATTCCTCAACATAGTATAGTGAAACTTCACAACACCTAGTGTCCCCAGCTTGGTCAACTTGACACAGTCTAGAGTCGTCCGAGAGGAAAACCTCAACTGAAGAGCTGCCTAGATCAGCCTGACCTGTGGGCCTGTCTGTGGAGGATTGTCTTATGATACAGGAAAGGCCCAGTCCATTGTGGGTGATACCATCCCTTAAGCAGGTGGTCCTGAGCTATACAAGAAGGCTAGCTAAGCATGAGCCTGGAAGCAGGCCAGCAAGCAGTGTTCCTCCATGTTTCTACTTCAAGCTCCTGCTTGAACCTCTGCCCCGACTTCTCTCAGTGATGGACTGTGACCTCTAAGTATAAGTCAAATAATCCTTTCTTCCTCTAAACTGTTTTTGATTAGTGTTTTATCACAGCAACAGAATGTAACTAGAACATTCAGGATGATGATAAATACCTTAAAAAGCAAACGAAAGAGGACTCCAATTAAGAGCACAAACAATGAGAATTTTACTCAGTGACAAAGACAAGCATGACTGTTTCCTTCCATCGGATCCCTGAGACATCCCAGACAAGCATCTCATCCTGTTACCTTGCATAGCTACACCGCTGCTCTTTTCCACCTACTCCAGTGAACTCGGTAAGCATTGTTTTGACCATCTCCTGAACGTCAAGATCTGGAGATGTTCCACTAGCTTCTGTCTGCCTGTAAACTCACACCCACCATCTTCTCATAAAATAGGGTGTATTCATTACTTTTCTCATTGCTATGACCAGAAACCTGATAAGAAGCAACTTAGTGATGGGTTTATCTTGGCTCAGTTTCAGAGTATAGATCCTCTGACAGGAATGGCGAGATGTTGAGCCTGGCTCCAACTATGGCAGGCAGGAACTTGGGGTATCTGGTCAGGTGGTAGATGAATATTGGTTCTCAACCTCCTTGCTTCTCTTTATATAGTCCTAGACCCTAGCCATGGGTCTTCCCTCAGTAAACCTTTCTGAAAACACCCTCATGTGAAGATATGTCCAGATGCGTGTCTCATGGGTGATTCCAAATCCAATCAACTGGACTATGAAGATGAACCATCACCCAGGGTTCTCAGTCTTCAGACTTGCAGTCTTTGACTTCACCTGATGCCCTCCTGCAGTCAAATCAGTACCATGATTCTGCTTCCTTCTGCAGTTCACCTGGACCTTACTACATCTCTACCTGTTCTTAGGAGCCTCCAAGCATCTTTCACACAGACCTGTGCCAAGGTGACTCATAAATACCCAACTATAATCAGCCTATTTCCTGGTGATTGGTCTAAACTCCTCAGCTGTTAAGCCCACCTACATGTGGCATAACCACACCTACTGGTTCCATAGCTAGTGACCTCTCCCCTCACCTGTCCTTCACGGCCTCCACATTGGCTGATAACTGTTTCTTCATCTCTTGTCAGTTCCTGCCTGCTCTTCATAGGTATTGTCTAAAATTCCACCATTCTTTCAAAGTTCTCTTGCTGCCACCCATCTCTTCACTCCCAATAGAGACCGATATACGATAAGGCTTTCCTTAAATTCTTCTGAGCTACTATGAGTATACAGTGAAAAGTTTCTTTTTACTTACCTGCTTCTTTATTTAAGATAGGGTCTTAATGTAGAGCATAGGCTGTCTTCAAACCTGTGATCCTCTTGCCTTAGCCTCCTGAGAACTGGGAACACAGACATGCACAACCATACCTAGCTCAACAAGGAGGTACTTTCAACATCAAGATATAACACGTTAGGGGCTGAGTAGAAGGTTCAATTAGTAAAATGCTTGCCTTGCCAGCACAAGGACCTGAGCTGGATCTGAAGCACCTGTGGGGTAAAAAAAAAAAAATCCCAGCTGGGAAGATGTAGATATGAAGGTCCCTAGAGCTCACTGGTCAGTCAGTCTAGCCTACTTGGCAAGTTTCAGGCCAGTGAGAGACCCTCTTAAAAAGTACGGTGGATGACACCTGAGGAATGGTATGACACCCAAGGTTGTCGTCCTCTATCCCTCCATAATCATGTACACACACAAATTAAAAGATTACTTTCTAGAAAGAATAAGCTAGCACCTTCTCTTTTATCTCTAGGATTAAGTCACACTTCACGGTGTGATAGCTGCCTGATGCCTCAAACCCTCTCCCACTGTGGGTCTGCCCAGAACACTCCAGCTCTCCTGTTTCTGACCACACTCCCCTTGCTTCCTTTGCCAGCTTCTCTGCTGACATTCTAGACTGCCTCAGACCTCTTTCCCCAGGACACTCCTGCCAGGGTGATCCTATCTATCACCGGAGCCACATTTGTTATTGTCCCGTGCAGATGGCATCTTAATTACCTGTAGTTATCCAAAATGAATGTCCCTTATAAACCTCATTCTCAGCATATTAAACCAAACTCATTACCTTGCCCCCTGGCCTACTTCTCTACAATCCTTCTGGCTTAAGGAAGTATCATCCATCTATTTTTTTCAAGCTCTACAGAAACCCGTCATGGCAGTGCACACCTGTAATTTAGCACTCAGGAGATAGAGACAAGAGGATCAGAATTCAAATCATCCTTGGCTACATAGCAAGTTCAAGGCTAGCCTAGGCTACATGAGAACCTGAGTCAAAGATTTAAAAAAAATTTCCAGAACCGAATACACAAGCCTACAAGCGCACACCTGAATCCACCCCCGCAAAAAATTAAAATTTAAAAAAATAATCTAAATAAATCAGAGTGCGCCAAAAAAAAATCTTGAGGATAAAATCTTGAGGAGTAGGACTTGAGAGATGGCTCAGTAGTTACGAGCACCAACTGCTCTTCCAGAGGATCTGGGTTCGATTCCCAGCATCCACATGGCAGCTAACAACTGTCTGTAACTCCAGTTCCAGGGGAATTCGACGCCTTCTTCTGACTCAGGTATACTTACACATATGCAGGCAATATACACATACACATAAAATAAAATTAAAATTAAAATTAAAACAAAAATACCTGGAGTGAACAGTCAGCTTACAAAGGAACAACTAACAGTAGACTTAGTCATTGGCAATGTGGGACATGGAGTTAGAAACTTTCAAAGGGAGGTGATGGTAAGATGACTCAGGGGTAAAGGCGCTTACTGGCAAGGCTCACAACTTGAGTTTGAAATGACTCCTGCAAGTTGTCTTTTGATGTCACACACTATCTGTGGCATATGGCCCTCCCTCATAAATATAATGAAAACTAAAGTTTTAAAACTTCATAGTCCCAAAGGACAAATGAGAAAAAGGTGAACCTAGAATTCTACAGCCTGGGAACAAAAGACTTTTTCAGACACACAGTGCTCAGAGTCAAACCACTAGGATGACAGTCTCAAGAGAATATATACTTCATGAAAATGAACCCAAATGAGTGAAGTGCTGAGTGATCTTGACCAAGTCTACCTGGGAATACATGATGTTTACGTCACTGAGAATGACCTCTCAATGGAGGACAGCTCAGTGCAAACAGATTCCATAAGCAAAGCATTAGCAGGGAGGGAGCAAGATGGCTCAGCAGGGAGAGGTGCAAGCCTGACAAACTGAGTTTGATTCCTGAACTCCACGTCACGGTGGAGAGAGGCAACCAGCTTCAGGAAGTACAGCAGGGCACAGGCTAGGGAATTTTGTTTTCTTAGAATTTAATTTCAGTTTTCAGAGGTCCAAATCCCTGCAACTTCAAATAATGAGAGCGAAGACACGATGTTAAAATGTTCACCATTTTCTTTTAGTGCAAAAAAGAAACAGGTGCCACACATTTGTAGAGTCTCTCCATGTCTAAGAACTGTAATGACGATCATTCTATCCTCATGGATTTGCTGAGTTCTTTTGAATCATTTTTTGGCAAATCTAATCACATGTATTTTATAAGATTAACTCATAGTACCAATTCTAATCAAGAAGATAAAAGGACTCAGGCATGGTGATAATTACATATTTAATACAGCTTGCTTTTAACAGCAATTTTCAAAGTAAACATATCATAGACCTTATAACTTATTAAAGACTTTATAGTGTTTACAAATTTGATTCTAAAAATATACCTTATTTGTTCTAAATGAATAACATTATCTGAAAGACAAAATATTAAATTATGGTAGGATGTTTGCCACCACTATCCTTAGGCTTGTGTACACACATTCCAAATGGAATCCTCTTAGGATGTTCACACTCAGCCTGGAAACACAAAAGCACATTACAGTTTGGCATACAAAACTGCAGTCTGGTAGCATTGCTTTAGGAGGAAAAATTTAAAATATCTACTTGACATTGTAGTGAAGCATAGGCACAGGCACACAGATACATGCACATATCCTCTCTCACACACACTCAACACAACACGCACGCGCACACACACACACACACACACACACCAGGTACTTGGAAGAATTTACTCTTGTGCATCAAAATAATTAGCAATTTCAGAAAGGAAAATGAAGGGGAAAGTCAGGAAATACATTTAAACCATACAGAAATGGCTGGAGTCGTTAATGAGATATGCCTCAAACTGTTATCAAGCTCTTGGACATGCTTCCTCAATGCATTCTCCAAGGATGGATCTGTTCGCCAGTGGACATAGTTCACAGGGAGTTAGGTACCCATCCATACCCCAGACTGCACTTGGAAAGGTGGCTAACTCAAGCCTTCCAAGACAGTCAGTTACAGGGCCCAGTCCAGCTAGACATGTCTGCTTTATAGAGCCCAATAGGATTAGAAGCTCACTTTGATATGTCTGCTATTCCTTGAATGTCCTGTGCGCAAAAGCAATGAGCTTTGGGAGCAAGTAACAAGATACAATGTATTCTCCAAACATATTTATCTAGACAAATCTCTATTTGGACATTTCTCAATTTAGAATGAAAACAAGTTAGAGCTGATAATGTCCCCTGCCTATCACACATACCTCCAGCTAACTCTGTCAACACAGAAAATTACTCTTTGGGTTCCTGCAGGAATGCAGGCTTACAAACTTCTATAGAAGGTCAATGTTACCATACATTAAAAGACTCAAATTCTGAAATAACAGCAACACAGAGACAAACCCCACATTGGAGCACTTATAACTCACACTGCTGTGATCAGAAACAAAAAAAGGCACAAG
Source organism: Eospalax fontanierii (assembly GCA_035773235.1). Taxonomy (NCBI): domain Eukaryota; kingdom Metazoa; phylum Chordata; class Mammalia; order Rodentia; family Spalacidae; genus Eospalax; species Eospalax fontanierii. The sequence continues at coordinate 118,755,349 of CM069524.1, forward strand.
AGCCAGCGAAAGAGAAAGACCAGTTACCAGTTACCCATTTGCTTTTTGTTTGTTTGGTTTTTGGCTTTCCTCATCTCATTTTAATAAATTTCTAAACTGTTTGAAGCATTCAATATACTCTTTCTGACAGTATATTTTGGCACATCAACATTGTGATACAATGCATGGTATATTAAAAAATTAATTTAAAAATTTCACATACTCATTAACATATCTTTCATGAAGTGCATATATATCTTACATTTATTTAAATCAAATACCTAAAGGTTTGTAACTGATTTACAGAAGAAGCAATCACAGACTGCAGAAACAACATGTGTGTGCATCTGCACACACCAATCAAGGAAAAACTGCATCTTCGCAATTTCACAGTCCAAAGTTTTGTTGGTATGTCCATCATGGACAAACTGTTTTCTTCTAGTCTTCCTGTGTAAAAAGTGTACCTTTGCTGCCTTCATTCCTGATGAGATTTTTCTGCAGTAACTTTACATTCATACTGCAAAGATTAAAAGGTTAAAAGGTTAACAGATTTTAAATCTCTTTTGAAGTACAACTTCCAAATAAGTTAAAAAGTTCTAGACATGAATGTTTTGATATGTGTCTGCTCTACTGCTCGAAGAATGAGAGTTAAAGAGTTACAGACAGCAGCAGGGGAAAATGAAATCTCCGAATTATGAGCAAGAGCAGCTGGTGAGTCAGAGAGAGAATCCTGAATCTAAAAAGGGGATGGGGTATTTCTTTAGTGCTGATCAGCAAGGGATGGGCTGTGAACTTTAGGGCACGGATGATGCAATAAATTCAAATCATTGTTTTAAATCACTCTATAAGTTAACAGAAAAATTGCAATATTAAGACTTTTAATCAAAATAATATTGTAACAGCACAGCTATCAAAAGTTATAGCTATAATTCAAAATAAAGGAAATCAACAGAGTTAGAATAAGTGAGTGGCTAGATAAGCAAAAATTCAGCAAGGGAAATCACAATTCCCTGAGATGGCTGGACTCATAGAGTAACAGCAGTTTCCGCTGTGGCCCCTGAATGCCACTCTGCAACTTTTACCAGCATGACTGTGGTTACCAGCAATATCCTCTTCGTTCCTAACTAAAATGAACAAATATCCTCAATTTATAAATATTGTAACAATGTGGTTTTACAACTGTTACCAGGCATAATGAGGGCCTGGGTTCCATCTCCAGTAGCACCTCATCTACATGTGGTGGCAGTATCCCTATACACTAGTACTCAGGAGGTAGGAGGAGGCATTCAGGGTCATCCTATGCTACATAGTGAGTTGAAGACCAGGCTGGATTACATGAGACACTGTCTCAAAGTTTAAAAAGAAAACCAAAAACTGCTTTGTTTGTTTTGTTTTTGATGAGATGGGATACTGTAAATTAATAAAAGCAAAACAACAAAAATCTAATGTCCCCATATGATCAACAAATTCTACCATTCTAATAACAAATTTTGTCTTTTCTCTCCAGTTGCTCCTAAGTACTAATACGTGTTGATTAAAGATTTCCAAATTATTTATTTCAATGCAAGTGCAAAAGAGAAATCAAAGGATGCTGTTTCATCAACATTTTCCCTTGGGTGACCTTTTGAGAAAATGTCAGGCAGCTCCCACAGAAAACTGATTACTTGAGCCTCAGCTTACCATTGCCAGCTGCCGACCAATGTTCCCCATTGTAATGCCCCCAGCAAAGAATATACATGGCAACCAGGAACGGACATAGAGGAAATCTGGAGATGTGTATCTAGAACAAGAGAAATACTTTAAGAACCCACAGAGCAAGAACAAGGCACTTAAGACAAGCACAATGAAATCTATTCTCTAGATTAAACTAGACTAACCTAGACCAAAAATTGAATTGAGTGCAGTTATCATAGATTTACAACAGCAAACAGGCACGAAGAGCAATACTTACTGATAAACACCATTGTAGACGAGCAGTTGGGTGACTAACGTTGCCAAGAAAGCAATTCCAACTCCAAGGCCAAAACCACTTCTTGACCTGTCAAAGGTCCACCAAAGTCCAATGGACAGTGCAGCCAGGGTGAGAGACAACTGTATATTGTTATCAAAGTCTACTTTCTGAGATCACTATTAAGGAACCATCATAAAACACATGCAAACAGGTATTAGCTGTTCACTTTTCTAAACTAAGAGAAGCCTCTTTTAAGGGGAAAGGGGGCTTGAGACAGGGTATTCTGAGAGCCCCAACTAGCCTGGAACTCCCTATGTAGAGCAGGCTGGCCTCAGTCTCACTGAGATCTGCCTACCTCTGCCTCCCAAGTGCTGGGATTAAAGGTGTGTGCCAATACGTCCAGAAGACGAGGTCACTTTTGAAGGAAATGCTTATTATTTAGTATATTCAACCTTCTAACAGAACATATAAAATGTAAGTAAAATTACCTCTGTTTAAAATTTACTAATACCTCACACAGAGGCTATTAATAGATCCTATCCACCTGTAACTCTTCTCCCAAAAAGGATTCTATGCACCCCAATGATAAGATCAGACCTACTCTTTAGGAAATGCTTTCATTTATAAGCATGTTAACTATATGATTCAGAATGCTAGTACTGCTAAAAGAATACACAGGAAAAAAAGAAAGAAAAGAAAACCAATAATACTTCTCAAAGAGGTTTAGAGTTACTTGAAAATCATACAGAAACTTGGAAATAGAAAAGTTGACAGCTATTTAACAGGGTAGCACATTCGCTGTGTGATTTACTGACAGACACATTTTATAATAATGCAGTTCAGAAACAAGAGTACCAAGGACACAGTATCCCCTTCTATTATGTCAACTGCTCTGCTTTTAATTTGTTGAGGATAAAGCCTTGAAGAGAACATTATCTTCTACCCTGCCAAGCTATTCTGGTGCCTGCGACTTTCTAGCAGGACACTTTGCTCTGATGATATTTTATTTCTGGCACCCACTTAAGCATCTATTCACAAACGTAGGGCCTTTTTTTTTTTTTTTAACTCAAAAATCTTTGACCAGAATGAAGCTTTACAAATTCAATTTTCTGATTTCTTGGCTAGAGAATTACACTAAAAGAATTAATTTTGAGTGTCATTAAAGGGCATTCATTATCTATGTCCCAAAGGCAACATCTTGGCTTTGTAATTGGCTCCTTGCAGGGACTACAGATCGGACAAAACCAACTAGCCTAGCTAGTACTATAGGTGTGTGGGGGGTGTGCATCATTTCCTGATTCTGTTGACAACTCACTTTCCTCCACCATTCCCACATCCCACCAAAGAAGTATCTGGAACCCGTGCTTGCTGGCTCCTTGGACTGGCCTTAAGGTCAGTTCTTGTTCTGGGTTAATTTATCAGTAGTTCATCTGGGCATGCTTTCTGGACAAGTTTCTCTCACATTCTCCATCTGTAAACTCCAAAGATAAGGTTCTGGGCACAGATTCCTCTGTGCAATAGGCATGCATATAACTAAACACTGGGACTGGATACTAATGGGGTCCATCCTTGCTAGCTAAATTAACTTATTCAGCACAATAAGGAGGCTTCTAATGTAAATTAGTAACACGTCAATCTCAGAAGAGGTACCTTGTGGTTTTAAAAAAATCTACATAACCTAATATGAAAAGCCTTTGCTATAAATTTTATAAACATTTTGGTTTTTTTAAAAGAATAGACATGGCAGCTAAAATTACTATATTTAAGTATCTCATTCAGAAGCAGAAAATGTACACTGTACACAGGTTTTTAAAGATCTAGAAACAGCTATTTAAATAGTTCTACTCAGAAAATGGCTCAGGAGGTAAAGTGGTTGTCATGAAAACAGGAAGACCTGAGTCTGAATCACTACTTTATAAGTCAATTAAAATTTAAGTTAATGAGAGAGAATTAGAAGAGAGATATCTGGTATGTTGGGGAATGGTGCTTGTGGAAGCCAAAGATTACTACACAAACCCCTCAGGAGCAGGTGTGAAATACCTCCTTAGGAGTTGTTGGCTCACAACCAACACAAGTTCCTGCCATTCTTCTTGACTGCCCATCAGAACTAGTTGATAAGACCCTATTACTGAAATACCACACATCTTGCTTGGTTGCAAGATATAGAGAAATCAGGCTGGAACTGAGCTAGAAGCTTCCTCCCTAAAGGGCCAGCTTTCACAGTGCTGGAAGATTCTATGTAGTCCTATCGAGCTACAAACCCTGTACTCTAGAATACCAACTGCCAGGCAAGATGTGCTCACAGGTGCAATAGTGGTACATATGGTATGGTATTCCCATACAATACATACAGGAATAACTAGCCATTCTCTGCCTGAATCAAAAACTCAGTCCACAATAGAGAATTCATACCTGATACTGTAAACCCAGTCAAAAACCCATGGCTGTGGAGGTCTTAGGCCCTTAGAATGAAATCACTATGACTGCCCATGTACACAAGACTGAGCCTATCAATAGTCAATCATGGATCAGGGAGGTGCTTATGGTACCTAATCCTCCCTGCTGAACTATTGGCTACTGACTGATTGTGAGGGAGGGCCAGTCACTGTCTTTAGCTGTGTATCTACTGAGAAGCCCACCAGGCTCAATGGATAGTCCCAAATCCACTGTCACAGGGCTGGTCCTGGTAAAATTCAGTGGAAAGCAAACAAACAAACAAAAACAACCTAAGTCCAGAAGATAGAAAAAGGAACTTGTAGGGACAAAGAGCAATAACAGGGGTGGGAGATAAGGAAGGGTGGGAGTCAAGGTAGTCAGAATGTGCTTCATACATGCATGAAACTGTCAAAGAACAAACTCAATAAAAGTTATCTTAAAAAAAGAAGAAACACCAGACGTAAGGATGGGAGAGTGAACGTCACAGACAAGGATCCAGACTGTACTGACAGTTAACAAGTGGGTCACACATATTCAAGAAGAAAAACACAAACATAAATGTCCAAATTAAAAAAAAAAAAAAAATTCTAGAGGCTGAGCCAGAAGGCTCCCAAGTTAGAGGACAGTTAGGGATACACAGAAAGATCCTATTGAAAAAAAAAGAAAGGCGCTTCTTGGTTACTGATTACAACCAATAAATGACAGCATGATTTCTGAAAAATTAGGAAATAAAAACAAAACAGCTCCTGAAACTACCTGGGTATCCTTATTTGCAAAGCTTCAGTGAGGAAAGAAAGAGGAAAAATAAAAACCTTTGAAAATGTACCTGTTTCAAATGCCTAACTTAGGAAAAACATACCTTTTAAAAGAAAGTGGAATTCCCAGTGAGACTGAAAACCAGACTTGATGCAGGATCTACTCTAACTGCACACTTGCTACCCAGCACTGCAGCAATTGGGGTGGCATTCTTTTTATGACTCCATGAGAAAATCTAGCTGACTATAGTGAGATTGCAAGCTGCCTCATTACTGAGAATTTCATGAAGGATACAGCACTAGCATGATTTATACCAACGAACACCGCCACACAGCGCATAACACTGGACCACTCTCTCTTAAATTTATGTGGTTCTCCTAGATGTCTGTCAATGCAGGGGTATAATAACCCGATCACAGCTGTGGGAAAAAAGAAAAAAATATCAAGTCATCTCCAGTACTGTAGTGTAAGCAGGTAAGCAACAAAAAACACTATAGCCACCATCTTACATATTCTTAAAAAAAAAAAAAATCAAATAACAACATTAATCACTGGCATTTTTAAACTTACCTTCCTTAGGGCTGGAGAGATGGCTCAGTGGTTGACAGCACTGACTGTTCTTGCAGAAGACCCAGGTTCAATTCCCAGCACCCACATGGTGGCTAACAACTGTCTGTAACTCCAGTCCCAGGGGATCTCATGCCTTCTTCTGACCTCTGAGAGCATTGCATGACATGGGTACACTTACATGCAGGCAACACACTCATACACATAAAAAACAAAAATAAATAAATAAATAAACAAATAAACTTACCTTCCAAACGAAAAAGTAAGAATAGCAATACCACTGAAGAAAACAACTAAAGGATTACAATAGAGCTCTACAAACATCTAAGAGTGAGTCACGAGCAAGCAAGGGGCAGGACTAGATGACAGTACCTTCTAACAGTACCTACTAGAACTGGAAGCACAAGTCAGCAGTTATGCAACCACTGGCTTCTCAAATCTCCATAGCCTGAAAGGCTCTGTGATATGTGGTAATGTAAGAGGAAGGCAAATAGCGAACATTCACAACCACCTTCCAACAGGGTACGCACAATGCTCTGTGGTCCTGCCATCCGGCCATGTGCAAAAGTCTTGCTACCGCCAGCTTCCTGTCGTCTGCACCTGGCACCCTTTCCTGATACTGTCTTCCTCCCTGACCTAATGCATTCCACACAGAGAAGAAAATGAAGGACATGTGGCACTACTATACCTACCATACCTAGCTTTCTTCTAATGTGAGTTCTAGGGATCAAACTCAGGTCTTCATGCTTGCAAGCAGGCACTTTACCAACTAAGCTACTTTCCAAGTCCATAACAGAATTTTAGTTTTTAAAATTAGTTAAATTTTTGTCTTATAAAACGTTACTGCAAAGGCTACCAAGTTTATATTGTCACTGCATTGCTCAGACTTAAAGTACTGTGGGGAAATAATCTTGACTACAAGACTACTATGTTGTTGAATATTGCCCAGGCTTCTTGCAAAATACTTTTAGACAATGGAGGTGAAGCAATAGGGCAGAAATGGAAACATAACAAACCATGATTAGTGTCAGGACTTTTTTTTTTCCATTCAGGTTCTAACAGATCTAGAACTATACTCAAGTACTATTAAGTTCAGAGATGGCATAATGCATTTAAAACATAATTTTCACTTTCTTCCAGTTTCTATACAAATGTACTCAGTGTCTCTTGGCCCTCAAATAAGCATGCTCTAAAAATACTTACTCCAGGAGTGCAAAGGGAAACATCAAAAGATGGAAACATATCCTTTCATCCCATTAGGATGGCTGTTATCAAAAAGGTACTGGCCAGGATGTGGGTCAAATAGATCCCTGCTGCACTGCTGAGGCAATGGTAATGTTCAGCCACTGCGTAGCCATTTGCTAGCCTAAGAGTCTTAGTTTTCTACACAGTAAGTCAAACAGACAATACTTCCCTGGATTTCAGATATTCAATTCAATGAAGGCAGAGCATCTTTTGATAATATTTAAAGAAAACAGCATTTTAGCAAGTTCTTGGTAAACATGGTTCCACTATCAACCTGCTGCTGTCTTATTTTTAATAAGTAGACTCCAAGAAGATAACAGAGGCCTGGGTTTGCCCCAATGCTCAAGATAACCTAAGAGTTCTATAACTCGGACATTCTGGATTCTACAAAGCATCAACCAAAGTCAATAAAGCCTGTTTCAACCAACCTTTGCATTTTAAAACTAGAAAATAGGCAGGTAACTCAGGCATAAACTTCAGGCCAGTAGGTTTTAAGGGCTGTTTAAAAATCAGTAGCATCTGTAGCCAATTAACCCAACCAGGTTCCTTTCCTCCTCAGCCTGGTATGAGATGGCTGCAAACAGCAGGCTCCATGATAGTGTGTGCAGCCTGTTGCCTGTATGGGTTGTTTTAAGGGGCTTTAGTGATAGTTTTCTGGTGGATATCCATGCCTCTAATTTCAATGTGTCTCCAACCTAGACTCCAGACAGGTAAGTACAGTGCCTTTGGGGAGCTACAGGACACTGGTCAGGGTTTATAATGACCAGGTCATAACATCCATCCACATCAAGTTACAGAATAAGAAACTTGTGATTGAGGCCCTGCATAGAACCAAGTTCAAGTTCCCTGATTCCACATCCACTCTCTCCCTGCCCCCAGAGAGCGAGCCCTGCAGTCCCTAGCAGCACAGGGCGACAGCAACACCTGACCACCAGAAGATCCATATCTCAATGAAGTGGGGCTTCAACAAGTTTAATGCAGGTGGATCTGAAGACAGAATATCCAAAAAGGAGCTCATCTCTAATGGCTGTGAGCCAAATTCATCCCCAATCACGGTTTCCCTGGACATACTTGTGCAGACTTTGCAATCCTGAGGGCATCCACTGTGCTGAGTCCTACATCCCACCAAATCATGTTCAGTAATAAAATGAAATCATGTTCATTTCACATTCAGTGTGCTTAAAAGAAAACAAGTCAAAAAACAACAACAACAAAAAACAGAACCAAAGATTCATTCTTCAATTTAAGGATACATTTTTATAGTTCAAAATATAATAAAAAGTAGCTGGGTCATATTTTTTAATTAATTTTTAAAAATATTTGTCTAAATTTTTGTGTATATGTGGGTTAGTATGCACAGTTCATGCAGGTGTCCTGAGAGGCTAGTAGAGAGTGTTGGATCTCCTGTATCTGGAGTTACAGGCAGTTGTGAGCCACCAGATGTGACTGCTGAGAACCAAACTGGTCCTGTTCAAGTGCTCTTAACTGCTGAGCCATCCCTCTAGCACCCTTCCCTTTAAATTTAAATGCTAAGTCAGTATAAAAAAGAACTAATATACCAAAATATTATTCAATCATTTATAAGGACAATGTATCTCCTCAGATTAAATTGAACAGTAAATAGCTAGGCAGCTTTGATTTGCTAATCTTCCTCAAAACAATTACACCAGCATTTTGGTAATAAAGACACAACTGCCACATCAGTCAAACAGCATGCTTAAAATGTCCAATATGATATACAATGAAATTGTGTCAAAATCTAAGGACTTGAGAGTCAGAAGCCCCTCCTCCACCTGGCATGGCTAGCTGCAGCTCACAGCAATCTGTTCAATCTTCAGAGAAAAATGGAAACTGGGGCTGGGGAGATGGCTTGCTATGCAAACCTGAGGACTCGAGTTTGGATCACTAGAATCTACCACAGTGGGGCATGGTCACATGCATCTGTAACTCAGTGCTCCTGTAGTGACAAGATACTTTCTGGAAGCTTGTGCGCCAGCCAGCCTGACAAACACAGTCAGGAACAAAACACCCTGTCTCAGACAAGGTGGAAGTTGAGAACTGATCACCAGGGTTGTCCCCTGACCTCCTCACAGGCACTGTGGCACAGGTATGTTCCCTACCCCTTTCCCATGCACAGAGAAAAAAATTAAAAGTTAAAATAAAAAGAAAGATGGAAATCAATTAATATATTAAAAACTCCAGGTAAGCAGAGCAACAGAACAGGATGGGGAAGAGGCAGCCTAGGCCCCTCCCACCTGAGATGAGACTGCAGGGCTCTGTGTTCTTCCCAGCTCACAACACTCCCCACCTAAACTTCTGCTGAGTTTAGAGGGGTCATGGACCATCAGGAGATCAGTGACACATCTCAGCAAAGCACAGCTCCTCAGGCTACTAGAAAATTTCAGTTTCAAGGCTGAAGTGATAGCTCAGTTGATAAAGTTATTGCCTTGCAAGCATGAAGGACTGTTCTCTGTTTTTTTCTTAAAGGTAGATAGTGTCTGAAGAAGGATACCTGAGGTTGTCCTCTGGCCTCCACATACAGATGTGCACCTGCACCTACACACACATGAACAAGCAGACACACATACACAAAGAAAATCCAAGTTTCACATTATGGTCCTTTTAAAACACACTGCTGCAAAATCCCACTAGATTAACTGACAGTGCTTCTAAATTTCTACATGATTAAAATGACAACATGCATGCCTAATAGTTGAAAAATGTAAATGGCACTTGTTTTTTCCTCAAGGGGTCACAAAACTAACAGCTCACTTGTCACTTCCCCCTTCTCTGTATAAAGATGCATAGGCAGATAAAAATACAGATATATCTGCATCTGTGCCATTACCTATCATCCATCTATTATCTATCATTCATAATCCATCACCTATCTATGTATCATCTATCATTCATCCATCCATCAATCCATCCACATATGAACCAATTCCCCCCCACATTCTCTTTCTCTATTTACCTGTGGCTGAATAAAAATCAACTAAGAGCAGGTATTCCAAGTCAATTTTCCTCAGTATCTGATGCCATAGGTAAAGATTTATCATATAGACATTCTGACATGCATGTACAAAGATATAAATAAATAAAATTGACTATATTTTTATGCGAGTGAGAGACAACTTAGAAGGGAAAGCAAAAACACAGACAAAAAAAAGAATTTAAACTGCCACACTGCCAACCTTAGGATTTGCCAATAAAAATCAAATCCGTTGAGTATGCATGGTCCTCAGTTGCTCACTGAGAAGGAGAATTCAAGGAAGCTTGTCACTTCCCATTAAATGTCTTCTTTCTTTCCTTTAAATAAAGGCATGGCAGAGTCTGATAGGAATATACACAGTGTAGTGAGGCTCCACTGTCTGAGCTCAGTGGAGTATGTCTGGGCTTCCTTTCCTCTTCTTGCACTTTTTTTTTAATGAGAGACTTAAAATCACGCCTGTGTAAAATCATATGCAAATACTATTCTGCTTAATCAGATGGTTCTTTGATGCACTATCACGTGACTTGTGATATCTTTAAATGATTTCCCAGTAACAGTCTGTCAAGACCAAAGACAAAGGTGCTTGTAAAGCATAGTAGTAAGCCATCATTTCCTCAGGACAGTGTGCTCAGAGCAGTGAGGCAGCAAAAGGAACACAGTTAAATTAGACATCTAGCACTCTGAGGTGGCTAAAGAAAATGAGCCCATTCAGCAAGGTATACTTTCACTGAAAACTGCAATGGAACGACGTCATGTTTTCATTTAGCAAATAATGTGTCTGGCTGTTGGTATCCACTAAGGATTTAAAAAGGGAAATAAGAATGCTAGGGAGATAGATCAGTTGGTAAAGTGCTTGCTGTGCAAGCAAAAGGACCTGAGTCCGATCTCCAGAATCTACTTAAAAGAACAAATAAAACCAACAAAAACAGGTATGGTGGTTGTGTGTACCTGTATTCCTTGCACTGGCAGGCAGAGACAGGTAGAGCCCTGATGCTCAGTGGTCAGCCAGCCTAGCCTACTTGGGAGCTGCAGGTCAGTGAGAGACTGTATCTCAAAAAACAAGGTGGACAGCACTTAAGGAATGACAACTGAGGTTATCATTTGGCTTACACATACACACATGTGTACCCACACATACATGGACATGCACTCACATTTAACAAGGAAGCCATGATTCCCCCATATGACCAGAGACACTACTGGATGCTATATTAAGCACTGACAGAGTACCTGAGGTTCTAACCCTGTCCTTGCACACGAAAGGAAATAGGGTGCTCAGATATGGGGAAAGCACAGAAGAGGTGACTCCGTAGGCAGGAGCATCTAGCAGATAACTGGTATGGAAGGAGCTCTCTCATCAAAAGGAGGCTCTTGAGGGAACACAGGGACAACTGAAAAGCAGATGGTATTCCCAGGAAACTGTAAGCTTTGGGCACAAAAAGAAATTCAGGATCTAGAAAGGCTCAGGGGAAGATAAAATTAGGCAAGAGGCATGTCTCACCATTTTGACTAGGTTGGCTGGCCAGTCAGAGTGCTCCTGGGATCAGCTCATCTCCACTCTGCAACACTGGGTTTACAGGCATGTGGCCACAGCTGAGATTTTACATAGGTTCTAGGGATTTGAGCTCAGGTTTCCCTGTTCTTACTCACTGAGCCATCTCCCGAGCCCTAAGTAATCTCTCCCTCCTTTGACCTTCCTTTTGTATATCCTAAAAACACATGTTCTTACAAATCCTCCAAAACTTCAGACAGGCAGACAGACCTGTACCTTAGAAGAAAATAAAAGAACTGGACGTCAGTGGGAAAACTTCATTTTTCTTTTCTGATTTAAATGAAAGAAAACAAAGGAGACAAGAGACAGAGCAAAGAATGATGAACTATAACTTGAGTTTTCTTCTCTCTGAACTATTTCTCTTGGAGAATGACGAGCCTGGGGAAACCAGGAATCACTGTTCTAAGACTCCTCTAGCATGAATGCTTCAACAGTTAGATAGTGGTACCTAAGCCATAGGAAACCTGACCACAACAATGTCTACCTATCCATGCAACAGAGTTATGTGATCGTCCAGAAGATTTCCTGAGGTCACATTAGATATCCACAAGTCAGCTTCACTCTTTGAACAGACACTTCTGCAATCTAGCTCTAGGGTGTAGGACAAAAAGGACCTACATTATGTCACAAGGTCTTCACATATAGGTCTTCATGTACATTAGGTACAGATAGTAGAATCAGAACGATCTTCTCACACGTGGGAAACTTCTTTTCAGTCCTTATCACATAGAACAGCACTACAGTCCCATTGACCTTGTCATCAGATACAACTAAAGAGCTGTCCAGTATGGAAGCTCTACATCAATCAAGCTCCTGGAAATGCTCCACTTACCTGTCACACTATCCACTGACAAAAATGATCCTAAGTCACTAAGAGGATTAAGAGGATTTTAAACAAAGACAGTCTACCTCATTGATCTCTTTAAATATTATTGTTCTGGTACATTTAAAAATCAGTCAGCAAGCATAAAAACACAAAAATCTAAAAATACAACATCAAGTTTTCAACTTGAATATTATTCCATTTTTTGACTTTTTGTCTGCTTCAACAACAAGATCATAACACATACCTCAAAACTTTAAAACCAAACAGCAGTGAGTGTTACTGCTGAAGACTACGGGTGAGGGAGAGTAGACCTTACGGTCTCTAGATAGGCTGACTAGACTCCAATGGATGAATTTGCACTGATGGACATCTTGGTATAAATGCTTGACTGGATGGAACTTAACAAGTATGGTGGAATACATGAGGTCTGGTGGGGTGGGGAGGTCATGGATTGTGGAGAAGGTCTAAATTTGATTAAGAACTCATATGAAATTTACAAAAGCTCAATAAAAAAATTAAGAAAAAAAATAACTTAGAACAAGACTTACATGAAATGGGCAGGAAAAAGAAAAGATGCTAAATGCTTCATCTAACAGGGGTCAGAACTGGTGAGGGTAAAACATTCAAAGGTGGAGGTTATCAGGCACAAAAGAGTAGCACACCACACCTATCATCTTGGAGGTGGAGGTGGAAACAGACAGATCCCAGAAGCTCAATGACCAGTCAGTCCAGCCAATCAGTGAGCTCCAGGTTCAGTGACTCTATCTGAAAAAATAAGACAACTGATCCAAAACTAATCTCTGACCTTCAAAATCACATGTTCATATATGCATGCACACCCATGTGACACCCCCACAAATACACAAAAGTTCGCTGCTTAGACAGTATCTTCTTCATTTCTAAGCAACACAGAAAGGCCTTACACGTACCTGAAGCTGTGCCACAGCACGGCGGTACCCACCATGCAGAAGAAAAGATGCTTGTAATCACATCGGGTGGAAAGAGTGTCACATTTCTCTGAATCTGAAGCAAGTTCAAGACTAATGCAAGGAAAACTCCAATAAAGAAGAGCACAACCCCTCGGATCAGCAAGTTCACACTCTGGCTGGTGACAGAGGAGATGTATGGCCCACACTTTTTGTGTCCAGGTGACTCCGTCTCTCCTTCTGCCATGGTTTCATAAGTTCAGTAAGCCGTGAAAAAAATAAAATAAGGCTTTCAGCTGAAAAGGTGAACAGTCTGTGAATCAAATCAGACCAGTGTTTCAATGGTACCACATCTTGTCTTAAAGTGGGACCTACCAGAAGTCCTACAAGAGATAAGAAGAAAGAAATCAGTGTGTGTCTAATACATGACTACACAAGCTTTCAAACCTCAATACTAGTTAAACAGAGGCAGAATGATGGGACATTTCTACACTAGTTTAGTATTATTTACTGAATGAGAAAAGGCTTTATAAGTGCCTTTATACATATGTTATAATAAAAAATAAAGTGCTACACTTACATTTATTAAAATAAAACAAGTAACTTAAGAGACCTCAACAGCATGGGGTGGGGAGATGGCTCAGTTGGTAAAGTGTTTGCCCCACAGCATGAGGCTCTGAGTTTGATCCCTACCACCCACATAAAAAGCCAGGCATGGTGTGACTTGCACCTGTAATCCAGCGGGGGGGCGGGGGGTGATGGGGGGTCGGGATCACAGAAGAGTCCCTAGGGCTTGCTGGTCAGATAGCCTAACCAAATCAGTGAGCTTCAGGTTCAGTGAGCAACTCTGCCTCAAAAACAAGGTGGAGAGGGATTGAAGGGACACCCAATCATATACCTGGCTTCCATATGCATGTATGCACACGGTGAGAGGGTTGACATTAGAATAATAGAAAAATAGTTTTCTCCACCTAAGAAAAAAGCCAACCAGGTAATCTGAAACACTTCTAAAAGGGATCTAGAAGGTGAAAATCCGATTTTAACATTTTCCATTTAAATCTGCAACTCTATCAGACACAACAGAGTATTTTATACTTTGCAGAAAACACACATTCTGACTGAAGATATTGCACTTTTCATAATAAAATATAACTTACTCATGAGGGCAGCCATTACAAAACTAACTAGTCCCAACCTTTAATGCTTATATTGTTGATCTTCTGCACAAAAGCATTGTACATAAACTAGCCCACCAAGCACCTACCTACACATACAGCAGGCAGAGAAGTCAACCCTACCCACTCTGCCCAGGACCAAGGCTGTAAACCACCATCCCATCCCACTCCCCCAGCCCCCCCGCCAATGGTTTCAGTGCCATTGGCTTCGGTGTCAATTGTTAGAACCGTGGGGTTGGGGGTTATGAGAAAGTAAGACTCAGCAGCAGAAGAAAAGAAGCTAAGAGAATATAGCATACTCTAATAACTACTAGGTGTCTGTTCACTTCCCTGACTGCTGTGGTTTGACTATGTCTCTGCAGAGACAGGTGTAATGGCAACTCAGGTAGGCCTCACTCTGGTGATGTTGAGTGAAGCACGTGGTGGGGGGCATGTGCTTATAATGGTGATCAAGAGTTCAAGATCAGCTGGCACATACCTTTAATCCCAGAACTCTGGAAACAGAGGCAGGTGGATCTCTGTAAGACTGAGGCTATCCTGATCTACATAGTGAATTCTAGGCCAGTTGAGACTGCAGGGAAAGCCAGTCTCAAAAAACAAAAGAGAAACAAACAACAACAAAAACTCCAAGAGAGTTCAAGGTAACTCTCAATCATAGCGCAAGTTCAAGGCTAACCTGAGCTAAGTGAGACTATCTTTTAAAGGGGACAGGGAAGATGACACACACAAACCAGGGAAATGTTCTTAGGCCAATTGGGGGCATTGCCCTGGGAAGGAAGAGCCCAGCCTCTTTGCCCTGTCTGGTAATGCAATCTCGCCTACACAACTGCCATCTGCTGAGGTCCTCCCCAGAGAGGAGCTGATGCTGGCTAGTCACACCATTGAATCTCCAGAATGGTGAGCAAAATAAGCCTGTTTTCATTATAAGGTTAGCCTGTCTCCAGTATTTTCTTATAGTACAACATGAACTAATGTAGTGATCCTTCATGCGTGTTTAAGACAAATAACGGGAGGCTTTTCATATGCCTTTCTAAGCACCTGACAGAGGTAACTCATTTAACCCACACAATAACACTTAGAGTGATAGGTGTGACCATGCATGTTCATAACCCCAGCCCTTAGGACTAGACATTAGGATGACAAATTCAGGGCCAGCCTGGGCTACAAAGTGACACCTTGCCTCAAAAAAACTAAAATAATAACAGTAATAATAATAGCAACTCTAAGAGTAATTACTATGTGCATTCTACAAGTGAGGCACAATAGCAAAGGTCAAGTTTCCACTCCTAGTAGGAAGCGTAGCTTAAATCAAATCCATAGTCTGATTCCTGTGCTCTCACCAGACTGTTGAGTTTTTCAAACTGCCACTTTTTTGTTGTTGTTTTCTGTGAATATTAAGTTTTGAAATACAAAAATACTACATATTCTATTTTTAAATTTTATTTTATTGAATTTTTGTTATTTTCATACACTATAGCTTGATGATATTTAAAGCCCCTCCCCTATCTGCACCACCTACTGCCCCCATCCAATTTAATGTACTCTCACATATATATAACACATGGCCTACAGAGTCGGATTTATGTCCTTCAGTGTGGGTCCATCCATTGGTCCCACCAAGAGTCCCATTCCTGTAAGGGACTGTTTTTCACCTCTCAGCAGACATCAATTGCCAAAAGTTCTTTTAAAAGTCAGGTTGGGATTTCTTACCCACTTCCTCATGTCTGTGCCAGGATTTTGTCTGGTTTGAGCTTGTATAGGACTTGTGCATGCCGTCGCCACTGCTGTGAGTTCATATGTGTAACTGACTAGTTGTTTGGAAGACTGCTTCCTTGTGGTCATCCACCCACTTTGCCTCTTAAAATCTTTGTGCCTCCTCTTCCGCAATGATCCCTGAACTATGGGAGTCAGAGGTTTGAAATAAGTGTCCTATTCAGGGATAAGCCCTCTGTGGCCTCCTATTCTCTGCACATTAGCCAGTAGTGGGTTTCTGTGTTAATCACCATCTGCTGCACAAAGAAACTTCTCTGGTGAGAGGTAAGGGAGATGCATTCATCCTACATGTAGATGTTGCATTGAAGATGTGTCACTTAGGGCTAAGCATCTCGAAGACACTCTCATCTTATCCAACTACAGTACATCTTAGGCATCTCTGTAAGTTAGTGCCTAAATGTTTTATCTTTTGAACCCTATGGCAACAGGTTCTCTCTTTTTTCATTTTTTAAAATTCCATTACTTACTTATTTTGAGTATGTGTCTAGCGTTGCTATGGTGCACTTGTTGAAGTCAGAGGACAACTTCCAGAAGTTGGCTCCCTCTTTCTATCATATGGGTCCTGGAGATTGAACTGAGGTTCCCAGGCTTAGCTACCTTTACCTGCTGAGTTATCTTGCTGACTCCACAGATGACACCTCTAATAGCTACCTGTAATTATATGCACAGCTGCTTTATGGATTATAAAGTTTCTATGTAAGTCTTCTTCACTATTTCTTCCACTATACCTCTGCACTCAGCAAGAGTCCTGCTTAGCCCAGACCAAAAGTTCCACAAAGTCAGACCTGTTTAATTATGCTGGGTGAGCTTTTCTAGGCTCAAACTCTCCCAAGTTCAACACTCCTTTGAAAGGGCAAATCTAGAAACTAATCAGCATTTAAAATACACTGCTTCTGAGTCTCCAATTTTCAAACTACCTTACAAGTGATTTTTGGAACAAAATTCAATGTAAAAATTGCAGAGAATGGAGCCAACATTAGAAATCACCATTATGGGCCTAGCCAGAAGGCTCAGCAGGTAAAGCAGGTGATGCTTGCCACCAAGTCTGATGACCTGAGTTTAACTGCCAAGACCCACATGGTCAAAGGACAGAACCAACTCATGGAAAGTGTTTTTTGGCTTCCACATGTGCATGCTGTGGCAGGTGCATTCCCACACACATATATGTATACATATATACAATAAACAAATAAACGTAAACTAGCCATCACGATAAAGAATATTTGTAAGTACCCATAAATTTCAAATCTATTTGATAAACACTTAAACAACAGATTTTTTTTTTTTTTTTTAGAACACAGCCACAGTGGGTCTTAAACTTCTGATCCTCTTGCCTCTCTATTCAACTCCCCTTGCGAGTACCCCCACCTGGTACCTAGCTTAGACGGTGTGTAATACCATATTCAATTTACACAGTGCTGAGGATCAACCAGGGCTTTCTGCAAATGCTTTACCCACTAAACTATCTCCCTACCTAGCATCAGGGATTTTTTTTTTAAGTGCTAGATCAAGAAGAAAAGGACGCTTTAAAGTGTAAAACTACCAACAAGCAAAAAACAAAGTACCTAAAATGGCTAACTCACACACAGCAGAGCCCTGCTTTCCAGACTCAGCAGACACAGCTACCTACCTATCCACAAAGCATGAGTGACCCAAAGTTGGGAAATCATTGTTTCTGTCTGTGAATTTTTCCCAAATAGAAATAAGGGCAATGTATATCTTATGTTCAACAGTATTTTTAGGAGGACAAGTAACTTTCATTTTAAAAGTTATTTGACTGATGCTAGTCCCATCTCCTGATCACTGGCCAGGAATGTCAGAGAAGCTTGGTGCTTGGGGTGGGCCATCACTTGCGGTATGGAAACTACTCTGAGCCTGGTGTATTATTTAGCATCCCTGGTTCCTGCCCACTAAATGCTAGCCTCCCAATCTGTGATAGCCAAAGTTGTCCCCACAGTGTTTCCAAGTGCCTCAAGGAAGGCCCTGATCTCCACTGATTGCTGGAGACTTCTTTCTTCATTCTGTGGGAGTCCACTGAAGACATTCTGAACTGTTTATTTGGGTTTTCTACCACTGCTGTTTATTCAACCTTTCCTGGCAGTCCTTCTCCAGTTTCCTACTTTACTCCCACAAGTTTTCTTTAAAAATAACGCTGAATTTGTTTCATGTTTATCTGAATCAGAACCAAAAGGCTAAATGTGGTTGCATTATAGCACAATAATATATAATTACTGGAGACAAAAAATGAAGTCTACAGTACTTTAGTATCACAGAGTCCTAAAATTTAAGAAATGGAAGGGGGCCAGATCATCTCTTCCAGGGGGTGTCTGAGCTTTTTACAAGTAAAAACAAAATCGTGTACATATGCATTTTTTCCTAGAGCTCCCACAATTTAGATCAAGTATTCAAAAACTCCAGGATCCAAAGTCAACAATGGGCCATCAAGCCAGATGTGGTGGTGCCTGCTGAACAGAAGGACCCCATGAATTTGAGACCAACGTGGGCTACGTGGTGGATTCCAGGCCAGAGATCCTTTCTTAAAAAACGACAACAACAAAAAACTGGTGCCTAATAGCTCTCTCACTTTAACAATGAAACGAGTGCCATACAAAGTTGTCAGGTGAATTAACATCAACAGAAATGAGTTACTTTAGCTGAGTGTGTAATCCTGGTGCTGAAGAGTTGGAAGCAGGAAGATCAGGAGTTCAAAGCCATCCTAAGCTACACACTAGTTGAAGGTCAGTCTGGGATACAAGAGACCCTGTCTCAAAAATAAAACAAAACAACCCTTTAAAATGAAAACAATGTAATACTGGTAATACTGAATCATTCTCCTTTCTTGGGGGGCGGGGGGAGAAGTAGAGTAATCCCTGGATCTTCTTACCACAATTATATACAAACATGTAGAGTGAAGACCTAGCAATAACAAGACTGATCAAAGGAATAGGAAATTCTATGAAACTATTCATTCCCTACAATGTAACAATGAAGTTACTGTTTTAAAACACTGTGCTTTACAGGCTGGCCAGATGGCTCTGCAGGTAAAGGCACTTGTCCTGTAAGCCTAACAACTTAAGTTAGATCCCAGGCTCCCTCAGTGGAAGCAGAGAACTAACTCTCAAAAGTTATCCTCTGTGCACGTGTGGACACATACATAGACAGTAATAATAACAAATAAAAATTTAAAAATAAAGTTTAAAAAAGTACATTTATAAATTCAGTCTTACACTAGGAGAGTGAGATATTTTAAAGGGTATAGGAAATAAATGCAGCTTAATTTATTTTCAAGTTTCTTTTGATTTATTAACACTTTCTTAAAATTTATTATTTTCTTAAAATAAAAAGAAACCATTATTTTCTTAATTTATTAATATTATTTTCTTAAAACAAAGTATAGCTATACTTTTAAATATTAATCTTTACTCCACAGTAAATTACCTCTCCAAATTTTTTTTACTTTAATGAAAAATTCACTTCAGTTAAAAAAATAATTTGCACCGGATATAGTGGCCACCAGCACTCAGGAGGCAAAGGCAGGCATATTTCTGTGGGTTCAAGGCCAGCCTGGTCTACATAGCAAGTTCCATGCCAGCTGGGACTACAGGGAGACCCTGTCTCAAAAAAAGAAAAAAGACTAACAATAATAATTTGCTGATCAAAGAAGACCTATCCATCTATCCATTTAAAGCACAACACCTCAATGGTTCCTCTATGCTAATCTTGGTATTAAATAAGTAGGTGTTTTAATTCCCATTTTACAAAATCAACTAGGCTAAGAAGTAGTGTTTGTTATTTGAAACAGGATCTCACTATGAAGGCAAGACTAAACTCAAAACTCTGAATCTCCTGCCTCAGCCTCCAGAGTGCTGGGATTATAGGACTGGGACATCAAACCAGGTTTCAAGTAGGCTAAGTGACTTTCTAAGATCACAAAGCTGGTGTTATACCAGCCTAGGCTCAACCACTCCCCATTAATAGAGTTATTCTACCTCACCACCATTATCTCCACCCACAAAACACCAAACTTGGGTGCCACACAGGGAACAGTTTTTAAGGTCATGTTCATGAACTACTATTAACCCCCAAATAATATTTTCAACAATTTAAAAGAAAAACTTAATAGAGGACACAAAATATTCTACCTTGAGCCCTGATCTTCAATTTCCACAAAGACATGACTAAACAAAGATAAATAATTCACATAGTCTGGGCAGATCAATGACAAATTATCAAAATTGGAAAAATACTTTCCCTGTTGACTGTCTGTTAATGGACTGATATTATTTTTAGACAAACAAGAGACATAAGTGATCTACATTTTTCACATGTAAATCAAGTCTATACTGACCACTGAAATAACTTACAGGCTATCGGCACTGAGTAACTTAAGAACACATTGAAATCCAGTGGGCTTGTTATCTGGTTTTGAGATCTCCTGTAGTCTGACTTGGCCTCAAACTTTCTATATATATATAAGATGACCTTGAACTTCTAATTCTCCTGCCTCCACAACCCAAGCAATGAGATTATAGGCATGTACCACAACACCTGGCTGAAATCTAGTAACAAGAGCCAGTTTCATTTGAACAATTTCAAGCAAACAAGATCATTTATTTTTCAAGGATTAGTGGTCAAAAAAGCATGTTTGCTCCCTCAGAGCAATCTGTTCTTGGGGCAGGGGGTTTGCATCAGATACATTACTAAATAATAAAACTAAATTGCTACCTCACATCTTTTCAACACTTGCTGTGCTAATTAGAATGGCATTCACAAAATGAACAAGCACCAGCGTTACAAAAAGGCACAGTTCAACAAAAAGGTTGACCCCTCCTTAAATAAAAGCACATAAATATGAATCACAGATTTGATCAGTACATTAAAGCTCTAGAAGAAAAATGTTTGCCTTGGACATACTGAAACTCTTTTCCTTTCAACATTAAAATCCAAGTACAGAAAACATTCAGACAACATTCACATCCCTTACTGCTTTAGACATCAAGCTTAAAAATATTACTCAACTACTAGGAGATAACTTTCTAGTAACGATGAAAACAAACTAGTTTTACTGAACTGCACACTATCCTTTCCTTTACAGAGTCATCGTCTGCAAATACAACAGTGATTCATTTAAAATGCATTAACCTCTTCCCCAGATAGAACCAATTCACAGATTGGTCACTTCACAAGAGACGTGAACTAAGTTTATAGGGAAAACAAACACACATACACACGATGATAAACTGTCCGAACAAAAAATGTGTAGGAGGAAAAGTGTATCAGCTAATATTTTTTTCCCTGTAAGACCTTGATTAGTGGGGGCACCCCCTTTATTCCTTTTCATTCCGTGGTTCACTATTAGGGCCAAATCACAAAGCTCGAAAAGAGAAACAGAAGCACTGCATGGCAAGCTTCCTTTTTCTGCACCCAGGACTGGCGTCTGATTTCCCCTACCCAGGTCAGCTTCGCAGCAGTATGATGCTAACCAGTTTCAGCCGCCCAGCTGTCAAGCCTATCTGCTCCTTCTTCAAGAGTTTCCTCATCAATCCCACAAGACAGCAAGCTCTTGGCGGTTTATTCCCTCCACTACACAGCTAACACCATCCTCTAACAATTTTCCCCAACATTAACCGAACATGGGTATTTTCACTTAAGTTTTAACATTCTTCCTTGCTCTCAAACCGGTCCTCAATAGTGCGCTGTTCTTTCCCAGACCCCCACGGGGCTACCTTAAAATCCCACTTACTATCACCCACCGACTTCAGGTTCTGGCAAGAGTTCTCTTTACCTAGACCCACTGACCTGACTCAAAGGTATCCACTTCTGATCCAAAACCCCAAAGTCCTCTCATGTCATTGAATTCTGTTTTACTATGATCACCTACCTAACTGGGATCCATCCTTTCCCAAGCCTGAGTCTTTCTCCCTAGCGACAAGCCACCCCTAGCCTGGGCAGATGTACGTTTGACAGCTGGCCCATGTCTACCCCCCAACAGACCTCCAGGGTCGCCCTTCCCGCCGTCCTCCAGTCTTCAGTCTTCAGTCTTCCACTGGCCCCGAGGCCTCGGCCTCCCCTACAGCCTGTGCCCGCCGTCCCCTTCCAGACCCTGCCGACCTCTCTCTCCAGGTAAGCCCCGGAACCCCTCGCCCTGCAGGCCCCACCTGCGGGTCCTTGAGCTCCCAAACACCAGCCACCAGGATACCCAGCCTGCAAGGAAAATGCAGAAGTAGTTCCACTTCCCGCAAGCCACCGCGTCCCTTTGGCTGTTCTCCACAACAGCTCACCTGCGCTCGGCGGGGAGACCCCCAACTCACCCCCGCCTCCGCCATCTTCAGGGTCCGGCCCCGGGGCCTGCTCCCCTCCCACAGCTCCGCCCGATCTGCACTGCGCATGAGCAGCCGAGCCGCTGAGGGCCGCAACTCGGGGTCGAAGGGTTTCCGGTTATCGCTGAGAGAAACCTAGTGTAACACACCGACGGGGCAGAGAAACTTCCGGTCTCCAGGAAACTTGGGGCTGGAAGGAGGCGGAACTTTGTCCGGGGATGGGAAGCGGAGAAATCAGCTGTTGTGGGCTGTGACCGGTGCCCAGACGCCGTGGGCGGAGTGAGGGAATCGTGCGCGAACGCACGCAGGCGCGGCGCGAGGCTCCGCCCTCCGCATGGGCGGCAGCGGCGCTGATTGACAGTAGCGTACGCTGCGGTGCCCTTCTTCAGCCTCTTCCCATCAGGGAATCCGCCTCGGTGTCGGATCTACCTTGCTTTGCTCTGCCTTTTTTTCTTTGCCCGTAAAGTCCCAACTTATCTTGGGGAATACAGTTTATATTTTTTACCCATCATCAGTCCACACTTTTCATTCCCCAAGGAAAGCTAGATAATGTGTTTTAAAGTCCGTTTTCATCAACAGGACTCTAGATTTAATAAACCAAAGAACAGACAACATAAACCTCCATCACCTCTTACCTCTCAGAAACATTATTTCCGTTGATTTTGAGACCGTACTTCTCCAACATGAACCGTCTCTAGACTAGGTCTTTGGAATCTGTGCAGATGAACTTTTGTTTTAAATGAAAAGTGGTGCAGTCAAGTGCATAAGCAAGACCGTATGTAATGAAGCCCCAGAAGGCATTCATTAACAAGTGATTTTTAAATAATAATTTTTATTTATTCTTTGAAGTTTCAAGAACAGGAAATCGGGATGTGTATCCAAGAGAGTGGGGGAAGAGGGAAGGGAAAATATAATAAAAATAAACTGAAATTCTCAAAGAATTAAAATACTTTTTAAGTATCATACATGCATTTAATGTATTTTGATCAAATCTACGTCCTTCGAAGGTTTTTGGTTTTGTTGTTGTTTTGTTGTTGGGTTTTTTTGCCAGAAACAAACAGCAGCATGGTGGCACTTGGGCAGCAGAGCCACAGAGGCAGATAGATCTCTGGGAGATAGAGGCTAGCCTTGTCTACACAGAGAGTTCCAGGCCAACTAAAGCTACAGAGAGACCCTATCTCAAACAAAACAAAGCAAAACAAAACAAAAACCAACCACACACCAAAAGCTTATTGCTAATTACCTCCCATTATTTAGCTATTCCATATATCACCTTTTGTGCAGTACAACCCAAAATAGATTGTGAATGTGGTCAGATGGCACTGGTTTTGAGAGTTTTAGAGAAAATAAGGGCTTAAAGAACTTCTATGATTTTTCAAGAGAGTGTCATTTGGTCAATTGCTTTTATTTTCTCTTATTTTGAACTGGTAAATAATCACATGGAACTGCAGTGTTCTTGATCTTTTCATCAACATTTATTGCTAAAAAGAGAGAAACTAAACTTGCACCAGATATCTCAGCAAGTATTTTTATGAACTTTCCTGTGCTCTTGGATGTTTCTCTAGCTCTCAAATTTAATTCCTATACGTTTTTATGCTTAGTAATAAATGAAGATCTATAATTGTGCTTCATCAATGAAGAATTTTATAATGAAAAAAGAAAATTACACATGTGATGGTTAATCTTCATTGACAACTTGACAAGATTTAGAATTGCCATGAAACAATATCTGGGTGTGTATCTATGAGAGTATTTTCAGAAAGATTTAACTGAGGAAGGAAGGAAGACCCACTCTGAATGTGGGAAGCATAGTTCCAAGGACTGAGGTCCCAGACAGAATAAAAAGAAAGCCACTTGAGCATCCGCTTTCATCTCATTCTGCTGCCTGCCTGCAGATGCAACAAGACCACTGCCTTACGCTCTCAGCACCGTGCTTCACCTGCCGTGATGGCCTCTGTCCCCTCAGAATGTGAGCCAAGGTGCTGAAGAAATGGCTCAGTGGTTAAGTGCACTGACTACTCTTCCAGAGACCCGATGTACAGTTCCCAGCACCCACATGGTGGCTAACAAACATCCATAACTCCAATTCTAGGGGATCTAATGCCCTCCTCTTCTGGCCTCCATAGGCACTGCATACATGTAGTACACTTATATACATGCAGGCAAGATACTCATACACATAAAATTATTTTTAATTTTTAATGTGGAGCCAAAATAAAACCCTTCCTCCCTAAAATTGCTTTTCCTGGTTACAAGAAAAGTAAAATAAAAACATTAAAATCCAAACTTGATGACAAGATATAACTTAAGAACTTGCTGAAATCATATTAACTTTGTATTACCTTGAAATTGGTTTAAGGTCACTGGACTTCTGATGAAGGATGATCATGTCTGTATAATCATGTCCAATAAATTCATTTTTCTAGGCTCTTTCTGATAGAAATATCAATGATTTGAGGATCCTGTGGTGTTTTTATATTAACCTTACATATTATTTGATCTTTCAACAGAACAAACCATAAGGTAAGTTAGCAAGAAAATTAAAAGTTTAGCTAATACAAATAAGCATCAACAAAAGGTCACTGTCCTTCTGGGAATCAGATGCTGTCAGGCTAATATTAAGTATTGCCTAAGAGCTGAAGCCTGCTAAGCCTTATTGTAAGTTTCTGAGAGCCTTGGACTTGAAACCCCAAATTAAAAACAACCAAAAAGTGTGGCCATTATTCTAATCAGTAATTAGAACCCAAAATACTAGAAACTATCCTATCATCCTATCTTGCCTTTTTTAAAGTAGTTTTTGTTTGTTTGATTTTGGTCCTTTTTGAGACAGGATCTCACTATATAGCCCTTTCTGTCCTGAAACTCACTATATAGACCAGATTGGCCTTGAACTTGTGCAGATTTTCCAGCCTCTGCTTCCCAAATGCTGGGATCACAGGCTCATATCACCACACCCAGCAGTTTTTGTTTTATCATGTTTTGATGTGAGATAATGCTTTGGTTTGGTTATGGCTCCTCCAAACCACGCCCCCACCCAAGATTCATGGGCTGAAACTTGGTCCTGATAAGGTGATGCTGAAGTAGAACCTTTAAGAGGTGGGTAGGGGCCTAATAAACAATTAGGCAATGTGGGCTCCACCCTCATGAATGGGATAATGCTGGGCTGAGTGATTAAAGACTGGTGTAAGAAGATTAGCTCCCAGAGAACAGGTGATTATAAAAAGAGCAAGCCTCCTTACCTCAGGATGAGGTCTTTCCTCTTGCACGTGGGCACCACACCATTCACCTTGTTGTCATGGAGGCAGAAGGCCCTCATCAGATGCCCAACCAGTCAGGCTACTTGATCTAGGACTTGATCTAGCACCAAAATTGTCAGCTACATAAAATCTCCTCTGTAAAAATGACCCAGCCTTGGATATTTTATTATAGAAAGCAAAACAAAACAGACTAACACAGAGCCATATAGTTAAGGAGCCCTAAAATGGATTTTGTCTTTTTGAGATTATAGGATAGGTTATTTATAAGTCCATTTATCCCCTCAACTGCAAGCTGAGAATCTAGAAGGCACTAGGCACTGGGCCCTGGTCCTTAGGAGAAAAGCAAAATAGACAAGGGTTACACTTAGAGTCTAGTGGGAGAAACAGTAAATGGTTAACTGCATACGGCAATTGAGACATTACTATGTTAGTTCCGTATCCTGTTGTGATCAAATACTTGACAAGAAATAACTTAAGAGGAAAAAAGTTGACTTTAGATTACATTTTAAGAAAGTCCATCATGATGGGAAGGCATGGTAGCAGGAGCATGAGGCAACTGTTCACGTTGGACAGGAAATGGGTCGAGGCTATAAAACCTCAAAGCATACCCCCAGTGACCCACTTCCTCCAGCAAGGCTCCACCTCTTAGAAGTTTCACAGCCTTCTAAAACAGCACCACCAACTGGGTGCCAAGTGTTCAGGCACATGAGCATTTCAGTTCAGAGCAACAGTGCCAAAAAGATGCACCATGAATAAAGGTGAAGACTTTGTGATTTTAGGTGCAACTTGAAAATTGTGAGGTATCTAAGGAGAGCAGGTTGAAGGATAACTATGAAGGCACAGAGCTGGAAACTGTTCATGTGGTCCAGGAATTGAAAGGAAGGCAGAGTCACTGAGGTGACTGGAAGGAAGATGAGTAGAGGATAGCAGTCAGAAAGGAGGAAGGCTACAACTTAAGGTTGTATATTAACATCATGAATGACCACTAACTGTATATCAGGCACTGAGTTAATCTACTCTGTGTGTGTGTGTGTGTGTGTGTGTGTGTGTGTGTGTGTGTGTGTAGGTCAAAAGTCAACATCAGGTGTCTTCCTCGGTTTCTCTAGACTATGTTCTTTGAGACAGAGTCTCTCATAACCAGGAATTCATAGATTCAGAAGTCACAGGGATCATCCTGTATCTGCCTTCCAGCCAGTGCTGAGGTTAAAATCTGCACCACTATGCTCGGCTTTTTTGCATGTATGCTAGGACCCAAACTCAGGTCCTTCTGAGCCATCTCCATAGTACTTAAATTCACACCTATATCATGTGTTCAAACCCCTTTGAATTAGATACCAGAGAAGTTCTCAACCCCGACTATTAAATGTATTAAAGTAATGCATGTGCTATGTACAACATCTTTTCAATACCTGAGACACACCCTCAATATATTCCAGTTTAGTTGAACCACAGAATAGACCAAAGCCCTTTTAATAAATTCCTTTTGCAATCTTAATACAATCTTAATGTGTTCCTAAAGCAATTCTAGTGCAGGCAGAGTTTAGAAACCCTGGCTTCATCTAAATTTGTCCAACATCATTTAACAACAGAGTAAATGGCAGGAAAGGCAGAAATTCAACCTATATCACTCAGTGCCTGCGCTTTTGTTCTTAACTGCTATCTGCTGCCCTGTCAATAGTTACATAGAGTGTGCCATTACAAGTTAGGAGCTCATGAGACACAAAGAAATGAGTGAGACAGAGCTCTTACCTTCAGTAAATTCACAGTCTAGAGAAGCAGAAGCATCAATAAGCTAAGCCAGGCCATCCCACATGAATAGACATAGGCAACACCTCGGTGAGATCAGACGTGTTCTGCTTTAACCTAGACTGGTGCAGAAGGTAACCAATGGCAGGGTACCTAGGAAGGCAGGATTACAGAAGTCAGCTGAGGGATGGTGCAAGCAGGCACTGAGGCAATGGCAGAGGTCACAGAATTGGCAGCACTGACTGACTACTGATGTGAAAGTGACAAAAGGGACAAAGTGGAAAGTGCCTTTAAAGTTTCGAGTTAGAGAAACTGAGTGAAGCAACACTATTGACTTAGCAGAAGAGTTCAAGAATTGAGTTTGGGGTTGAATGAGTTGAAAGACTTCAAATATTCAGGTAGAAATGTCCTCTAGAATGCTGGGAGTCGACATCCAGATCTCAAGTTAGCAAATAAGTCTCGGAATATAGATCTGGGGAGTGGCTCAGTTGGTAAAGTACTTGCAGTGCAAGCGTGAAGACCTAAGTTCCATCCCCAGAACCCATGTAAAGAACCAGGTGTGGTGACATGTGCTTATAATCCCAGCACTGGGGAGGTGGAGACAGGTGGATCCCAGGGGCTTACTGGCCACTACCTAGCCGAATGGGTGAGCTCTAGGCTAATGAGAGCTCGTGTCTCTAAAAACAAAGACAGACACACCAACGTGGTCAGCATCTGAGAAGTAATGACAAGTGAGGATGTCCTCTTGCCCCGCTCATGCACACAATGCATGCAGGCACACACACACTTGCACATGCATACCACAAAGAGAAATAAAACTTTGGAGTCACTAACTGTTAGAGGACAGTTGAAATCATGCCTTGTGTTATGTGTATGAGTTTTTTTAGAAAAAGATAATAGAGACTATTGGTGGTTAATTTAAACAGTCAAGTTAAGTGGATTGAGAGAGGCATAGGGAATTAAAGCACAGCTTTGGGTATGGTTGTACTGTTGAATATAGTCCTCTGTGCAAAATATCTACCATTGTCATCAGCTTAGCTTACCTCTTTGCAAGAGTCCATCATCATTCTCAGGCTTTTGGACTATTGGTGTTCTCTCAAACAAAGAAGGGGGGAAGGTCAGTGGACCTTAGATTCCAGCTACTTCTCTCAGTCATCTGTATGCAAATCTTCCCTTATTGTAAATGGGCTCTAGGTGTTGGGAGGAGCTAGAGCATAAAGGCTGGGGAAGATAAACTGAGAAAGGGGAGCTCTCTGTGAAGCAATGGAGAAACCATCATTTATGCTGAGAAAAGACTTTCCAGTGAAACTGCTTTGGGGCCATCCACATTTGGTCAGTAACTCCTCAAGTAACTCTGTAAGTAAGTCCAATAAAATTGGTTTCCCCAGGGTGGAAATTTGATGGAACCATACTTTGGTTTGTGGTTGAGACCTTATGAGGAGGAGGCAGGTGCTATTTATGCCTCCCCAGGGAAGGAGTTCTCAAAATAGTCTGAAGTAGAGTACCCAGTGAAAGTATTAGACCTCTAGGACTCTGACCTGTGCAAAGGATCCATCCCCTGATGACTCACAACATGATGGCCTTACTGAGAGGTGGTGAAAGACATGAAGAAGTAGGTTGCTGGTGTAAGTACTTGGGGGCAACACCTTGACCTGGTCCCTTTCCATAGCTCCATATTTTTCTCTGCTTCCTGGTTACCATGATGGCATCAGCTGCTCCTGTCTGCCTTGCTGAGCTGGAACTCCTGAAACTGTGAGCAAAACAAATTCTTCCCTCCCTGAGTTGTTTCTATCAGGTATTTGGTCACAGTACGCAAAAGCCAGACTAATCTAAAGACAGGCAAGATTCTGTGCTTTGTTGGGGTAAACCTTGGGTTAGTGTAGGGGCCAAGTCTGGGGACTAAGAACAGAGGATTGAGAAAAGCCAGGAGATTAAGGAAGATTCACAGAGCTGCTGGCAAATGAGACATGCTATTTCCTCCAGACAAGGGCAAATAGCCCACTGGGCAGACAGACAGAGACACAAGGCAAGAGCTTGTGTGCCCTTGATCCCAAGAATTTTTATAGGAAATCACACAAAAGTGGCTTCTTGCCAAAACTTGTTATATAACTGATTACATCGCTGTTTATTTCTGGGGTCCCCAGACACCCAGTATGAGCCACTTTATTCTGACTCACAGGCCTCCAGATGTCTAGCCTTAGCCATCTTGGCTCGTACCAGAAACCTGTATCAGCACCATGTTGTCTAAACATAAACAGGCCCTTGCCTCCTTTCAGTCAGATAAACTTGAATGGATATTTTTCAGTATGAGAATCTGAGCCTCCTTCATAATGCCAGCACACAGTTTGGAATGTTTGTCCTTTTTTAACTTTCAGAACATTTACAGGGCAAATACTTGACTATGTTTATATATTGCCAAATAAATATACCTAGGGGAAGTTTAAGTCATAAGGTTGCATTTTACACTAAGAGCTGTTTACAGAATCATCCATCATCTACCACTCATCATCTACATAAAAATCAAAAGAGGAATTGGGGAAATGTTTCAGCCAGTAAAGCACTTGCCATACAAGCATGACCTGAGTTCAATCTCTAGAACCCACAAAAAAGCTGGACATGACAGCAACACATCCTTAATCCCAGTGCTAGGGAGATGGAGTCAGAAACAGATCACTGGAGCTTACTGGTCAGCCAGCCTAGCCAAATTGGAAAGCTCCAGATTCAGTGACAGACCTGTCTCAAAAAGAAAAAATAATAATAATAAATAAATAAAAATACAGGAGCTGGAGAGTTTGCTTAGCAGTTAGGAGCACTGACTGCTCTTGCAGAAGACCCAGGTTTGGTTCTCAGCACCCACCTGGTAGCTAACAACTCTCTGTAACTTCAGTTCCAAGGGATCCAGGGTCCTCTTCTGGTCTCCAAAGGCATTGTATACATGAAGTGCACCTACATACATGTTGGCAAAACACTCATAATCAACAATAAAAATAAATTTGAGCTTGAGACTGCTGGGCAGTGTAAGGTGGGCTGGCAGTAGTCTTCCTGAAGCCTAGGAAGATCTGAACACTTGCCCCAGGCACCAAGGGAGGTTGTATCAGTACAGTGTGGAGTCCAGGATTGGACCCAGGCAGGGGGTCGGGCCTCTTGGGAGCAGGGGCTCGGGGCGGGGCTTCATAGGAGGTGGGGCTTCCAGTATGGGCACAGAGGATTGTGCCCTATGGTTAAGCCAAACCTAGTCTTCCCTAAAAAGAGGTTGGTTGCAAGGGACTGGAGCTGGAACCCACTCCAGACCCACACAGATGTCCTATCAAAGATATAAAAATTCCAGAGGCATTCAGGTTCAGATACCGCTATTGGAAGCACTGTTCATGCCAAGATCTCCAATCTCTAATATCAAGCAAGTGAGCAGGACCATGCTGGAGCTGGAGACTCTGGAATCTTCCAGCTTCACTGAGGCCATGGTTTATAGTGACTACTTGCACAAGCTTAGAACCAGATGAATGTTTCAGCCCATGGTTAAGAGGCCTAGCCAGCACCAGGAAAGAGGAATGACCAAGCTTGAGGAAGCCATGCGGGCCCTGGAACTGGGCTGCTGATAACTGATGAAGACAGTTTCCAGTCAGTATGATGGGCATCTAGATATAGAGATGAGGCTGTGGCAGTGTTGGGGTGAGTTTGGCTTGCTTTTACTCTCTTACAGCCTTTCTATTCGAATGCATTAAGCAAAACCCTGGTGTTTTTGGATCCTTACTTTCCTCTGAGATCTGATATGAATATCTCTTTCCAAGGTCGCTAACTGAAGAATAAAATGTAAGGAATTGAAAAAATACATATATATATATATAGAGAGAGAGAGAGAGAGAAGAATGACTGAGGGAGACACCTAATATCAAACTCTGACCTTCACAAACACACACGCACATTCACACACGCTCGCACACACACACACACACACACACACACACTTACACTGAGAAATAAAAGAATCATCAGGTATTTGACACTATTTACCCACTGAGCCACGTTTTATGTCTATCTATGTGTGCCAGTTTGTCTGTTTGTGCAACACACCACATGTGTGTTGTGCCTGTGGAGGCCAGAAGAGGGTGTGGAATCCTCTGGAAATGGAGTTAACAGGCAGTTTGTGAGCTGCCTGATATGGGTACTGTAAACTGAATCCAGGTCCTCTGCAAGAGTGCCCGTACTCTTAACTCCTGAGCCATTTCTCCAGCAACCCTCCCCAACACAAAATGGGATTTTTTTTTCCAGGCTTTAGTGTTACCTTTTCCTGAGGAGACAAAAATAATCATCTGCTCCCTGAGATCTGGCACCAATGACAGATCAAAGAATGATTCCACCAAAGTTCAACTTGGTGAACCAGTGAGTTTATTGGTCATACTCACAAGAATGTGGTTGACCCTAAAGCAGCCACATCACCAAAAAATATCATCTACATGGATGTTGGCTTCCCCATAGCTGCACAGACGGAGTACCCTCCTTCAGTTAACCTTCCGTGTTCTATCTATTCCAACACTTCCTGAAATGAAGAGATAGTGTGCCGCTAGAGAAGAATTACATATGGCTGACAAGGAGGCCCCCTGAAGGCATGGCTAAGATCTCAGGTGACCCTCTCCATCCTCTCCATCTATGAAGGAAGTCAACAGGTTCAATCCTGAGGGTCTCAGCTGCTCTGATGAAGATGATACTGACTGTTGTGCTCAGAAGACAGCATTCTACACTATCTTTTACAGGTATCTAGCCTACATCCAATACAAGCAATGCCTTCATCACAGCTTTTAACTCACTTTTCAGGGAACAAAAACTGTTACTTTCATATTCCCATTTCATCAATCTATAAATTTTGTAACTACAATGGCATGAGTGGAAGTAATGGCAGTATAGTCTTTGTGGACCAGAACCTAGTAAGGACTTGGGAAGGTGTGCCTGGAGCAGGCCGTGGGTATTGAGTGTGTTGAAGACATTAGGATGCCATACTAGGAGGCCAATGTTCCCACTTTCCTTTGGACAAAGATCTTATTTCATCCTGTAACTGTGGTGAGAAGTAGACAGGGAAGTTCAGAAAAAGGAAGCCTTTATCCAGGCTTTATTAGTAGTTAGATCAGGAGACTGAGGACTGGAGAGGTGGTTAAGTTGTTAAAGTGCTTACCTAGCATGCATGAAGCCCTGAGTTTGATCACCAGCACCACAAAAACCAGGTATGGTGGTGCATACCTGTAACCCCTGCACGTTTGAGAGGTGAAAACCAAAGAATCAGAAACCCAAGGTCATCCTTAGCTACAAAGTAAATTGTTAGACCAACTTGGGCTACTTGAGACCCTGCCTCAAAGATAGACAGACAGATATAGGTAGATAAATCACACGTTCTGGTTCCCAATTCTATTTTTCTATTTTTAAAATAAAATAATATCATTTTTATCTATCAGTTTTTATTTCTGAGAATTTCATATACATATACAATGAAATATGATCATGTCTACCCACCATTTCCTCTTCCAACTCTCCCTGCACCTCCCCAACATGCCCCCTCTCACCTCTCTCTCTCTCTCTCCTTCTCTCTCAAGTCTAGTTAGTGCTAGCCATACGTGCATGGGTGTGGATTCATCCAGTGGACCGTGGTGTGGTGGCTTGAATGAGAATGTCCCCTATAGACTCAAGTATTTGATCATTTGGTCCCCAGTTGACGGTGCTGTTTGGAGGAATTCATGGAATCTTTAAGAAGCATAACCGTGCTGGCGGACGAACTCCACTCGGGGAGGGCTTTGAGAGTTAGAACCTTTCTCCACTTCTACTCGTGCTCTGTTTGTTTCATGTTTGTAATTGAAGATGCGGTCCTTCAGCTTTTGGTTGCTGCCACCATGCCTGGAGCTTGCATGCCTCCCCACCAGGATGGATTCTCCCTCTGGAACAATAAACCCAAATAAAATCTTTTGTAAGTCACATGGTCATGGTGTTTTATCACAGCAACAAAAAATAACTGATACACATGGGAAACTTAGCAGTGGCCAAATCTGAATTCACCATTAGATAAATATCATGCTTTAAATATTTTTTCCACTGCTGCTGATTGACCCATACTAGACAAGTGCTCTACCACCAAGCCATACACCTAACCCCAAATCTTATGATTTTGTAGAAGAAATGAATTTTTCTACTGTATAACAGATTCCAATGGACTAATACATAATTCTTTGTATATTTGTAGGTAAAGCCCATTGTCTTAGCATGTTTGTAATAGTCACTGTTAGTTATTTGTTTCGTAACTTTGTGCTAAAACTATACTAAGGTTGCTTGCTATCTATAGAAGTTGCAAAATGTGAGCTAATTTCAAAACAAGGAAGGTTAGGTTCTTGGATAACTCCATAAAATCATTAAATATTTTTTGCAGGTATTGACCTTAGTTTTAACTAGTAGCAAACTATACCACACTCCAACAAATTTAGGGGAGAAACCTAATGGAAGTGGAAGACATGATCATAAATTGATCTAGTCACAAGCTCTGGAAGAAGAGGGTGGTAAGGGCGTTCACCTTTTAGTGTTGTAACTTGGATGTTTCTAGATCTCTTAGGAAGCAATGTTGACTAAAATTAATAAACAAAGTCACATGTTCTCTGTGAGGTCTGGGACATATTATCACATAGCAAAGAAAGTAAACATAGTCCAAAAGGAAACCAGGTCACCACTGATGGACAAGCAAATTAAAAAACAACTCTAGCACAAAGGCACTGAGAAAGCAATGGGAATGATTACACACTGTAAACCGTTGTGGGGAGGCAATGACAGAAGCCAAGAATGCAGAGGCCATACTGCCTAGTGATTACATAAAGGGCCTGTACAGTTTGATGTAAAAACAAAAACATAATGAGGTGTTCTTTAGGACATTTCTGACCTGCTGTTTGGCTATGTTACTGTTTTGACTCTGGCATGCACATCCATTCATGGTGAATTCACACACATGGAATTTGTGAAGTTTTCAGGCCTCTAAAACACAGTAAAAGTGTTGTCATTTCTAACCAACACAAATGTAAATTCCTAGTTGACCAAAAGTAAATATTGTCCGTGTGTGTGTGTGTGTGTGTGTGTGTGTGTGTGTGTATACATACATGTGGAAGCCAGAGATCAATGCTGAGTGTTTTCATCAATCATTCTCCACCATATTTTTTGAGACAGGGTCTCTCACTGAACCTAGAACCCAGCTATTGGCTAGACTGGCTTAGCCAACAAGCCCAAGAAATCCTCTGTTGACACCTCCTCAGAAACTGGGATTACAGGTATGCACTACCATGCCTGGCACTTTACATGGGCTTTGAGGACTGAACTCGGGTCCGGGTGCTTGCATAACAAGCACTTTACTGATCTATCCATCTCTTCATCCATCTCTTTAAAAAGACTGATAGAAGTGAGAGAAAATTTCCTCTTTTGCAGATTATATGTGAATCTATATGAAAATTTCATTTGATAGCAGATAGGAAGTATATATGAATTAAACTTCCCCCAAAGAAATATGTATAAATCTAAGTGACCTTATGGACAAAACTCATATCATAGGAACATAAGATCTTGGATTTGTATCTGTTTTGATATCTGAACTTGCCCCAAATAGAATCTACCCAAAGAATTTCCCATAGGAAAAAAAAGAAATGATATTAAATTTAACTTCTGAAAATTTGAGAAGCTTCACCCTTTTTAAGGCCTAGGAATTAATATTTTAGACTTGATTAAAGAGAATTAAAAGAACACAGACTTCTCCAGAGGAGATCTTAGGTTTGTAAGATAATTTAGTATTCAATGATCAGAAGGGGCCTTGCAAAGCAAGAAGTGGTGTGCTAGCTCATGGGTGGGAGATCCTGACAATGCGTGATATTCTCAAAGCCTTTCCTAGAGCCACAAGCTTCATAGATCTCCCTGCTCCCTTGTTTAGGAGCTTAATGAATTGTCCTTCCAGTCTCACACAAGAAAGATAAAGAATAGTTCGATAGTCCACATTCCATTAGAACCAGGTGCATCGAGATTCTAGTCTCTGCTCTGCACTATCAATTATCTATTCTAAGGCAAATTAATTGACATCTGTGATCTTGTACATTCTCATCATTGAAGTGTGTCCTGTTTCAGGACTGGGGAACAGTAAAGTGCTTGCTGTGCAAGCATGAAGACTTGAGTCTGGATGCTCAGGGCCTACGAAAAAGCTGGGTGCAGTGTACCACACATGTAATTCAAAAATGGGCCAAGTAGAGACAGGAAGATCTCTGGGTCTCATTGACCAGCCAACCTAGCTGAATCTATGAGCTCCTGATCAGTGAGAGGTTTTGTCTCAAAGAATAAGATGGGGACTGGAGAGTGGGCTCAGAGTTAAGAGTGCTTGCTGCCCTTGCAGAGGATTGGAATTTGGTCCTCAGCCCCAATGTTGAACAATTCACAACCATGTGTAACTCCAGCTCCAGGAGATCCCACATCCTCTTCTGGGCTCTGTGGTCACTTGCACACTTGTGCACATACAGATACACACATATATAAAATAAAAATAAATCTAAAATAAATAAAGTAGAAAGCAGAGCAACCAACAAAGGCACCCTATGTTGTCCTCTAGTCTTCCCAGACTCACAGACACATACACATGAACACACACACACATACACGTACACGCATGTACACACAAAGTACTTCCTATTGTTAGAATAATCATGATAAAGTAGTAATAAAAAGTGGTAATTTTGTGGCTATTCCCCTTAATTACTTTGATATGATGCCTGACAAGTGACCTTCCTGTTTCTGTTGAACAGAAGAACCAAGATTAGGAATTCCTTACTTCTTAAGGAAAATGCTTTCATCTTTGTACAGTTGCCGGTGTGGGAGTCTTGCCTAAGGTTCATGTAGATCCAGCTTTCTTACAGCTCTCGCCCATTCTCCCTCCATTCTATACGACAGCCTTTAAATTGCTGAATTGTCCTTCCACTCCCCATATATTCTAGTTCTGGCTAAATACACTGAGTTTCTTTCATCATTTTCCATGAGGGAATCTTTATCCCTTTATAATTTTCCAGGAGGGACTCTCTATCCCTTTACTACAATGGCTGCTTTCTTCTGGACATGTTTCAGTCTGTCAATATCCCTCCATAGGGTCACTTCCTGAGCAAGCACCAGACCTTCCTCATCACATCCTTTGTTCTGATACTTCTGTTAACACAATGCCCTATTATAGTAGCATCTTAGGCAGCCCATTATTAAGTTGTATTAGGCTGTTAAATTAAGACAGTTCTTAAACCCTTTCTACTACATTTTCTCTCTTCTCTTTTACTGGTGGGGGTAGAATTTTTGAGTTGGCTAGATGTTTTTCCATTGGGGATAAGGAGTGAATGCATAAACAAAGGGGTTTATAATCTTCCTGCCGAGTTTCTTGTTAGAATATGCTCATATCAACTACCTCTCAAGAGCTTTGTGGTGTGAAGTCGACCACATGTTACCTTGGTGATCTTCTCAGTTTGGGTGGTGTTCTAGTTGCATTTCTGTTCTTGTGATAAATACACTGACAGAAAGCAACATAGAAGAGGATATGATTTATTTGGCTTACAATTTCAGGTTACAATCTCTGTGAGTTCAAGGTCAGCCTGGTCTACATAGCGAGTTCCAATCCAGCTGGGGAGACCCTGTCTCAAAACAACAACAACAAATTCCAGGTTACAATCCATTACTGTGGAGAATTCAAAGCAAGAACTTAAAGCATCACATCCACAGTCAAGAACAGAGAGAGAATAAATGCATGGGGCCTTGCAAACATGATGTTTGTACTCAGCTAGACTTCTCCACTACCAAAACCTCAGGGCCCAGCCCAAGGAATGGTGCTGCTCACAGTGGGCTGGGTCAATGAACAATCAAGACAAGCCCCCAGAGACAGAACCACAGGTCAAGCTGATCCAAATGATCCTCAGTTGAGACTGTCTTCTCAGGTGATTCTAGGTTGTAGCAAGTTGACATTTAAAACTAACCAGGAAAATGGAAATGAAGCAGGTAGGTAAAGGAAAAGAAGCTTGAGAGGTAGGAATAGGAGACAGGTGTTACCAGGGGAAATTGGTAAAGTGGGAATATTTAAATGGCAGGGGAAGAGAGAGGGTTATACAAGGAACTTTTGGGATAAAGGGGAGGAAGGAGCTCAAGAGAGGGGGGACCCACAGAATTTAAAGATAAAGCTAACCACCACATGTGTCCTGCAGCTGTGTCATCAGACTACCTGAGATTTACTCTAAATCCTTAGTAGACACTTTAGAAATATAGCTCAAATAACAGAAGAATCTGGAGGCCTACTTTTAGGAAAACATAATTCTATTTATGAGAAAGAGCTCTTTGCTTACAGCTATTCCAACTACCTACATCGTTCACACGCACAGTAGTGTCACAGATTCATAGGCAAATTCAAGCTAACAACTTCATCAATTCCTGTAAACTCTTTTACTGAGGACAGGCAAATAAGCTCTTTCATGATTTACTCTAGAAAATTCCTCAGATAACAAGCCCACTTACTGGGGTTCACCAGATTCGCCTCTGTTTTGAGAATAAAGCAATTGCTCAATGTTAGCTTTGCCTGGTTCTCAAAATTCTTAAGAATATTTCTGACAAGAGTTCTTTCTTATTTCCAAGCCCTTTTCGTGTCCAGCAAATATTACTCAGCTCAGTATGAGGCACACCCATTCTGAATCACACCCATTCTGAATAGCCAGAGCTTTCTTATACATTCCTTACTGACCTGGTGAGGAATTCTTCATGCTGCCCTTCCCTGTCTGGAGATCTTTAGTTAGAGAGAACACAGGAGTGAATTCAGCTCAATTCTACTTCCCTCCTCTTTACTGAGACCACCAGCCTCCTTAACCTCAAGACATGGAAAGGTGCATGCATGACTTATCACATAAGTCCTTGTGTTAGTTACTTCACACACTACTGTGGCAAAATAACTAAGAAAAGCAACTTAAGGAAGGAAGGGCTTAGGTTTACAGTTTAAGAGTACAGCTTATCATGGCAGAGAAGGCAGTGTATAGGAGCATGAGGTAGCTGATCACATTGTATCCACTGTCAGGAAGCAGAGAGAGATGAATGCTGGGGCTCAGCTTGTTTTCTCCTTTTTATTTAGTCCAAGACCCCAGACCATGGAATAGTGCCACCCACATTTATGGTGGGTCCTCCCACCTTGATTATCCCAGTTAAGAAACTCCCTCAGTGGGGCTGGAGAGATGGCTAAGCTATTAAGACTGAATGCACTACTCTTCCAGAGGACCAAAGTTTGATTCCCCACACTCCTAACAGGTGGCTCACAACCACTTGTACCCAGCTCCAGAGATTCTGACACCTTCTTCTGACCTCTGTGGGCACCTATAATCATGTGCATATACCTACACACAGATACACACATAATCACAAATTATAAAATAAATATGTTTTTTAAAAAGAATAAAATCTCTCCTAGACATGCTCTGAGGCTTACTTCCATCAAGTTGACAAGACTAGCCATCACCTGAACCAATCATCTTTGTATTGCTCATAGGATATGCTTGTGAAAGCTTGTATTCTGTAGACTGACCATTTCCAGTCAGGCTTAATGGCTTCCTTTGATCTTTCGTTCTTCCTTCATTCTTTTGCTTGGTCCTTCCCACAATTTGATTCCATACTTCAATCTCCCAGAAGTAAACGTCCCACCTCAACAAATGGGTTCTTTCATCTGGGTGCATACTGCAAGATCTGAGGTTCTTTATGGTTATGCATCTATCTGACCAAGTAGCTGCTGAATCATCTTGTCATATAGCATCACCTCTGCTATGTTCAATTGGTCAACCTACATGTTGTAGGCATGAGTCAGTGTCCAGAGGGCATCTGCTAAGACTTCCAAGTTCCATGTCTAAGAAGAAAGAACTGGACTGCGGACACATGGGTAGTGATAAAAATAGAAACAGTTTCTAAGAAAGAGAAAAGCACTTCTGAGAATGGAAGTGGGCCAGAGAGCTGAGACAGGTCTGAGGCCAAAGACCCTGACAAGCCTCTATCTTTACAGGTCATTTATACAACCCCACCTTCTTTGGCATTTGGAGATCATAGTGCTTGTTTTGTTTTGTTTTTTTGTGCATGCTGTTTTGTTACATGTAGCCCATGGTCAGAGGGGATTCCAGTTTTCCTTTGTAATTGGTTATTCTCATATGTCAATATTGATGGCCCTGGAACCTTCTCCTGTGCTCTATTCTCCTACCTCAAAATCCTCAGATGAGTCTAGATTCAAATAGAAGAGTTATGAGATTCCACTCCTCAACAAAAAAAAGCATCATAAAATTTGCAGACAAGTTTGAAAAACATCATTCTAGGTTTAACCGAGTACAGGCATTGCACCAAGCCAACATTCAGTCTAGATATTTACTACCAGTCTTCTTTTACTTTAGCTAACTTACAATTTTCTTCTCTTCCTTTCTTTATTTTTATTTCATATGTACAAGAGTTTGCCTGCGTGTATGTAAGTACACTACATATGTGTAATGCCTGCAGAGGCCAGAAAAGGGCATCCGAATTCCTGGATCTGGAGTTAGGGATGGTTGTGATCTGCCATGTGGTTGCTGGGGACCAAACCTGGGTCCTCTGTGAAAGCAGCCAGTGTTCTTAACAGCTGAGCCATCTCTCCAACCCATTAGCATTTTCATACAGCTCACTTCCCTCTGGGCATCAGCATCTATTCTAACAGGCTCACACTGATGTTCTGTCTTTAAACATGGTTGAGTGTATAGTTTCTGTTTGAATTCATCAGAGTACATCTTCTGAATCCATTTCAATTTATCAGGTGCTCCTCCATTGCACCCACTCCAGGGTATTGCCAAAAATTAAATTTTGAATGTATCTAATTCCTTTTCTTTGCATCTCTACAAGTGTAGTGCTATCAATCCTCTTCTGTCTGCATAACCCACTTACACACACACACACACACACACACACACACACACACACACTGTTGTCATCTGAATGAGAAACATGCCTCCAAAGGTTCACATGTTTGAACACTTGGCCCCCAATTAGTGGCACTATTTGGGAAGGTTGTGGAACATTTTGGAGGTGGAATCTTGCTAGAAGACCTGACCCCACTTCACACTAATCTTTCTGCTGCCTGACTGCCAGGCCAGCCTCACTCCATGCCTTCTCCACCATGATGGACTGCATCCCCTCTGAAACTGTAAGCAAAAATATACCCTTTCTCTCCTAAGTTGTTTTACCACAGTGTTCTCACAGCAACAGACAGGTAACTAGTATACACATGTATGCATGTATGGACGTACACACACACAAACACACACTCACACACACGTGTGGCAAGAATAGAGGAACTGGAGAGAACAGTATCAAGATTAAAGTATGAGAAAAAGCAAATTGACACAAAAAATCCTGGAAGTCCCTACCCACCTTGGCTGCCTGTAACAGAACATACATGATAGAAGTTTGAACGGTATTCAAACTCATGAGAAGGAGGGTACTATGTAAGTGACCTGAAGGAGTCACGGGCCTCATGGCCTAGTGCTTTTGAACATAAGCCTTTCCCCGACCCACTAGCCACTTCCATTTTCAGGAGTATCTTTCTCTTTCTTAATAAACGGTCTCTATTTCTATTACCTGCCCTGGGACAATTCTTCGTCTTGAACACAAAAACCTAAAACTTCAGCAAGTGCCCTCTGAGCTCAAATCCATACCTATCTGCTTTGTTCTTTCTGGCTCTCTGTATGTCTCTCTCTGTTTCTCTCACTTGCTGTTTGCATCTTGTTAATTTTTTCCATCCTTTGTTAGATAGGGAGATACAATGAAATAAAGGTCAGATAAACATAAATTTTAATTCTTGTCGTCATTAATTATCTGTGTAGTTTGAGAATGTTATTTTAATTCTTTGAACTTCAGTCAATTTTTTGTGCTAAATGAAAATAACAGTGTAAGTAAATAAAAGGATATGTGTAAAGAATTTATGGACTGGAGAGATAGCTCAGTAGGTAAAGTGCTACTTTGCAGGCATAAGGGCTGGAGTTTGATCCCTAGAACCCACAGACAAAGTGCTAACTGGTGGCACAGGCTTGTAATTCCAATGCTGGAGAGAGGGGACAGGCGAATCTCTGAATCCAGTTGATCAGCCAGCTTAGCCCAGTTGACAATCTGTAGACCAATGAGAAACCCCGTCTCAAAAAACAAGGTGGATGGTGCCTGAAGACTTACCCCTGAAGGTTGTCCTCTGGTCCACATGCACCTGTACACATGTGCATTTTCACGCCCCCTAATATATATACATATATTTGCACACAGAACCACAAACACCAAGGAAATTAATGCACCATAGGCATTCATTAAATTGTAACATTTAAGATTATTAATTTCTTACCATTTAAAATTTTTTTATTTTATGTGTATGAGTGTTATCCCTACATGCATGTAAGTGCGCCCATGTAGTGCAGGGTCTGCAGAGAACAGAAGAGGTGTTGGATCCCCTGGAACTGGAGTTATGGACAGTTGTTAACCATCATGTGGGTGCTAGGATTCAAACCACAGTCTTCTGCAAGAACAGCCAGTGTTTTAAACTATTGAACCATCTCTCCAGCCCCAATTTCTTACCATTTTCAAAGAATATTTTTCATTTATTCTTTGAGAATTCAAAACATATAAACAATATTGCTTGTTCATGTCCACACTCAGCTCCCCTATCCCTCACTCCAGACCTCCCAGCATACCCCTCTTTTACCATCAGACCATCTTCTTTTCTTATGACCTCTAAATCCAGGTTGTGCTGTCCACAGATTCTTAATGTGTGGTTGCCCACCAGGGAATGGGCAACCTATCAGCAGTCACACATCTGAAGGAAAATAACTCTTCCTCCTCTAGCATCCATCAATTTCCAGTAGTCCTCAGCTAGAGGTGGAGCCACTGGATCCCCTCCCCATACTGGAATTTTGATCAGCTTGATCCTGTGCAGATCTTGTGCTGGTAACCACAGATGCTGTGAGTTCCTGAGTGCAAT
The DNA here is from genome assembly GCA_035773235.1 of Eospalax fontanierii. Classification (NCBI taxonomy): domain Eukaryota; kingdom Metazoa; phylum Chordata; class Mammalia; order Rodentia; family Spalacidae; genus Eospalax; species Eospalax fontanierii. The sequence goes on from CM069524.1 coordinate 118,797,878, forward strand.
GGCCATGCCATGGCCACATGCTTCACAGTACTCCTCTACTTCTCTCTATCTTCTGGCTCTTACTATCCTTCCACTCCATCCTCTGAAGTCTTCCCTGAGCCTTGGAGAATAGATATACAAGTCCTGTGTAGGTCACAGCACTCAACAGGCACTTCTCAGCACTTTGACCAGTTCTAACTCCTCATCATTCATCATTTTAATTGGAAACCACAACAATCTCATTCTGTACTTTGATTCTACATAAAACATAACCAACATATGACCTTATAAAACCATGTGTTCTTCTTGAGCCATTGCACGTTCTTCCTAGTTTTATCTACAATTTAAATAAGCTCTACTGGTATCACAACATCTACTCATTCTTCATCTCCTTTTGTAATCTTTCTAGGACTTACTAGATAACAAAGTCCAGAGGTGCAATGTACAGACTCTTCAGTGCCCGTGCATTGAACCCTCAAATGTCAGAGCCAAGACTGTCCAGCCAATTTCTCCCTGGAATCAGCTCCAAGCCGCCTTCCTATAGGGAAACTAATGTAGAGGAATGTTGGTTGTCTAGAATGGTCGTACTGCTTGCAGTGTATAATTAGCCGCTAGTCAGTGTGTAAATACTCTGTAAATTGCTTTATTTGTTAATGTAAAAAGCTCTACAGAAATAGGAGGCATTATAGAAACCAGGGCTGAACATGGGAGATAAGGCATTGTGGGAAAAGAATGAGCGAGGGAGGCATCGCTGTCTGTCATGTACCCTCTGCCGGGACAAAGCTTATAGGTTCTCCCTCCTCATTTTCTAAGAACATTGACTCCCCTGGGCGAATAATTTAAAGGACAAATTACTACTCATCTAAGTACCAAAGCTGGCCATAAGCTGAAATTAAATTAAATCATAAAGCCCTACAAAAAATTGAGGGAAGATTCAGAAATATAAAGCCAAGGGAACCCAGAGCTAAGTATGAAATATTAGTCTGAGCTGCGTCCTTGCTTCTCTGTGCTGATGAAGTGAAAACCTGAAGCACCCCATACAGACTTAAAGGACCACTGTCAAGTATCCATCGTTAAGCACCTGGCAGTGGCTGTTGCAAGGATTTCAGTTCCAGTGGGGTTTTATAGGGAGGCAGTAGTAAGTATGCTGAATCAGCTTCAAGTCCTTGTAATTGGCTAGGTAACCTTGAGCCAGTCACTGCCCAATATTGGCCTTCACTTCCTGCATCTCATTGAAACAAGATGAAATCAGAGTTTGTGCTTTCAAGTTTTCTCTCTGTCAATTTAAAGATGATCGGGAGCTGATGCATGTAGATGTTTGTCATTTAAAATGTAGAAAATAGAGCCTGGAGAAATGACTCAGTGGGTAAGAATGAAGTGACTTCCAGAGGTTCTCAGAACACATATATGGTGGCTCACAACTGTCTGCAACTCCAGGGGATCTGATGCCCTCTTCTGGTCTCTACAAGTAACTGAACACCACATACACACACACACACACACACACACACACACACACACAAATAAGTTTAAAAATTAAAAAAAAAAAAACAGAACACAGATTGGGGATGCAGCTCAGTTAATGGAATACTTGCTTTATACATACGAAGCCCTGGGTTCCACCTCCAGCACCACATAAAATCAGGTATAGTGATACAGACCTGTAATCCCAGAAGGGATTAGAAGGATTGGAGGTTCAAAGTCATCCTTGGCAAAATAACAAGTTTAAGACTAGCCTGGGCAACATGAGACCCTGCCTCAAAATAGAATATAAACAACCTAATATCTTTAAAAAATTTTTTGATAAGCATAGAATCATTTGGCCAAGAGAGCACCCTTCAGGAAGACTGATTTATCTGAAGACATGCTAAGGAGATATGAGGAATAATCATCCGCTTAGTGAGATGATGTACTTGTACCTCCCAGAAGCCCCTCCTCCATTACAGTTGCTTGCACATTTTTACTTCAGAGCCCGCCCACTTTCCTGAATGCCAACTCAAAATACGTTCCCTTTACTTTTCCTTCTCTTTAGCTCCTTTTCGGATAGCGGCCAAAATCCTAAGCATGCTTGCCTGACACTCTGGGCTTTCCATCTGTTTCTCTAAAGAGCACGCCTCCCCCAGCTGGGGTCCACCTCTGTGCCTGACTTAACAGGTATGATTTTTCTCTCCTCTCCTCCATCCCCTTCCTCCCACCAGCTGCTAGAATTTTCAGCTTGCCTGCCCTAGTGTTTTTTTCTCAAACTCTAATAAAACAGTCCTCAAGCTTCCTTCTGAGTGCATTTCTAAATTATCTTATCAATGTGAACCCACAAAAGGGAACCCCAGTTTTCCCCATAACAGTATTTGATTTCCTTATGGTCTTTTCAGACAGTTTTTTTGTTTGTTTGTTCTGTGTCCTCCCTCTTCTCTCCCATCCCTCCTCCCAGTAAATTCCCATCTGCCTTATGTTTTCATGTTACCTGTGTCTGTTTGTTCCCTCTTCAACATGTCCTTCTCCTTTCTTATGGTCTCTTTTCTAGCTTTATAGCTTATGTGAATACCTGCTCATATATGCAAAGAACATATATTCAAAGCCAGAATCTATATATGGTAGAGAACATGGGATTTTAAAAATGATATTCTTATTGATTCTTTGAGAATTTTATATGTACATACAATATATTTTGATCATAATTCACCCCTCACTCCTCCCACATCCATCTCCTAGCCCTCCACCCTCTCCCAATGTAATGTTTTCTTTTTTCAAAAGTCCACAGAATGCAATTTGTGCTGCCCATATACTCATGAGTATGGGGCCAGTCATGGTGTATGATCAATCTACCAGGGCCATACCCTTAAAGAAAACTGACTCTCCCTCTTCAGAACCCATCAACTGTCAATGGCTCCTCAGCTAGGGGTGGAGCCTTGTGAGCCTCTCATCCATATCCATGCTGGAATGGTTGACTGGCTTGACCTTACACCTGTCTTATATAGGCAACCTCAGTTACTATGAGTGAAATACCTCTGTTATCTCTGTCTGGTCTTCCCTGAACTCTGGTTCTTATGGTCTTTCTGCCCCCTCTTCTGAAATGGTCCATGAACCTTGGGGGTGGTTGTGCTGTAGATGTCTCATTTGTGACTGAGCACTCCACAGACATATAGACATTCTCTGCACTTTGTTGTTGTTGTTTTGCAGAGAGTGGTTTTGTTTAGTTTTTATGAGACAGGGTCTCTCTGTAGTCTCATCTGGCCTGGAACTCACCATGTAGACCAGACCAGGCTGGCCTCAGTCCCACAGAGATCCTCATGCCTCTGCCTCCCAGAGAGGTTAAAGCTGTATGCTACCACACCTACCTTATTCTCTGAACTTTGAACAGTTGTGAGTTTCTCCACTAACGACCATACACTGTACAAAGAAACTTCTCTGATGAGGTCTGAGAGCTGCACTGGTCTACGGGTTTGGAGCCATGATTTACAGGAAGTTTGATACTATGTCCATTTAGTAAAAAAAATAATAGTAGGTTTACTCCTGGGTCCCCAGAGCTCCGCAGTCATGGGTTTTGGCAAGATTTATAATGACTCCTGTGGAGCAGGCCTTAAATCCATACAGAAAGTTGTTGGTTACCCCCACAACATTGGTACCACTATTGCACCTGTGGGCAAATCTTCTCATGCTGATCATTATTGCAGTTCACGGAGCTCACATCCAAATAAGACTGTAGATGACCTTTCTCTCCAAGCATCCTAAATACTACCTTCTAATACTATGGGAGTTGGTCAGCAGGGAGAAAGCTTTCTAATCAGTACCAATTTGATTTTTTCACATCTTGTGGCCAAATATGTGGTGTCTTCAACAACAGAATCTTATTATCAAGTTCTGTTGGGCAACCAAGAGCAATATAATATAATGTAATATCCTATATTACTTTGGGGGATGCAGGACTCTGGGACGCTCATAACTAACAACTCAAAGGAAGGTATTCCACACCTGACACTTGACATTTTTATGTGGCAACCCATGACTTCTGGGAGGAGCATTATCTCCCATGTAAGGTAACTCCAATTAATACAATTAAACTCATACATATATATATATATATATATACATATGAATTTATATGTGAATATATATAGTTCTCCAAGGTAAACTCAGAAATCTAATGATTTGATGATAAGATCCACGTATGAGTGAAAACATGCAATGTTTGTCTTTCTGGGCTTGGGTTATCTCATTCAGTATAATGTTCCAGTTCCATCCATTCACCTTCAAACTCCATCATTTCTTTACAGGTGAATAAAATTCCATTGTGTATAGGTACCACTCTTCCATTTTCCATTCATCAGTTGATCACTATCTAGGCTGTGTTCATGCCCAAGTGATTATGAACAGAGAAGCTATGAACATGGCTGAGCATATGTCTCTGTTGTAGGAAATAGTGTGCTTTATGTGTATGCCCAAGTGTGGTGCAGTTGGACCATATGGTAGATATGTTTCTAGTTTGTGGGGGAACTGCCACACTCGTTTCCAAGGTAGCCACATCAGTTTGAACCCCCACCAATAGTGCATGAGGGTTCCCCATCCCGCAAATTCTTACCACCATTGTTTTCTTAATCTTAGCCATTCTGACTGAGTAAGATGAAGTCTGAAAGTAATTTTAATTTGCGGTTACCTGATGGTTAAGGGTAGTGAACACTTTTAAAATTATTTCTTAGCCATTTGAATGTCTTCTTTTGAGACTCCTCTGGTCAGTTCCATAGCCCATTTTTTTAATTAAGTTATTTGTTTCCTTGGTGTCTAGTTTTTTGTGTTCTTTATATATTCTACAGACTAATTCTCTGTCAGATGTATAGGTGGCAAAGAATTTTTTTCAGAATATTTTCATCTTCCTTAGTCTTAGTTACCTCTCTTAATATATATCTCTTTACACAATGACAGACAAACTGCTGCATAAATTTCCTTAATATTCTTTAGTAAGAATCCAGGGTATATGGGAGTGACTTTGAACACAGAAAACCTTAATGTTTTAAACTACAACACTATGTTCTCATACTGTTCCAAGAGAGGAGAGTGTTTACATGGTAACTTAGAAACCAGTGCCACCCTGTGTCCAGAAGTCAAGTTATTACTTTAAATACCTAAGAAAGGTATTTAACCTGCCTGTGCTGAAGTCAGACTCTAAATACCTCCTCATGCTGCCTGGGGAAGGAGAAAGGATTGTGAAACAGATCCTTATTCAGTTGATGACAAGCAAGGACATTGGTAAACAGACTGGCATCAATTCTACTGCCAGCATGGCAGGCAGCTCTAAAACAGAACATGGAAAATGTTGGGTCTTAGGGTGCTAAGACCAAGATCTTTGGAAGATCTGGGGCACATCCTGGTTCTGCTAACATGAGTTAAGCCTGGCCAGCATTGACTGCCACAACAAAGCAGTAGAACAGAGACAGAAAGTTGTGAAGTTTAGTGGGGCCTTTGACCTCTTAGCCTACTTGGATTAAGCCTACAATGAAAGCCGCAGATCAGAAAGTTCACCTAAGTGAACGTACCAGGCCTTTGAATTTATTAGCTAGTAAAATTTCAAAGGGGAGAAATGGAGACAGAGAAAGAGTTAAGTTAGGAGCTAAGAGGTAAACAGGTAGGTAGGTAGGTGGGTAGATAGATTATAGATAAATTGATTGATGATAGATAGATAGATAGATAGATAGATAGATAGATAGATAGAGTTAAACAGATAAATAATAGACTGATGGGCTAGAGAGATGGCTCAGCAGTTAAGAGCACTGGCTGCTCTTGCAGAGGACCCAAATTCGATTCCCAGCATCTACATGGTAGCTAACAACTATGTGTAATTCAGTTCCAGGGGATCTTATGATCTCTTCTGACCTCCACAGGCATTGCACAACATGAATGCACTTACATACATGCAGGCAATACACTCATACATATAAAATAAAACTAACAAAATATTTTTTAAAATAATACAGTGACAAATAATTGATAGAGAGATAGAGGATAGATTAGATGAAAGAAGAAAGATAGATGGATGGATAGATAGATAAATAAATAGAAAGATAGATAGGATCGTGTGGAGGGCAAATTTAAAATTTAAAAAATAAATTAAAAATTTATTAATTTGAAATAATTTTTCAGATTTAAAAATAAGAACATTCATTGTTTACTGGCATTATCTTGTCATGTGTATATGCGTTTATGTGTAAACAAGTGTTGCTTATATATGGAGGTCAGAGGATAATCCCGACAGGGTCTCTCCCTTGCCTGGAATTCACTAAATAAGCTAGGCTGACTGGCCAACAAGCTCCAGGGATCTGCCCATCTCCATCACCAAGCACTGAGATTAGAAGCAGTGTACCACCACACCCAGTTTGTTTACATGGATTCTGAGGATCAAACTCAGGTCTTTGAGTTTATTTGCCTGAGCCATCTCTGCAGCCCACTGCTATAATTTCTTGAAAAGGATTCTTTACCACTAAAACAAAGAGGAGCATTGTTAGAACACAGGGAAGTCTTCTGCATTCAGTTTGTTACGGCATACTCAGGATTCTGTTCTGACTTTTTTTACTATTGAGAGATCAGGGAAAACTTAATTCTGAACTGGAAATATCCTTTGACTTACATTTGGAAATCCTGTTTTTTTGTTAAGATGCTTCTAGAATCAAAAGGTCTCTTTCTGAAACTGTTATTATTGTCACATTCTTCAAGCTCCATCTCTACTTTGAAGTTTTTCCTGTCTTTGACCATGACAGTCTTCCTATTCTGAATTCCTACAGCACTTTGAAACAAGGTCTCATGTAGCTCAGGCTGCCTTTGAACTCACTATGTAACCAAAGATAACCTTGAACTTCTGATCCTCCTGCTTCCACCTCTTGAATACTTGGAGTGCAGATTTATGCCACTGCACTAGCTTATTGAGTGCTGGAGACTGAATCAGGCCTTTGCGAATGACACGCACTCTACCAGCTGAGCTACAGCTCCAGCCCCAAGCTGTTTCATTTTAAAATTAAAACCTATGTTTTATTGCAGAAAGAACCACCATATTAGATATGTCTGAAGATAGTCCTAACTTAGGAAAGCAAAGGCACAGAAGATATGAGTCATGCTTACTCAGCATATGACCGAGGCTGAATGAAATCTTTTGAGGTTGACAGCACAGGGTTTAGTCTGTTTTGATCAGTTGACTAGTGCATTAAAAACAGCTTAGACTTACCTCCAGAAAGAGATATTAGCCTTTGGACTTTGATATTATCCCTTCCCTTCCCCAAGCTAAATAAACAGCAGAGCAGCCACTCCCTCCCATTGCTTCAGATCTATGTATGTGGAACAGCAGAATCCAAGGAAATAGAAATTTGCCTTAGACAAATGCAATGGGATCCTGTGGCTTAGGAAGTAATTCAAAGAATCAACGGATGGAATTGAACTGAAGTAAAAAGTTCCTGCACAGCAAAGGTAAAAAACCGAGTGAACAGGTAGCCTACAGTAGACTAAGTGAAAACCTTTGCTTCCTAGACATTCGTCTGATAGGAGAGTAGCATTCAGAATATATAAAGAACTCAAAATTGAACACCAAAAGAATAAATAAACAAATCTGTAAATGGGCAAATTAACTGAACAGATATTTCTAAAAGAAGGACAAATGGAGTTGGGGAGACAGTTCAGTTGGCAAAGAGCATACTTGACAAGCAAGAGGTCCTGAGTTCAGTCCCCAGCGGCTATGTAAAAATCTGGGCATGGTGGCACATTTTTGGAGGATCCGACACCGGAGGATCCCTGGGGCTCACTAGCCAGCCCATCAGTGAGCTCCAAGCCAATGAGAGACCCTGTCTCAAAGGAAATAGATAGGGTGCCTGCGGATGCGCTCGAGGTTGCCCTCTGGCCTCCTCACACAGGGGTACTCCACATGCACAGGAACACATGGCATGCCTCCGGGGCCTCTCTGACCAATAACTGATAGGGTGGTAATATATGCTGGCACCGAGATTTTCATTTAACAATCCGAGTCTTCTGAGGGCAGCATTGTTCACTAATGTGGGGTGCTTCTGTTCAAACTCTTTTTTTTAAATATACTTTTAACCTTTAGCCCCTGGTGTCCCCCCATTCTTTCACATCATGTTTGTTCTACTATCCCCTTTTATTATATTTTTAACTTAAGTTGCAAGATGATAGGTTCCCAAGTGACTTCTTCATGCACGCGTCATTTTGGTTAAGCCTGGCCTGGCCCCTCACGTCCCCTTTCCCATTACTCCCATTGCTCTACACCTGTGTGAACCTTTCTGTCCCATCTCTACTTTTACTTTGCCTATATTCTACCATTCCCACTTCTACCAGCCTCCTGCACCAGGCCTATCCACAGTTCCCTGAAATTTTGCTCCAGAAACCCAGCCTGCAAGACCTACTGCACGAAGTGGGGAACCCCAACTTCCCAAGCTTACCAGCCTATGTCACCAGGGGATCTCCTGCAGTATCTTTGAAACCTGCCTCCTGCACCATACCTGCTCACATCTCCTGGGAATTTTGCTCCAGGAGCCCTCCCACATGGCCTCCTACGCCTAGCTTTTTATGCAGGTACTGAGAATCCAAACTCAGGTCGTCTTGCTTGCATAGCAAGTCCATTACTTACTGAGCCATCTCCCCAGCTCCAATACCAAGCCTTTTAATCTTCCATATGTCACCATCTACAGCCTTGTCTCCAGCTCTGCCCACGCAGATGCTCAGGAAATGCTTACTAACCGAACATTTTTATGATCACCGATACAAAGACAGCATAAATGCAAAACACAATTTTTTGCTCTCGCCCAGAGTCACCCAGGAGCATCATTCTCAATCAGAGATGACCACGTTTCAGAAAGAGGGTCTCATAAAACACACAGTTTAATGAAGCCATCTGGGAAGACGACCGTCAAATAAATGCAAGATATTGATATTATCTGGCTACTTGGGGAAGTACCATGTAAATGAAGGTGCAGCCCAGCTTTATAATTCAGACTTAGTATTGATGTACAATGTCTTTGGATGACAGAATTTCCAGCTTGATATTTCTCACAGATTGGAGACTGCCTCTTCCACTTTTTAGCAGTTTGACTATTTTTGCAGTGAGGTGTTACTTTTTGGAAACATCTTTTTTTTTTCAATAAGAGTTTATCAGTGTCTTGAAGAAAGATGTTTGTTTGTGTGTGTGTGTGTGTGTGTGTGTGTGTGTGTGTGTCTTTATTGTTCTTTAAAAAATAATCATAGCTTCTCTTCTTTTGAAGCAGGAAATGCTACAAATAAGCCAAGCACTTCTTTACTGGTTGGGTAATTATGCAGCGTGGTACAGGTATTGAGCCTTGGAATTGATCTGACTGCGGCTGCCTTCTTTTCTTTTATAATCTTCCAGCACCAAAGCATGTTCTGCTCCTGAGGCCATCCTGAAGGCTGTTCCGGAGGAAGCAACCCAGCAAGGTGTACTAATAGTTAACCAATTGTTCTCTGAGCGATAATGGCTAAAACAGCGCCATATGAGGGTTTTCTAGAGGAGTGGAACTGATAGAATGAGTATATTTTACAAAGGGGCCTTATTAGATTGGCTTGCATGGTAGGGGCTGGGTAGTCCAATAAGGGGAGTGTGCACACTGGAGAGGCTGGGAACTCAGCTTCTCAGACCACACAGCTGGATGCCTCAGCAGTCTCAACCTGGCCCTGAATGCCTAGAATATTCTGAGGGAAGTACTGCTTTTCACTCCACAATGGAAGCCAGTGAAGCCGGACTCTGATGGCACCAGAGAGCAGCAGCAGCAACCGCAGAGAAGACACACGTGCCAGCAAGGAGCAAAGGCAGGCAGGCTGGCAAAAATAGCCCTGATTTTTGCTTAAACCTCTTTATTTATTTATATTTTATGTGTATGTATACGTGCCTGCTTATCTGGATGTGCACTGTGTATACACAGTATCTGAAGAGGCTAGAAGAGGGGATTGGATCCCCTAGAAATGAAATTATAGGTGGCTGTGAGCCACCCAATGTGGGTGCTGGGAACTGAAGTCAGGTCCTCTTGAAAAGCAACAAGTGCTCTCAACTGCAGAGCCATCTCTCCATCCCCCTTGGACCTCTTTATATCTAGGCTACCACTGGAAGGTTCTTCTCACTTTGAGGGAGGGTCTTCTCCCCTTAGTTGATCCTTCTAAAATTGTCCTCACAGACCTAACCAGAGGGATATCTCTTAGTTGACTCCAGATCCTATCAAGTTGACCATGACAGATATGAGGTTCAGTTATGCCCACCATCACACTGTGAGCACATCTAGCTAGTTCTGACATGCCTGATCTTTTCTATAGTCTAGGACAGGAATGGAATATATGCTATGTACTTGACAGGCTGCCCTGTGACCTCTGATGAAAGAATTGCCATTAGGACTGAGGACACAGCTGCCACTACCATGTGAACCAAAGTTTCCACTGGTGCCTCATGTCTCTGCAGAAGGATCCTGAAGTTGAGACCATCTGCCCAAAACACTGAGTGTATGTGGCCCAGGCTGTCCCTACACAGCCCTCACCACACACTCACCAAACCACACACAGTTACATCCAGTCATGACACACTTCCTAAAAGCAGGTGGACATTCACGGACATGGTCTGAGTTTGATATAGTAGATTTTCTGGTACCAGAGGCCACACATAGAGTTTTCACAGAGCTCGAGTAGGAGTGGAGATGCAGAGGTAGAAAGCTTGTATGCTCACCTTGCCTGGCTGATAATGGGGATGGGTGAGATATGCAGAGAACTGGAAATATGTCTTTTGTGGTTTGGATGTAAAATGCCCCCTCTAGGCTCACATGTTTGAACACTTGGTTTTCAGATAGTGGTGCTGTTTTGAAAGGCTGAGGAACTTTCAGAAGATAGAGCCTCACTGGAGGAAGTAGGCCACCGGGACAGGCCTTGAGGTAGTGTGGGGATGGGGAGGTTGGGGGGGTTGATGTTAGATGTCTTCCTCTATCACTCTCTACCTTTTTTTGTTTAGACAGGGTCTTTCACTGGAATTGGAGCTCACTGATTGGCTAGAGTAGCTAGCCAGTGAGCTCCAGGGATCTGCCTGTCTCTGCCTAGCATGTCTCACACCTAGCCCAGCATGGATGAAGACTCACAACTGTAACATTGTTGGAGTCCCACTCTCAAGTCTACCTTCTCCTTCCTAAGTCCTATATACCCTAGTCACACAAAACCAAGTGAAGCTGGAAGACAGGAATGGGTGATGGGTGGGATCTCAGGGAAGGATCTGATCTCAGGAAGGACCCTCTCCCACTCCACCCATGATCTATGGGGGATGTTGACAACTCTATTCCAGTTACCATGGCCTGGCTATCATTGGACTGAAATGCTTATTTTATTGCTTAGAGGAGGCAGTGTGAGTATCCTGTAGTTCCCACAACAATCTCTTCTTCATGACAGCTATGTTCATGTCACACAAGAAGAAACAACTATATCACAACAATCTCCATGGCTTCCTTTTCCATGCTGCAAAACATTAAACTTTATTGTGAATTTGATGCGAAACATGGTCTAAACATCCCCTGGGAGGGAACTCTCAGATCAAAGATAACAAGTAGAAAGAAATGATCCCATCTAAATAGCCTGCAGTAACATGTCAACAGCTGCTCTGTTGACAGTACCAGCCAGCGTATTTGCTTCAGATTAAAAACACATATATGGGGAAAAACATTCTCATAAAACATTAGGTGATTGTGGGAAGAGAACATTTATCTTTAGATTTGTTATTTATGTGCATATATGTGTGTTTTGCGCATATAGGTGTATGTATGTATGCATATATGAGTGCAGATGCCTGTGAAGGCTAGAAGAGGGTGTTGGATCCCTTAGAGCCAGAGTTACAGGCAGTTGTGAACTACCTGATGTAAGTGTTGGAAACTGAACTCAGGTCCTATGCAAGAGCAGCAAGTGTTCTTAACCACTGAGCAATCACTCCAACCCTACAAAGATTTATTTTCAAAGGGAACCTTTGGATGAAGAAGTTGGCCTTCCTCCTAACTGCATGTCTTCTGAGCTGATATTGGTATATTCAGAGCTAATCATCACAATAGGGAAAGACAGAGAAACAGTGACAGTCTTTTCCTTGAATTGTGTTGGTGAGAAGGTGAGACCTTGCATGTGAAGGAACTGAAGGAATATTGATTCACATCAAAAAAAACCCTTGCCTTCAGGAAGCTGAGTCAAGGCTTTTCTAATCTGAAGAGCAAGTTCAAATCCAGCACGGACACCTTAGTAACCCTAAAATAAGGGTCTTTAAGGGAGTAAGAGCACAGGGAACTGGGGATATAACTCAGTGGTAAAGCATTTACTTAGTATACACAAGACCCTCTCTGTTCAATATCCAGTGTAGCCAAAATAATTAGCAAACAAAAATAAAGCCCTTTACTTAATATCTAAAGGTTCTGTAGAAGAAAAGGATGGATGACTGCAATGGAGAGAAGCCATATTATGGCAGTGCCTGAACAATGACAGTCTGACTCAACACCCATTAAAAAGCAAGTATGAGCCCCATCCATTCTGAGAACTTTCCTTCTGATCGCTCTTGGAACTGTTCCCAAAGGACTTTCTTTCTTTTTATTGAAACAGTAGATCTATCATGACATGAGAAGCCTGTCTTATCAGAGGACTTTTGCTTTCTGACCCATACAGAAGCAGAACAGCATGTACCACCACAAGCAGATGTTATCAATCTAATCTCACTTAATGTTTGCAACACAAATGGAACATTCCTCACTTTCAGTGATATTTGCTGCTTTTAGTGTCTGATATTTTCACAACATACATTAGTCTGGATCAGAAGCAAGGAAGGGTTATGCTGGATTAAAATATGTGTTTAATTTACAGAAAGAACAGAATGCCTAGTAAGTTTGTTTACACTTACTTACTTAGAATCTGGTAGATTGACCAGACTTCAAGGGATAGGCCTGCACCCAAGAGCACTTGGGAAACACAGATTACACTCTGTTGGCCTTTAGAAAAAGACAAATAAGAGAGGAGATGAGATCGAGGGGAGGGAGTAAGTTGGGAGTGGAAAGGGGGACAAGTTCTGAATATGATCAAAGTACATTGCATAAAATTCTCAAATCAATCTTAAAAATTTAAAAAGCCAGGCACAGTGGCACCTGCTTGTAATCGAAACACTCAGAAGTAGAGACAGGAGGATCCCTGAGGCTCATTGGCCAGCCAATCTACGTGAATTGGTGAGCTCTGGGTTTAGTGAGAGACCTTGTCTCAAAACGTAACATGGAGTGGCTGGAATGATGGTTCAGGGATTAACGGAGTTTGCTGTTCTTACAGAGTTCTGTTCCTAACACCCACAATGGGCAACTCACAACTGTTTGTAACTCCAACACTAGGGGATCTAAAACCTTCTTCTGACCTCTGTGGGCACCTTTATGCATGTGGTGTACATAAACTCACACACATACACATAATTATTAAAAAAATAAAATTTAAAAACAAAGTAACATGAAGGGCAATTGAAGAATGCACCTGACATTAATTTCTGGCTTCCACATTGCATATATACCTATGCACATGCATCCACAGCATGTATGCATACACATACACACACACACACACACACATACACACACCAGAGAATAAAAGGAAAGTGCTAAGAGACACTAACAGAGCCTCTTGGAAACATGATTCCGTTTAATTAGATTGTCATGTCTGACTTGTTCATGTCAGACTTCAGGGAGAATCCTCCGGATAATTCGGTGGAATTCCTGGCTGCTGCGCTCCTCTGCACAGCTTCCTCTACTCTGTGGCGGGTGGGAGATCGGCCTGGGTAGAGACATTGATGTGCGCATTCATCCTACATCTGTGTTCCCTCCCAGCTCAGTCCTGCCTGCCAAGAACAGTTCAAGATGACAGTAGTTTCCATGCCATCAGTCAATCAGAGGCTCCAGGAGGATGTGAGTGAAGGGACAAAGCCAGAAGTCTAATCTCAATGATAACAGGGAAAAGAAAAAAAAATACATTTAAATATCCTGTTCCCTGAGTGTTTTGCTGTCCAAGGGTCAGCATTTTCATGCTTCTGGTCCCCTACCATTGCTGGGCATATTAAGAATAGGTGGAACAACAGTCCAGCTACAATAACTAGGAAGATTCAATTGTACACTCTGCTTATAGTTTTCAAGAGTTCTTGGAGTTTTTTTGGTGTTTGGGGACAGTCTCTTGTAGCCCATGCTGACCTTGGACTCTGGATTCTCCTCCTTCCTTCTCCTGAGTACTGGGATATATATATGCACCACTATGCCAAGCTTGAGCCTTTTCAGATTTTAAATCTCTCTCTTTTATTCCTCCCTCTTTGTGTGTGTGTGTGTGTGTGTGTGTGTGTGTGTGCCTTTCCTGTTAACTTGAAGCTATTGTTAATAACTTAGCAATATTCACTTTCAGGTTGGTTTCCCTGAATTGGTACCTTCCATGAAATATGCATCATCTTCCATGTAAAGACTTTTGTGGTCAGACACTGGATAAATTCATGATTGCACAAACATTCCAGTGCCCTTTAATTTGCTCGTGTCTCTTGTCGATCTGTAAAAGGAAACACAGTTGTACCACAGAACTGGAGTGCTTAGGAATCATCTAGGCAGACTTTTGCCCAGTGCCACACTTCTGATGTGGCTTAAACTGAGAGATCACACCATCAAAGAGAGATATTCAGAATTACCTGATCACAGGCAAGAAGCTGGTAAAGTGCTTGCTGAGCAAGTATGAGGACCTGAGGTCAATCCCTAGAACCCATGTGAAAGAGTCATGTGTGGGACTGGAAAGATAGTCCAGCAGTTAAGAGCACTGGCTGCTCTTGGAGAGGACCCACATAGCAGCTAACAATTGTCTGTAACTCTAGTTCCAAGGAATTTGACTCTCTCTTCTTGCCCCAGTGGGCATTGCCTGCATGAATGCACTTACATACATAAAGGCAAAACACATAGAATTAAAATAAAGACAAAAAGTTTTAAAGTCAAGTATAGTGGCACACACTGCTAACCCCAGTACTGGGGAGGCAGAGACACGAAGATCCTGGGGCTCACTGGCCAGCCAGTCTAGCTTTCTTGGTGGATTCCAGACCAGTTAGAGACCTTGTCTTAAAAAGCAAGATGAATGACTTCTGAGGAATAACACCCATGAATGACCTCCCTCTACATGCATGTACATACCTGTACACACACCTGCATACCACCATGTCACAGAGCCTTCTTATGCATAACTTTATGCTGTGCTTCCACAGTCCCCTCGCCTCCTAATTCTTACATAGTCTTCAATCTGTGGTCACATACTCCAGCTACAGTAAATAAGGCTCAGTTCTACCCCTCTCCTTAGATCCCCCAAGAGCCCTTTGAGTTGTTTGTTGTTTGTTGTTCCATTTTTTCCCTATATAATCTTCAGCCTTCTATTACTACATGAGTATTTTCCTTCTTTCCAATCCTTGAAACATCCTCTCAACTTTCTGAGGACCACAGTACCTACTGCCTATACCAGGAGCCAGTCAAGTGTAGTCCTCTGACCAAACACAACCTGCTACCTACTTTCTATAAGTGTATTTTTGCTAGAACCTATACATATTCATTGCTCCACACATTGCTCATGGCTGAGTTTCTAGCAGTTCTTTCTAAAAGAAAAAAAAAATGTTTTTATTATGTGTATATGTGTATATGTGCACTGTGAATGCAAAAACCATGGAGTCCAGAAGAGGGCATCAGATTCCCCAGACGGGAGTTAAAGATGATTGTGAGCTCCCTGATGTGGGTGCTGGGTACCAAACTCTGCAAGAGCTGTATGTATTCATACCTGCTGAACTGTCTTTCCAGCCTCCCGCCTCCCAGAATTGAGTTCCTGAGATAGATCGTGTAGAACCAGAAGGCCAGAAATACTTTCTATCTTTTACACATAAACGCCTTCACCATTCTGTCTGAAATACTGAGAGGCTGTGTTGCTCCATGTTGCTTCTCACTCTGAAGTTTCTGCATGTCATGTTTCTGCCTGTCTCCTCAGCAAGTTTGAAGCTCCAAACAGAAAAGTCTGTCAGTAGATGTTTACATCCTTCATCAGACCTATCACAGAAGAGATTATCAATAACCTAGATGATTTTTCGTACTAATTAAAAACTTATTATATGTATGTGTCTATGTATGGGTTTCTAAACATGTGTGCAGTTAGGCCAGAAGAAGGGGTTGAATCCCCTGGAGCAAGAATCACAGGTAATTGCTGGTAGTGTTGGGCACTGAACTTGGGGGTTCTCCTTAAAAGCAGTGCACATTCTTTTTGAAAGAACAAATTATTTCCCCAAAGTTTTAATAAGATGGTCCTGGTGCTCAAAAAATAGAAAGCAAAGAAAGATGTCATGTCATTTCTATACTGTTTCATTCTAGTGCTCTGAGATGGGAACTGGGCGAAGGCTGTTTACATTGATAACTTCAAACTGTTTCTGAAAAGTGAAAGAAACCTCACTGGGATATCCATGTGTTTCTGCACAATAGATAGGAAAATCTTACCTACCCTTTTTGTACAAATTACATCACCTTAATTCCTTTCCCTGATTCCAACGCACTGATTCCAATGGCCTCCTCGCAGTTACAACTCCTCGGGCACCTCTGCCCACCCTCTTGAGGGGCTCTGTTTATACTCTGACTGTGATGCTTAATCTTGGTTGTCAGCTTGACTGGAACTAGAATCAGCTAAGAATCAATCTAAATGGGCACTCCTGTGAGGGATTTTCTTGATCAGATTATTTGACATGGAAAGACCAACTCTAAATGTAGGTGGCATCTTCTAGTGGCAGCCTAGAAAAGGGAATGTAGAAGAAGGAAAGCTCTGCCTTTGCTTCTTTCCTTCATTCTCAGGGGTGAGTTCATCTGCTTTGTGGCTACCATTGCTGATGCCATCTCTGATGTTAGAACTAGTTTTTTCAGGCTTCCATTGTGGTCTGAAGAGCAGTGGCTCTCCAGGAACCCTCCGGGCCTTCAGTGCCAGATTGAGACTGCTAAGACATCCAACCTCATGGGCTGATCATGGATTCTTGGCCTCTCTGCTGTGAGACAGGCTGTTGTTAGACTGCCTCAACTGTACTGTGTAAGCTGACTAATAAGTCTCTTTTAATATATATTCATCCTATTGGTTCTGTTCCTCTAGAAAACCCTGATGAATACAATGACATAGCCAAATTTGATCAGTAAGGTTGGCTAATGGCCATCTGTTATGGTTTATATTGATTGTCTACTTAACAGTATCTAGAATCTAGAATCACCCTGGAGGCAAATCTCTGGGCATGCTATGAAGGGTCATCTAGATTAGGTTATTGAAGTGGGAAGACCTATCCTAAATATGGGTAACACCATTCCCTGGGCTGGGATCCTAGACTGAGAAAGTAAGCTCAGCACCAACATTCACCTCCCCTACCTCCTACACTGTTGACCAATTGTTCAAAAGCTCCAGCCACCATGGCTACTCCACAGTGACAGACTGTATCTTTGAACTGTGAACTAAAACAAACTATTAAGTTGTTTTTGCCAGGGTGTTTTACCACAGCAGCAGGCAGAGCAACCAATACATCATCTATTCTGTCCTTCTAATGGTCACTCAGAAGCCTGAGCCAGCTCTCTTCATTTGGCAACATGTGTGGCCTGACTATGACCTCTCAGTCCAGGCAGGTCATCTCCTCTACAATGGCCTGTCCTGCTAGTACTTGGATCCTTCATACATAAACAAGCCTCTTAAAGATCAGACAGGAGGGGACGAGAAAAAAATGTGCAAAGCTCTCTTGTCTATCCCAAAGGCCTCAGTGAAAATTTGGGCAAGGGGCAATGAAAATCCTAAGCCCCAAAGTCCTGAATGAGTGATTGGGTGATGACTCCATAGGTAAAGTGTTTGCTGTTCAAGTGTGAGAGTCTGAGTTCAGATCCGCCGCACCCACAGAAAAGTTGAGGGTGGCAGCATGAAACATGCCTATAACCCTGGCACTGGGAAAGTGGAGGTAAGCAGATCCTCGTGGGCCAACCAGTCTAACTGTGTCAGTGAGCTCCAGCTTCAGTGAGCGACCCTCTCACAAAAACAAAGAAGTGTGGATAGTAAAAGAGAAGGATATCTGATGTCAACATCTGGCCTCCACACACAAGCAGATGTGTGCATATACATGTGTACACACACACAAAGATGTTGAAAGAAGTCTCCTTTCAAAAAGCCAACAAGGAAATTCTTATCTTTATTGGTGGTTTTTGCATATTCAGGTCAGGTTAAATCAAGTACTCCAAATGCTCACTCTCTTCTGTTCCGGGGACCATGGTTGACACAGGCATATGTGAATTTTCATGACTCCAAAAGGTTTTATGTGTGTATTGAGCTGAACTATTAGTTTGTATAAACCCATCTGCCATTTGCTTTAACCACAAACAGAGCTACCTCAAAAGGTCTGGAGAGATGACTCAGCAGTTAAGAGTAGTTTCTACCCTTGCAGAAGACCTGAATTTGGTTCTCAGCACCCATATCAGGCAACTAGCTCACAATTGCCTGTAACTTCCCTTCAGGTAATCTGATGCCCTCTTCTGGCCTCTGTGGGCATTATACTTACACATGCACAAACCCACATGCAGATACATACATACATAATTAAAAATAAAATACAAATATAAAAAAGAATTACCTCAAACAAGGACTGGCAGCCTTGCCACAGAAGCCTTCCTGCAGCTGGCTTCTGACCACTTCTACTGGGAGCCTCACTTTTGTTTTTGAATGAATGTGACACTTCCCTTGGCCTGGCCCCGGTTGGTGGCCCAAGCAGAAAGATTCTGATGATCCCTCCACCCCCGTTGTGAAACTGCAGACTTAGCTATGTTCAACTTTGTAGAAAGAAGCCTTTTAAATGCTCAACCATTTTCTGTACTTGCAGTTTCCATGGTGTCTACTGGCTGCGAGGTGATAGGGCTTATTCATAGAATTTACACTCTGTTGGTTTGATAAATACATAACATGTTGAAAGGGAGTTTCGTGGAAAAGTAAACATTATTCATCAGGGCTTTGGTTTCTCTTCAGTCTGCTTTTGGCTGAGCAACATTGTAAGTTGTTCTTTGATTTTTATTTATTTTCCATTTATTGGGCTCTCTTTCTAGCTCCTCCACGTAATTGGAATTCAAGTAAGAACAGCGTGTAAGCAACTCTAAATATGGCATGGGTGTGTGGGGGAAATGTGTACGTCTTTTTCTTCATATTATCTTTTGTTCGCACATTGAGGGCTACAGAAGGCAAGACATGCTAAGGTTCTGTTTCCGAGCGTGTTTCATGCTTATCGGTAATTTTTTCCCTCTGACCTTCTGTCTGAGACAATTAATTTTCTTGAGCTGCTCACACACTGAAGTGATGTGGAGAAGGGAGTGGATAATGTTGGTACTGTTGAAAATAAGCTGGGAAGCGAAGCTGTGCAATTATTCAAAGAACTAATCTTATCTCTTGTTTCATTTTTATATCACAAGTGTACATTTAAAAGTATTAGATATACTGGGATGCTGTCCCACACCTTCAAACCCCAGTAAATAAATGCTGCTAAGTGTCACCAGGAGTGAAAGAGCTTGTAATGAGCAGTGTGGGGAGATATGGGCTTCATTCATCATTCTGTTCAGACCAATATCGAGGCTCTTGTTATCAGCAGGATTCGTAGCGATGTCATCGTGCCTGGCATAAATCTTCTGTCAGCGTGGGTCGGACTGATGCCCTATTAAAAGTCTGCCTTCACCTAATCACAGGACGACCTTTCGATGTCTTTAATTAACCTCTGACCTGAACCATGCCAGTGTCTTGTAGGCAGGTAAATCTATGGCATGACATTTGCTTAGGATACTGCATTTGTCTTGGTTCAATCACTGTACCTTTCAGATTGTGGCTTGAATGAAATACAGTTGGGACCCCTGCTAATAGTTGGATTAATTTTTAAAAGGTTAGAACATAATATTTTCCTCTGAGCTCCCAGTGATAGCTTTGCAGACATTTCCCCTAGGGAGTTGGGGTTCCCCATAAAGTAAGTTTAGGTGGAGTCTTGTAATGTCATCTTTTCTACCCAAAGTTATTCCATTTGTGTCATCTGGGAGCCAGAAGTATTCCAGGTCCTCTGGCTGGACCACAGGATAAATGCTTTAAAGCAGGATTTCTCTTCATGTGTCCAGACAATAGGATGCAGCAGCAGTGTGGAGATAAAAAAGAGATGGAGAGCAAGCATCTCATCTCGCTTTGGGAATGTGGCTGTCTCTTTGGACAATAAAATAGCAATTCTATTCCATTCCTCCACCAGGTGGAATCCTACTGGGGAACACTTATGTGAATTAGTAAATATTACAAATGTAAAATATTTGTGAAGAAACCGTTTCCTTACATAAAAATGAGTCACAACTCGATGACTGGAGTAGCTACTGGTTCAGTCAAATTTTGTAGGTTGTTTCAAATGGCAACTTGTGATTGGTCTATAAATCATAACATAAAGCACTGAATAAAATGAGCGTTTGAGCTACCTAAGATTTATCCAATTTTATACTGAATCAGAAACCCTGTGAAGAGCTTGGACTGGCTGATCTCTGAGGTCTTTCTCAGTTATAAAAGTCTGTGATTCAGTGTCTCAATATTACAAATTCTAGGTTTATTGGATCTGAACTCAAAAAGTTTTCCTGCCTTTAAACCACAATTTAAAAGTTAGAATGCTACAAATTCAGCAGATGGAAGGTGTTTAGTTGCCCCACCTGCTTTTGCTTTCTTTCCTGCCTCCTTCTCCCTGAGCATTTGTTGGTTCATTTGAAAAGTAAGGTTAAGAACCCTTCCCAAAGGGCTGACATGGTAGCAGGCACCACCACATCCACTCTTAATCCCAGCACTTAGGAGGCAAAGGCAAGTCATCTTTGAATTCAAGGCCAGCCTGATCTATATGTTGAGTTACAGGCCAGCTAGGACTATATAGTGAGACCCCGTCTCAAGAAAATAAAAGAATGTCTCTTGGGCCAGTGTTCCCATGGATAGCTTCCACCTATGAACTAGCAACACTAAGTGGACTCAGTGGGTTTGATAAAGAGTACGTGAGGCTGGGAGGGAGTAGAGCAGTACTAGGAGGAGCTGGAGGGGAGACTGTAGGGCTAGATTCAATCAAAACACACTATATTCACACGTAAAATTCTCAAATGGTAAATTAAAAAAGAAAAAAAGAACACCTCTCAGGGGCTGGCCAGCTGACTCAGTCAGTGAGGTGCTTGCCGTCCAAGCATGAGGATTTTAGCTCAGTCCCCTGAATCCATATAAAAACACTCAGATGTGGTGGCACGGGCTTATAATTCTAGTGCTGAAAGTTAGAGGAAGGTAGATCAGTGGAGTTCACAGCCAGCCTAGTCCACTTGCTCAGCTCCAGGCAAATGAGAGGCCCTGTGTCAAAAAACCAGATGGACAGTATCCTGAGGAATGATGTTGAGGTTGTCTTCTGGCCTATAAACACACACACACACAGAGAGAGAGAGAGAGAGAGAGAGAGAGAGAGAGAGAGAGAACACCTCCCAGTAGACTACCCATCCAGCCCCTCAAGATGTGCCTGGCATACAATACCACCCAATTCATTGTGGATGCCAACACACATCTATCAGGCATCTATTGGTATCTGAATTGTTCACCAGTAGGCATTATTGCCTATATCAATACATTAATTAGCCTGTCATGACGCCATCTTCTAACATGATGCAAAATCATTGTTAATAAGTTTACAGACACTCCTGGGTTCAAATAAAGACTTTATTGAAGCTTATGTTTCCAATGTCACAGTTTCCCATATACAAAGAAAGTAAAGAATTGTATCCGATTAGTGGACCTATGAGACAAGATGATGGAGCTGGGTGTGGTAGCACATAACTGTACTCCTAGCATTTGTGAGACATAAACAGGAAGATCAGAAGTTCAAAGTCAACTTTGGCCTCATAGTGACCAGGAGGACAGCCTAGGTTGCATGAGACCTAAATAAATAAATAAGGTAATGTGTGAAAGGCATCATGTCTAATTTTCTTCAGCATCTTATCTTCATTACTTAGAATAGTAATAAATAAAATCTAAGACATAGCTATTTTATGTAATTAATTTATTATTTAGTTATGTGTCCAAGTTAACATTACCTATCACTTGACATAGCCTATAATCACTTAAAAAAAGTCTCAGTTGAGTAATTGTCTTTATTGGGTTGGTCTGTGGCCATGTCTAAGAGAGATTATTTTGATTGATGATTGATGTGGTAAGGCCTAAAAATCACGGTGGCCATCACCATCTCTAGGCAGGTAGGCCTGTGCTGTATAAGGAAGCTAGCTGATCATGAGCCTGAGAGCAAGTCAGCAAGTAGCATTCCCCGGTGGTTCCTGCCTTGAGTTCCTGTCCTGACTTCCTGCAGTGATGGATTGTGACTTAGGAATGTTAAGCTGAAATGAATCCTTTCTTCTCCTAACTTACTTCTAGTCATTGTTTATCACTGCAACAGAAATCAAACCAGTGTAATAGCATGGCTCTATATCTTTCTGTACATCTACCTCAGATCTCATTTGGTAGAAGTGGTAGTTACATATTTTGACAAAAGCAAGTTTTGGTTAGGTCCCAAGCTGATGTGGGGAAGAGATGTTCATTAGCAATATCTATCTTTTCTATTTAATTATTCCTTTATTTAAGAAGTATTTATTGAAAAACTGGTATGTACTAAGCTCTGGGGACTATGATAGAAAACTAAAAGACAAAATCCCAGCTGTCGTGGAACAAAGAGTTGATGAGAAAGACTTATGCTAATTAAAGGAAGACACTGACAGATGGACAAATGTATAATTTTGCCAAGAATCATGAGAAGCGGGAAACAGAGCTTGATGATAGGGTTTGGATATCAGGAAATCAAGTTGAAAAGGCAGAAAAGCCAAGAATGGAAGAGATGACCACAGGGACTTTGTAGGTAGCTCCACCATTCTTTTTGTCTTTTTTCCTCTCATAAGTGTCACATGTGTGCACATGCATGCAGAGGTCTGAGGCTGAGGTCGGGAGTCTTCTTCGTTGCTCTTCCACCTTACTTACTGAGGCAGGGTCTCCGTCAAACCCAGAGCTCACCTATAGGGCTAGTCTCATCAACAAGCTTGTTCTGAGAATCCCGTCTCTGGTTTCCAAGGCTAGAATTATAGGTCAGCCACTATGCTCACATGACATTTACATGGGTGTTGGGGATCCAAACTCTGGTTTGCTTGTCTATTTGGTAAGCACTTCAATCACTCAGCCATTTCTTCAGCCCATGCTACAGGGATTTTTATCCTAAATTTATTAAGAAGAGGAGATAGCAGTATGATGAGATTTGTGTTGCCAGGCACTTAGCTTGATGACCATGTGAAGAGTGAATCAGAATGAGACAGGGAGATGCAGGGAGAAGCTAATATCAGTTATCTGTATTATATAAAATACCAAGAGGCTAGTCTCCTTGTAGGCACCAAGATTTTAAAGGGAGAAAGAACACTCCTCTGTACCACCAAAGCCACTTTCACACCAATACTGAGGACTCAGAGGTAGTCCAGAGACCTCTGAGATCCCTCTCCTATGTCGTTCTTACTAAGACCACCAGAGAACAAGCCGGTCCTCAGCATGGCCAAGTACCTCACTGGTTTTTTACTGATGAGATCACCTTAGGACACAATTAGACTTGTGAAGCTTATGTATGAGGTCCAACAATAACAATAAAAAGCAAAATAAGAGCTGGAGGGTTGACTTAGTGGGTAAGGCACTTACCACCAAGCCTGGTGAACTGAGTTCAATCCCCAGAGCCCACATGAGAGAAGGAGAGAACCAACTCTTACAAGTTGTCCTCTGTCCTCCGTGAGTACGCATAAACACAATAAATGACAGGTGACAGATAGATAGATAGATAGATAGATAGATAGATAGATAGAGATATAGATAAAATGTTTAAAAAATCAAATCAACTCTCTCTCTAGAGAGCTCCCAAACTCTTCAGGGCAAAGTGATGAATTTGTTTAGATTTCATCCTTCAAATATTTATTCAACTCTTTTAAAAAATTATGTGTGTATATGCAGGTACACGCATGCAGCACACGCATGTGGAGGTCACAGGACAACTTCCAGTTTTTCTCCTCGGCTACTGTCCACCTTTTCTTGACACAGGGTTTCTCACTGGCCTGATAGTTCATCAAGCAGACCAGGCCAGCTGGCCAAAGAGCTTCCAGGAACCCTTGTCTCTGCCCCCATATTACTATCCCTGGGATTGCAGGCACACACTGACATGCCCAGCTTTTTATGTGGGTGCTGGGGATCAAGCTCATGTCCTCACACTATACCAACTGAGCCACCACCCCAGCACCTGTTTATTCAATATTCATATGACAGCCACCTCCAAAGCATTAAGGTGGTATCTACTATATCATGTGATGTAAAAAGGTACAGTAACATTTATGAGCCTACTGTATACTCAGTACTTTACATGGATTACCTGATATGAACATTAAGACAGCTCCACAAAATAGAAATCATGATCTCCACATTGTGATAGTATGTTTCAACCTAGACCACAAAGCCTTTGATCCTC
The DNA here is from genome assembly GCA_035773235.1 of Eospalax fontanierii. Taxonomy (NCBI): domain Eukaryota; kingdom Metazoa; phylum Chordata; class Mammalia; order Rodentia; family Spalacidae; genus Eospalax; species Eospalax fontanierii. The sequence continues at coordinate 118,822,449 of CM069524.1, forward strand.
CGTTACACAATGCCATTCCTCAAAAAAGGAGCAGCTTTTCTAAAGTAACTCCCAAGGGGAGCAGAAACTGCCACTGAGAGCCAGGTGGTCTCCTTGAGTGAGATGGAGTATGTTCAAAAGACTCAAAAGGACTTGGTGTTAGTACAAAGGTGACAGACTGTCAGTGGCCACCAGAGTTCTGAACACCACAGGCCAATGCTAGGTTTGTGTCTCATGAGTCCAGCGACTGAAACCTGAAGACAGTGGGTGAGTGGGAAAGCAAAAGAAGTTTTTTGAGCAGCTGGGAAATGAGAGCTCCAGAGAGTGGTACAAAGATGCCCTGATTCAGATCTTCCGGCCTACAAGAGGGATCCCAAGAGTGGGTTGTCACTGACCTGCTCTCCCTTTGGGGCAGTGGTAGGAGTGGTTTAAAAAGGACTCTATGTTGGGGAAGGGTGACTATATCTGGAATAGCCATGAGCTGCAATCAGCATGCTGTCCATTGTCTCTGTGGTTTTTCTAGGAACCAAAATATCTTCAGCTGTGGTCCACAAGTATTTGTCAGCAAGCAGAAACCTTAAAGACTGGGGCCCCATCCTGACTGCTTGTGGGGTGTAACTCCTGGCCTCACACCAGTGAGTCTCTCTCATGCTTCTCCCTGTCTTCTATGCCTTCTTCTAAAACCACAGCAGAGTCTCTCAACCTTGGCTCTACTGGCATTTAGGCTTAGATGATTTCTTTTCAAGTGGAGGAGTTTCCTGTGCACTGTAGGTTGTTTAACAATGTGTACACTGCAATGACCAGAAATACCTTTGGACATCACCATATTTCATGGGATGGAGTCAAGTCACTTCCGGTAGAGAACAGGGGTAGAGAATAAGCCAAGAAGCCAAAGAAGGTATGGGGATGTGGCTCAGCTGGAAGAGTGTTTGCCTAGCATGCATGAAGCCCTGGGTTCCATCACCAGCACAGCACAAACAAGGTGTAATAGTGCACACCTGCATTTCCAGTTCTTGGGAAATGGCAGCAAAATGATCTGAAGTTCAAGGCCATCCTCTGCTATATAACAAGGCAAGGATGGCCTGGGTTACATGAGACACTCTCTCCAGAAGAAAAAATAAAAGGAGCAAAGATGATTGACTAAATGCTACCTCATCCCCCAGCTCTGAGTATCATCATAAGCAATCAGCCTGTGAGCTTCAAGGCAGACTTTATACTATGCCTAAATTCAATCATTAGCCCCTTAGCAATCCTTAGCAATAAGCCAGGCTTTGTAAAATGAGGCTACTGCAAGTCTTACTTGTGACAGTGTAGTAGAGATTAAGCAAGTACATGCATGTAGAGTGTTTACACAGAGCCGACCACAATAAATGCTTGATGTTAACTCCCGTGTAAACCAGGAGTCTTTCCAACATGAACATTGCATTCTGATTTTGACTTCAAAAAGTTTTGCCTTAGCTTCCTTCCTCCCTACTAATGGGACTAATAGGCCTTCCTTCTGTTTCATCTTAACCACAACCTCCAGTCTGATCTTTTTGACCTTCTGGTGACTTCCAACTTAGAATTCTCACTCTTTTGACCTACTAACCTTCCTACACATACACACACAACAAAAGAATGCCCCCAAACCACATGTCCCCCAGTGGGAAAAGTGTGTGTTAAAGAATTGACTTCTGTATGCTCTTTTAGCAGCCACAAGAATTTCTGGTTTCAGTGTATATTACCACTGAATTATTCCTGCTACAAATGAACAGGTGAAAACTGAGAACTCTGCGCTGGAGACAGAAAGAAAAAGATGGAGTGGAGGCAAAGGACGAGTACAGATTTTTGCAATAATAAATGGGACGATGGTTATATTGTCAAGTTGACCTCTGGGTGGGTCTGTGAGACATTTCCAGGAAAGATTAACCAAGAGGAGATGAGCTTGCCTCAGAGTGGGCGGCACCTTCCAGCAATGACCCACAAAGAGGTCAGAGGGAAAAGCAGAGCTGCCTGCCTGCCTGCCTTTGCTTCTTGCTGATCGCTATGTCTGCCCCATTGCTGCTGCTGCTCCATCCTTCAGGGTCATCAGAACCCAGCTTCTTCAGCCTTCCAGTGGACAGTGAAAACCAGTGTCTCTCCAGGAATCCTCCCTGCCTTCAGCATCAGATAGAGACGGCTAAGGCATCCAGCCTCACAGACTGAACAGTTACTGGGTTCTCAGCCGCTCCAGCATGCAGGTAGCCATTGTTGAACTACCCAGCAGCCCATATCAAATACACCAATCGAATAAGTCCCATTTTATAATGTATACTCATTGTAATGGTTCTTTTCCTCAAGAGAACCCTGACTCACACAATGGAGAACTTAGAAGAAAACTGAAAAGTAATAAAGAGGAAGAAGAGGAGAAGAAGGAGGGGAAGGAGGAGAGGGAAGGGGAAGAATTGTCTGATTCTGCCAGGAAGCAAAGGGCTAAGGTGGGAATGGACAGGAATATATATATAAAATCACCTTAGCTACTGGACAGATACTCCAAATATGCAAAATTAGCCAGAAAGAAAACCAAGGCTTTTCCTATCCTATGCTTACACACTATGCTGCATTTCTCCACCCTCAGAGGACCCAGGCCCTTTGGTTGTGGAAGTTGCTGGCTCTGTGTCTAAACATTAGCAAACATTAGCCATGGAGGAAGAGAAAGGACAAAGAGGAAAAAATACCTCCTCTGTGCATCTATCTCATCGATTTCCTCTTGAGAAGAATTTCTCCAAAATTACTGATAAGTAATGGGTGTTAAGGTAAAATCCATCAGACAACATCCTTCACGCCTGCTTTAAGTGGGCAGACGGCACTAGAATGTCATAGTGTGTGCTCTCTTTTTGGACGTCTTGTGTGTGTGTATATGTGGGGGGTATGTACGTGTTCGTGTACATCTGTGCGCATATGAATGTGCACATATATTTGGGTGCATTTGTTGTTCAGAAATTATGTGGATGTTTTCCTTGATCACCCTCCACCTTATATTTTGAGACAAAGTGTCTCATTGAACCTGGAACTCACAGATCAGTGAGACTGTTGGCCAGAAAACCCAGGGATCCTACTATTTCCACTTGATTCCTCTGCACCTGTTTTTTGCATGGCTTCTAGGTGTCGGAACTCAGGTCCTTCTGCTTGTACAGAAGGCACTTTACTGATCCAGTCATTACCTCAGCCCCTCTCTTAGTTGTTTTACCTTCAGAAACATAAAAATATAAAGTAAATGGCAACCTGTGCCATTTAACCTCATGAATGTACACATACAGAAAGAGAGAGAGAAAGAGGGAGAGAGAGAGAGAGATGACTTAACTGTATGGTTAGAACACTGTAGGAACCCAGTGCATTTGTGTGGAACATATGAATAAATGATTATGTAAATGAATAAACAATCCAAGCCTCCTGAACAGATGATTCTCTCTCTCTCTCTCTCTCTCTCTCTCTCTCTCTCTCTCTCTCTCTGTGTGTGTGTGTGTGTGTGTGTGTGTACACTCACGAGCACACATATTGGCAAAAGAACATCTGGTGTCCTGTTTTATCGCTGCTCTCCTTACTCCTTTGAGACAGGGATCCTGGAGCTAGGCTAGCTAGCCAGAAAACCCTGACAATCCTGTCTCTGTCTTCTCCAGTGCTGGGGCTCAGGTGTGCACAGCCATGCCTGGCTTTTTACATAGGTGTAAGGATTAGAACCCAGGTCCTCATGCTACTGCAGCAAGTGCTCTTCTGTCTGAGCCATCTCATCAGTCCCTGACAGATGATTCTTTATGCAATATACGGTACTGTCAAATTCAACTGCCTGCAAGGGAATCATTTGTCAATAGAATAGGCAAATTTTCTATCTGAAGCTGACTTCAAGTCATTGCTCAGACCAAGTGCCCAACTTAAGGAACAGAAATGATTTTAATAACCAACAGAGGAACACAGAAGTGGAAGAGGGGATCTGTGGCTGGAAAAATTGGAGCATATTCCAAAATCAAACGGGAATTCCTTTTGGATTGTCAGTTGTTTGGGATTACCTAGAGCTGGGTCACAGATCATTGGTGTGGATAATCAAGAATTGACCGCACATCTGGATATTAAGCTTGCTTGGACTCGGGCATTCCCCAGTTGCATGATCAGAGCCTCCCACTGCTCCTGCCACACAGAGTCCAGGACAGAGTGGAGGAATAAATCCCCAGCAAGCCTGGAGAGGGGACAAAATGTCAGAGTTGCTCCCAGAACTAGTGGATGAATTGAGGTTTGTTATGAACTGCAATTGCAATCAAGTGAAGGAGCATAGAAGGGTCTGGACTTATCTGTGCCAACTGCATCTTCTTAGTCACTGTTATAACTATAAAAAAGGGAAGGTTTGTAGAAAAGAGGCTGAGATGAATTACCCTTCCCCAGAGCTTTATTGGGAGAGGGAACTCATCATGGCCATAGGCAACCATGAGGGACTCTGAAGGGAGAGTATTAAGAGAGACATTCACCATGTGTAGTGGCTGCTATGCCATGTGACATGGGTCATGAAGGGAGCGAGCCTTTGCTTCCCCTCAGCTCCCAGAATGTTAAAAGAGCTGTGAGTCACACCACAGACAAGATGAGGTCCCAACGGGAGAAACAAACCTTTCAGTCCCAGGGAACAAAGGGGGCTTCTGACTCTTCTTACCCGTTTGCAGGAGGCCATGTTCCATACCATGTGACCCAGACTAATGCCTGTAGTCTCAGAACACTAGTTATAGTAGAATGTGTTTGGGTCTGGACATCAAGGAGAGCTGGACTTACAGCTACAAGCGAGAGGGACGAGACTGTGAGAGTCGTAATGTCATTGCAGCTCTCTGGAGCAGGACTTACGGGAGAGAGTGCAGGGGGCGTGGCCCATTATTTTTTAGAAAGTGGCAACTAGAAGCTTTGTGTTCTAACACTAAACCCTGAGAGTTGTCTGTCCCAAAGTGTTGCATGTAGTAAAAGCAGGAACGATTGTAAAGCTTTCTTAAAAAGGGAGTTTCTTCTTTGAGGACTTCTGCTTCTTGTCCTCTCATGTCTCCCTGGCCCTTGGCCTGCACACTTGGGTCCAGTGTGGATAAGTTTCTCTAGGTCTAGCCAGGTATGGTGGTGCAAGCCTTTAATCCCAGCACTCAGGAGGCAAAGGCGGACAGATCTCCATGGGTTCAAGGCCAGTTGGGGCTACAGGGAAACTCAGCCTCAAAAAGACCAAAAAGCAAAGTTTCTCTAAATCCCTCACACCTTTGCCCCACAGCTGCCCTGAGGGTGCTCTGAGCTCACCATCTCTGCTCCTGCCCCTCGACCAGATTCCTGTTTGTTGTGTAGCTATTTCATCCGAATTGAAACAATCCCGGTGAAGAAAGAGCCTAAGAAGCAAAGTTTACAAGGCTCAGGAAGCAAAGAAAAAAAAATCTTCCATGTCTTAGGAATCTGCTGAAGCTTAGAAGCTTCTCAGGACCCATAAGCAGTAACAAGGGCTGAGGAACGAAGGCTCTTTGGTGGAGCTACCTGCAAGCTGTGCAGGTGCTCCAGGGATGCAGCTTTTTGTTAAGTCTTCATGCTGGGGTGTGGGTGGTAGGCTTTTCAGTGACACAGCTGCCTAAGTCACCTATGCTCCCGTGAGTAACTCTGATAAACTCACTGGTTCACTAGACTAGGCCTGGTGGAGTTGGTTCTTTGGTATGTGGTCAGTACACTGTCTAAGAAAAGTATATGTTTGTTAATGTCTCCCCAAGAAAAGGCACGCAGCATTGTTTCATACCATCCATCCTGCAGCCTTCAAAGGCCAAATCAAGGACACTTTGATAAGCCCTGACTGGGCTTTCAATGAATGGGAAATTGGGTTCTCTTTCTAACAAGAGCTTTCAAAAGTTGCCTCATTGGAGTTGACCAACCAAAAGCAGGAGCTCAGCAAGAAGTCTCTCAGGACTAGACTGGGTAGGATATTTGGGAGACTGTGAACGGAAGCTCACAAGACACTTTTGACTTCTGATGGCTGGATCCACCTTTGAGAGGAAGGTGAGGATCGAGAGAACTAAGAAATAGAATGTCACTCAGTTTATTTCTACCCCGGTGCACTCCTGGGGATCTATTAAGGGCTTTCTACTTTGTCATTCAGTTTCCTGGAAGTTATCTTCAGCAATCATGAAGACAGTCAGTTGGGAGAAATATGTGTAGCATTTAAAGAACACAGAGAATACCACCGCTACAGGCAGGTGGTTTTCCAGTCCTCCCAGCGAAGGAACTGGGCGTAGATCCTCCTGTACGGAGAATCTGCCCCCAGGGTGGTGGTCCTTCCTCGAGGCATCCTTAGCTTCACAGAAAGAGTCAGATAATTTATAGGTTAACATTTTCTTTTAATGTGGATAGCATTTTCCTCATTTATAGTTAATTAGGTTAAGCATGCATGGGGAGCGAGGGAGAAAGGCTTTTAGTGATGCTCTAGGTTATTAGTAATTTGAATAAAGTAGAGAACCTCTAAAAGATGGAGTACTGGCTCTCCTGCTCAGAGAAAGAATGAGTCCACTCTAGTTTCAAAGATACAGTGGTTATTCAAGCACTAAAGAGAAGATATGGACATTTTAGGTAGGTTGGAAGCCATATGTATAAATAACTTGAATGGCATCAAAACAAATGGCTGCTTAGAGAGATGGCTCAAAGGAGAAGAATGCTTGCTGTACAAGCATGAGGACCTGGTTCAAATCCTCAGAACCCATGTAAAAAGGCAGGCATGGCTGTGGTTGCCTATAACCCCTGGGCTGTGGAGGAAGGAGACAAGATGATTGCTGGGGCTTGCTTGCCAGCAGCATAGCTCTGAGTTCAGTGAGAAACCCTGTCTTAAGGGGATAAAACAGAGATACCCTGTCTCAAGAAAGTGATAGAACAAGACGCCTGATCTCCTCTGACCTCACAGACATGCACAGGTATGAATACACACACACACACACACACACACACACACACATACACACACTACAAACTACAGCTGCCAATCAATAGATCAAGGAATTAATTTTCAAGACAAAAAAATCACTAGCTTAAAAAGATCTCTCATACAATCTATAACAGCCAAGACACGAACCAACCAGTATGTCCATCAGCAGGTAAACGGATAGGGAGGGAAGGCCTCACGGGCAGTGGAATAGTACTCAGCCAGGGAAGAATGCAGTGTTGCTGTCTGCAACAGCACAGACCGGAAAGGTGGGTAGAATGAGCCGGGCACAGAGGGACTGCTACCACATTGTCTTCAAGACATCTATGGAAGCTGGGAAAGTCCATTCCAGGGAGGGATGGAGAAAAACGGTGGTTGAAAGAGATTGGGAAGTGGGGGGTGGCTTGGAAAGGTTGGCCAACTTAGGGTATTTATTCTGAATTGGTTTTAGTGTTGTATAGCACAGTAAGTATCTACAATCTCCTGTAATTTCTTTTCTTCCTTCCTCTCTCCTGCCTTCTATCTCTTCTTTCCTTCCTGTATCCTTCCTCTCTCTCTCTCTCTCTCTCTCTCTCTCTCTCTCTCTTTCTCTCTCTCTCTCTCTCATATCTCAGATAAGCCTTGAGTTTTTTGAGGATGAACGTGAATTTCTAATCTTCAATCTCTACCTCCTAAATGCTAGGATTATAGATCAAGCATGCACCACCACACCCAGTTTTATATAGTGCTTGGAACTGAACCCAGGACTTCCTGCATGCTAGGCAAGCACTCTACCAACTAAGCTATATCCCTACCTCCTCCACTAATTTTTGATATATTCCTAAATAACCAGTAGAGTCTGAAGGCTCTCAACCCATGGAAATTCTCTTTGAGGAAGCAGAAATGCTACTTATCCTGATTTGCTCATTATAGAGCTGTGTAAAATGTAGTATACCCCCTAAATGTGCACAAATATGTGTGAATCTAAAAATGTATAAAAACAATTTTTACATGTATTTATTTATCTGTGTGTGTGCATGTATGTGTTGGCAGGTGTGCCATGCTATACCTGTGGAGGTCAGAGGACAATTTGTGGAAATTGATTCCTTCCTTCTATCTTGTGGGTTTTGAGGATCAAACTCAGGCTGTGAGGTTTGGCAACAAGTGCCTTTATCCACTAAGCCAGCTTGCCAGCCAATAAAAACAATTTTTAAAAGGACTAGTTGTTCTAAAAGATTCTCTGGCTGGATTCTTAGCTCCTTGTCCTGTGCCAGGCTCCTGATAAAGACCAGGAGGAGATTTGGTGAAGGAGGACTGACCTTCAGCTCATTCAGACAGGCGGAATGGGAATTCCCACTCTTTACTAGACAGGGAGCTGAAGCAAGTCACCTAGCCTCCTGGGACTTCAGCCCACTCCCTTTTACTACTACATAGTAACTACATAGAAGCTACTTCCAAAGCTGGCAGGAAGTGCAAGAAGGATCCACAGAGCCTGCACGGAGATGGTGTAAGACAACAACTTCAGTTCCCTCCAACAGTACAACGAGAAAAACAGAAGTGTTTCAAGGTCCCCTTCCTTCCATGAACTCTCTGGTGGGCTCCTGGGAGTGCTCCTTAGAGATTCATTTTCCTCTTTCTCTCCTGCCACCTTGACTGCCCTTAGCTTTTGCCCAAGTTCCACACTGTCCCTGGAGATGAAGCTTGGAGGACAGTGAGGTCTGGAAGGGAAGAGACCCTTTTACATCAGTGCTCAGACCCCAGGGGGAGGGGTTACTGCCCTCTTGATCCCTCATCCTGCCCCCATCCCCAGCAGATGGCCTGGTGAGATACAGGTGATATTTTTTAAAAGATTTTTGCCCATTGTTTTAATTCATATCTAATTGAATGTACAGCGGGGGGTGGTTTCAATACATTTTTTTTTCCTAGTTAAAGTTCTTCCGGGCCTGTACCACAACCTCCTCTCCTTGTGATAACTTACTCTGGCCAGCAGAGACAGGGCATGTTTATTACATCTCCGACCACCCCCTTCTGCAACCCTCTGTGATGCAGGCGTGCTGCTGCGGCTGCTGCAGACTAGAGAATTACTCAGCTGTGAACTGCCTCGCTGTCACTTTGCTCATTAGGCAAGTGAGAAAATGCGTCCACGGCCGTCTCCTGGTCCTCATTAGCTCAGAGGCACATTTTACTTTCCTTATTTGTTTTAAAGATGAATGCATATGAGACGGTATTCAGTCGGAATTCCTCAGTATCATTTGAAGAAGCAAAAGCCTGGATAATCTTATTATCTTCCCAATAATTGTGTTGTTCAGACAGTGGAGAAAGGGTAATTGCCTCGACTGTATTTCCAGTCAGAGTAGCTGGGGCGGGGTCAGGGGTCTGGGTTAGTCATAGCAAGGACTCAGCACAGAGGGGAGAACGTGGCACTTTCAGAAGTATGCCACATAGGACTGATAAGACGGATCAGTGAGTAAATACACTTTCCTCCAGGTCTGACAAACCACATGGTAGAAGAAAGCTGTCCTCTGACTCCAGAAAGTTGTTAGGTTTGGCTTTAACCCCTTGAGTCTTCTCCACACGCAGCTTCGAGTACCAGAACAAATAGGTGAGCGAGACTGTGAAGAGACCGGTGAATCCAGAGTGTGAGGAGTGCGAGAACAGAAGCTTCTCTTTCACTTTTAAAAGCTTGATTCTTTGAATAACAATATGTATGCCTCAATATGTATGCTTTGGTATGCATGTATACACCACACACACACACACACACACACACACACACACATACACATACACACACACACACACACACACACCTGACATATCACATACCTACAATAATAAATTAAATAAAAAATAGTGAACAAGTACCCAATAGGACAATCACAAGCTAACAAGCCTACACCCTGGGAAGGCCGTTTTAGTTCCATCCAGCCTGCTGGCCCCATGGGTAGGAAATACCACAGCATCACTCTGTCATCACCGTTGTGTTAAATACATCTCTCTTTACACCTGGAGATTTAGCCAAAGGTTAGGTTGTTTGCTTGGTCTGAGGGGAGAGAAATGATAGAGAGGATATGTGAGAGCATATTGAGATGTGCTTTTTATGGAATGTTCTTTACAGGCATCTGTGGCTGTTTCTCTCAATTTATTTATGGAGATGACCCAGTATCACTCGGGAGTTTGACATGCAGGTTGCCTTCCTGATGGAAACGTGTCAGCCGTTTCCTGTTGGCTACGCATGACTTGGGGTGTTTAGGATCCATGTTGGTTCTGTCACAATAAAACGTAGTTCCAAAATCATTAGCACCTGTGTGGAGTCCCGGCCGTGGATACCCCGAGGCTGGCGGTTTGAGTAGAGAACATCTGTCCCACAGGGCCAAAAGAAGGCAAATCTATGTTCTCTGCCTAAGCATAAACCTTCTAACACACAGGGCTGGAGAGACGCCTTGGTGCGTAAGAGCATTGGCTGCTCTTCCATTGGACTGGAATTCAGTTGTCAGGACCCACATCAGGTGGCTCACAGCTGCCTCTAACTCGAGCTCCAACGCTTCACTGGGTACCTGCACACACATGGCATACACAGACACACATACCTAGACGTATAAATAAAAATAAATCCAGAAAGCACCCTTCTAATACACGTATACAGCCCATTAGGTTTGGCTTTAACCCCTTGTGTCTTCTCACATGCAGCTTCGAGTTCCAGAACAAATAAGTGAGCGAGACTGTGAAGAGACTGGTGGATCCAGAGTGTGAGGAGCGCGAGGAGAGAAGCTTCTCTTTCACTTTTAAAAGCTTGATTCTTTGAATAACAATGCCGACTAAAATGCCAAGTTTTCATCTCCCTCAGTCATTTTCTTCATTCAGAGAAATGAGAATGTGCAGAGCCCATTCAAGGGAACTATAATGCATTATTATAATATGGCTGGGCCTAAGTAGCTAATCACTTTTTATTAACACTTTTTGGCCCAGGGAGTTGGGATTTCTCCAAGCTGACTGTCAGGGTAGGGATTCTGGGAGTCTCTATAAGTAATTAGCATTACAAGATCTTGACTCCTGGGGTGATTCAAATTAATACAAAATAAAAGTGCAAATTTCCAAATAGATTTGAAAGCCAGATCTATTATTAAATTTATGTTATTAAAACCCTTTGCAGCTAGTATGACGGGAGTCCAAAGCAGAGGGTTTCCTTAAATATCTGCACAACTCATCTTGGATTCTTTAAAATTAAATGACAGAGCCAGCAGTGAAGGATCAAAAGAATTTTCTGTACAATTGAGTTACGCCTTGGCAGGGAAGTTTTCCACCAAACCCAATCCCTACAAAGCAATATTAGTTTCATGGTCACAGTTGCCTTTGGACTTCTCCTTGATACACTTGGCAGCTATCTTCAGAGCACCAAAGAACCGCTGGCAACATCAATCACTCACTTCATAAGCAGGAGCTAAGAGACGACAGGAGGGCGCTTGGCACAAAACCATCCCTCCACCACTGCCCCCCTCCCAGTCAGGGGAAAAAAGAGGCACACATGCTATAGCATAGAGACATTACACAGTATTTCTCTTCGAATAAGGTCCTACTAATGTGTAAATAACCTGTTTTCTCTAACCATGTCTTTAGAAGGCTAAGTGGCTAATTGTTATTGATCAGCTCTGCCCACTGTTCCAATATCAGTCATTATTGAAAATAATCTCAGCACCCTTCATTAAGCATGCATCTGTTTCCATGGGAATTCGTTTGAAACACAGAGAGCTACTTGAGCGTTATTGGTTTCACTGTAGCGCCAGCACCAAGGGCCGCGGTTGCCTAATCTGTCATATTTAATCAACTCTCATCTCTTAACACTGACTGTAGTTATCAATGAGGTAAGGATTAATATTCTGGGCGAAGCAGATGATAAATCATTTGTATATAATTAGTGTACAGCAAGGTTACAGCTGACATGAATTTTTATCTTAATTATGAGAGAAATTTGTTCCATTAATTTAATTTAGTTTGCATGAGTGGCTAGACACCTAACAAAGTTAATCTTACACCTGTCAGTACAACATTAAGGAAAAGCCTCGTGTGAAGGCGCTCTCCTCTCAGATCCTCCCACCGATGAGGATAATGTTGTTCATTCTGATGTGAAAACAGATGATCGTAGACAGACGATGTAAAGTCTACTCTTCTTAAAGTTGTCCCAGGGGATTTATGGGGGAATATTAAAGGCACTCAACTCGGGTGGCTCTGCTTGCTTTGGAAGCCACATAGTCCTTTTGCAAATCGCCTTGTTCCTGCCTTGTAAATCAGGAGGAAGACACCAGACATCAGAAATACGTGTGTGTGTGTGTGTGTGTGTGTGTGTGTGTAATGTATATACACTCATTGCAGAGTTTTAGGCCAAATGAAGCTTTGCCTCATGATCTGCTATTGTATTTGTACCAAATGAAATGCATTGCATTTAAGAAATGTGTATTCAGGGACCAGTAAAATGGCTCAGCTGGTAAAGGCACTTGCTGCCAAGCCTGATGACCTGAGTTTGATTCCCAGGATGCACATGGTGGAAGGAGAGAACCAATTCCCACAAATTGTCCTTTGACCTCCGTGTGTGTGTGCAGCAATGTGCATTTGTGTGCTGTGGCACATTCATGTGCACACACACACACACACAGGGTAAATAAATTTATAAGTAAAAAAAGAAATACATATTTGTGTTGTCTAAATGTTTCTTGTTTGTAGTACATTGAATAGAATTCCTGTGACTTGATCTTTTTTGCACTGGGCATATCTAAACTCTGTACTAATTATCTGACTAATCACTCCATCTATCACTCAAATTTGATTGGCAGATTAGGTGAGCTATTTGTGAAACTGAATGTGACATTGCTTTGCTGATGATTAGCTACCAATGGAAGATTTTAGAATGAAAATAAAAGACTGGGGGCTTAATTAAAACAAGTTATCTTACAGATATACCTTTGTGATAATTATTTTATCCTAATATCTGACCTGGTATGTGGAATGCTTTAAAGAAACAAACAAGAAGGCAGGAAGTCACAAAGATGCAATTCAAAATACCTACAAACAGGACAAGTGAGCATTTCCAGAAAAACTGAAAAAGAATTAAAATCAGCCTCTTGTAAGGGCCCATTTCTGAAACTGTATTTTTGGAATATACTCTCAACTTCTCCTAGCAAAGGCCTCTGCATTTAGGAAACTCCAAATAAGCCTTCAACTGCTAATTCTAATTGCACAGTAACTCAGATTAATGTATTGTAATATTAGTCCACAATTATCACTTGGAGATAGGGTCAAGAAGTGTAGAGTTGGTTATTCACAAGAAATGACTGATTTAAAAACAAAGAGCTCTAATGGAATTCAATAGCGCTTTTCATTCATTCCGCCTGGCATCTCTATTACCTGAGATGATTCACAGTCCATTATGGGGGCTTCCATGCTAATAGAACGTCTATCTTCTGTAATACAGACACATCAGAGCACTAACTGGGAATGTGTCACAATGAATTTCATCTAGATTTCACTTCATCTCTTCATGGACTGTAAAATTTGCTCTTGTACAATGCCTAAATTTACTGTGGGTAATTGAGAGAGATCTATAGATGCAGCCGCCCTCAGTTTAAAAAAAAATGCAGTTTTCCAAAGATCTATTGTAAATTGTGTAGCTTTGCCTCAGCCGGGGAAAGATTATGAGGAGCTGAATCTTGCCTTTACTAATGAGATGTTTTGGTGAGTTCAAAAGAGAGATTGGGTGGGGAGAGAGGCTTAAGTAGATTCTGCCACGTGGAGGAGAGAAAACAGGAAGGAACCTATCTTTCATTCCTGAAGAAGGCTTTTGCAAAAGGAACAAAAATAAGTTTGGACACAAGCTTCATTACCTTCCAGAGGAAGTATAAATCAGGGCCGCCATAGGCATAATATTTTCCAAATCTGCCTGCATTTACTTGGCAGAAAAAGAATACCTCATGCATGACCCAGCCTTCCGTGGCTTTCCTTGGCTTCCTTGCACAGCTGTGGGTAGAACAGACTCCATCTCTCGTTTGCTAAGCCTTCTGTTTCACAGGTTGTTAATCTTAACTAAAATATTTGGTATTAAGCTATCTGCATGAATTGTTGATAAAGAATTAAGATAACATTTGAGCTATTAAATATAATACGTGCTCATATTTTTTCAATGGATACTCGGGTTACTGCTCATAAAATATACATGCTAACCTCTTTTTTTCACCTCCCTTCAAACCGTTTCCCTTTCTTTATCTTACTTATTCCCATCAAAAGCTAAACAGAATGACTGGGTGCCCTTAACAATCATAAGGCTTAATACGTGTTAGCCAATTAGAATGGTGATGTATTCTATAGCTTTTTCCTAAGCCAGGGACTGAATAATAGCATCATGCTTCACTGGCAGTGAAGTGAGCTGAGCCTTTACATTAGGAGAAAATCAGAATGGGATGACTGTAGTTCATTACTGAAATAGGTAACTGATGAACTGAAAAAGACAAAGGGCATTGTTAAATGAAATGTCATTATTAGAGGTGCTCATGTTTAACAAATGTACTGTAAGTTAATTCAGTAGTGTTTTCTGTAAAGTTCTCCACTGAACGTTCACTGCTTGTTTTTACTGTCTCTGCATACCTAACATCGCCATAAAAATATCTTTAAGGAAAAATTATCAACTCCCAATCATGGAATGGGGGTTGGTATTATTGTACAAAGCTCAGAACCACTTTCTGGGATGAATATTATTATTTTTTATTACCGTGTGTATATGTGTATGTGCATGACGTGTGGGTGGGTGTGCCATGGCAGACATGGGAAGATCAGAGGACAACCTTGTGGAAATGATTCTCTCCTTCCACCTTTACATGAATTCCAAGGATTAAACTCAATTGTCAGATTTGCATGGCAAGTGCCTTTACCCATTGAGCCATATCATGGGCCCCTCAGTATCATTTTAAAAAATATTTATGTATTTATTTAATGTATGTGTGTGTGTGTGGGTGTGTGTGCACGTATTCGAGTGCACCAGTGACTGCCACAGTGCCCGTGTACATGTGGTCAGAAGAAACCTTTTTTTGGGAGTCAGTTCTCTCCTTTCACCTTATTTTGAAGCAGGGTCTCTCTTGCTTTTGCCACTGTGCTACACACAGGAGTTTCCAGCAAATTCTCTTGCCTCTGCTTTCCATCTGCGATTACAGATGTGAGCCACTGCACCCTGCTTTTTACATGAGTTCTGGGTACCATATCAAGGTTCCTCGGGCTTTCGTGGCTAGTGATTTTACCCACTGAGCCACCTACCCAGCCCCAGGCTCAGCATTTATATCACTTTCTGTGAAAATCCTGGCCAGATGCAATTGTGTTAAAGTTCCAAGATTTCCATCTACTATGCGAGGGCACTGCTAATACAGGAGAGGAGGGAGGAGATGGGACAGGAGAGGAGGGAGGAGATGGGACAGGAGAGGAGGGAGGAGATGGGACAGGAGAGGAGGGAGGAGATGGGACAGGAGAGGAGGGAGAGGAGAATAAACACAATCATTTTGCAGAAGACTTGAGAAAAACATTTCAAGATTAAAGAGTCCGGGGGGAGGGGACAATGAAACCTCTTTGGCATCTGTGCAAAACAGTTTGCTTGACTCTGGAGGTGATAAAAATAATTTATGAAGCTCTACATTTTTAGCAAGAGGAAATGACCTCAGCTTTTGGCAAAGCAATGCAGTTAGTGAAGCCACTCTCTACGACTTTTATGGATTTCCTTGAGCTACATATTCTGTGACCTGGATTTCGGATTTATTGGCAGATACATAAGCCGCATTAAGCAATATAAAATGCAGTAGATGCATCAAATATCTCAGCAGGGATCCACCAGCAGTGGGCGAGAGGGAAGAAGCCACGGAGAACTGGATAGCTGTTTATGCATTGGTCTAACCAGGCTCTGATTTTAGTTTTAAATAAAGACATTCGTTCAAAACAAAAGAAGCTCCAGATGTACATATAATCTATTGGATGACAGAAAGGGAGGGGCAGCCAACTTAAAAAATCTAATCAACTCTTCAAGATTTTGTGTGAACATGCTTTGCTTCCAGCGGGGGGAGGGGGAGGACTGCTTCTCAGTAAGAGAATGCCCCTACCCTGCATATTGTGTTTGTTTCTAAAGCAAGACAATAGAGTCGCGTTTTGATGAGGACGACGGACATGGTCTGACTGTTTTGGGGTGAATCTCGACTGCCCTGGGGAGTACCAGACAGGAAATGAGTACTGAATGGCTCCCTGTGCCAAGCACTAGACCCAGAGATGGAAGTTTAGAAACACTATGCTCCCCGCGACCCCGCTTGCTGGCTGTAAAATGTCCGGGCCTGCAGGGAGTGAGGTGATAGTTCGGTGGGTAAACTGCTTGCTTTGCAATCATGAGGACCTGAGTTTGATCCCCAGCACCCACATAAAAAACGCCTGGCACTAATAATCCCAGAGCTAGGGAAGGGATTGTCCCCTCACCCCAGACTCTGTAATCTTGAAATGTTTTTCTCAAGCCTTCTAGTCTCAAGTCTTACCAGTATACACTAGTGATCCCAGGGCTGGGGAGGGGAACACAGAGGAACTGAGCAAGCTAAGTGCACTTGTCTAGCTTCAGGCCAATGAGAGGCCCTGTCTCAAGAAACAAGGTGGATACTGCCTGAGGAACAGTACTAGAGACTGACCTCCAGCTTTCCTTCACATGAGCATGCAAGCAAACCCGCATGCATACATGCACTCACATATGAACACATATGCACACTGTACACCCACAAAAGATTAGGGCCCACTGTGGAAAGCAGAGCGATGGGCACTCTGGTGACTGTCTCTCTCCACCAGTCTTTGGGCAACTCACACTCCCTCAAACTCACAGTAGGAGGTGTGGTATCTCTTCCAATGGTTCCTGAAACAATAGGATCCAAATGATGGCTGTTAGAGAAAAGGCATTTCAGGATGCAGGGGACACCTCCAGCCGCAGTGAATAACTTGGGAAGATCCAGGCCTTGGCATAACCCCAAACAGAAAAATGATGGACATGTGGTTTCCTGAGGAACTTCCAACTCACTCTCTTGTGAGTGTTATATTTTATTGTTAAGTATTCTCTCTTAAAGATAGTCTTGGGAGACTCAAACAAAGATACATTTCCCCCAAGAAGCCATCTGGGTAAATTCTATCCTGCCATGGTCTTTCCATTCTCTGAAAGCTGATAGCTCTTTGTTTGAACCACTTCATCTGGCCCATAGGAACAATTAACAACATGTTTCAAGCTCAGATTCTAGAGTTAGATGCCTGACTCTAAGTCTTGATTCTGCCTCTGTTGGCTGTGTGACCTTGGGCAAGTCTTTTCTCTGAGCCTTACTTTTCTTCTTCTGGAAATTAAGAATGGCAATGATTGTTCATTTACTGGATAAGCATCATGATGAAATGAAGGTCAGTTTATAGAGCATTTAGCACAAACTATGTCGTGGAGTAAAATCTTCATCCATATATTTTAAATAGGGTTAGTACTGCTTTTCTTCGTGTATAACCTATTGCCTCTATTGCAATGGCACAATTCAGTGAAGACAGTCTCTGGAGTGAAGGACGTCTATGTTACCTGTATTACTTCACATAATAACTTTTCAGAACAAGTACTGAACTGGGGGCGGGGTATGTGTGATTCAGTCTGGATAATGCTTGCCTTGAACACACGAGGGCCTGATTCAGTCTCTAGAACTCAAGTAAAAGAAGGGGAAAAGCGGGTCTGTAAGAGGCAGAGGTGGGTAACTCAGTGAGTAAAATACTCGCTGCATAAGCATGAGGACCTGAGTTCAGGTCCCCAGAACCTGTGATAAAAAGCCTGATGTGGCAGCCTGCACCTCTAATCCCAGCACTGAAAAGTACTGACAGTGGATCTGGGGGATTCACTGACCAGCCAGTGTAACCTAGTCAGCGACTTCCAGGTTCAGAGAGAAATCCAGCCTCAGAAAATAAAGTTGAAAGTGATAGAGGAAGACACCTGACGTGACTTCCGGTCTCCTTATAGACACACGCTGGTGCACGCACCCATGTACACACACATGTGCATACGTATACACACAAACCCAGCTGTAATCCCAGAGCCAGGAAGACAAAGACAGATGACTCCCTTGGGCTCACTCTTCAGCCAGCCTTGCCTACTCATTGAACTCCAGTTCAGTGAGAGACCCTGTCTCAAAATACGGTGAACTGTGTTCCCAGGAATGACTCCTAAGTTGTCCTGTGGCCTCCACATGTGCACACATGTGCACCCTACAAACACACAAGCACACACACAAACACAAATCAAGTGCTGAAGGGTAAAGTTCCTATGAGGTGTAGAAAGGGGAACGAGGAAGACTAGGAAAACAATAAAATAACTGCCCCCATTACATAAAGAACAGTTTTACCCTTGACTATCGCTAAACATTCAGATCCTGGGAAGCACTCTGTGAAAGTTATTTCTAATCACTACCCTGCCAGGTACATGTTACTGTACCTCTTTCAACAAAAAAATTGAAATTCGAGGAAGATAAGAAATATTGAGGTGAAGGAATGGGAGTCAAACCTATGCCCATCAGCTGTCAAGCCGTATTTCTAGCTCGTGGCCTTTCTACCACTGAACAGCACACTGTCCAATTAGATGGATGCTCAGCCTCTTTACATACAACACAACTCTCTCCTATCAGGGGGAAGGGGGAAGAAATTAGAGATGAGGGCTGATGAGATGGCTCGTGGGTGAAGGGGCTTGCAGTCAAGCCTGATGATGTTCGCTGGATTCCATTCCCAGGATCCACATAGTGGAAGGAGAGAGTCAACTCCTGAAAGTCATCCTCTGACATCTGTACATGCACACCGTGGGAGAGAGAGAGAGAGAAAGAGAGAGAGAGAGAGAGAGAGAGAGAGATTTAAATGTAATTTTTAAATCTTTTTTAAAAGTTAGAGATGAAGTAACCATAGGATGCTCAATCATGAGTCACGCAGAGCAGCTGGCAAAAGCTACAAGTGCGGGCTTATCTTCACACGTGTACAGGGTGCGTAACAGCACAGTGCTAAGAAGATGGCGCTGTCCGTAAAATGCTTGTCTGAAAGCACGAGGACTTGAGTTTGACTCTCAGAATACATGTAAAATAAGCCACACATAGTGGCATGCACTTGCAGTCCCAGAACTTAGGAGACAGACAGGCAGATCCCTGGGGCTTTCTGCCAGCTAGCCTAGCCTAACTTGAGAGCTCCAGGCCAGTGAGAGATCTTGTTTCAAAATGGCAATGTGAGGAGCTGGAGAGACAGCTCTGAAGTTAAGAGCTCTGGCTGCTCTGTCAGAGGACCCAGTTTCAGTTCCCAGCACCCACATGGTGGCTAACAACCATCTGTAACTCCAGTTCCAAGGGATCTGATGCCCTATTCTGACTTGTGTGAGCATTGCCCAACATGGGTGCACCTGCATACATGCAGACAATACATTCATACACATAAAATAAAAATAAAAACAATAAATAATAAAAATTTTATTAATGTATATTTTAATTGATTTTTGTGCATTTCACACAAAACATCTTAATCATCTTTGTACCCCCTCCCCATGCACACCTCCCCATTGCCCCCTCCCACATTCATGCATTCTGTCATATATGTCAAGGCCTGAATGGAATCTAAAGAACGAAACCAAAGTTGTCCTCTGGCCTCCACATGCACATGCATATGTATACCTACACATGCATAAATATACACACAAGGAAAAATAACACAGGTTATATTTATTAAAGCTCAGATCACAGCAATTACCATCAGGATTAAAGACAAGAGTGCTAAATAAAGAAGCTGCTGTATATGGATATTAACTAACAGCAGTGTGAGGCTGCATTCTTGGAAACGGCAGGCGTGCCTGAGACTTGCAAAGCTCCTCTACCTCGGCACTAAGTGAGGGTTAGATGATCAGATTCATATCGCAAGGATGGAACACAGTCTGAGAAGAAAAAGGAGCAGAAGAGAGGCAGCCACGACAGGTCCTAAAATCCCAGTTGGAAGTATCAGTGTAGACTGTGGCTTGGCCTGGGATCAATGGAGAAACACATGGTCTGAGCAGGACACACCAGGGATCATATAATCAGGAAGGATATGGCTTTATGAATATCTTTGCCATAATGGAAGTATCTGGTCTCTCCAAACAACCATTTCTAGATCTGCATGCTGTCTGCCTTCCAGAAATGGTTCATCATGGACTCCAGATATTCATTGTTTCCCCCAAATGCCAGATAGAAAGGCTTAAGGAAGATAAAACAGAAAGCTCATTTGCCTCATGTAGAGGAGTCCAGATCTCTGCCAGCTAATTTAACACAAGAGTCCCGAGGCAAGAGCCACCTCTAATAATTCAAAACTAAAATTAGACATTCACTTGAAAAAAAAAATCAGGTAACCGAAACAAAAACGAGAGGAACTTTGTTTATTTAAATTATGAGGATAATTGCCTCAATTCTCCAATTCCCCTCACTGGGGTAGACTTGGCTTGAGTCTATCAGTATCCATGGTGACTCATCTAATAAGTAAACTGCATTAGCTCTGCTACTAGCAGAGAGGAGAGGGACAGGTCTTGAAATATATCTGTCGTGGCTTCATTCCAGAGCAAGGGATTTCATTATGTCCTGAAGACATGAGGCAGTTCAAAGAGACTTGAAATGTGGAATGAGCAGGCGGAGGAGGAGAAGTTTGGGATTATATACTTGCTTTT
Source organism: Eospalax fontanierii (assembly GCA_035773235.1). NCBI lineage: Eukaryota > Metazoa > Chordata > Mammalia > Rodentia > Spalacidae > Eospalax > Eospalax fontanierii. Next base: position 118,843,064 of record CM069524.1, read on the forward strand.
TAGTTTTAGTTTTATATATGAGAATCAGACGCTAGAGATGGGGACGCTGGAAGAAGCTTTATTCATCTGGCCCAGGGTTTTGTTTTGATTTGTTCAATGGTTGATATCTTTCCAGAAAGTTCCCCACGCAAGCAGGCTTTCCATTCTACTCTTAAATACATAATTTCAAGTACTTATGGCAGGATATCTTCTTAGGACAATACACATACATAATTCCATGGCTTAGAAGGAAATGATAGAACAAATCCATGCTGGTACCCCCAAACAATGTGAAATGATAATAGAAAACATCCTAAAATAGGCATTGTTGGATTCCTATAATGACAGAATAATAACTTGTTTGGCATCTGTCTGCTTTAAAAATATCATTTTATGATTACAAGCATGTAAGCTATCCTAATTATTACAGCAAATAATGAATCATCTCCTTTACAATCTCTTATTAATTAGCCGTCATAACACTGTTGTGAGTTAGGTAGAACGACAAGGATTCAATATTCGGTTATTAACACCTAATTAAAATATTCGTTGTTTTCCATATGTTGTTTATAGCTTGGCTTCCACACACTTGACAGGATTTCTCTAATGAGGAACAATGTCTTCCATTTGCTTAGCTCTGTCGCCATCTGTCGTTCGGAAGCAGACTATATCCTTTTTTTCGTTTTCCTTCCACTGTAATTCTTACCTCTTGGATTTATGGGAATTTAAAAATTTGATCCTTGCAGATTTGTTCTGCTGAAAAATTTTTCTTCATCTTGTTTTGTCTTGCCATTGATTCCATAAAGTACTCTGCCAATTTCTAAAGCTTTCATCAAATTTATTTTACGTGTGTGTGTGTGTGTGTGTGTGTGTGTGTGTGTGTGTGTGTGTATGCAAGGTACATGCCATGCATATGCAGATCAGAGGACAGCATTCAGGAACCCGTTCTCTCTTTCACTAAGGGGGTTCTGGGGATCAAACGCAGGTAGTCAGGCTTGGTGACAAGCTCCTTTATCCACCAAGCCATCTATCTCATTTTCTACTAATTTCAACGGCATCTTCTAAGTAGTAAATTAAATGCACCCAGGAATAAAATGACATTGAAATATAGTCATCCATCCCTTTGTCAAAGGAGGTTGACCCTAGGTCACCCTTCCTTTTCCCTTCCCTAGAGACACCAACACCTGTAGATACTCCACTCTGTTGTTTAAAATTATACAGAGTTGCATATAACTTACTCACATCACCCTGTATACTTCAGATCATCTCCTGGGCTGGGGATGTGGCTTAGATGGCAGGGTGCCGACCTAGTATGAATGAAGCCCTAGAATTGATCCTCAACACCACATTGGCCAGGCATGGCCAGGCATATGATCCAACATTCAGGAGGTGGAGGCAAGAGGATCAGGACAGAGCTCAAGATCATTCTCAGCTACATAGGGAGTTCAAGGCCAACCCGAGCTGTGTAAGACATTGTTTCAAAAAAATTGGAACTAGAGAAATAGCTCAGTGATTAAGAGTGCTTGCTGCTTTTCCAATGAGCCCAAGTTCAGTTCCTAGCACCCATGTTGGGTGGCACACAACAGCATGTAACTCTAACTTCAGGGGATCTATCGCCCTCTTCTGGCTTCCTATGGCACCCACAAATATGACATATAGACACACATAAATAAAAAAAAAAATTAAAATCTCTAAAAGTTATCCACAGATTACATATAACACTTAACACAATGTGGATGTTATAAAATGATTATTTTACCCTATTGTTTATGAAATAATGGCCACCCAAAAAAATCTATATGTGGCAAGTAGAGACATAGTTATTTTCTTCCAAGTATGTTCAAACTAAGTTTGATTGAATCCATAGGTGTGGAACTACTTGGGGGAGCTAGGGAAAAGGCTCAGTCAGTATAAACATGAGAACCTGAATGTGATCTGTGTTACTCCTCAAAGGCCCAGGGACCCTGCTGAAGAGGAAGCAGGAAGACTGTAAGAGCCAGAAGGGGTGGAACTGACTAGCAACTTCCTCTAAGATCAACCATCAAGCTTGGAAGGAGGCTCCTTAAGACACAGGATATTCTACAAGGAGGTGAAACATTCCAACCAGTATGGAATCTGTTAAACTCAGGAAGTAGAAACTGCAAAAATTTCAGAATGTCACTGAAACTGACCAGATTCACTAGGCCTCTTCATCCCCAAGTGTATATAAGCCCCAAGGACTGCTGAGAGCCACTCAGACAAGCCCAGCTGCCTAGAGGAGACTCTCTCCAACCTGCTGAGTTGTCTGCAAGTTGTGCAGTGAGTTCCAGTTTCCTGACTTCATTACTCGTGCATGCTGGGGTGCGCTCTTGGTGATGCAGCTCTTTTTGAGTCATTTCTGCCCCCATAAGTAGCCCCAATAAAACACATTGGCTCACCAAGTTGAAGTTTGGCGATATCCTTATTTTAATTTGTTGTTTGTTCCCTATCTGGGGTGAGTAGACTTTAGTTCACATCTCCTCAAGAATGGTGTCACATTACACACACATATCACACACTCACACACATACATAATAATAATAATAATAATAATAATAATAATGAGAACCATTGAAGAAAATAACTGACATAAACCTCTGACCTCCAAGCACACATGCACATCCATTCACCTGCACCCATACATACCCCCACATGTATATGCATATCACATGTATATACACCACACACAGGTATGTGAACCTACAAGGATAATGGAAATAAGAGAGAAACAGAACAGGTTAAGAAAAAAAAAAAGAGCTTCAGAAAATGAAAAAATTCCAAAAGTTTTGGAAGTCAGCACACGGGTCCATCAAGGATAATGGAAATAAGAGAGAAACAGAACAGGTTAAGAAAAAAAAAAAGAGCTTCAGAAAATGAAAAAATTCCAAAAGTTTTGGAAGTCAGCACACGGGTCCATCAGCTGGTACCTGACTTTACAGAAGAGAGCAGGCAGAGACACTACAGGGCCCCTTGGAGTCATAGTGGAGAGGGATCTCCCTCTTGGGACCCTGAGAACCTCAGGTCAAGTCACAGGGTAGTTCAGCAACAACTATAAGACTCAAAGCAGAAAACAGAGACCATGTGGAAGGTTCTATTGCAGCAACTGGGTCCCATCCGTGATCTCTCCTGTCCGGAAAGTGCAGTCATTGACCGCCCCCCATCCTTGCAAGAATATGAGAATTGTTCCCTAGAGACACTGAAAAGACCAGAATCTTGATTAGAAAGCTGACAGAGTCAGGGTCATGGACTACCTCTGTGCTCTAAGTGGAAGGACTATGAAGAAGCGTCCCACATGGATGGATGGCCTGCCCCCTTGCTTTCTATCAGGCCACCAGGGGTCAGTTGTACATCCACAAGAGTGACACTGGAAGAGTGTCTCTGCAAAGGAGTCCCCTTGCAGCAGCTTGTGCGATGAGTGCGGCTACACGTGAATTACGGTGTGATCTCTTTCCCCGTGTGCATCTAGCTCTGGTGACAAAGAATGGTGTTTGGAAAGTAGACAAGAAGACTGACCTCATTATGCTCTGTTCAGGGTTATGGAATTAGGACTCACAGCTGCCTGCCCACCCATCAGCTGCCTCCTGGTGACTGGCTCTCCCGGTGCTGGAGGGTAAGTGGCAGGCACATTGCCCATTTTGGGCCCAGAGAGAATCCTGAGCTTCGCCACATGTAGGCATATATGCATCTCTCCACACCACGCAAGTCCTTAGCACTTCCTGAATATGAGGAGTCTTCTTCCACAGGATGTAACCTAATTTCAAGAGTGCCTGAAAGTATTTGAATCCCAGAAACTGGGATTTACTGTCTCAGATTTACAGTCTCTGTCTGGATCTCAGAAGTCTGAAATCGCAGCTCCAGAAAGCCCTTGCTCCTTTGACACTTGAGGGGATCCTTTCTTGCCTCTTCGTAGCTTCTGCTGATTTTCCAGCTAGTATCAGAGAGGCGAGTAACCTACAGACTAATAAGATAAGTTCACTTTCAAAAATCAATGGAGAAAGTGCAGATTTTAGTGGTAGAAGAAATAATATTTTGTGAAAAATAAAAGCAAAGGAACCACCCTCACTTTTCATTTATTTCCCTTTTTTCATAAATGACTTGTTAAGATTACTGCTCATCACAATGCCAGAAATCACTAACACAAAGTACATACTGGCTCTACCATCAGGCTTCAGCTCAGCCCTGCTCAGAGTGTCTTGCTTGGAGGAACACCTGGCTTGCTGATACTGTTCACCTCACAAAATGAGTTCAGGACCCTAATAAATTTACACACATTGTAAATTATATCTTGCTCACAGATATAATCTATATGTTGATTATAATGTCCTTTGTATAGTCGATTCCCTGAGACTTGTAGCAGCAAAACTGTGTGAGTCTTTAAATTCTCACCTCTTGTCCTTTCAGTAGCTGAAAACATCCACCTACTCCTGCGGTGTTAAAGTTTGTTTTCTTACCATCCTCTTAAGCCCTTTTAGAACTTACCATCCAGTTCCTTGGACTCAGAACTCCTTCCTTGGGCTGGTACAATGACTCAGTTGGAAATGTGCTTGCCTTGCAAACATCAAGACTTGATTAAGATCTCCAGCACTTGTGTAAAAAATGCTGGTCAAGGTGCACACACTTGTAATCCTAGTAAACAGCAAGATGTGTAGAATACACTGGCTTCCCAGCCCAGCCTATTGGTGGGTACCAGGCCAATGGCAGACTCTTTCTCAGTAACACAGAGTGAATAGAGAGGAAGGACTATCCAAGAACAGCTAAGATTGTCCTCATCCATGCATGCACATACATGTGCATCTTCACACACATGAACATGCACACATAAAGAGAAAGTACTATGAAGATAACTGGTCTCTTACTTAGCACCATTGACATGAAAAAATCATGTTATCTTTTGTAGACGGTTTTAGAAGGAATAGATGGCGGGGAACCCTGGAACTCTGCATTCTGCTATATCTGGAGAATTGTATTCAACCCAAGCTTTGCCTTTTCTTTGCAATTTTCTACATGCACAGCATCACACCCTTTTTCAAAGGCTCTGGTGTTCTCCAAAAGCAATTATGAAAAAAAATTACCTTTCATCATCCTATCTATTCGGAGTCTTGGAAATGCAAACTGACAACGAACTGACAATTATTAGCAATCCACTTTCAGTTAATTTCACCATAAATTGAGCTCGAAGACTGCTGACAAATAAAATATATTATTCATCTGAAAACATTCTCTTTGGGGCTCCAGATCTCCAATCTATTTCATTAGTGATCACCATCAAACTAAGTTGGAAATTGATTTATGCAATAGTTATCCCTCTACAATAATTAATTAGGAAAATAATACTTTAGTGGAGCTTTGAAAAGAAGCAGTTTCCAAGGCTCTTTGATAAAATGGAAAACTTTAAAAATCATTATGAGCCTGTGTTCCTAGGGGACCAGAGATACGCTGCTCTGCCTTTTCCTAGTTTCGAAAGACACCAGACTTAAACTGCAGTTTGGAATAGCTCTTTGAATCTCAATTCAGTTCATCTGACAATGTTCCTCTCTCTCTCTCTCTCTCTCTCTCTCTCTCTCTCTCTCTCTCTCTGTGTGTGTGTGTGTGTGTGTGTGTGTGCACGTACACACACCCCCTGGAGCTAGGCTGGCAGCCAGCAAGCTTCAGACACCCTTCCATCCCTGAGTCCCACGACGCTGGCGTAACAGGCGTGAATGGCTATTCCTGACTTTATTATATCTTTTTCTGTCTCTGAACTGCTCAAGTTGGGAGAGATTTTTTAATATAACATTTTATTAATTTTTGAGAAATTCAAACATGTATACATGTATTTTGATCATGTTCACCTCCACTTCTCCCACAACTCCTCCCAGATCCACACCCCAACTCCATGTCTTTAAATAACCCACAGAATCCAATCTGTGCTACCTATATATGCCTGAGTGGGTGGCTGACCTACCGTGGACCACATCCTTAAAGAAAAATGAAACTCCTTCCCCCAGCAGCCATCATTTGTCAATAACTCCTCAGCTAAGGTTGGGGATTATGAACCTATTCCCCCTCCATCCATGCCTTCCTTTTTACATGGGTGCTGGGGATCTGAACTCCAGGCTTCATGTTTGCATAGTAAGTACTTTGATCCACAGAGCTATCCTCCAGCCCATCATCTAACAATGTGAACACAGAGATGGAGCCCTCTTAGTAAGTGCACTGAGTAAGTGGGCAGGTCATTGGGTGTTCTGGTTTACCTTCAATAGCTGTGACAAAACACTCTGACCAACACCAACTTGGAGAGAAAGGGGTTTATTTGGCTCACAGTTCATCAAAGGGAGCCCAAGGTAGGAACTTGCTGAAGCACAGGCCATGGAGACACGCTGCTTACTGGCTTGCTCCCCTGGCCCATGCTCAACCTGCTTTCTTATCCAATACAGAACAACCTATGCAGGGGCTAGGCCCTGCCACATCACTCAACAAGCAAGAAAATACCCCACAGACGTGGCCACAGGCCAGTCCAATGAAGACAATTCCCCAGTTGAGGATCCTTCAACTTAGGTGTGTCAGGTTGATAACTGACGCTATCCAGCACAGTGGGTACGGCAATCACTGTCCTAATAAGTGCCATGATTAGTATAGTGTACATGTGTTTATAGCCAGAGTGGCTCCAGGGATCCATGGTGTTCAAATCACCAAAGAATGCTTCATGGGAGAAGGTGGTCCTCAGATAGACAGGTTCAGCACCAGCTGTTTGAGATGAAAGTTTGTGGACTAGAGAGAATCAGGTGCTATTGAGACAGAGGACATAGTATAAACAGTTGCAAAGAGTTGGGAACAATCTAAGGGCTTTTGAGACATTGTAAGGAGACTATGGTGATTGGATGGTTGAGGGACCCATGACGCTCCTCTCCTAACTGAGTAGCTATTGGTAATTAACAGCACTGAGGGAAGGAAGGCAAGCCATTTCCTTCAGTGGTGTACCATTGGTAAGTTGCCCATGATCCCATAAATAGCTCCATACCTTGCACACATAAACAACCCTAATTAAATTCAGTGGGTATCAAAAAAGAAAATGAAAGGAGAGGGATGTACTTGGGGGGGGGCATCTAAAGGAAGTAGGAAAGGGTAAAAGAAGGGGTGGGGTGCCATTTTGACCAAAATATATGCATGAACTTGTCAAAGAGTGAATAAAATTATTTAAGTCAATGGAGCTGCATGTGGTGGCACACACTTTTAATCCCAGCACTTGGGAGGCAGAGGCAGGCAGATCTCTGTGAGATCAAGCCCAGCCTGGTCTACATAGTGAGTTCCAGCCCAGCCCAGCTGGGGTTACAGGGAGAACCTGTGAGCAAGGCATGCTGGGACTAGATTATAAATGGAAAACTTAGAACCCCAAAATAACTTTTAATACGTGGAGGTATAAGCCTAGGAGCTGTGTTGTTCAGATGACAAATCTTCTAGAAGGGCTATTATGGAGGGAGGGAGGGGACTATGGAAAAGCATTGTAAATATCCTAGCGAAGAGCAGCAGAAAATTGTGGAGGAGGAAAACAGGGATGTAGAAAGAAATGTCCTGAGAGTCTCTTCAGCCCCTCAAGAGAGTCACTATGTGTTAATATCAGGGAGCTGGAAGGATCTTATAAGTGTTAAAGTCCCGGAAGCTGTGAGCAGGAGTGTAAGACAAAAACGTGATGAATCATGTTCAAGTGCCTTGAAAGGTGTCGGTCGGTATCCAGGACTGTGATAGATGAGGATGATAGATTTTTCACATCATCCTTTGGCGATAACCATAGGTAGATAACCATTGGTAGATTTGAGGTTTCCAGCATAGAAGTATACGTGCCCTTTAAACTATTATAGAAAATGTAAATGGCCAGTGTTTTTACAACAGCAGATATTTTGGGCAAGTATGGACAAGGGTTGTGAAGTTCCCAGTAACATGATATATTGCAGAGGCGAGTACAGTCATATTCTAACAAAAAAAGACACATTGTAAGTAGACGTTTCCTTAATCACAGACTAAGGTTTGTGATTGACTGTCTGGCCTGTCCTGTCTTAGTCTGAGACTAAACTCAGAGTGGCCTTTATGATTTGAGTCCAAGTAGAAGCTTCCAAAGTCCTGTTAGTTCACGTATCAATAAGCACACTTGCTATTAGGAATAGATAAGATTCTTGTCAAATACATATGCTAGTACTTACTCATCTACCACACAGAACAGAGTTATACTGAGATCATGGTTCATAAGTTCCCCATTAGGTTATTTTTTCCTTATCCTGAGGGAAAAGCCAGGGATGTAGCTCAGTTAGTAGAGAGCTTTCCTCACATGGAAAAGACCCTGGATTCCATGGTCAGTGGCAGAGAATGATGGTGCACACTTGCAATCCCAGCACTCAGGAGTAGAGGAGGATCGTAAGTTCAAGGTCATTCTCAGCTGTATGGTAAGTTCAAGGTAACAGCAACTAATTAATTAAAAATACACACTGAGTCCACAGTTTTAATCAAAGGAGGAATATATTGTCCTTTTTTAGGGAAGTTTTCAAAAGCTAATGAAAGAACTAGAAAAGAGAAACATGTGGAATTCAGAGTAAGGCATGCAGATTGACAAGAACTTATAAAGAGAGGGAAAAAATGTTACAACTCAAGTTCCATGTCCAGGTGTGATGAATGACAAAGAGCAAAGTGTGTCCACACTGACTCTTACCTCCTTTAAAGGATCCTTCTTAGAAATCATCCATTTATATCTTATTGCTCAGAAATGAGTCACATGTCCATTGATATCCATGGAAACCTGGGAAATATAGAACTCACCCACATTTCACACTCAACAGTTCTGCTAGAAAGGAGACAAGGAGGAAGGGTCATTCCATCAACAACCAGACACTACATTATATGTTTAATCTGTTTGCCTTGATCTATTGGTTGATTAAACTTTCTATAGTATAGAAATATTGGCTTAAAATAATTTTCTCTAGGCTTCTTCTTGCTGTGCACCTGGGTGTGGCAGATGTATAAGTGTGTGCACAGTGCATATGCCCATCTGTGTATACAGAGGCCAGAGGAGGACATTCAGTGTCCTGCTGTATCACTCTCTGCCTTATTCACTTGAGACAGGATTCTTACTGAACCTGTAGTTAGTCTGGCAGTCCAACAAGCTCCAGGGATCCTCTTGTCTTCATCCTCATGGCTCTGGGCTTATAGGCAGGCTGTGACCATGCCCTGTTTTTTATATGGGTACTCGGGGATTGGAAGTCAAGATCTCACGCTTACACAGCAAGTGCTCTTACTCACTGAGTCATCTCCACAGCCATTTCTTAGAGTTTTTTCTATATTGTTCCATGCATTTCAAGTTCAAGAGTTGCTTTTGAGATCATTCTCTTCTGATTATCATCTCTTTTCTTTTTAATTTATTTTTATTTTTTATATATGTTGTGCCTGCATGTTTGTAGGTGCCAATACCCATGAAGGCCAGAAGAGGGCACCAGATGCCCTGGAACTGGAGTTACTAATGTTTGTTGGCCACCATGGGGGTTCTGGGAACCCAACCTTGGTCCTCTGGAAGAGCAGCAAGTGCACTTAACCTGTGAGTCGCCTCTTTGTCATGTGATCTTCTATTTTTCTCTAAAAATCAATGGGGATCTTTTTTCTTTATTTTAAATTTATTTTTAAGCTTCTACAGAAGTATATATTGTATGTTGAATATATTCTCCCAGTTCCCCACATTGCCCTTCCTTTTCATGTAGCCCAGCCCAGCCTCAAGCTGCACATGTAGTAAGAGCTGCCTTTGAACCCCCAGTTCTCCTGCTTCTGCGTCGCAAGTATTGAGATTACAGGTGTAGCCTGCCACACCTGGCGTCTTAGCATCTTCTTTCCTGTGAAGTTCTGAAAACTTAAAATAATGTGATTGTGACAGACATCTTCCCATTCCTTACACATGGCATTTGAAGGTGGCATCGTCATCAACCAGCACCCTAATGTATTGTTTCTTTAAGAAATCTCCTCCTGCCATCCTCTTGAAGGATGTCTGACCTCCTCCTCTACTGTCCTCTCAAAGGATGTCTGACCTCGTGAACACTCCCATGACCTCATTTTCTAACTTTTCTATTGAATTTGAAAGTGACCAGATATCATTGCTTAATTTCTCAGTCTTTTAAAATTCTCTTGTGAGTAGTATACCTATAATTATTATTTATAATTATCTAATTATAGTGAATGATTAAGCTTTTAAGTGACATTTTCCTTTCCTTTCTGAGACGGGTCGCGCTAGCCTTGAATTTGTGCTCCTCCTGCCTCTGCCTCCCAGCTGCAGGTGCCACCACAGCAGGCGTAAGTAAATTCTTTAATAAATTCGGAATTTGGATTGAAGTTCAGCATTGAGGAAGTCACATAGCCCTATATCCCAAAGACAGGTGCTAGAAATTCATGTAGGATTTGCATACAATGCATTCATAGCAAAACAAGACCTTCACTTTAAGCCTACCTCCCACCTCCTGTCCATATATGAAGAAAAATAATTAATTACCTAGGGATTCAGAGTTAGTCAGGATTTTTTCAGTTAAAACTTATTATATGACAATTATCTAATAGATAATTACTAATTATAGTATAACACGAATTAAGGAATTTAAAAGGGAGTTTGAAATTAAGAAATGATGGCTGAAATTCTGTGTGTGTACAGGTGCACATGAATGAATATACACATGGACATGAATGTGTGTGGAGGCCAGAGGCCGTGCTGTCTTTCTCAATTGCTTCTACCTTATTTTTTGAGATGGTCTCTCACGGAACCTGGAGCTTACTGATTGGGTTAGGTTAGCTGGCCAGCAAGCTCTAGAGATCCCCCTGCCTCTGCCTTTCCAGTGCTCTTATTATGAAGTGAGGATCTTTGTCACCCTTGCATTCACCAGATCTCAGCTTCCAGCATTGAACCAGTCCGAGAGTCAGTTTTCTGAATGAAGTGAAATGGGGTGCATGAGTGAGTGAGAGCAAAGTTAAAACCGGCAAAGCTAGAGAGGGCTTGAAAGAACCACACCTGAGTCCTGTTTAACGGAGTACTGCAGCGAGAGCGCCTGGGAGAGTCAGCTGCATGGTGGGTCACTCGGCGAAGTGGAGGGGCAGGGGAGATGCCAAAGTCCTATGAGAGAATAAGGGAGGGAAAGGCCTGCGATAGCATCGTCATCAGAAAGGACCAGTTGCTGGGGACCCTGCTACACAGGAGCATCACGGCAGGTACACCTGCCAACCAAATGCCGCTGTACACAATGTGTACAGGTGAAGGAACGAAGCTGCCCGGAACATTATTACAAGGGATGTGTGCATTACTCAAGCCAAATGTGGGTCCCAAGTTAAGTTATCCCTTGTGTCTACTTCCCTTCTTATCTTACTTTCCCGTCAGTTCCCCTTCCTCTTCCCCTTCCTTCCTTCCTTTCCTTCTTTCCTTCCTTTTTCCCTTTTTCTTTCTTGTTTTGAGATAGGATCTCATGTGTCCAGGGCTGACCTCAAACTCACTAGGTAGCAGGGATTGCCTCTGAGCCTCTTTCCCCACTCCCCGAGTGCTGGGATCGGGCATGCACCGAGCCGGTTCCATTCAGCGCTGCTGGGGAGGGCACTCAGGGCTCTGCTGATGTTAGAAAAATTCTCTCCCCCCTGAGCTACATTCTCAGTGTCTAGCCTTCACTTTTCAATACCTGAAAACATGAGACTATTCTTATTCTAATCTATAAAGGGGCAGGAAGAGGCCGAGGACCCATGAAAGGGTCCTTCAGCTGTGGAAAGGAGAACGTGCACATTAAAATGGATGTTTCCGTTAGGTCTGGGCTAAGGAAATTTGGCAGAACCAAGTCAAAGGCCGATGGGACCAAGTTGTTCCTGCCTGTCTCGTATAGAGCATGACTTCTGTGGTACTATTGTGGTTTTCTCCTGTGCACTCTGTCCTTATAAAATCTCATGATTGTCATGATTTTTGTAGGACCTCAGGACAAAGAGGTAGAGAAATCTATTCAGCTTTGTATGCGTTACTGTAACAAATAACTGAAATAATAAACTTTGTAAAAGGTTTTTCATTTTTGTTTTGATTTGGGGTTTTTGAGACAGGGCCTTGTTGGCCTTGAACTCAGTAAGTCCCAAGGATGACCTGAACTCCTCATTTTCCTGCCTCCGTCTCTCAAGTGCTGAAATTACAGGTGTGCACCGTGGTGTCTAGTTAATAAGGTGCTAGGATAGAATGCAGGGCTTGGTGCATGCTAGACAAGCACTTTACCAATTGAGCCACATCTCCAGTCCAGAGGCTCAGAATTTCAAGGGTTCAGTCCTCACATTGAATCAGCCCCACTGTTTCTAGGTCTGTGGTAAAGCAGTGCATCCCAGAAGGAGCTCATGGTTGAGAATCCTGTTTACCTCATGGCCCAGAAGCAGAAGAGACCAGCATCCCATGATCCTCTTCAGAGCACAGCACGAATGACCTAAAATTTCCCACTAGGCCCCACTTCTTAACATTCACACCACATCCCAATAGCATAACTCCTTCAACATATGGGCCTATGGGAGAACATTCCAGATTTAAACAACATCTAGTTATTTTTTAAGTAACAAGTTCATGTCACCACCTGGCTTTTGGCTTACTTGATTTTCGGTTTTGTTTTGTTCATGGTTTGTTTTGTTGTTGCATCAAGATTTTCTTCCCAAGGAAAAACCAAGTTGCTCTAATGATATATGAGGTAAGAAACTGATATGAGGATAGCCATAAGTTTCCAGTTAAATACTGGAGAAATTCCATGAACATAAACTGCCTTAAGAAAGAAGTTTTAACTGTGTTATTTCGTAGTTACCATCTCAAGGGCTTTCTATGGGAGGATGATCGTTGACTGTGACATCTGCCACCTGGTGGCCACTCTGATGAATACATCATGCTGCTGTGGCCATCCTTTGCCAATTTTCATCCATTATACATACACCCATGGCAACTTATTCTGGAAAGACTCTAGACATGCAGGCAAATAGGACACACGAGGCCCTCATACTTGCCTGAGAAGCTGCCAAATTAATGAGAAGGGTGATTTTTTCTAGTGATATTTGTAAGTACTAAGGCTCTATTAGTTACTTTTTCTTGTTGCTGTAACAAAATACCTGACATAAGCAACTTAAGGAAAAAAGGATTTATTTGGGCTGACAGTTTGAGGGTACAATCCATCATGTCAGAGATGGCATGGTGGCCAGAGCCTGAGGCAGCTGGTCACATTGCATCCACAATCAGGAAGCAGAGAGAGATGAAGGCTGGTGCTCAGCTTGCTTTCTGGTTTGTTCAGTTCAGGACCCAAACCCTTAGAATGAGGCTGCCTACATTTAGAGTAGGTCTGCCCTCCTCAGCTCAGTCTCTTTGTCTTTACATATCCTACTGTGTCTTCATGGTGATTCTAAATCCTGTTAAGTTGAAGACTCCAAGGTCCATGTCTACGCTTTCAAATATTCCCCCTCAACTGACTTAATCCCTGCAGTTTAGTAAAGGAGACAACCTTTTCCATCTTTTTTAATGTTTCATTTATTTCATCATTTATTTCTTGTGTCTTGGCATACTCACAGAGGTCAGAGGACATCTTTAGGAGTCAGTTCTCTCCTTCCACCATGTTCACACCCAGGCTCTCAAGCTTGACTACAAATGCCTCTACTCACTGAGCCATCTTATTGGCCCAATCTTAAAGGTGAAAAGGCCAGTGAAACAAACTTCTCTGTCATTCTGTTCCCTAATTACTTTCTTTTATTCATAGTCAAGTTTTTTCAAAAAGAATTAAATTTTGGTTAATGCATGTTCGGAAACCTTTTACAATCCCCGTATTTAGCTCTATAGCTTCATGTGAGGATCCACATTTTAAGAAGCTGAGGGTATAATCTATTTAGAAGTGAAGTTCTCGAGGCTCAGTGCAGTGCCTTCAATCCCAGTACTCAGGAGACAGACGCGGTTAGGTCTCTGTGAGTTTAAGAACTACCCCATCTACATAGAGTTCCATGCCAGCCTTCCATTCCATAGTGAAAGCCAATCTCAAAACAAAAAAGAAGTGAATGTCCTGAGTCAGTTCTTGTAGTCAGTCACTAGACAGTGGAAGGGAAGTTCTTGAGTTGCTTGCTGCCAATCCAGTCCACACAGCATGAAGGGCAGCAGGAGTGACTTTATGTGAACAATATTCTACTGTGGACATTTGCAGTGCAAATTTCATTTCAATAGACCTGAGGCCGAATCTCACTAGTGAGTGATGTTTATTTAAATAAATAAATAAACAAACTTCAAACAGTACTTGGTTGACGCCCTTGGTGTGTCAGTAGGTTCCAATCCCCTTTGGCTACCTGGCCCTACATGGGCTGTGGATCTCCTGGTCCCCTGTTCATAAGTTCCTCCTACTCTGTCCACCCACTGTCCCTCAGAAGTGCTTCCTCTACTGTGTGTAACTCTCATTAACTCTTAGATCTTTTTTGACATTTTGGTTGTTAACCTCAGTCTGTAACAGCTGTGCCATCTCTCCAGCCCCCTCAGGTCTATTTTAAAAAGTATAGTGTGTGTGTGTGTGTGTGTGTGTGTGTGTGTGTGTGTGTGTGTGTATGTTGGCACATGTACTAAAGAGTGCATGTGTAGGTCAGAGGACAACCTGTGAGAGTCAGTTCTCTCCTTCTACAGTGTAGTTCCCCAGGAGACAGCTCAGGTCATCAGACTTGGTGGCAGGGATCTGCACCTGCTGAATCATCTTGCTGGCCTAACCTTCAGGTCTTTAACATTGAACCTTTAGAGAAACTCTCACTGACTATCTCAAAACCATTCTTCCTTTTCTTTCTCCTCTATCTTTCAATTTACCACAGTGGCACTTACATGGGCATCTAGTCATGCCATTTCCTGTGGGATTTGTTGAGTGCTCATCTCACAGCTCTGTGATGCTCCTTTTCTATATTCAGTGCTCATTCAGGGGCTATTGTGGGGTGCCTAAGACATGTGGAAGGTTAACTCTTCCTAGTGTATACTGTGTTAGATTATGCAATGAGAAATTTTTAATTTTTTGTTTATCTTTAGTTTATGTATGTGCGTATTATGCCTGCATGTATATAAGTGCACCCATGTCATGCAATGCCCGAGGACGACAGAAGAGGGCATCAGATCCCCTGGAAATAGAGTTACGGATGGTTGTTAGCCATCGTGTAGGTTCTGGGATTTGCACCCAGGTCCTCTGCAAGAGCAGCAAGTGCTCTTAACTGATGAGCCATCTCTCCATCCTCCAGGAATGGATTTTTGTAGCATAAAAACCACATAACCTGTGGCATTGTTACAGCTGCCCCAATGGACTAAGTCATTGTATGTCCTGGTTAGTTTTTATTGTCAACTAGATACAACCTAGAGTCACCTAGGAAAAAGGAACCACAGTAAAGAATTGTCTAGATCAGACTGGGATGTGGGTGTGTCTCTGGGAGATTGTCTTGACAACTAACTGATGTAGGAGGGCCCAGACTATTACGGGCAGTACCATCCCTAGGTATGTGCTCCTGGTCTGTACAAGAAAGTTACCTAAGCTTGAGCTCTTGAGTGAATCAGAGAGTAAGCCAGCAAGCAGTGCTCCTTCATGGTATCTGCTTCAAGTCCTCTCTTGACTTCCTGCCCCGGAAGGGGAAATAAACTCTTTCCTCCCAGAGATGCTTTCAGTCATTGTTTTATCACAGCAACAGAAAGGAAGCCAGGACACTGTGAAAACTCCAAAGCCCTTTGGGTACAGAGTCACTCCTCTCACCCCCGTTAAGAACTCTTCCCAGTGCCTGGCTAACAGTTGACATAGAAGGGATACTTGCTGAGTGATGAACTTTGCCAGACCTCCTTCCAGAGTCTCTGAAACGTAATGACCAGGCAGTGTCACTGGCGTTGCTTTAAACGTTATTTCTCCCGTGTGACAAGCATACCTCATTTTAACTTTTGAAAAGGAAACTGAGAAATTTTCTGCCCATCTGTTTAGTGACAATTTCCTTGAGGAATTCTCTATTCAAGCCTCATGTTTGTGTTTTTATTCAATTTTTCTTCCTCATTATAAGACTCCTTGTCACAAGCAGTGAACATCCCCCTACTTGCCCTGGTTTGTCTTTGAAATGTTTTAATGATTGTTTTTGAAAGGCAGACATTGTTAATATTTATATTGCCTCCCATCTCACCCTCTTCTTTCATACTGAAGTGTATATTTCCACTGGCAACAGGATGTTCCTCCAAATGGAAATACTATAATATACTTCAGCAGTTCTTTAGGGATGTTTACATGGATTCTGTTTTTTTCCAGCAGTGGTAGCATTGTGACAGATGTAAGTCCTAAAATAGCAACAATCAGGGGCAGGAGAGCTGGTTTTGTCAGTAAAGTGCCTGCCGTGCAAGGATGAAGATCTGAGTTAGAATCCCTCTAGCCACATAAAAACCAGGAGGGGTCAGTGTGTATCTGTAACCCAGGAGCTCGGGACAGGGGGAAGACAGGTGGATCCCTGGGGTCAGTGGCCACCCAGCCTAGCCAAATCAATGCACTCCAAGTCAATGAGAGACGCTTTCTCAAAAGAAGCATCAGAGACACACGCTGGAGAGATGTCTCGGCACTGACAGCTCTTACGGAGGACCGGGTTCGATTTCCAGCACCTACATGGCAGCTAGCAACTGTCCCTAACTCCAGTTCCACTTGATCCAACACCCTCTTCTGACTTTCTCGGGCATTGCATGACACAAGTAAGTGCACTTACATACATGCAGGCAATACACTCACTCATACACACAAAATAAAAATTATAATTATAATTTTTTTAAGTATCATAGAGCAATCAGGAAGACAGCCTGCATTGACCTCTGGCCTCCACACATGCACATGCAAATGCAAGTGCTCCCACACAAATGCCAACACACACAC
Organism: Eospalax fontanierii; assembly: GCA_035773235.1. Classification (NCBI taxonomy): domain Eukaryota; kingdom Metazoa; phylum Chordata; class Mammalia; order Rodentia; family Spalacidae; genus Eospalax; species Eospalax fontanierii. The sequence goes on from CM069524.1 coordinate 118,859,941, forward strand.
ACACCTGTCATATCCAAGAATATTTTTGAAGTTCTTGCATGTTTGACAAATTACCATTGAAATCCCCAAGCCCCACAATTCTGATAGATGCCCCAGTCATCAAGACTTGTTATAAATCACATTATAGGCTGTTTATGTCCCAGGCCATGCTCAACAAGCCCTTGCTTGCTAACCTTATGGAGCTTCAACCTGGGGAAAAGCTCTGAGAGAGGTCTGTAGGGACCATAGGAAGCTATGCAGAATACCTCATGTGCATATTTTCTGAGCTCCTTTCTCTGGGGTCTCCTTATTGTCATAAGGAGACCTACTTGGGCTCTAACATCCTCTCTAATAGCACTGGAGAGCCACATCCTGGCCCGTTCCTGTGAAAATCATTCTGTCTTTGCATCCTAACCATTACAGCAGGTTTTCCCTCAACAGCATTTATTTCTACTTGGCATTATCTTATTAATTTACATGCTTAATTTCTTTCAGTAATTATCTTGTCTAGTTTGTTGGCTATAATAACTCCAGCACTAAGAAGAGTTTCTGGCACAAACTCTTGTTAAATTGGCCATTTCCTGGAATTGCCTGTTAAGACTTAAAACTCCATTTGTAACAGGGAAGATAGTTCACAATCAGTAAAGTGCTTGCTGCATAAGCATTAGGATCTGAGTTCAATCCTCAGCACCCATATAAAAAGCCAGGTGTATTAACACCCATTTAAAATCCCAGCACTCAGGGCCTGGAGATAGGTGAATCCCCTAGGCACACTTACCAGCCAGCCTAACCCAACAGGCCCATTCCAGGCCATGAGATTACCCTGTCTCAAAAATCAAGGTGGTTGGCTCTTGAGGAGCAACAGTTGAGATTGACCTTTGACCTCCACTCACATGCTTGCATGTGCACCTGCACACATACGAAACACAAATCAGCTTACCCTGCCTCCCATGGGAAATGTCAAGAAAATGTTAATTGCCATTTTCTCCAGGGGCTAGAGAATGGTTAGGCAATTTCTTTAGGAGACAGAGAATGTAGCAGATACTCTCCAGCATGGTTTTCACCTCTGTGGAGTTGGGTCATTGTTTAATCCTTTTTAACGAAGCTAATAGAGTGTGGTTGTGAAAATTATTGAAATCCATTAATAACATTATCCTTTGTTTGGAAAATGTGCTAGAACTCATCCAAGGGTGTGTGGTGGGGGTGTTGTTTTCTCTTCAGTCCTGAGGAGTCTTCATGCAATATCCATGGTCCTACCTTTTTATTGTAGAAATGTCAAATGCTGCCAGGATTGGTGATGCAGGTTGCAATCCCAGCTACTCGGGAATCTGAGGCAGGAGGATTGCCAGTTTGAGTCTGGCTTGGACTACAAAGTGAATTCAAAACTATCCTGAGTAATTTAGTGAGGTTGTTATCTGGAAATGAAAATGAAAAGCGGTTGGGGAGATAGCACAGTGGAAGAATGCTTGTCTAGCATGTACAATGCCCTAGATTCAACCCCTAGTAGCAAAGAAGTCAAGTCCTATGCTAAATATAGGATGTTATATTGTACAATTGCAGAAATTTTACCACTTGAGAATAGCATACAGTTAAAGAGTTTTCAGGGAAAGGAGCCTGGAATGACAGCTCAGTGAGTAAAGTGCTCTGTCCCACACACAAAAACATAGACAGTGCCTGAGGAACCCCACCCAAGGTTGACCTCCAGTCACACACTCATGCATATACATGCACACACATCCTCACACATGCATAAACATTTTCAGGAAGAACTTATAGATTCTTAGTTTATAGATTTTTAATTTTTCCATGCCACTGTGCTCTATAAAGAAGTGTACTGTACTCATAGTGAAGTTTTGTATATAAAACAATATATTCCAAGGAGGAAAAGCCAATATCTATCTCTCTCTTCAGACCAACCGAATGTTTTCAGTACATATATATAATACATAGTCAGGGTTTTGAGCCACCAACACAGAAGGAAATCAGTAATATTGCATGGATGTGTGACTAAACGCACATTGTAAAGCAGGGATCTAGCCCTGATTCCCTCACTGCCACTCACACAGTGTGTGATTTGGTGTTGAGGTTTGAATGTCCCCTAGAGGCTCACATATGAACACTCGGTCTCCATCTGGCAGTGCTGTTTAGGGAGGTTGAGAAATCTTTAGGAAGTGGGTTACTGGGGGTGGACCTCAAGGTTTTGTAGCCTGGTCCCAGGTCCTGTTCACTCTGTTCCCTAGCTGTGGATGCAAAGTGGCCAGCTGCCGCCTTTTCCTGCTGTCTTGCCTTTGCTGCCATGGTGAAATATACCCCTTGAACTGTGAGCCAGAATATACCCTTCCTTACAGCTGCTTTTTGCCAGGTCTTTGGTCCCAGCAACAGGAACAATAGCTCATTCATTTGGGCATGTCTGAGCGCCCACTGGTGCGCAGGGTGTCGTCTAAGCTTCTCTCCTGCTAGAGCACGTCAGGATTTCCCTTCTTGGGGATAGCAAGACCCCAGAAGAACTAGAAGAAGCCTGGAAACACACTGGTGGAGGCCTTGCAAAAGCCTTCGCCCAGGATAAGAGCGATCCTAAGAGAGCCTCTTGACTGTGGTCCCCCAGAACCAGAAGGTATTCTTGATACTTCAGAGAATCTTGCAATTAGAAGAACATCACATCACTTTGTATTCTGTACACAAATGACAGAATGTTTGGTTACTAACTCTCAATAACTGGCTAGGAAATATGGGTGTACCTGGTATCACAGGAGATGAAGAACGTGTTTATCCAAGAAATTCCTCCTGAAAGTATTTGAGATCTCCAAAGCTATGCAAGAGTTGCTCCTCTTAAAAACATGCTATTCAAACTATCCTGAGTATTAACCCAACTTTGTTACTGACACTCTACAGGGATAGTTAAATGAGATAGTGTCTTCCTGGAAAAGTTAACTGTTTATGTTTATTTAAAACATTGTAAAAGGAGTTAGAGAGATGGCTCAATGGTTAAAGACTATGTACTGTTCTTTCAGAGGACTCGAGTAAACTCCAGCTCCAGGGGATTTGATGCCTCATCTAGCCTCCATGGGAACTGTACTCAGGTGTACATAGCCTCAACACACATCATTTTTTTTTTAATGGTGGGAAGGCATTTACAGCAAGAGACCTATGTGCTCTGTAGCCTCCCTGTTCTTGAGGTCTTGTGACCTGGGTTACTTTATAATCTGGTATTTAGGCTCACCTGCTTGGTGAGATTTTGGTAAGAACCTATCCTGTTCTTAGTCCCTGTCTAGTCACCACACGTGGCTGCCATGGTTACCACCCTCAATTCTCTGTTAATGTACAATGCCAGTGAAGGACAGTTTTAAAGTTGCAAAAATAGGGTCTTTGGAAAGTTGTGAGTGGGTTCTTTAGAAACTGAGTTTTATTGGCTTTACAACAGATGGGAGCAAGATGCCACCCTGCACAGTAGAGGGCTCCCCTCTCAATGTCTTAATCTGTATATTCAGATTTCTCATATTACTGGGGACTCAGAAGCCACCATCCATGGTCTCTCATTGGTCTGGAGTTTGCTGATTATATTTGGCTGGCTGGCTAGTGAGTCCGAGGAATCTGCTAGTCTCCCCGTTCCCAGCACTAGGAATACAAGCAAATCACCACTCCTGGCTGAGGAGGGGATCCTCCTCAGGTCCTCATGCTTTCAAGGCAAGCACTTTACAGACCAAGCCATCTCCCCAGGCAGGAATGAAGTTCTTAAGGGCTTTCCTATCACTTACATGCTCTGGGTCACAGAAGCGACTGTTTTGTTTTGGACAAACTCTATGAGTACACAAAGTGCAAAGTTCTTCAAGGACAAACATTTACTTAGTACCAACTTCAAGATATTAGGGACGCAGGGCTGGGGACAGGAAACCTCTCTGGCCTCAGGGAGTGTGCACTCTCTGTCCTCCCCTCTGCTTCAGCAAGGGTGTCTCACATCACCTCTGCTTACAGCTCTCTTTGTGTTCATTTGTTTTTTTTTTATTTTGCTTCAGTTGAGACGTGGTCTCACTATGTAGCCCTGGCTAGCCTGGAACTCACTATGTAAACCAGGCTGGCTTGGAACTCACAGAGATCCTGCCTCTGCCTCCCTATGCATCCATTTCTTTAAAAAAAGAAGGGGCTGGAGAAATGGTTCAATAGTTAAAAGCACTGGCTACTCTTGCAGAGGACCAGGGTTTCGTTCCCAGTACCCACATGGCAGTTAACACCAGTCCTTAACACCAGTTCCAGGGGATCTGATGCCCTCTTCTGGCCTCCACATTGTACAACATGGGTGTTCTTACATACATGTAGGCAAAATACTCATACACATAAAATAAATAAATAAGTACTTTTTAAAAGGGGAAAGAAAAGCAGCTGGGAAGCTTTTATGGAGCAAGGTTTTGGCTGGTGGGGAGAGAATCCTTTCATATAGCTGCCATCGGTCAACAAGTAGCAGCTGATATCACGTAAGCACTGCCGTCTGCATTGCAGGGTGAGGGCGGGAATCCAGATTACATTATCCTGTTTGAGGCTTCCTGGAAACAAGATGCAGATGCTGGATGCTGGGGAGGAAGTGGAATTAAAGAATCTCTTGCTAGGGTGTCTGTCCTCTGATCCATATATCATAGATGGCGCCCATAAACGGTGTTAAACACTGCTGGAACTGTGGGAGCTCTGGCATCCCAAGTGCACCAGACCGACTCGAGAGGGCTTCCAAGCAGTCCATTTGTGGGCAGAAATGGACTCACTAGGATGCTCTGAAGAGTTTTAAAAGAGAGTCAGAATGTAAAAAATCCTCAGGATGCAGGAAAACACATTTCAAGATACGCCTCAGAAGTCAGGAAACTAGAAAAGGATCCATAGAGAGGGAAAAGAGGCTTTAAGAGGACAAGAAGGGTAAAGGAACACAGGTGACAGGGAAGTGGAGTGGAAGAGGTATACTGGGGTTGAAGGATATAAAGGAGGTGGGGGTAGGAACAAGGAAGTAGAAGAGAGGAGGAAGTCGGGTGGAGGAGTCTCTACCAAAACTACGCATGTATGAAAACATGAGAAAAACTGCTACGTAGTAAAGTAGTAAAACATTTAAATAAAGATAGAGTTAAAGTGCCGGGCGTGGTGGCGCACGCCTTTAATCCCAGCACTTGGAAGGCAGAGGCAAGCGGATCTCCGAGTTCGAAACCAGCCTGGTCTACATAGCGCATTCCAGGCCAGCTGGGGCTACGTCAGCAGTTGGAAGGTGGAGGCAGGAGGATCAGAAGTTCAAGATCATCTTCTGCTACAGCTGGAATTCAAGGCCAACCTGGACCACCTGAGACCCTGACTGAAGGGGGGAAAAAGGGGGAAAGAAAAATATTTAGAAAAAAAGAAAAGTTAAAAGGGAAAAAATTAATAATAAGGAAAGATATTTTAAAGCAGAGATAATACTTAAACAGAAAAAGAAAGAAAAGCAAAAGAAATGGCTTGGGAGGAAACTTCAGTTTGGTCCCGCCCCCAGGAACTCTGGGTCCAGCCCCACCCAGCCGCTCCAGCTGCCCTTGCGCAGGCGCAATGGCGCCCCGCTTCCGCCCTAGCGCGCATGCTCTACGGGGCCAGGGTTCCCGGACCGCTGTGGCTGTGTTGGTGTCGTTGGAGGAAGTTTCCGCTTTGCACCCCACCCGGATAGCAGCTCGACTGCAGAGCCAGCTCCCTCCAGCTCCACATTAGCGCATCCAGACCATGGGTCTACCCAAGGGGCCAGAGGGCCAGGGGCTGCCCGAGGTGAGGACCTCTGTTCCTGACACCCTGAGGTTGCTGAGAAGATTGGGCCGAGCTCGGGTGGCGGGCGGGGACCGGCCTGGGGGGCATCGGAGGAGCCCCGTGCCCTTGCTCCAGCGTGTCCGCCTCAAGGCGGACCCCGGGAACCCCGGAGAGTCTGCTGGCTGGTCTCCCTGCGTGGCCAGGACGCAGCGTGTTGGTAGATGCAAACTTAAGGGTTCCTGGGCTCCCTAGAGACAAGAGGGGACATCCCAGCCTGAACCCCTGCCCAGAGACAACCTCGTGCAACGTGGGGTCCCCTGGGATCCCCGTCTTTCGCAGTCTGGGTGTCCCCAGCGTTGCAAGACTAGCTAACCCGGGCCACGGCTGCAGCGCTCCGGAGTCACGAGACACTCCGCGGAACTGTCCTGGCTCTGAGTGTGCAAAGGGCAGTGACCTTGGGGAGGCTGTGCCTTCCTCTGAACCCGCGGGGGTCCTGGTGTCCAGCCCCACGCTCCCCGTTGTCAGGAAGAAATGCCAGCCCACCCTGGCCAGTGCAGAGGGGGGAAGTTTGGGGAACCGTGTACGCATGGGGTGGTGGCAAAGTGAGTTGTGGACCCGTTCACCTGCGATGCTGTGGCCAGGCATTGCTGCTTCTCCAAAAGGTAAGGAGATCGTACCCGGCATTATTGTTGTCTGGTTCTCATTCGATCCTGAGGACAAGATTTCCACGTTGGCTGGAATAATAGCAAAGTGAATTCATTTTCCTTGGCCCGCCTATAGCATTTAGCTAGATTTCCTCCTCTGGTCGCTTTACCCTAGATTCCGGAGAGGAGTAGGAAACGCCTGCCTGCACCCGTACCCTCTTCCACGTTGGGACGCAGGCGTATGGCGTAAGTGGGCCTTTTTCTTAGACACCGTGCCTGAACCTCTTCGGTACCCGCAGGCATCAGCCTTGCCCCCTCACAAGTCTTCTAAGTTCACACCCTCACTCTTCATCCTGCTTGTTGCAGAATCTGTGTGTTCTGTGCCCAGATGGGGATACAGTAGTGGAAGGACTTCTGGGGGTGCTTCCAGAACACCTGTCCATTTGGGTGTTGCTTTAAGAACATGACTGGTGTAGTGCTGTCTGAACCCCTTAATTAGGTGAACGTTCATATACGTGTGGTTCTGATTTTTCCTGGGATTGTGAAGGTTTTCTTTGCTACTGAAAAGTAACCCGCGTGTGTGTATGTGTGTGTGTGTGTGTGTGTGTTTATGCAGGTGCACAGAGCATTTGTAGAGGTCAGAGGATGACTTCAGGTATCATTCTTTGCCTTGTAATTTTGTGAGGCAGTTTCTTGCTTTGCTGCTGTGTTGTCAGTCTAGCTTCCTGGAGTCACTGGAGATACTCCACCTCCTGTTGACATAGGAGCAGTGCGATTACAGATTCACGCACTACAGTGTCCAGCGTTACATGGGTTCTGGGGTTCTGAGCTCAGGTCCTCCTGCTTGTACTACAGGCACTTTACCCCTTGACCTCAACCCATTTTTTTGCCACTCTCTCATTCTAGTCTCTCTCTAATTGTTGTGTGCGTTAGAGCAGTGCAGTATACGTGTGTGTGGAGGCCAGAGTACAACCTCCAGTATCATCTTCAGAACACTGAGCACCTCTCCTGAGACAGGGTCTCATTGGCCTGGAACTCACTAATTAAGTTAGACTGCAGGGCCAGTGAGCCCTAGAGATCCTCCTGTTTCTATCTCCCCAGCCCTGGAATTATAAGTGTGTACCAGCATGCCTGGCATTTTATGTGGGTTCTGGGGATTGAACTTAGGTTCTCATGTTTTTAAGGCAAGTACTTTACTGCCTGAGCCATCTCCCTGGGCCTTATTAGGATTTTTCTTAGCCTTTTGCTATAGACTGCCAGGCTTCTATATCTGTCTTAAATCCCAACTCAATGGGTGTCTTTCTTTCATTTTAAATTATGTGTATGTGTATGGGTATGTACATGTAAGTGCGGGTCCCCCAGAGGAGAGAGGTGTGGGTTCCCTCTGAACTGGAGTTATAGGTGGATGTGATCTACCTGCCATGGAAACTGCACTCGGGTCCTCCGAAAGAACAGCACCATGCTCCTCAGTCTTTTGAAAAACAATAAATGACTTGCTTTCATGGGTATGTTATTTGATCCTTCATGGACTATAAGGGGGCTAAATCTGATTTATTTTTGTTTTCTAAATTTTATGACAGTTCCTGGCAATTAGGCGGTCAAGATGAATACAGTCAAATTACTATCAAGGACCTGGGGATGTATCAGGAGTTCAAGGTCAAGGCCAGCCTGGGATACATAAAACTTGGTCAACAAACAAAATCCAAAATAATACCTATACTTAGGTATAAATGTATCAAAAGATTTGGCCTTGTATCTCAAAACTCAGCTCAGATAAAAATTTTAAAGATCTAAATATAGGGTGGGGTGCTTAGCTAGCCCTGAACCTTGGCTTACCTAGCCATGAACCCTGGGCTCTATCCCCCACACTGCATAAACCAGGTCTGGTGGTACATGCCTGTAATCTTAGCACTGGGGAGGTAAAGGTAGGAGGAGCAGAAGTTCCATGTCATCCTTGCCTACGTAGGAAGTTCTGGGCCAACCTGGGCTACTGAGATCCTATCTCAAAAGACAAAATCATTATCAAGTGGCCCTCACTAATCCAGTTGATTCGTGACAATAAATTTTAAGACCCTCTGTATGTATGAGGAAGTGAAAGATTGCTCAAGTTGATGTTTCCTTCTACTTTCAAGACAATTGAGAATGTTTGGAGTCTGGTTTAAGAGTTCACTGTAATTCATCTTTATCAGTGTTCTGTTTTAAACTTATTTTTATGTCTGTATATGTATGAGAATGTGTGTGAGGTATCCATGAAGGTCAGAAGAGGGTGTGGGGTTCCCTGGAGCTAGAGTTACAGGCAGTTGTGGGTATGTCCAGTGTGGGTACTGGGAACTGAATTGGGTCCTCTTCAGGAACAGTACATGTTCTTTAACTGTCAAGCCATCTAGTTTCTGATGTTAAGGTTTCTGTAACTGGATGTATTAACCAGTGTGATGGCCTTTTATGGCTTCAAGAAAAGATAGCCTTTTGTTTCTTGTGTATCAGTCTATATTGCCTTTTTCCATTTTGTTCCAGTGCTAATATGCAAAATGAATTTGGAATCAAATATCATTAGTCAATGTCTTGTGACAAAAAGTTATTGCACTGGTTTTTGCAAAAGTACAGTTCTGCATTCCAAGATGGATGGACAAAAAGCCTGGGCCAAACACCTGTGAAGGTGGCCTGCAGTTTGCTTTAAACATGAGTTGAGGTGAAAGATTCCTCCTGGAATTGTTTCCATATTCTTAGAAGTATGTTCATGACACATGATGGCTGAATATGTATGTGAAGGATTTCAATTTTATTATTCACTTACCTTGCACATGTATGTATGTCTGGTGTGTACATTGTGTGAGTACAGGTATATGTGCAGATGTATGTACATGTGGAAACCAGAGGCTGACATCCGGTATCTTCCTCAGGCACTTCATTGAGGTAAGCTCCCTTAGTTTAATCCAAAGCTCGCTGATTAGGCTAGTCCAGCTCTGAATAGCTAGCTCGCTATGGGGATCCTGTCTCTGCCTTTTAAGTGCTGGAATTACAGGTGGACCACCACACCTGCCTGGCATTTACATGCATTCTAGGGAATCTGAACTCTGGTTTTCATACTAATATAGCAAGCACTGTATTCCCTGAGCTGTCTCTACAACCAAAATTCCTGTTTTATATCTCAGGAGTTTTAAGAAAATAGCACAGCGATTCAGCCAGGTCCCCTGCCCCTCGGCATTGCAACTCACACACCAGAAGAATATATTTCATGTCCATTTAGTCAAGAAAGATTTTAAAATTTTTTTCAACTTGTTAATATGCTTATTTTATGTATATGAGTGTTTTGCTTGCCTGTATGTAAGTGCATTATGTGCATGGAATGTCTGCAGAGGCCAGAAGAGAGCATTTGGTCCTCTGGAACTGGAGTTGTTAGCTGCTATGTGGATGCTAGGTACTGCACTTGGGTCCTCTGCAGAAGCAGCTGGTGCTCTGAACTTCAGAACACTTTTACCAGTTATGCCTATACCTTTTGTTCCAGGTGGAAACTAGAGAAGATGAAGAACAAAATGTTAAGTTGTCCGAAATTCTGGAGCTCTTGGTTGCAGCTGGGTATTTCAGAGCAAGAATTAAAGGTTTATCTCCTTTTGACAAGGTAAGAGAAACCCTTCTAACCCCTCTGCTATTTCTTCTCAGAACGCCATGGTTAGCCATGGTAGAGAAAGGAAGACACTTTCACTTCCTTCCTGCTTATGCTTCCACTCTCCAAACCGTATTCCTCATGGATGTATTCAGATTTCCTATCCAAAGACAGCTGTAAGTCAGTAGATGCCATTGAATTCCTTTGAAGTACATAAAGTTTTAGGAAATGTCAATAAGCAAAAGACAGTTTCTCAGGCTGGTGAGATAACTTAGTAAAGTGTTTGCTGCACCATCATGAGGACTCGTGTTAGATCTCCAGAACGCACATAAAAAGTGGCAGGCATGGCAGCATGCTTGCAATCCCAGCACTGGGGGAGTGGAGAAAGGAGGCTCCCTGGGATTTGCAGGCTAGACAGCCTCGCCAAATAGATAAGTTCCAGGACAGTGAGAGCCCCTGTCTCAAAAAACTAGGTGGATGACTCCTGAGGAACGACACCCTAGGAGTCACGGTGACCTGTCTTTATCATTGTTCTGGTTTAAGATTTATTTTTAATTATGTATATGTATGGATATTTATGTGTAGATACGTGCATGTTGAATGTAGGTATCCTCTGAGGCCAGAAGAAGGCATCATATCCCCTGGAGCTGGGGTTACTGGCAGTTGTAAGCCACGTGGCGCTGGCGCTGGGAAATTAACTTAAGTTGTCTGCAAAAGCAATGCACATTTTTCCAGCCCCGCCATGAAATCTTTTAATTTAGCAGAAGCATGAATAGTTTATGCATGGGACGTAGTATTAGGTTTTGAGAGCACTGAGAAAACAGTAGCCCCACACTCAGAAGACAGACAAGTGAACCAACATGCATAGAATCAATTGCATGGTACAGTAGACTGTCCTCAGCAAGCATCTAGGACCCAACAACAAAGCAGGTGAGCAGATCTTTTGGAAACCAGTGCGACTTACTCCAGGATGTTAACCAGCCTGACTGTGTAGCAGAATTGGCTGGGGGCTGTTTTATAATAAGTGTGTTCAGGGCTCCTCCATTGAATTTCTGGTTAGGTACATCTGAACTGGAGCCTTGGAATTTGTATTTTATTGGACAGCTCAGATATTAGGTAAGGAGTCAGAACATGTCAGTCTTGCTGCCCATGTGTCTGATCTGTAAAATGCATACTTTCTCTGGGTCTGGCACCTGTCAGAAACTAGGCTAAGAAATTTCAGCCAATGGAGTGAAGGGTAGGTGAGTGGGTAAAGCACTTAGCATGGAAGCATGTGGACTTGAGTTCAGTCCCCAAGACCCATGTAAGAAGCTGGACCTGATGGTTGCCTGTAAACCCAAAACTCACAGGGAGACGTCTCCAGGGCCTGCTGGCACACCAGCCTGGCTGAAATGGCAGGCTCCAAGTTCAGTGAGAGACGCTGTCTCAAAGAACAAGGTAGAAAACTATGATAGTTTTGTCTACTTTGCACACACACAGGCAAGCACATTTACCTATACATATACACATATATACCATGTATATAAACACATACATGTACAAAAGAAAGAAGTCTCTCAACTGAAAATGAATGGCAGACCCTTCCCTAGGAAAAAGAGTGTGTGATGGGACTATTTAATAACAGTTTTTTGGTCACACTGGCAGCATTTCCAGCACTCGGTCACCATGCCAGCCCAGTAGCTTCTGTAGCAGACGGTGGGAACACAGAACATTGCTGTCATTGGAGAAAGCTTTATTTAACAGTGCTAGATAATGAATTGTAGGTAAGGAAGATACATTCTTTCTCTCTAAAAAGACATCATTTTGGAGGACTTCAGACTGCAGAAATAGCTCAGTTGATAAAGTACTTGTGCAAACATGAAGACCCGGGTTCAAATTCCCAGAACCCATATAAACATGATGGCCCACACCTTTCATACTAGTACTCAGGAGGCAGAGGCAGGCAGATCTCAGGCAGATCTCAGAGATCAAGGCCAGCGTGGTCTACATAATGAATTCCAGGACAGCCAGGGCTACACGGAAACCCTGTCTCAAAACAAGAGAGAGGGAGAGAGAGAAGAGAGGGAGGGAGGGAGGGGCCTAACTCTACCAGAAAGTTCCAGGATAGTGAGAAAACCCTGTTCAAAAAACAAGGTTGATGGTGCCTAAGGAATGGTACATGAGTGTGACCTCTGGCTTATATGCATGAACATGTGCACATGTTCTCATACCATATGTATGAGATTTATAAAAGTTTTATAGTTTTGTATACTTACTGGGTGTGTAAGAACTTTATAATTTTATTTACCTTCCTCTGCCTCTCCTTTTCCTGAGCTTGAAGGTGACAGTGTTCTCTGTCCCTTTCAGGTGGTAGGAGGGATGACTTGGTGCATCACTACCTGCAACTTTGATGTCGATGTTGATTTGCTCTTCCAGGAAAACTCTACAATAGGTCAAAAAATGTAAGTTCCTAAGGTTTGCTGTGGAAGACTTCACAAGGGGGAGGAGAGACTTTTTGATGGGGTTGGTACTTAGGTGTTTGTATTCATATTCTTTTGCATTTCTCATGTTATAATGCTGTATTTATTCTCTTTCATGTGTATGGGAGCATGTGTTCATGTGTGTGCAGATACATATGTGTGGGAGCATGCATGTGGGGGCCAGAGGATGGCCTCAGCTCCTGTTCCTCAGATGCTGTCCACCTTGCTTTTTGAGGTAGGCGCTCTCACTGGCCTGGAGCTCATCAAGTAGGCGAAGCTGGCGATAAGGGAGTCCCAGGGACCCTCCTGTCTCCACCTCCCTAGTGCCAGGATTATAAGCAGACACCACCATACCTAGCTTTGGCATGTGTGGGGTGGGGGTTGGGAATGGGCATGTTCTAGGGATACAACTCAGGTGCTTGTGCTTGCAAGACAAGCCCTTTACTAACAGCCATCTTCCCAGCCATGTTTCTGGTTTTTTCTTTCTTTTTGATTTATTTATTTTTATTTTATGGGTATAAATGTTTAGTCAGCATGTATATAAGTGCACGTGTGAAGGGACTGTGGAAGCCAGAAGAGGTTGTCGGATCCCCTGGTACTGGAGTTACAGACAGTTGTTTGGTACCATGTGGGTGCTGGGAACTGAGCCTGGGCCCTCTGCAAGAGCAGCAAGTACTCTTAAACTGAGCCATCTCCCCAGCCAACCTTTGTTTCTTAACCCATTAATGTCACATAGTTTCTCTGTTTCTAACTATTTAGGGTATACTTTTTAGTGTCTCCATTTGGCTTTCCACCTCCAGCTACCATCTTAGGATTGTGTTTAAAATAGTAAGGACATAATATTCATGATAACAATTAATTTTCTGTGATATATCTATAGATAGTTCCTAAATTTATAACCATTGTTTATAGTAATTACTAATTACAGTGTTAGGATCAGAAAAAAAGGAAATGTAATCTTCTTGACCATAATGATACACTTTAGAGGATTTGTGTGTGTTTGTGTATGTGTATGTGTGCAGGGATGTACATGCCACAGTTGTGTGTGGAAGTCAGAAAACAACTGTGCTGGTCTCAGGGATCAAACTCTCAACCTACTGAGCCGTCTCACTGACCTGATTTTAAAGGTGAAAATTGAGAATATTCATTGAATAGAGGCTCTCTATTTATCCTCTCAAGAAATGTTTATTGAGTCTGTATTAACACTGGATCAGACATTATTCTGGGAACATTGGGAACACTAAGGGGAAAGAAATATCCTGCCTTCGTGAAACAAAATTAGTATGTCACAGACTACAAGCTTCAATTAAAAAGTAAAACAAGGGGCTGGAGAGATGGCTCAGCAGTTGTTACAAGAACTTAATGCTCTTATAGAAGACCCAAGTTCGGTTCCCAGCACCCATACCTTGCAGCTTACAGCTAACTGCCTGTAACTCCAGCTCCAGGACCTCTAACATCTTCTGACTAGACACACACACATAATTAAAAATTAAAAACCAAATCTTGAAATAAAATATAGATGGTCATAATATTAGCACTGAGAACAGTTAAGACTAAGGAACAGTATGGGAAAGAACATTATGAAGGAGACCAGTGGTTTTCAATAGGACAGTGTAGGATGATGTTTGGGAGCTAAGAGGGTTTCAGGCACAGGGAACCTGTATTGCAAGCACTTGTGCATGCATTTTATTATTTAACCTGCACAGCAACCTTTGAACAGGTAGTTCACTTTTGATTGAGTGATTGACTGTGTGTGTGTGTGTGTGTGTGTGTGTGTGTGTGTATGTGACTGATTGTGTGTGTGTGTTCAAGTGCCACAGCAAAGTCAGAGGACAACTTGTGAAAATTGGTCTCTCCTTCCATCATGTGGGTCCCAAGTATTGATTGAACTTAAGTCATCAGACTTGGTGGCAACTGCCTTTACTTAGTGAGCCGTCTTACTGGCCCAGCTGTTCCTCATTTTATGATGGGACTATCAAAGCAAGGAGCTGATAACTTGCCAGAAGTCCCAGAGGGGGTGATGGAGCTGGGATTTAGATCCAGAAAAAAAATTTCTCTTTCAAAACTGAGTGGAGGAGGAAATGGTGCGTTGAACCCTTAAAAAGTAGAGTTGGCTGGGTCTGGTGGCGCACACCTGTAATCCCAGTACTTAGGAAGCTGACACAGGAAGATTACAACTTTGAGGCAAACCTGAGCTATATAGCAAGATCCTGTTTCAAAAAAATAAAATTAACAGATTAATCATTTATAATGACAGTGGGCATGCTAAAATTAGGCTTGGAAGCTTGCCTGGTGACCTTTTCCTGTCACTTGTTCTAGTTTGATTTGTTCTGTTACTGTGACAAATATTATGACCAAAAGCAACTTACAGGAAGAAAGGGTTCTTTTGCCTTCCACTTCCAGGTCACAGTCCATCACTGAGGGAATCATGCAGGAAATTGAAGTGGGAACTACGGAGAATACTGCTTGCTGGCTCACTCTCGGGCTCATGCTTAGCTAGCTTTCTAATACAACCCAGAACCACCTGCCTAGGGACAGTGTTGCCCACCCTGGCTGCAGCCTCCTGTATCAATAAACAGTCCAGACAGTCCCCTAAAATATGCCCACAGGCCAGTCTGATCTAGCCAGTTCCCCAAGTGAGGCTTCTCTGTCCTCATTCTAGGCTGTGTCAAGTAGACAACTGAAGCTAACTAGGACTTCCCTTTCCCTGGCTTTTTGCCATGTCAGAAGATCCAGGGCCAAGCAGATGAGGCTGAGGAACCTCTCTATATGAAGTCTTCCTGACTCCCTTCTCCTGCCTGGCCTGTCTGTGCCTTCTTCCCCATTCTCCCTTCCATTAGGATTAGCGCAATCAGCTGTTCCCACAGTTTGCTGGGACTTGGCACTGGTTTCTGGGAGGTAATTTTAAAAGGCTTGTAAACCCCGAAATGACCTGCTGTATCTTTCCCTCCCGGCCTTTATGAATTGCCTGAGTAAGCTGGCTCTGAGGAGTGGCCAGGAAGAATTCTGTGCTGAGGCAGGGGCTTAGGCTACATGGTGCAGGCTCAACCTCTGCATTTTGGGCCATAAATGTTCCCGTTTGTAATCTGTGCAAACTGATAGTTCTATAGCCACTAGAGGGAGCTTTTCTCCTGCTGAACAAGATGGACTTAAAGAAAGGCTGTGCTGATGGATATGCTGGGCAGTCAAGGCCCCCATCTCTCCCATTCTGCAGGGCTGGGATACCTCCCCTGCATGAAGCCTGGAAAGCCTAGGAAGCCTTCTGGTCTAAAGGGAAGAATGATTGACATTGACCATTGATGTGGTAGAACCTCAAGAAACTGACTGCCCCCTCCCCTTCTCAGCGAACCCTTCCAGAGAGCAGAGAATCTCCCCTTGCTACAAAAGTAAGAGTTCTCCAAATCTAGGATGGATTTTAAAATATAAAATACAAGTA
Organism: Eospalax fontanierii; assembly: GCA_035773235.1. Taxonomy (NCBI): domain Eukaryota; kingdom Metazoa; phylum Chordata; class Mammalia; order Rodentia; family Spalacidae; genus Eospalax; species Eospalax fontanierii. The sequence goes on from CM069524.1 coordinate 118,875,802, forward strand.
AAAGCTACTATTGATTTCAAAAGTATATTTTTCTTTGGTGTGTTCATGTGTATGTGTGCACGTACATTGTGTATACACACACACACACACACACACACATCAAGGCCAGAGGTCAGTGTTAGGTGTCTTCCCGCATTTCTCAGCCTTACTTTATTTGTGTTGGGAGGCAGGTATATGCGCACAAGTACAGTGCCCATAGAGGCCAGAGGCAGAAGATCTCCCTGGAGTTGGAGTTACAGTGGTTGTGAGCTCTCTGACATGGGTGCTGGAAACCAGACTCAGGTCTTCCATGGGAACAGCAAGTGCTCGTAACAGCATAATCATCTCCCCAGTCCTCAACCTTAGTTGGTTGAGACAGAGCTTCTCACTGACCTAGAACTCATCACGTAGATTTGGCTAGCCAGTGAGCCCCTGGAATCTGCTTGTTTCCACTGTGCTGGGGTGTACAAGCTTGTGCCACCATGCCTGGCTTTTTATAAGGGTTCTGGGGATCTGAAATGAACTCCTGCTTGCCTGGAAAGCATTCTACTGACTCAACCATCTCCCTAGCCCCTTAAAAAGTATCTTGAACCAGGGTAGAGACCTCCACCATTTCTTTGGGGCATGAGACCCTGTTTTGTCCTAATATTCTGAGTATTTGGCGTGATGGATGGTATTTCATTGCCTGAATCATATTGAGAATGAATTTTTGGGTCTTTTTGTGAGATGGGGGGTGGTCTCCCTGTAGCCCCAGCTGTCCTAGAACTCATTATGTAGACCAGACTGACCTTGAACTCAGAGATCCGCCTGCCTCTGCTTCCTGAGTGTTGGGATTAAAGGCATGGCCAGTTTGAAGGTGAATTTTTAAAGTGTAACTAGTGGCTTCCAGGCTTTGGGAAGAAGTGGGTCAGTAAGACGAAATGTGTAGAGGCTGGACCCTTGATAACCAACTTCTGAACTGCCATCATGTCCAAAGAAACAAAGCAATTTTATTATCAAAAAGAGAGGCTAGGGATGTGACTCAGTTGGCAGAGTACTTGCCTAACATGCATGAAGCCCTAGGTTCCATCCCTGGCACTACATAAAACAGGGTAAAGTAGTTTTCTTTATGGGTATGGGTCCTGGTAGGTTGACCTGTGAGGACTGTACACCCAGAAGTTATGAACAGCACAAATTTTAGTTGATGGATTATTAAATAAAAAGCAAAGAGAAAAAAACTAGGTGTGGTGGCACCTAGCGCTTGAGAGGTGGAGGCAGCAGGATCAGAAGTTCAAGGTCATCCTTACCTACATAGAGAGTTTAAGGCTAACCTGGGCTACATGAGACCTTGTCTTTAAAAAATATTCTATCTTTATTTTATGAATATGAGTATTTTGCCTGCATGGATATAAGTGCACCTGCATCATGCAGTGCTCTCAGAGGTCAGAAGAGGGCGTCACATCCCCTGGAACCGAGTTACAGGAGGTTGTTAGCTGCCATGTGGCTGCTGGGAACCCCTAGTCTCTGTAAGAGCAGCCAGTTTTTTTAACTGATGAATCATCTCTCCAGCCTGAGACCGTCTCTTTTTTTAAAAAATGTAGGGGAATACATGGTGTAGGAAATGAATTTTGTGACCTTACAGACATGTAGCTAAATCGTGCTTCTTCCCACGTCTCTGCTGAGGTCTGTCAACTGGTGTGAGCCTAAGCAGTCCTGGATTCTTCTGGATGCTGCCTGGACTCCAGCAATGTCTTTAGGGCCACTCAGAGTGTTCTCTTCTGTGCTTGTTCTTTTTTCTGGACAGAGCTCTATCAGAAAAGATTGTATCAGTTCTCCCAAGGATGAAATGTCCACACCAGTTGGAGCCCCACCAGATCCAGGGGATGGATTTTATTCACATATTCCCTGTTGTGCAGGTAAGGTCTTCTGGGTGGGTTTTTGCCTCTGAACTAAGAATTCCTGGAGCACATCTGGTTCTCAGCAGCCTGGCTGGATCCTGGATCTAGTGGACATGGGATGGATTTGGCGCAGCAGAGCTTGGGGATTCTTGCTGTCATTCTCGAAAGGCTGCCGGTCCTCCACATGCCCCAGCTTCACACTGGTACCAGCTGTGATCTTTGAATACTCCTATCAGTGACTTTTTCTTTTTCTTGTGTCTGTGTGTATATGTATGTGTAAGTACATGTGTCTGTATGGGAGTGCATGTGTGTGCATGCACATGTGTGCATGCATGTGAAAGCCAGAGGACAACCTCAAGAGTTGTTCCTTAGATAAGCTTACCAAGTAGGCTAGGCCGGCTGACTAGGGCACATCTTTGCTCCCATATTAGACCCGAGCCTATAAAAGTAGATCTTTTCCAGTGCGAGGGAGTGTCGTGGCAGGGCGTGACTGGCTGGGAGGTTCCCTCTGTCGTCTTTGGCATTGAGAATACCAGAACAGAACCAGTGGTTCTCTGAGAGGATTCTGGGTACAGCAGGCTTTCACTTCTATACATGATCACACTTTCCAGGATCCAGTCAGGAGTAACCTGGAAGACAAAAAAGAAACAGATATGAAAGATGAGACTCGGGGTCCCACAGTCTGCAAGGAATCAGAGCTGGACTGCGATTAACACTGTGATGGTTAGTTCTAATTGTCAACTTGACATGACTGAGAGTCACCTGGGAAGAGAGTCAAGATGAGGGATTGTCTAGATCAAGTTGGCCTGCAGTCACGGCTGTGGGTTATTGTCTTGAATGCTGTAGTGGGAAGACCTAGCTAGCCCACTGTAGGCAGCACCATTTCCTGGACTATGTAGGAGTAGAGAAAGCCAGCTGGGGATCAGGCATGCATGCATGCATTGGTCTCTGCTCTTTACTATAGTGTGGTTAACTGAAGTTCCTGCCTTGACTCCTGCTCCGTGATGGGCTGTAACCTGGAACTGTGAGCTAAAATAAACCCTTTCTCCCTTAAGTTGCTAGTATTCGGGTGTTTTGTCACAGCACCAGGAAACGAAACCAAGATCAGCCCCAAGTGGTTCTGGGCTATGCTTGGAAAGAGTAGAGGGGACTCTACTGTCTCATCCTCTACCTTGAGATTTCAGTCAGTGTCTGAGGTCACCCTTGGGGGTAGGGTTGATGGAGTAGTGGAAAAAATGGAAAATGCTAATGACTAGGAATATACTAACAAGAATGTACATGGCACAGACCTGCACTTCATGGTGTATATAGTGCGCGTTGTGTCAGTTACTTGCAAACAACCTGTTTTAGCAACTAGTTCCTAAATATGTCTTTTACTTGAGCTGTCTTCTATTTAAGCAAATTTTGGGTCAGCAAGATGACTCAGCAGGTAAGGCACTTGTGCAAACTTGATGACCTGAGTTTGATCCTAGAACCCACATAAAGGTAGAAGGAGAGAACTGACTCCACAGAGTTGTCCTCCAACCTCCACATGTGAGTCATGGCATGTGTGCACGGTTCCCTCCCCCATCACACATGCTTGTACACAGACACACATACACAAACAATAATTTAAAAAATAAACAGGCAGATTTTCCCGTTCCTGCAGAAGGACCTGTATCTATGTATTGAGGCAGCTGTACCTGGCCAGGCATGCTTTGGCAAACACTTCGGTAAAACTTTTGGTAAGACACTGCTGTCCCCAGTTTGCTTTGAGGATGTAGAGTTTCTCTGAGGACAAAATGGCAACTCTGACCAATAATTCTCTCTTCCAGTATGTTCGTCAGTGATGGAATAAATAAAGAGCAGAAAGGAAAGTAGGCTCAGTGCTTGAATCCGTAGGTGTGTGTGTGTGTGTGTGTGTGTGTGTGTGTGTGTGTGTACACAAGTTTTTAATTACATTGAGTTGTTAAGTTAGAAAAAAGGAAGAGTGAACTGCTTCCAGATATCAGCCCCATGGAACTGGGTGATGTATTAGAACCCACCTCTGCAGTGTCTAGTGTGGAAGAACCTCCCAGTGATGACTCCCATCTCTGTGTCTTTGTATCTGCTGATCATTTAGGAAATGAATGTGTTGTCTATGTGTTTTTGTAAAACTCAGCATCATGTACTATATATTTCATGAGGATCAGAGAGTGCACTATCAGATTATCCCAGTGCCTCAGACTCTGTATACAGTGCACATTCTGGTACAGTTCTGGCACTCAGTGATCCTTAGCTATATAGTGAGTTATATAGCCTGGGCTACATAAGACCCTGTCTTTAAAAAAAAAAGTTTATCTAGGAACTGCTCTGCTTCCCTTCACAGAGAGGCAGACAGATCTGTGGGTGGCCATGGCTTTCAGTTGCTTGCATATTTACCTGCTGCTGGTCACACGGGGTGACTGGGCCTCAGCATCTTGGACACCCAGCTGGTGGCTGTTCCCACAGATAGTGTGCTCTCATGGTTTCTTACCACCTCTTCATTTCAACCACGCTGATTTGAGTTCACAAGATGCACTATTTCTGAATGGGCCTCACCACCAGGGGACTCCATTCCTGTCACCTCATGTTTGCTCACTTTCTTCCCCAGTGGCTGGTGAAAAGAGCTATAGAAACAAAAGAAGAGATGGGTGACTACATCCGCTCCTACTCCATATCCCAGTTCCAGAAAACCTACAGCCTCCCAGAGGTCAGACTTTTTTTTTATTTGTTTTTCAGTCAGAGTACACTCTATTTCTTTTTTTCTTTCTTTCTTCTTATATTTATTTTATCTTAATTGTGTGTGTGTGTGTGTGTGTGTATGTGTGTATGTGTGTATGTGTATACAATGAGTGCAATGCCAGAGAGAGAAGATATTATCAGATCCCCTGGCGTTCAAGATACAGACGATTGCGAGCCTTCCAAAGTGGGTGCTGGGAACAAAGCTTGGGTCCTCTGGAAAAGAGGTGTGCAGTCATTGCTGAGCCACCTTTCCAACCTGTTCTTAAAAAAAAAAAAAAAATGTTATATTCAGTGTATCACAGTTATATCTACCCCAACTCCTCTGAACACCTTAACATCTCCCTCTCCAACCATCATGTCTTCTCCTTTTAGTTTTTTATATTTATTTGTCTCTTCTTTGAGACAGGGTCTCATTGTTTAGCCCTGGCTGGCCTGGAACTCTCTATGGAGACCAGGCTGGCCTCAGACTCATAGAGATCCGCCTGCCTCTGCCTCTAGGATTAAAGAAGTTCGCCACCATGCCTGACTCCTTTTTCTTTTCTTTTTTTGTAGCCCACTGTGCTTACGTAATACTTCTGCTAGATTATTGGCTGGTTTGGTTGGCTTGCTCTTGTACAGGTGACCAAGCTGCAGTGAGTTCATGAGTTCACTGGCCACATGTCAGAAGACAGTACAGCACTGCTCCCCATCCTCTGGGTCTTACATTCATTCTTTCCACCCAGTCTTCCAAGATGTTCCCTGAGCTTACTGGGAGCTGACATGATGGGTCATTTAGGGCTAAGCACTTAAGAACCACATATCCTCGCACTTTCTCCAGTCGTGAGTGTCCACATTAACTACTGCCCACTGTAAAGATAGGCTTCTCTGGCCAAGGTTGAGTGCACACTTCTTTCTTGCTCACTGACAGCCTCAGTGCCCAGCGAGAGTCCTCCGGAGTGAGTGCAGGCTCCCCTACTCCCCGCCTGTACTCGGCATCTCTGAAATGAGCCTGTGCTTCCTTCGAACTCCTCTAAGTGGCCACTGTGTATAAAACTCTGCAATTTTGTTTTTTCTTGAAGTTTGATATTTGACCTAGAATTTCTGTTAAATTACCAGAGCCTCTGTGTGTGTGTGTGTCTGTGTGTCTGTATATTTGTGTTTCTGTGTCTCTGTATGTGTGTGTATGTGCATGTATTTATGTCTACACGTTTTTGTGTGTATGCACATGTATATATAGAGGTCTCAGGTTGACATCAGGTTCAGGTGTCTGCTTCATTCACTCTCCACATTATATTTTGAGACAGGGTCTCCCACTAAACCTGGAGCTCACCAATTTAGCAAGACTGGCTGGCCAGCAAGATCCTTCTGTCTCTACCTCCCCAGCCATACTGGGATAAAAAGCCACTGTGCTTGGCTTTTTGTATAGGTTCCAAGGGTTCTGACTCAGTTCTTCACACTTGTGAGATGGGCTTATTGACTGATCCGTCTCTCTAGCCCAGGAACCTGTTTTTGTAAAAAGCTTTTTGAAAGACTATAGTTACCAAAATACTAAATGCAGCAATATTAAGCATTATTAAATACTCTACCAAGTTGATCCATCACTCCCTTCATCTTGCATCCTACTAACTGCCGCTTTGTGTAGGAGGTGGTGCCCCTGTTTTACAAAGAAAACTGAGGCTTAGAGGTTAGCTAACTTACTCAAAAAAAAACTTACTTTATGGATTGGACATAGAAGCTCTCTGTGGTCCCTCTTTCCCTTACTGACTGTAGGGCTTTGATAGCATCATCTGCAGAGTGTTCCAATTCCTGAGAAAATTGAGGACTGGAGAGAGAGCTCAGTTGATTAAAAACTTTCCTTGTAAGCTTGAGGTCTTGAGTTTGATCCTCAAAATCCACGTTTAAAAAGCAAGACATGGGGGTGGAGAGATGCCTCGGTGTTTAAGAGCATTGGCTGCTCTTGCAGAGGACCCAGGTTTGGTTCCCAGCACTCACATGAAGGCTAACAACCATTTTTAACTCCAGTTTCAGGGGATCTGACACTGTCTTTTGGCCTTCATGGGTACACTTACGTATATATAGGCAAATTTAAATTTCTTTTTAAGCAAGGCATGGTAGTGTGCACTTGTAATTGCAGTGCTGGGAGGCATAAACAGGCAGATTCCCAGGTTCACTGTCCAGCCCTCCTAGCCTACCTACTTGGTGACTTCCAGGTCAGAGAGAGACCCTGTCTCAAAAAAAAAATTTACCTGTGTTTGTGAGTGTGTGTGCACACACACACACACACACAAGCAACACAAGTAAACACACATACATACATCCCACCACACACACCCATACATACATGAACATGCACAAATACACAAGTTATTTTTAAATGCTTTATTCTTGAAGCTTGCATACGTGTATACAATGAAATGTGATCATATCCATGCCCCCGTTCCCCACCTCCAACTCCCCCATACTCAACGTGTTCCCCTCCCGATCTCATACCTCTCTTTTCAAAGCCTACTGAGTCCATTCAGTGCTGCTGTGTGGGCATGGGTGTGGAGCGTCCACAGAGTGTGGGAAACTCCCCAGTGGCCACATTCTCAAAGAAGAGTGATTTTCCCTCCCTCAGTAACTGTAACGCCTCAGTAGGGGCACAGCCTGGAGAGCACTCACAAAAGCAAACTGAGACTGCAGGCACACTAGTAATGAGCATTCATTCATCAGGCTGATTTGTAAGTTCAGCTGAGTTTGGCATCAGTAGAACTTACTGAATTCTTGTTTTGTCTTGCAGGATGATGACTTCATAAAGAGAAAAGACAAGGCCATCAAGACCGTCGTTGACCTCTCAGTAAGTCCCTTTGCTCGTGTCCCTCTTCCCCAATGCTTCGTAACCTTCAGACGGCCCTTGTTTGAATCACGGGTCACCTAGGAGCTGGGTGTGTGTGTGTGTGTGTGTGTGTGTGTGTAGGGAGAGAGAGAAAGAGAGAGAGAGAGAGAGAGAGAGAGAAGCCCTGCCTCCTGCCTGTGTCACATGCACAGCACGGCACACAGTCCCCCACTGCGGTGTCTGTGCCCTTAGCTCCAGGTTTCAGGGAGAAAGATCAGAATGCAAAGCCCTGCTTTGTTGTGCCAGTGGCAGGAGTGATGAAAACCCCAGAGGACAGATGATGAGCTGGAGGCCAGGAATGGAACTTGCTGCCCCTCCATCCCCGCGGTGTCTTTGGAAAGACAGAGAAACCTCTGAGCCTTGTGAGGGAGAGTCACCATGCATGGTGTGTTTTGATCAATAAAGTCTGTATACGTGAGCCTCTTCTCCACTGGGGGGGCGGGGGGGACACTTTTTGAAGACACTCTGAGCCAAAGCTCAGGGATCCTGTTGCCTTGACTTGAACTGAGGGGATTAAAGCCTCAATACCTGGTGCACAGTCCCTCCTCAAGAAGTAGCATGCAGTGCGCTTTGCGTCTTGTTTATTACTTCATTGTACTGGATCCTGTCAACATTCTGCCCAGCCTTGTAAGAATCCAGCCGTGCTTATGTATATAGCTTTAGGGATGTCTATGTGTGTGTCTGTGTGTCTGTGCAAGCAACATGTGTTTGTGTGGGTGTGTGGGTGTCACCTTTCATGTGCTGATTCTCCTGTCTGCTGCCTCCCAACCCCCTGCAGAAGTGTTGGGCTTACAGATGCTCATATTATACATCAGATTTTTTTGTGGTTTCTAGGGATTTGAACTCAGATCCTTATGTTTGGACTTCAAATGATTTTACCCACTGAGCCATCTCTCTAGCCAAGATATTTATTTCAGTGTTTAAATTGGGCTTGTGTTAATTGATAAGCCTCCCAACTTAAATACCAGGTACATTTCTTAGGCAGGTGACAGGTTGTGTTGTGAAACTATAGGTAGAGTTTATTGGGCTTGTATGGCTTTGTGAAGTAGCTGGGGAATCTTTCAGAAAATAATTCTGTACTGATTTATCTTAAGATAAAATATTTGGTGTGATGACTTTGAAAGCAGTCACGTGATGATGAAAACCGGAAGTACTAATGGGACACAAAGTCTGTGTCACTTCATAACTTGTATTGTTGGCTAGATCCGATTTTGAGTTAGAAAGCGATAGAAAGTCTTTAGTGTGTGCTTGTTTGTTCATTTATATTTGAGACAAAGTCTTACTCTATAGCCCTGAAGTCCTTGACCACAGGATAGTCTTCTCAAGTGCCAGGACTGCGGGTCCACACTGCTGCGCCCAGCTTAGTTATGTGGTTTGGTTCAGACCCAGGGAGCCTTGAGATCGGACCTGTGGTGCTTGAGCAGAAGGTAGACTCCGCGGCAAGCTCTGCTAATGGAGAGGTGGCAGACATGAAGAAGGCTGAGCTGTCCCTGGAGAGGTGAACACAGAGGAGCACTGCCCTTCACTTGAGCATCTCCATTACTCAGTTTCCCTCATTTTGTGTGCTTTTGTCTTATGAATGTCAGCTACAGTTGTTTTTTTCCTGGGGTAGGATATGGCACTTGATGCTGGAGACACCTGTGGAGCCCTGGTAGGCGGAGGCAGGTCTGTTCATGGACTGGTAGAGTGAGGAGTGTCTGTTAGAGTTGGTGTGATGGTTGACTTTTATTGTCACCTTAGCCTAGAATCCCCTGGGGTGAGAGTCTCAGTGACATACTGTCTAGATCAGAACATGTCTTGGGGTTTGTCGTGATGAATTAATATGGGAAGACCGTAGACTGGACTGTGAACATCACTGTAGACATCACCATTCCCTGGGCAGAGAGTCCTGTATTAGCATGGAGAAATTCAGCTGAGCCCAGCAAGAGCGCGAGCATCTGTTTCTCTTCTCTTGACAGTAGGTGTGGTGTGACTGGCCGTCTTGAGTCCTGCCTGGACTTCCCCGTGGTAACAGACCCACAGTTACAAGCCAAACAAATCCTTTCTTCCCTACATTGGTTTTATCAGGGTATTTTATCACAGCAATAGCAGTGCAACCAGAACAGCTAGGTTGGGCTGCGAGACGAGCCAGTAAGGTCCGGGGAAGCAACTTCCTCCTAGGCTGGGTCTGGTGGGACCCACTGGAGCCTTCCAGTGTAGAAACCCAGACTGGTGGTGAGTGCTTCATTCTCTCTCTGGATTTCAATAAGGAAGTTGTGAGACAATGATCAGAGATCTGCTGACAACACTTCAGTGGTTCAGTTGTTCTCCTGCCCTGGGTTTCAGGTGTGTGCTCAGAGGTATCACTGTGACCACAAAAGTGCTTACAGTTAGCCCTGTAATGCTACCCCCAGAGCAGGCATTCTCTGCTTTATGGTTCACCTTAACAAATGCCATTTATTTGTCCTTTATCATCTGCCAAGGCAGAATATCGGAGTCCATGAGAAGTAATGACAGAGTGAGGGAGGACACATCGGAAGGAGAGCTTCTGAGTCCCTGTTCTGATGTCACCATGACTCCGTCATTTAATGCCTTATTAACCCTGGGCAAGTTATTTAAACTCAGGGCCAGCAAGGTGGCTCAGCAGGTAAGAGTACTTGCCAAGCTGAGGAGCTAAGTCTGATCCCTGGGCCCTACATGGTAGGAGAGAATCGATTCCTGACTTCCACATACGCACTACAGTATGTGTGCCCTATACATCTAAAACAGTGTAATAACATTTAAAGCTTGCAGGCTTTGTCTAGAGACAGAAAAGGACAGTGCCCTCATGTGTGTGAGAAGGAGCAGGCAGCACATACGGGGCACCCCATACTGCTTGTCACTCGTAAATGTTAGCAAAACAGTGTGTTGCAAAATGGGTAAAGTGCCAGTGGCAAGAACCCGAGGGCCCGAGTCTGGATCCCTGTGTGTAAAACCCTAGGCCATGGATAATCTGCTGTGGAGGCCAGGACAGGCGGATCCCTGGAGCACACTAACCAGCCCCACTAAATCAGTGAGTTCTAGGTAAAAGTGAGAGACCCTTTCTCAAAAAACCTCCCAGAAATTGTCCTCTGTCATTTACACCCATGCTGTGCTGTGTCCTACACACGCGCATGCGCGCGCACACACTCACACACACACACACACACACACACACACAGAATAAATAAAATGTAATTTTTTGAAAAAACAAGGAAGGCACCCAAGTTTGACCTCTAGCCTGCACACAGGTGCACCTGCCCCCCCCCAAACACACATACACACAAAGAATGAGTTGAGTCTGCATTGATTTTTTTTAAATGTTAAAAAAATATTGATTTCTTTGTTTTGTGGTACGAGGGTATGAGTTGTACTCAAGTGCTGTGGTGGCACGTGCGTGGAGGTCAGAGAACAACTTGCAGAATTTCTTTCTCTCCTTCCACTGTGTGGGTCTCAGGGATTGAACTCAGGTCATAAGTTGGCAGCAAGCACCCCTACCCACAAAGCCATCTCACTGGGCCTCTGTGTAACTTTTAAAAGTGAGATAGTCATATGTTTTAAAAGCACAGTAGCAGTGATGTTTGTTAATCTCAGGCTTTAAATTGACATAATAATGTTAGTGGGTCACATGGTTGTAGGACTCAAGAACTAAGAATGAGAGATGCATGTTCTCTGAGATCTGTTAGTTCCCCCTCATTTTACAGATAAGGAGACTGAGGCCTGTTGAGAGGGAGTTGGCTTTCTGTACATCGCAGACCTGTTTAGTGGCAGACATTAGATAAAATATGCCTGCTACGCTGAACAGTGCTTCACAGTAACTTTTTACCTGCTGTGGAAATTTCTGGTATGTACGTCTTTACCACTCATTTAAACCTGGCTGCAGACTGTATATTGAGTCTTGGGAGAGACCTTGGAGGGGCTGCTAGGTGGTTTGAACCAGGAGATGCAAGTTAATAGAAAAGCTTTTGAGATCAGAAACCCAAGTACCTGGGACCTAATGCTGTGCTAGGCTGATGCTGTCCTAGGCCCAGTATCCCATTTCTGGTTTCTTGGTAGTGTTTTGGTTTGGTTTGGTTTTTGTGGGGTTTTGTTTTGAGACAGGGTCTTATGTATCTCAGGATACCCTTGAACTCACTGTGTAGCAGAGGCTGACCTTGAACTTGTAATCCTCTGCCTCAGCCTCAGGAGTACTAAATCACAAGCACGTTCTACCACACCCAACTTATTTAGGGCTGCAGATGGAGCCCAGCCCTGTGCATGAGGGGCAGGCACTCTTACGCTGTGCCACATCTCCAGCCCAGCTTCCTGGGTATTAACGTGAAAACAGCAGCCTGCGCCCTGCCTCTGCCTCAGTGGTTTCAAAATGCCAAGGGCCATATGCATATGTCAGAAGCCTGCCCTTGTTAGCAGCATGATCCTCTTCACCCTGGGCTTCTATGATCTTTTGTTTTGGAGTCAGTCTTTTTTTAGAAGATTCTTATTTCCTGTGTTGAGTCATTGACTCTCTCTGTAGTAACTAAGGAGAAAAGCAGTTAAGGCCGATTACACTGCACTGCTATAATAGAGGAACTCGCAGAGATTGAATTACATGCAAGCACAGTGCCACAGAGGTGCCTCTTATTTTTCATTTCTATGTAAGTCTGGTTGTGTTATTTATAGCTTCCTATTTGTGTAGCCATCAGGAGAAAATCAGGAAATATTTGTGGTGACAGTTTGTAGGAATGGCTCTCCAGCACTGTGCTAGACAGTCTCAGTCCCTTTTCCACAAAAGCTTTGAGATGATGTTGTATCACAGATTATTTGAAACTGTTTTTTAAATTATTGCATTTTATGTATTTGTGTGTGTGTGTGCATGTGTACATGCATACTTGTGTGTGTGTGTGTGTGTCTGTGTGCGCACATGCATACTTACCTGCCATAGCACACATGTGGAGATCAGAGGACAACTTGCAGGAATCACTTCTCTCCTTCCACCATGTGGGTCCTGGGATTGAACTCAAGTGTTCAGGCTGGCAGCAAGCACCTTCACCCACTGAGCCATTTCGCCAGTCCAGAATTTAAATACCTTGTCCCTGGTTAACAGGGCATTAAATACCTGATAGCTTTCTTAAACAAATGTTCCATGTAGGGACCTGATTTGAAAGTTTTCTAATGAAAAGTAAACTAGAGTTTAGCAGAATCATCTGGAGTTAAGCACTACTATTTAAAAGAACTGGCAGCAGTTATGGAGTCCTCTAGGGCCAAACACCTCTCTGACACAAAGACTGCCAGCTCACATAGGAAACCCTGAGCAGATTTTACTGTGAAATTGCTGGATGCTGTCTTAGCAGTTAGAAAGGACATTTACTTGGGATGAAATGACAAATCAGGCCATCAGAGGGTAGAGACCTACAATTATTGAGCATCTGTTGTATGCCACACATTTTGTTTAGGATATATATATAAGTATATATGACATATGTGTACATTCAGCCAGAATGTCATATAAAATAAGTGTATATTTGCTTGTATTATACATTTATAATTAAAACATACTCTAGTGGTCATACCCCTGTAATTCTACCTATTTAGAGGCTAAAGGAGCTCTTGACAGAAGGAGTTATAGGCCAACCTGGGTAAGACAGTAAGACTTCATCTTAAAAGAGCAAAACAAAAACCCTCTAATAATTGCAAAACTCAATGAGATGGTACAGAGCATTTATGGTTTCCTAAGGATTAGTTTTAGATTTTGTTTGTATTTTTAACTGTGGGGCCAGGGCAGGGGGGCAGGGGTTGTGTGTGTCAATGCAGGTACTTGCAGAGGGCATCAGATTTCCTGGAGCTGGAGTTAACAGGCAGATGAACTTGACAAGCTAATGCTAGAACCTCTTTGGAAGAGAAAATGATTGAATAGCCAGGAAATCTGGATAAAAACAAATATGGGCTGCATAATCATAAAACAGTAAGACCTGAAGAGTTATGTCCTGAAATTCAGTGTGTCTAATAGGCGTGACTACAGATCAGAAGGTAAATTAGTAGATGGATAATGCCAGGCTCTTCACTTTGTAGTCCTAAGAATACAGTTTTCTCTGTGCTTTCTCTGAACCAAAATATTGTAAAGCTGAATGTAAACTATAATCTAAATATAAATGGCAAAGGTAACATAATCAGATTTTTTTTGCTTGTTTTTATAGGCCCTTAATATAAGAAGAAAGACACATTTCTGTTGCCTTGATAAATACCCTGACAAAAAGCATCTTAAGGGAAAAAAGGTTGATTTTTAGCTCGAAGTTCCAGGTTACAGTCTGTCACTGCAGAGAAATTAGGGCAAGAACTTAAAGCAGCTGGCCATGTTGCAGGGAAGAGCAGTGTGAACACGTGCTTGCCGCTCAGCTCGCTTCCTCCAATCTTATCCAGTTCATGAGGTGGTGCTGCCCACAGGCAGGCTCGGTTTCCCACTTCAGCCCAACTAAGAAAAATCCACAGTCCTGCCAACAGCCCAGCCTGATCTACATAGTGCCTCACTGAGACTCTTCTCAGGTGATTCTAGATTATGTCAAGTTGACGATTAAAACCAACCTGTCACAAAATATAAAATCTGGAACTAAATGTAAAAATTGAAATGTCATAAGAACAAACCCCAGAAAGTTGAAACTTGACAAATTTTAATGTGTGGATTAAAATGTTCACTACATAAATAAAAGTCAAAAGATTCATGGTGGCTCATACCTGTGATCCCAGTGCCCAGGAGGATGAGGTAGGAACCATTCTGGACCACAGAGTGAGATTGTCTCAAAACGAAAACAAAAACAGGGCTCAGTCAGGAAAATGCTTGTCATGCAAACATGAAGACCTGAATTCAGATCCTCAGCACCCATGTTCAAAGACTAGGTGGAACAGCCTGTACGTTTGCAGTCCCAGCACTCAGGAGGTAAAGACAGAGATAGGAGGATCCCTGGGACTCAGTGGGCAGTCAGGCTAGCTAAATCTGCAAGCTCCAGATCAGTGAGAGACACTATTTCAAAAAGTAAGGTAGGTAGAGAGCAATTGAGAAAGACACCAAGGTTGGCTTCAGGCCTCCACACAAATGGGCAAATAATGTACATTCGTACGTACCCACACATGCACAAACATGTATAGACACACAAAACCAACAACTACTGTAAAATACCTAGTTATACAATATGCTTATAGATTACCAAGAAAAATGACAAATTTAATCTGGAAAAGAATAGTCACAAGACAGTTTGAACAAAATACATGGAAAACAGGAAGATCTTCAGCCTCATTAATAGTTTGGGGAAGGCAAATCAAATCAGCCAAATACTTCTCACCCATAGGATGCATAGACACCAAGGGCTTGTAAATACTTGGTGCCCAAAGTGGACGTAACAAATCGGTGGGCTCATAAACCATTTTGGCTGAATGTCGAAGTGTAAAGATGCTTTTAAACCACTGAGTTCACTTCTGCATTTCTGTCCTAATGGTCTGCTTCTGCCTGATTATAAGCATTCTTTGTAATGAGAACTTGGACATTACTTAAAATGCTTTCAGCAGAAGGTTAAATGAACTTGGGAACATCTGTGGTTTAAGGAATGTTGTGTCTAATTTAAATTAGAACGAAATCGATTCATATGTGTTTATTTCATGGAAATATCTACAGTTATAGAAAAATATATTCATATGTTATGTATACAATATATATAAACACACAGACAGATTTGAAATATATGCACCCGTTATTCATGCACATACACTCACGTAGGCACGTATGCACAGGCACATGCATACACATGAATGAAATAATGTTTAAAAATTTTTAAATTGCATCTTTCATACACATGAAACTTTTTAGGGGAATGCATATAACAAGGGCTAATTGTACTGGATTTTGAAATTTTGTTAAAACTGCCACTTCACTCCTGCACAGAAGAAAGAAACTGGCTATTTTCACATCTATGAATATTCTAGAAGGGTACACAGCAGATACTAACAGTGTAACTTTACTGGGTGAGGGACTAGTGTACATTTATGCACTTGTACGTTCTTCAGTGAGCACAAGTTTTGATAACTTACAAAGTTAAGACCTAGGTGGAGGGATGGCGTTCACTTGGCAGAGTGCTTGCCTAGCGTGCACAAAGCTCTTGTTGTGAATGACTGATACCAGCACTCTAGAGGAGGAGGTAGGAAAATTCAGTCAGGGTCATCCTCAATACACATCCTTAGTACATCCTCATATGCAGTGTGTTTAAAAGCTGTCTAGGCTACATGAGCTCCCATCTCAAAAATGTAAGAGCAGTTGGTGAGCTTTTGCCTTGGCAGTGGACAGAACCTTCTCTCTTCCTTAGCACATGTGGTATATGATCCTCTAGTCACTGTGGGTCAGTAGATGCAGTTCAATTGTGGTTTCTCACTGGGGCTTTCCTAAGGCCCATGCTGTAGTTTCATTTCTGTTGCTGTGATAAAACACACTGACCAGAAACAACTTAGGCGAGAAAGGGTTTATTGGCTTACAGTTCCAGGTCTCAATGCAGTATTGTGGAAAAGTCTAGCAGCTCATCACACCACATGCTGAGTCCTCAGCATACTTCCTCTGCTCACACACAGTCCAGGGGCCCCCAGACCAGGCAGTGGTGCCACCCACTTTCAGGTTGGGTATTCCAGCATCAATTAAGGCAATCAGGACAGTCTCTCACAGACATGCCCAACAGCGAAAGTGGTCTAGACAGTCTCTCATGGAGACTCTCTTCCCAGGTGATTCTAGACTGTTATTGTCAGGTTGACAATCACAACTAAGCATCACACATCACCCCTCTGTGTTCAACATTTCCCAGTGTGAGCTTCCAGTGCTCCTGATCCTGCAACAGAGCTTGGACCTAGGCTGTGCTGAGGAAGATCTGATCCCCTAATGGACTGGAGGCATCCAGCCCAGGGGAACTTCTCACACACCACAGTTTGCCTCTCTTGTCCATTCAGGACGTTTACAAACCCCGTCGGAAGTACAAACGCCAGCAAGGAGCAGAGGAGCTTCTGGATGAGGAATCCCGAGTCCACGCCACACTTTTGGAATATGGCAGGTACACAGTGGGCCTCAGATTTGTGTTTATTTCTTAAAACGATTTCAAAGTAAAACAAAGGCTGAAGAAACAGCTTCATCAGTAGAATGCTGGAGAGATAGCACCGTCAGTAGACTGAGTTTGATCTCCAGAGCCATATGAAAAAGCTAACTATGGTGGTACATGCTTGTAATTCCATCCCTGGAGCTAACCAGCTACCCTAGTCAAATAGTCAAGCTCTAGGTCAAGTGAGAGACCCTGTCTCAGAAAACAAGGTAGACAGTGACTGAGGAACAGTACCCAAGATTGTCTTCTGGCTCCACATACATGTGCAGACACACACACATATGAAAAGAAGAGAAACTAAGTTAGATTTCTTTCTTTGAATTAACTGTGTGACTTCCACCTGATTGAGTCTACAGTTCCCAGCCATGGGACTTTTTATCATCAGGGACTTTTGTCTGGTGTGGAAGGGCCTGCGTTTCTTTGTGTAGCCTTTGCAGGAAATGTGGGTGTCACTGTACACAGTCTCTGATCTCCTTGGGGCATTGGTGGGTTAAGAGAACTGTATAGGCTGTGGCTGGTGTGCCTTTTCTGGCCCTTCTTTTATTAAAACCCTCAGGCAAACAAGGAATGGAAGCACTGTCAGCAGTTTTATACAGTGCTCTAAAATAATAATTTGGGATTTCTGTGAAGATTGCTTAACTAGGAAAACAAAAACCTTGGAAATTTTGTCACCTATTTAGTTCAGAAACAGTTTTTATTTCACATCCTTAATTTTTAAGTTAGAGAATAAACCTCACAAGGGCATGGTTCTGCTCAAAACACTGGGTATTAACCCCCCTTTGTGTCCTGCATTCTCTACCCAGGGTAGCCGATTCCTTTCTGTGAGTACCCCCTTCTGCCTTCTGCAGGGAGAGCATCCAGTGTGCTGAGGTCTGCGCATCCTGGCCCATGTTCGTACTGACTCTGCTGACACTAACTCAGTAGCACCTCCCTAAGAGTGAGCATCTCATTGCTCCTTCCTCTAGGGCAGAGGGTGAACCCAGCTTAATTGTTCTAGCTTTCCAAGGAAAGGCAGACTTTTAAAATTTTTTCTTTGTGTGTGTGTTCCTATGATGTGAATATGGGGAAACAGCACATGTGCATATGAAGGTCAGAGGCCTGTTTTGGGGGGCTCTGGAGATCAAACTCAAGTCACCAGACTTACATAGTAAGTGCCTTTACCTACTAAGCCATCTCTCTGCCAACCCCCCCGCTATTTCTTTTTCTTCTTTGATGGTCTAAAGTTAATACTAGTTACTTGTCTGTTGCTGTGATAAAATACCATGACCAAAGCAACTTATGGAAGGAAGAGTTTATTTGGGTTTATAGTTTCCAAGGGCTAAGAGTCCATCATGGCAGGAGGCAGCCAGAGTAGGAAACTGAGAGCCCACATCTTCAAGCATGTGCAAGAAGCCTAGAGGGAAACTTGAAGTGGGACCAGGCTATGAGCTCTCAAAGCCCACTCCCAAGGACATGCTTCCTTCAGCAAGGCTGCACCTGCTGACCCTCACCCCTTTAAACAGCACTACCAAGTGGGGCCAAGTGTTCAAATACTCAGAGCCTATGGAGGACATTCTCATTCAAACCATCATAGAGGTCAAGTCTTTCCTTCCTACAAATAAAACTGATTTCAGGAACATTTGAGTTAGTTCTAGTCTTAAGCCGGGTGTTTTGGCTGCCCTCAGCTCTTCAGTTATTGCTGAGAATCAAATGTGTATTCTGATTCAGAGACCAGACTAGAGAGGAGTTACATTATTGAGGGGGGTAAGGGGAGAATAGTACAAAATTAAAATGTACAACCCCTTGTTAAGAATTATTAATGATTGTATGGGTAGATGGCTCAGTTGGTAAAGTACTTGACTATCTGAAGTCAATCCCCAGAATCCACATAAAAAAGCTGAGTGTAGCAGTGTGTGTTTATAACCCCAGGGGGCACAGAGATACACATCCCTAGGGCATGCTGCAGTCAGCTTAGCCTGATGAGTGAGCTCCAGACCAGTGAGAGACCCTGTTTCAGAAATAAATGGTATTGTGAATGGTACCTGTCTTTCCTCTGCTCTCCCACATGCATGTACACACACATGTACACACACATAGACACGTACCCACCCATATACACACCCCAGAATACAAAGAATTATTAATATTGATTAACCATTAATTGGTGGCACAGACCTGTAATCCCACCTACTCCAGAGGCTGAAGTGGCAAGATTGAAAGTTCAAGGGCAGCCTGGGCAACTTAGCAAGATTGAGAAGTGAGAAACAGAGCTGGGGACATATATATCTCAATGGTAAAGTGTTTGTCTGCATGGGCAGGGCCATAGGTTCAATCTCCAATAAGAATTGATAACAGTAACCGGGGGCAAGACCTTACTTTACCAAACATGGGCCCTGTGTAGATGGATGGGTTACTGGCTCATGATCCTGCCTTGGTCCAGAATGGGTCCATTCAGTGAAGCCCCAGCCACAGGTGGGCAGGGGAGGCCACTGAGCCCTAGGAAAACCAGAGCAGAACAGCAGAAGTCAACAGGATCACACGTCCCAGAGCTGGAAGTCCTCGGTGGGTTTAATTAGTTTGCATTGTTATATCTGCTTTTTTCCCATTTTCATAGAAAATCACATGTACCCGAGAAGGAAAATGTGTCAGAGATTCAGGAATTCACCCACCCCACCGAGACCACATTGACAGCTTTTCAGCTTTGAAATAGTTTCAAATGAGACCTATTAAAGTACATTTGGGATTGGGGAGATGGCTGAGATGGTAAAGTACTTGCCCTGAAAGCATGAGACCTGAAAGCATCCCTAGCACTCAGGTAAAAGACAGGCCTGGTGTCGCAGCGTTGGGGGAAGATGGAGCAAGGGGATCCCTGGGACTTGCTGGCCAGCTAGTGTAGCTGAATCAGTGAGATCCAGATTCCACACGAGATCTGCCTCTAAAATAATCTAAAAGCAGTTGAGGAAGACACCTGTCTTCTACCTCTGGCCTCTGTACATGTGTGCACACTGTTATATTAATTAGTTAATTAATTAAAGGTCCATATGTTATAGATTATATTGTCAGTGAATTCAGAGTATCCCTGCCCATCCTGGACTGGGCAGCACAGTTTTAGGTCAGCATGTGGTTTGGCTCCCTTTAGTTTTAAGTTGTATGCTAGAGTTTTTCTAGGGCTGGCAAGATGGCTCAGCACATAAAGTCAATTGCTGCCAAACTTGATGACCTGCATTTAATCCCTGGGACCCATAGAAGTGGAAGGAGAACACCGACTCCCTCAAATCATCTCTGACCTCTACACATGCACCATGGCACAAAGTCCCCCCCAAAATATATAAATAAATAAATAAATTTAACGTAGTTCCTTATTTTAAAAAAGTTTTCCTAGAACCCCTGTCTTTACAGAAAATAGAGGGGAACCACCAGGAATTGAAACCTGCAGTTTTAGTTTATTACTTTATTTTATAAAACTTGTAACATCTCAAGCCTTTGCTGAGAGCTGCTTGACTGAGGATGTCTTGTGCCCTGAGAGTTTCTGAAGACTAAAGACCTAGAAAACTAGAATACTCCAGACCTGTGTATCCAGCCTTTTGACTTTGTTATCTACAAAGTCCAGCCCCAAGAACTATGCAGCAAGTTAGTGAGATGACTCTGTGGGTTAAATACTTGCTACACAAACAAAAGGACCTGAGTTCAGATCTCTAGAACCCATGTAAAGCTGGAAGCCGTAGTGAGTGTAACGCCAGCATCCCTACAGGAAGATCCCTGGGAGCTCACAGGTTATCAGGGCTGGTCTGTGCAGTGCCAGCAAAGGAGAACTTGTCTCAAACAAGGCGGAAGATGAGAATCAATACCCAAGGTTGTCCTCTGACCTCCACATACAAGTCATGGTATGCGTGCGCTCACACACACACACACACACACACACACACACATACACAGACACACACACACACACGGTAAATGACCTATGTAGTTAAGTTACCAAAACAAAAACAAAAACAAACCCTAGAATGTCTTAAATAAGTTTAGCGTTTTGTATTGGGCCACATTCATAGCTATCCTGAGCTGTGTGTGGCCTTTGGGGGCTCTAAGGGGTCATAGTTATACCCCAAGCCAGGTTCAGTAACACTTGCTGTAGATGCAAGAACACTTTGTAGGAGTATGAATGCTCGAGAACCTGTGTTGCCAGGCTTTCCTGGTTGGAAACACAGTGTTCTAAGAGGAGTTTCAGGGAGCTAGGCCCCGCCAAGGTTGGTTCCCAAGCCTCACCACAGAGTAGAGCAAAGGATGCTTCCTGGGGCTCCATGATTAGGAAGCTAGCTAGCAGCCTGGAGAGTTGGGAAGCTGGTGGTACAGCTGCAAGCAAGTGGATCACATCACTTCTGCCAAAATCAGGATGTTCTGTCCCAAAATTTGGAAACTGCTGTGATAACCACTGGGGCCAGACCCATGCGCTGCTAGCATGATCCAGCCCAACCCAGTAGGCTTCTGTGTCTTCTGGATCTCATTTAACCATTCCACATTCATGGGTCCAGAAGATGCATCTGACTGGCACTCAAGAGTTGTAGGAACCAAGAAATATGAAAAGCAATCTTGTTTTCCAGTCTTTGCAGAATGGGAAGATGAAGTCATCATTGCCAGCACAATGTAGCTCACCTTAAAGGAAGCAAAAGATTCTTTATTTTATTGAGAGAGTCTGTGGCCCAGACTGGCCTCCAACTCACAATGTAGCTGAGGATAATTTAAACTGATCATCCTGCCTCTGCCTAACCTGTGCCACCATGGCCAACTTACATATTGCTGGGGATAGAACTCAGGCCTTTACACAAGCTAGGCAAGGAATCTGCCGACTGAACGGCAACCACGTTCATGCTGTATGTGGTGGTGCACACCTTTAATCCCAGCACTTGGGAATATGAAGCTGGTGGATTTCTGTGAGTTCAAGGCCAGCCTGTACTATATAGTAAGATCCTGTTTCACAAAAAAGGAGTTTATTCTTGAATCAAATATGAGAGACCATGACCTGGGAACATAGAATTGGTTTCCCCAAAGAGCACATTCCTACATGGAAATGGTTTCTTAACATTCTTGTAGTTCCAGAACAAAAGGCATTTTTCAAATATATCAGGTTGGGCTTAACAACAAAGTGAAGAAATCTCCACTATGGGGCTCAGATGCTGTCAGATAACAGACTTAACTGTTGGACTAGCGGAAGCTGCTGGCATACTAAGTTAATACATGCCAGATGGTTTTACCTGATTAGAGGTGGGCAGTGAATGGCTATGAAGGAGGCTAAAGTTAGCCCAAGGTGCTTCAGTTCTGCTGCATCATTCATTCACCTCTCCACAATCAGGAGGTTCCAGTCAGCCTTGTAATATCTTTAACACAGGTGTGGCTTCTCCCTGTTAATGCCACAATACTGATCAAGTCAGCTCACACTCTGCCATAAGATCCTTCCCAGAAGT
Source organism: Eospalax fontanierii (assembly GCA_035773235.1). Classification (NCBI taxonomy): domain Eukaryota; kingdom Metazoa; phylum Chordata; class Mammalia; order Rodentia; family Spalacidae; genus Eospalax; species Eospalax fontanierii. The sequence continues at coordinate 118,897,793 of CM069524.1, forward strand.
TGTGTGGGGACCCAGTGTTTAGCCTTAGGTTAAATGTACTCGACTCTGGCTCACAGCCCAGCAATGTCTTTTTCCCCCTCTAGTTCTGTAGTGGCCTATTGCAAGGCTAGGCAGTGCTTATGACATCTTAACTTCTGCATTTTCTTTCACTTATATTTATTCATTCAGTAAACATTGAAAATTCAAACTGAAAGTAGCATCGTTGCCCTCCAGGAGAAAGATGCAGACCCGCGCTCTGCTGATTAGCTGTAATTGCCACTGGGGGTGGGAGAGGAGCTTGTGTAGGCACCGGATACGAGAAAAGCTCTTACACACATGGAAGCTCTGGGAGATGCAGAGAGGGAATTGAAAGGCCAGAACTGGTCAGACTGCAAAGCTCTGTTCAGATAGTAGATGGAGCAAGAGCTGCTGGGCTGAGGCTGAATAGTGGTTAAGCAGGGTCAGGGAGGGAGGACGGACAGGGGAGGAGGGAGAAGACAGAGGAGGAACAGGAGGATCTGTAGAGGGGATGCTAAAGGGTCTTGTTTCCTCCAAGAAAAGGGACCTGCCTATCCTTGTCCTTAAGAGTGGATCTGGCTGTGACATTGGATAGGAAGAGCAGGAGAGGATGAGGCTGCCGACCCCCGATCAGTGAAACAGCCCACTGACCCAGGACTCCAGGCATGGCCTTAAGGAGGGTCAGAACAAATATCTTAATTTATTTTTCTTAAATGCATATATGTAATTGTATTTCTTCCAAAACTATAATCTGTGAGATTGGATGTTTTATATTATGCCTTTTGTTTTCAGTCAACGTTTTTGTGTTGTTGTTCTTGCTTTAAAAAAGAAAAGAAAAAGCATAGTATTTTTTTAAGCCACAAAATAACTAATTTAAGCCAAAATGTGTGCTTAGGTTGCATGAGGTGAGTACACAGTACTGACATCATGCTTGGGTTATGTTTGAGAATTAAAAATGAGCATGACTTGAACTTATTAAATAGCGTTAACGTGCATGTTCTGCTGTACAAATACATTCGTGTCTGCGTGGGCATTTTTAAAGAGTGAATCTGAGATGTCATTCCTGATTCAGAAAATAGCATGTGTCCTTGAAATATTAACCTTCTACACAATCTGAGCAAGTGCTCTTTTTCATCTCATCTGTTTATTCAAAATTCGGCAGGAAGGACAACAGGAGACAGCCAGAGCTGAAAGCCCGGAGTTCACAGCTTTAAGCATACAGGAAGCAGAGAGAAACTGGAAGTGAGGCAAGGCTGTGAACGCTCTAAGCCTGCCCTCAGCAACAGAGACAGATGGTCAGGCAGACAGGCAGGCAGGCAGAGAATACCTAACCAAAATGCGTGTGATGGAATTTGTTGTGATTTTGGAGTGGTAATCGGACTCTCCTTTTTATGGCCTGCAGGAGATACGGATTTAGTCGCCAGAACAAAACAGAGAAGGTAAGAAAATCTCACATTAAAGAGAACACATGGGAAGTGGTAGCAGTGTCCCTTTGCCCTCTTTGTGATGCTGAAGGTGGGCAGTGGCTCCCTGGGAAACCCAGGAGGAGTGGGTGGCAGGGATGCCAACCAAATGCTGGGCAGGCTGGGGCACCAGAGATGTGCCAGCTGTATTATTCCCACATGGCCAATGTGCTGGTATTTCCAGCCTCTGCAGGAGCAAGTGCATCCCAGAGCTAGAGAGCAGGGTGAAGTCAGCAGATGGACATGGTCCAGGATTCACTTCACTGAGCTGTTGGGAAATGGAATCAGACCTTGTCAGCCCCGGAAGCCTGACCTGCTCACTCTGGTTGGAGCAGGAACTCAAAGCCCTGGTTTATCCATTCTCTCTCCAGATCCATGTGCTTTCTGTTACAGTTTCTTGCCTCTCTGCAAGCTTGTCCTTTTTCTGCTGAGTCTCCAGCTCCGATGCTCAGCTGTTTCCTCATCTTCCCTTCTAGACTGAGGACAAGAAAACGACACTTGCTGCAGGACTTCCTGCAGAAAAAACAGATGCCCATGAGGAAGATGAGCGTCAAGCAGCTGAAGAGGTGCGTGATCTGCTTTGGCCCTGAGATTACAGCTCAGGTCGAGATTGAACTCCCATCCCCAGCTTTCCCAAGTGCCCAGCTGCTTCGAGCTCCTTCTTTGTCTCACAGTTCCCTTTTTTGAAGTGTCAGGAGGTTCACCATTTACCCAGATCAAGGAAACAACCATGAGAATTCACCACAGAGACGCGCTCAGGCACTCGCTTCAGTCTTATGTGGTCAGAACCACTCACCACTGTCCTTCTGTTCTCTTTTAGCAACGTATTCAGTCACTGATGACCAAGATGACCGCCATGGCAAATGAGGAGGTGAGACGTGGGGTGTGGGGACACACAGAGGTGGAGACTTAGCACGACCCTGTTCTGTGCTCGGGAGCCTGGGGTGAACCCCTTCCCCAGAGGCCTCTGTCTTCAGCAGTCCTGAGCCTGCTACTCAGGGGCTTCCTGGTAGGGAGCTTTTTATAATGCTTAACATTAGCCTCTCACAGCATTGGATCTCTCAGAAGAAGACTTGAAAGACCTCTGTGAGGGCAGGATGTCCCTGCAGGAATGGCTCATGGCCTCTTCGGAAAAGCTCCATAACCATGGGAGCCCCAGTCTTCTGGCATCAGCTATGTAGGAGACAGGATCCCAGGCTTCTAGTGGATCTTCTCTGAGCTCAAGGTCCATCCAGCAGGTTTAGCCATGCCCTTAGATGGAATAATTTCTTTTAAGACCAGAAAAGGACTGTGGCAGTAAAAAGATACTTTAGGAACCTGAGATTCCTTTTGTTCTTCTTGTCCCAGGCCTTCTGAGTGTCCGGCAGGCTCTGCTTGGTAACCTCAGGAGGCCTGGACATGAAGATGGAGAGGAGAAAGATGGTTTCCCAGGGGTATCCAGGACCCAAGGGGAAGCTAGCACAGCCACTATGGTAAGGTAACTCTAAGCGTGCCTGGGATCCGAGGGAAAGCCAACACAGCCAGGAAGAGACTCAGGAAATGAAGAATAAAGGTACCAAGGGTCCAAAGGAAAGTAATACAGCCAGCTAAGAGACTCTGGAGACTGAGAAGTGGCTGTGGGATACCGAGGGCCTGAGGGCTGGAAGAAAAGCTACGAGAACCAGCCGAGTGACTCAGGAGTTGGAGAGGTAGCCCCAGGAGTACCCAAGGTCCAAGAGGAAGCCAGCACAGCCACTGAGTGACTTGGGAGATGGAGAGGTAGTGCCATGGGTGGTACAGAAGGCTGAGCGGAAGCTAGTATAGCTCCCAGCTGACATAGGAGATGGAGAGGTAGCTGCAGGGGTACTGAGGACAAACTAGCACAGCCATTGACTTGAGAGGGGCCTGTAGCGTCTGTCCTGAGCTAGAGTCAGTGGCCAAAGCCAAGTCAATCCAGGGGAGTACTAACTTTTTGCAGTCATACTCCATGTTCAAATCTGTAATAAGCAAGTATTCCCTGAGAACATACCTCATTTGATTGCAGAGCCGTCTTACCCCAAGCTCCGTGGGCCAGATCGTGGGCCTCTGCTCTGCCGAGATCAAGCAGATCGTATCTGAGTATGCAGGGAAGGTAAGTTGGTGCCTGCAGGAGGAGCCTGGGGCTCAGGTGGCCCCCAGGCTTCGCGCCCCTGCTCTCTAACTCCTCTTGCAGTCGTAGTGTCTAGTTAGAATTCACCAGCCAGGCTTGTCTGAAGCCCTGACACCAGGCCTGACCACACAGACATCGCATTTGCCTAAGAGCTAAATTTGTTCTGTTAACTTTTTAAAATTTTATTACTAATATGTTTTTATGTTGGGGGGAAGGGGTGTCAGAGGACAACTCTGTGGAGTTGGTTCTCTTCTTTCACTTTTCCAGGAGTCCTAGAGATCAAAGTTGGGTCTCCCTGCTTGCACAGAGGGCACTTGACTGACTGAGCCATCTCCGCAACCCTCATTTCTAGGTGGATGTTCATTTAATCAACCTGCTAGGTCATAGCTGCAGAATGTACCACTTTGGCCCACTAGAAGTCGAAGTGTTTCCACATGTTGTTTATTCTGTTCTACTCCGTTTCATCATATGAGTGGCCTGTCACAACCCTCACTTGTTTCTTTTTTTGTGCAGATGGTTTTTATCTTGAAATTTTTAATTTTTTTTTCTGTATTTCATAGAATATGTTTTGATCATATTTAGATCCCCTTCTGTATCCGTACCCTTTCTAGACCCCCAAACTTATGTACTTATGTAGTCTAATGTGTGTGTGTGTGTGTGTGTGTGTGCGCGCGTACGTGCGTGCATACACGCATGCCTTTAAAGTCAGGTTTATGTCCTCAAGTGCCCTTTGGTGTGCGTTCATCCTTTAGAGCTGGTCAACCCACCAAGAGTGTCTTCCTTAAATGACACTGAGTCTCCCCTTCTCAGCACTCATCAGTTGCCTGTATTTCCTCAGACAGGGTATGTTGGGCATCTGGGACACCCAATAAGGGTTGGGGTTTCTTATGACTTCTCCAAGTCTGTTTTGGGATTTTGACTGACTTGAGCTCACATGGGACTTGTTCATGTCGTCAGCATTGCTGTGAGTTCATATGAGTAACTGACCGGCTGTCTAGAAAACCTTCCCTATAGTCATCCACCTCCCCTGGTTCTCACAATCTTTCTGTCTCCTCTTCTCAAACAATCCCTGAGCCTTGGGAAGCAGAAATTTGATATAGGTGTCCTATTCAGGGATAAGCTATCTTGAAATTTTGTATATCCTAAATTTAAGTATTTTGTTACTATGAGGCAAGAAGGTCAGCTGGGTACAGTGGTGCTTGTATTTAATCCAAGCGCTTTGGAGGTAGAGGCAAGTGGGTCTCTGTGAGTTCGAGGGCACCGTAGTCTGTATAGTAAGTTCTAGGCCAGGCATGGAGGTACATACCTTTAATCCTAGTACTTGGGAGATAGAGACTAGTACTTTTGATGCCCTAGTATTTGGGAACAAAAGTTTGAGGGTATCCTGGGCTACCTACTGAAACCTTGTTGAAGGAAGGAAGGAGAGAAGGTCAGTGAGGGGATGGGAAGGGAAGAAAGAAAGGGAAGGGAAGAACAGAAGAAATAGGAGGAGGGAAAGGAAAGAGCTTAGTGTAGTGGGAAGAGTGTAAGTATGTGGGACTTTGTGTTGTGTTGGACACTGTAAGCAAGGGTCTGTGAATATGACTCAATACACCTTATATATATAAGACAGATAGGCAGAGTCCAGGTTAAAGCTGTGTATGTAAAATAGCCAGTTTAAGGGATGCTTGGTCATTTCTCTGACTTTGTTTGCTCCCTGTTCAGAGGCAGTTAAAGTGGCCATGTTTCTGCCTAGACTTTTCTCACTCTCGGTTACAAGGTGGCCTGGTCTAATCTTGGTGCTCTTAGAAGGTGCTTATATTTAATACCAAAGCTTGCTTATCAGTGCAGGTTAACTTCCAGCCCTGTTAATGGTGCCCAGCTAGCTCTCAGATGTCCGGGGCTGCTTTTTACATTCTTGGGGTGTTTGCATAGTTGCCTACTACTGTGTAGCAGTATTGGCCACGTTAGGAATTCCATACATTGTTAGACACAGTTCCTGTGGGCCAGCAGGTGCCCACAGCTTGGCCAGGTCCTGTTTCACACTCTCTCAAGGCAGCAGTTATGGTACCAGGCAGGGCTGCACCTCCTCCTGGGCTCTGTGGGAACAGTCTGCTTCCGAGTTGATGTTGGCAGCACTCAGTTCCTTAGTGGTGCTTGAGGCCATCAGTTCTTGCCACTGTTAGCCTGAGGCTACCCTCAGTTCCCTGTTCCCTGAGTCTTCCCACATTGCCCTTATCACAGCCAGCCTCAGGGGCTGGACTGTAGCTCGGTTGGTAGAGTGCCTGCCTAGTATTAGTATGCACAAGATGCTGGGTTGGATCTCTAGCACCACATAAACAGGGAATTGTGGCACAGACTTAGAATCTAGAGACAGGATGATCAGAAGTTCAAGACCATCCTTAGCTATATAGCAAATTCAAGGCTGGCCTGATATACAGGAAACCCTATATTTAAAAAAAAAAAAAACTGAAGCTGGAGAAATGACTCTGTAAGAGCACTTGCCACACAACATAGGTGCCCAAATTCAGGTTTTTGGCACCCATGGAAAAAGTTGAGTGTGGCTGTGTGTTTCCCAGCACTAACGAGGAGTCAAGTGGAGAATCACTGGGCCTTGCTGGTCACCAGCCTATCTCAGGTTCAGTAAGGAATTTTCTCAAGAGAATAAAGTAGGTAGTGATAGCAGACACTCAACGTCCTTCTCTGACCTGTGCAAACACACAGGCTTGAGCACACCCTCCCACACACACACCAAGGTTTTTATAAGAAAACATTCTTTAGGCCATCAAAAGGGCCAGCCAGGTGAGGGAGCCTGCTGCCAAGCCTGATGACTTGAATTTGATCCCCGGGACCTATGTGGTAGAAGGAGAGAACCAACTTATGAATTAAGAACCAGCTTACATGGCACAGACGCTCACACGTGCACACACAAAGTGTAAGAAATCTTTTTTTTTTTTTTAGTCTTTTTGAGACAGGGTCTCCCTGTAGCCCCAGCTGGCCTGGAACTCACTGTGTAGACCTGGAAGACCTTGAACTCACAGAGATTCTCCTACCTCTGCCTTGCCTCCTGAGTGCTGGGCTTAAAGGTGTGCACCACCAGGCCTGGCAACATATCTTTTTTAAAAGCCAGCAAGAGAGGATGTCTATTTACAAGACTGACTTTACTGTCCTCATAAAACGTACTGCTGTCACGCAGGACTCACTTAGGCCTACACGTTTGCTGTGCTCTCCCTTGGAAGCAAGTCATAGGCCCCACCTATTCTCAAGGAGCTGGGATTGCACTGAGGCAGGTGAGAACACACGGGCTGTGTTAGACTTACACACACGGGCACCTCTCTTGTCTCCTTACTGCAGTGCCTCAGACTCAGCTGAGATTAGTCTGACATTCACCTCTGGTTGCTGCTGCTCCTTTCCATTGTTTTGGGAATAAAACCTTTGGAGGTAGAGATGAGGCTGAAGATCACTCAGGAGAAAACCCAGTGGTGCTATTTATGAAAACCCCAAGCCAGACTGTTATCAGTTTGCATTCTGCTTAGTGAAGGGTAAAGTGTAAAAAAGATTTTGTGAACAAGGACTAAGTTTAACAGGCTGTCTGTTGCAAGTGCTCGGAAAGTGGACAGGTATTGGGTATAAAAATGAGGAAAAAATAAATAAGTATGCACAGACTTGTCTTTCATTTATGAGTTCTCCTGACAGCATAGCATGATAAATAATCCACATGTGTCCAAGCTGTCTGTGGGATATGTTACTCAATTTACTGTGTTCCCTGTAAGGCAGAAGGGAAGAGGGATGTGAAGATACTTCTACAGTACAATTCATGATCATCTGGAGGCTCGGGGCCTGGTAGCTTCATCTCACTGTTTCCAACCAGCTAACAGACTTCCCAGAATGTTCTAGAAGGCCTCACTGTGCTTTTCAGTGTCATTGTCTAGCTGTCCCACTGCATTGCAGTTTTCATTTTAACACAGAAGAGTCTGTCGCTCTGATTCGCAGACAACTAAGTAGTTTGACGCTAAAAAAAAATTCTGACCCCACAACCCAGAAACCTCTTTTGAAGTCGGTAGAAAGAAACAGAGCCCAAGCACATGCAAGGTCCTTAGAAGCATGGGAAGGGGCAGCATCTCACGCTACAAACTGACAGCTGCATGCAGCTTGACACCTTAGTACTTAATCCGCTTTGGCTAACATGTCTATGCGAGATCTCTGCTGGGGCCCTAGTGTACTTCGTAGGTCTAGAGGTTAGGTGTCTTCTCCATACAGTCTTCCCTAAGTGCCTTCTAGCTAGGTATTTTGTAAACGATTTGATTTACAACCTTTTTCTTTTGTGCAGGCATGGTGTGTGTGTGTGTGTGTGTGTGTACACTTACCATGACAGGTGTGTGGAAATCAGAAGGCAGCCTAGAGCTATTCTTGCCTTCCACCTTGTTGGAAGCAGGGTCTCTCTTGTTTCATAGTGTGCTGAGTATTGCAGGCATCTTAGAAGCTGTCTTCTTGCTTCTGATCTACTGCCATCCTGCATCCTTATACACTCCCTTCCACTCAAAACTGCCTGTTGGTATCATTGTGGACTACATTTTACTCTTTAACCAAGTGCTTCATTGACTGTAAGTGTTGGTGCTGGGTCAGTGTGTGTGCATGTTAAGAAGGTTCATTCATTCTCTGATACTGTACAGCTCTAGTAGTTTCCAGGTTTGAATACAGGACTGTTTGCTTTGAGGTCCTGCTGTTTGGCTAGCTGGAGAGGCACAAGGGAGAAGCAGGCACAGGGCCTGCTGTCCTTAATTCTACCTTCTGGGCCTGCGGTGCTCACCATCCCACTTCCTGCCTTGAACACTTTAGAGGAAAAGCTGAGCATGCTGGGAATGGACCACAGAAGTGAGTGGCTGTGGTACAACCTGAAGGCTTAACAGCATCACACCAAGGCTTCTGAGAGCTATAGATAGGCTTTTCTTTCTTTTTTTTTTTTTAATTAGTGTATGTGTGTGTGTGCATGTTTGTTTGTGTGTGTATGTGTAAGCTATAGAAGTTTCTTACGTTCATGTGTATCTAGTAACTTTTCAGGTCACAGCAGAACACATTTTCATATTTTCATTCAGCTCCCTTTAAAATATAGTATCTTGGGGTCAACAAGATACCTTCTTATTGGATATAAAGATACCAAGTCTGATATTCTGAGTTTGATCCCTGGAACCTACTTGGTAGAAGGAGAGAACCAACAAGTTATCCTCACCTCCACATGTGTTTTAAGATTTAAAAATAAATATGGTTCTGAAGAGCACTGGCTGATTTTACAGAGGCCAGCAACCACATGGCAGCTAACAACTGTTGGTAACTCCAATTCCAGAGGATCCGATGCCCTCTTCTGACCTCTGAGGGCATTGCATGACACGAGTGCACTTATAGACATGTAGGTAATACACTCATGCACATAAAAATAATTTTTAAAATAAATTTTTTCATAAGTATATTATTTGATAAACTCCATTTTTATTGATTAAACTTTTTGTATATTTTTATTGAATTTTTGTATATTTCATACACAATACCTTAATTATCTTTATGACCCCTCCCCACTGGTACCTCCTCTACTCCCTGCCCCCTGGATTTCATGCATTCTGTTATTTATGTTAAAGTCAAGTTAGTGTCTCCAGACATCCCTCAGTGCAAGTTCATCCTCTGGGGTCTAGTCACCCTATCTAGAGTCATTCCCTTAAAGAGGATCAGCCCTTCCTCACCCAGCAGTAATCAACTGCCCAATAGTTCTTCAGCTAAGATTGGGGCCTGTTGTCCATTTTCCCAGTTCTATGCTGGATTTTTGTTTCAAACAGATAAAAAATAAAATCTTTTTTTTTTTTTTTTCAAAAAAAGAAAGAAAGCAGTTTGTAGTGAAATTTAAAAAAAAGATTTGAAAAAATATAGGATCCCAGCCAGGGTCCTGTGAGTGCTTCTCATTCCCATAGTGAAAAGTGTTTTAAATCCCCAGGAGACTTATTTATGGAGAACATTTTTTTCCTAATGAGTTTTGGAAGTAGAAATTCTGGCCCCCTGCTTCTGACCTTTTGGTACTGAGGACTGAGCTCTCATTTTGTCAGAAACTCACCTCTGTCTTACGAGCACCTGGGGATGTCAGCAGATAATTAGAGCCTGGGGCCAGTCCAGGGATACAAATGGAAAAATGCAACTCTGTAAAATACACACAACCACACGGACTTTAAACAGATTTGCAGATTTAACCCACCACTTAATAGCCTTTTATATTATATTTTTATTAATTTTCTTTTGTTTTTTGACAATTCATAGATGTAACTAATGTATCTTGGTCATTTTCACCCCAATCACCTCTCTCATGCCGTTGAAATGCTTCTTCCCAACAAGTTCCCCTCCTATTTTCAACTTTTTTGTTTGTCGTAGTGTGTGTATGTGTGTCTGTCTTAATCTGTCACTGAGTTTAATTAAGCAGCTTACATGAGCACAGGTGGAGTTATAGACTGGAGCACTGGCAACTTACCAGTGACTACACCACTAAGAAAGTGACTTCCCCTCCAGCAGCCATCAACTGCCAGGATCTCCTCAGGGAGGGATGGGGGCCTCACCAGCCCCTGCCCTGTCTGTGCTGGAATGTCGACTGGCTTGATCCTATGCTAGTCTTGTTCAGGCAACTTCAGCGGCTATGAGTTCCTGAGTGTGATGGCCACACATTTCACAGTACCCCCCCACCCATCATTTGGCTCCTATGCTCTCTTCTACCCTCCTCCCCGCAGTGAACTTCAGAGGGTGATATGGATGTCCAGTTTATGGCTGAGCCTTCAGCCCTCACTTATTGCAGCACTTTGTCCAGTTCACAGGACAGTTTTATCACAACTTCCAGTGCCTCCATCAAAGAAGAGTGCCTCTTCGGTTCTGTCTCTTCCCTGACCGGCATGTATGGTGACCCTCCAGATAATGAATGACAGCGACTGCTGCTGATGCAGGCAAAAGAGAGCCTGGTATTTACCAGTTCCCCTACTGGGGATCCTGTGACTCAGCTGCTCATCTCAGCCCTTTGCTTTTGCTTGACTTTTTGTTCCTCACTGTCATCACCTTGAGGTGATGTTTCAATTTTACAATACCTTCCCTATGTCTCAAACCCTAAGATTTGCCTCCATTCAGCAGGCTCAGGTCATTCCTCCTCCAAGGCCAGTTGTTGTATCCAAGTGAGGTTCTGTGGTAGGCAGGCCCTCTACACTAGAGACTGGAATAGTGGTTTCTCACAGGAACAGGCTGTGGTCATTAAATTAGCACTCATGGTGCTAATTTGGTAGCTAGCACTCATGGGCCCTCATTTTTCCTGGATCCTCAGTACATTTATGTACTAAATATGATGGATGGGATGTAGAAGAATCTATTATTAATACATTATCTGCTCACTTGAGGCTCCTTTCTCCATGTTATTTAATTGCCCCGGTTTTGTAATTGTCACTTGTTCTAGTTTCTGAATGGTCTTCTTAAAACATTTAAAATAAAAATTAGGGGCCTAGAAGATGACTCAGTAGGTAAAGGACTTGTCATGTAAGCATAAAGACCTGAATTCAGTCCTCAGAACCCACGTTATAAAAAAAAAGGGGGGGGGTGCGGTGGGGCACATTTGTAACGCCAGTGCTAGAGAGGCAGACAGAATCCCCGAGGTCCATCCAGCCTGCGGAGCCCATTCAGTGAGCCTCAGGTTCTAGTGAAAGACCTTCTCTCAAAACACAAGGTGACTTCCTCCTGAGGAATGACATCCAAGGTTGACTTACAGCCAGCCACTAAATAGTCCTCCATATTCACACTCCCATACATGCTCATGAATTTTGAAAAGAACATTTCATTTCATTAACGGGAGCAGAGTGTGGATCAGGGAAAGTGGGTGGTCACATCTTGTTTCTGCAATGTCCCATTCTATCAGGAACACTTCAGAAGGACACTTTCAGAGGATAGTAGCCAAGGTGGTGACAGATCCCAGCATCTTTGTATAGAAAAGATAAGTAAGGATAGAGGTGTCTAGATAAGTTGAACTGTCACATGTGCACGTGTGTCTTTCTCAGTTGGCATGCCTGAGTCTCTTGTTCAATTCTACTGGCTTCTGTTCACTCTGCTTTGATTTCTCGATGTGCTTGTGAGGGTTTTTTAATACATTAATTTATGGGGCGTGGCGGAGGGAGCCAGGAAATATACCACCACACACACGTGAAGGTCAAAGGACAGTTAGAGTCCATTCTCTCCTTCCACTGTGTTAGTCCCAGTGATCGGACCCAGCTGGTCAGGCTTGGTGGTGGCAGCCTTTAACCACAGCACTATCTGACTGGCCCACTTGTGAGTTTTGAGTAGCTGTACTATATCCCTTTGAAAGTTTTCTGTAGAACTTCTTTGAAGCTGAGGGTTGAAGCTCTGTTCTTCCACAGAGGATCTGTTCTTTTTGGACACCTTAGCGCTGCTTCATTTTCACAGAGTCCTGACTGGAAGGTGTTTTGGATTTTGTGACAGGGTCTCCCAAAGCCCAGGCTATTCTCGAAAGCATTCTGTATCTGAGGATGACATTGAACTCTCAGTCTTCCTTTCTCTACCCTGAGTGCTAATTGCGGACATGTGCCACCTCTGGACTCCTGACTGGTTTTTATTAGTGTGTCAGTGTCCTGTGGGTGTGGAAGTACAAGAGGCTGGCCTGTCTTTACAGCATCTCATTGCATATTTTTGTCTCTTGCACCAACCTCAGCATTTATGCAGGGCAGTTACTATTCAATTATAATGCTCACAGGGAAGAATACCAGTTGCGGGGGGTTGGGGGGACATGTCTGTTCCTTGCTTCCCACATTCACTTGTAGCCTTCTAGAATTTCATGGGTTGGGGGGGGGGGTGGCGGAAGGGTCTATTCCATGCAATCTGTTTGGAGTTTCTTTCTTTCTTTCTTTCTTTCTTTCTTTCTTTCTTTCTTTCTTTCTTTCTTTCAATGGTGTGATAAGTGTGCAGGGCTCTGCTTATTGTCATAGTGACTGAGACTGTCAGGAAGAAGGAAGTGCTAAAGGGGAAAGTCCTGTGTCTGGAAGAAAGTTAGGACTTGCTCAGTGGTAGAATGTTTGCCTATACACAAGCCCAAAAAATGGGGGAGGGGAAGGCTAATTAATACATAGATAACCTTTAGGGTCTCTTTCAGTTGTGAAAGAATATAGTTTTAGGTAAAGTAATCATTTCCTCTTTCTCCAGGGTATTTACCATTTTGAACTAAATTAATACCATCAAGTGACATTTCAAGCCATCTCCCCTGAGGACAGATGTAAATATCTGTCATATTAGAAAATACCAGCTCTGCAGCCGAGTCTGTCTTAATCCATGCTGCCATTCCACCAGCACGTTCTTAATCTGCGATTGTTGAACAAAATAAGATCAGCACATTAGTCCTCAGTCCAGTGTAAATACAAAGGGTATGTTTGTAGACAGGAAGCATTATTTGACAGGTGTTGCATTTTGCAAATAGATAGTCAAGATACCCCAGGATTTAAACTTTCTTATCAAAGGTTGAGCATAAAGCCCCTTCTTGTCTTCTCCATCTGTCCAAATCTGTACCGTGATTCAAGATGCATCCTGGTCCTCTTCAGTCTGCTCTTACAGAGAAACTGCCTGTCAGCCAGTGTCAAATGAGCTGTTTCTGCCTTCAGTCTGGGTTCTTTTAGTTTTAAGGAGGATATCCGGAAGAAACAAAAATTTTAGACAGTTTAATGAACAGTATGTTGGAAAAACAGCAGTGGGATTTCCATTGACTAGGTTAAGAACTGTCTTCACAACAGCTCTGAACCAAACTACTTGGTGTGTCCAAAATCTTCCCAGCTTTCTGCAACACCATGTCTAGACTCCAAGGTAAATGTGGGAACTCACTAATTATATGTAGAGTGAACCTGTACCTGTGCATATTAGTCATTTCAGTTGGACCAGGGAAACGTTTCATTATGGAGATGGTACTTAAAATCCTTGCATTAGTATGAATTAATACTTTGTAAATGAAAATTTAAGAGACTACAGGGGTAAGAGAGATGGCTCAGAAAATAAACTGCTTGCCTCGAAAACATGAAGACCCTACTTCGAATCCCTAGTACCCCCATAAAAAGTTGTATGCATTTGTATGAATCTCTAATCCCAGTCTGGGGAAGTACAGACAAGAGGATCACTAGGGCTCACTGGCTAGGCAGTGTAGCTAAATCAGTGAATTCCAGGTTCAGTAAGACACCCAATCACACACAAAAAAAAAGGTCAAGACTTATTGAGGAAGACACTCAACCCCAACCACTGGCCTCTATGTGCATGTGCCCACCAACATGCATACCTACATAGACATATACATAGACCACACAGACACACACACACACACAGGTTGATCAGCAGAAAAACCTGATAAGAGCCTGAGACATCATGCTACTTCTGCCAAAGCCAGGGAACTAATTGAGAGGGTGTGTCCTCACCCCCATAGACAGGAAGAAGTCAGAGGTTGTTACAAGAAGTGGGGAAGGAGTTCCTGGAATATTGGAGTCAGGATACTCAAGAACAACCCAGACATCAGACATAGAGATCCACCCTGAATAATAGGTCCATAAATGGGCAATTAATTATTTCAAAGAAAACAGAAGGCTTATCTAATTCTGCTAGTAACATAAAATGTTGTTAGACTGAGCCTGTGACACTTCGCTGGTCAATGTCAGGGAATCTTAAGTTGCATTTTAAAATCCAGTGCTGAAATTAGCATAAGAGAAAAGCTATAAAAGTGACCAAATTAACAATATTGTTCAGGATGATCAGTCAAAATGGGAACAGTACAGTTACTTCATTCTAATTCTCCCTTTGAAAAGTGATTTGGAACGACAACAGGGATGGCATTTGCACCTCTCTTTTCTTCCATCTTCAAATAGTTTTCAAAAATAATTTCTCCTTTCTAAGAGTACATGTTATATCTTGATATACACAAAATTAATCTTGAAAAGTCAACTCCAATTTCCAGAACTCCAATAAGCTAAGTGTCTTAGTTTCTTACCCTATATTGTGATAAAATACCCTGACAAGCAACTCAAGGGAGAACAGGTGTATTCTAGCTCACAGTTCAAGGGTACACTCCATCATGGTGGGAGAGTCAAGGGGGCAGGAGCTTGAAGCAGCTGGTTACATCACAGCCACAGTCAAGAAGCAGAGAGGTGAACCCTTGTGCTCAGCTCGCTTACTCCATTCTAAACATCCAGGACACAAACCAAGGAAATGGTACACCCCCTCTTAGTGTAGGTCTCCCCACCTCACTTAACCCAACCAGTGAAATCGCTCTCAGTCAGGTGTGCCTGGAGGCTTCTCTCCCCTGTGATTCCAGATCCCCTCAACTTATCAGATGACACTGTCACACTGAGGCATGTTCTGGTTTTCTATTTCTGTATGAGTGTGTGTGTGTGTGTGTGTGTGTGTGTAAATGCATATGTGTGCAGCATGTGTAGGTGCCCACAGAGGCCACGGGTGTCAGATCTATAGTTACAGGTCGTGGTGAGCTCTGGATGATGGAAACCAAATTCAGGTCCTCTGCAAGAACAGCAAGTGCTCTTGACCACTGAGCCATCTTTCCAACCCCAAGGGCTTTCTGTTTCTTTTCTGGCCTGAAAGCCTACAGTATACAAAATGGTACTCCTGACTGCTTGCTGCAGCCGTTCCCAACTTCCAGAGTTGCTAAACAGCAAACCAAAACAACAACAAAAAATTCATCCTCTGTTAACAGTGGTGCTAAATTATTCAGAGAAATCCTTGAGTAAAATAATGTTTATGACTGTGTCATCTTTCCTCCTCCTCATTTCCCGTCTCTTTTCTCAGTGTGGCATCTTCCAGACTTTCAAGGCCCTGATCACTGAAAAATCACACAGGGAAAGTCAAATTACCTAAGTTGTCTGTTGTATTGAATATGGAAATCAACGATTAGCTTGGAATTGGAGTTCTAAGGGGCATTTGACTAATTAAACTGTCTACAATAATCCAAAAATGTTTTAAGGATCTCTGTACAATGAAGTAGACCCTTTTGTTTCTTTTCCCAGAACTTCCCCAGGGTTTTATATATGTAAATATACATTTTATATATCATTTTTAATAATTTATTTTTATGTGTTTGAGTGTTTTGCCTGCATGTATATAAGTGCATCCATGACATGCTCTGTCCACCACAAGACCAGAAACATGCATCAGATCCCCAGAACTAGAGTTAGAGACAGTTGTTAGCCGCTGTGTGGGTGCTGGAAGCAAAACCTGGGTCCTCTGCAAGAGTAGCCAGTGTTCTTAACTGCTGAGCCGTCTCCGGCCCTACACACCCCGCCCCTGTTCTTGAAGCACAGGTTTCTATTTGCTTTCTGTACCGTGCTGCTTCCTTCTGTTTTTAATCACATTTATTTATTTATTTATTTGTTTGTTTATGGGAGTGAGATGTGTGTGGAAGGCAGAGGACAAGTTGCAAGAATTGGTTCTCTCCCTCCATTGTGAGAGGCCTGTGGATTGAACTTGGATCATCGGGCTTGGTGGCAAGCGTCTTTACCCACTGAGCCATCTCACCAGCTCTCGTCTCCCTTCTTGACATCATTTCTTAGTAACAGGCATTACCTCTTCTAGAAAATGTTGCCCATTTGCTCTGTGATACCATCCAGAAACCTGCCCTTTACCCACCTCCAGTCTGTCTGTGTGTGTGTCCTGTTCAGTCTTTCTTCTGCATCCCCTCCTAACCTGTACATTTTCAAGAGTTGTTCACAAGAGCCTTTATCCTCTGAGCCATCAGCTAGCTCCA
Organism: Eospalax fontanierii; assembly: GCA_035773235.1. Taxonomy (NCBI): domain Eukaryota; kingdom Metazoa; phylum Chordata; class Mammalia; order Rodentia; family Spalacidae; genus Eospalax; species Eospalax fontanierii. Next base: position 118,914,162 of record CM069524.1, read on the forward strand.
GTTTGTAACACTTGCTGACTCCCCATGGGCCTATGAAGAGACTGCTAAGACTCCTGAGTCTTCTACTCAGGTCCCTCTGTTGCTGGAATGATTTCAGCATAACCCCAGCTTCAGAGCCTGTGTTTTTTATTCATGCCACAAACTCAGATTCTGCTGAGTTCGATCTCAGTCATTATGTCTGACTGTCCCTGTCAAGAGTGTGGCTCTGAAAGGGCGTTGCAAATGCTCTGGTTTGGTGTGGCTGGTGTGGCTCTGAAAGGGCGTTGCAGATGCTCTGGTTTGGTGTGGCTGGCTGCGCAGAAGTGCTTTGCTCACATTGAGAAGGGGTAGGTCCTTGAATAGGAGTGTGTTCATTAAACACTTTGGTCTCTCTCTGTTTTTCCCGCAGCAGTCTGAGCTGTCTGCTGAAGAAAGACCAGAAAAGTTAGGAACCTCCCAGCTTCACCAGCGGAAAGTCCTTTCCTTGAACAAGCAGATTCTGCAGAAGACCAAGCACCTAGAGGAGGTGAGTGCTTTTATAATTCCTCTTAAATAAGTGTAACTGTTCTTAAGGAAGGAAGGAAGATAAATAAGGACTTTCACTGAAGGTTAGCCAGAGGCTCCAGAGTAGGGTTTGCATTCTACAGTCCTCAGGCCAATATGACTGAGCCTATTTTTATAAATAAAGTTGTGTGTGTGTTTGTGTGTGTGTGTTATATGCATGTGTAAGCATAGTCATATGTGTGGGCACCCTTGTGTGCAAGTGTGCATGCATTTGTGTACGTGTGGAATGTTTACAGGTATCTTTCTCGATTCCTGTTCGTTTTATTTACTGAACCAATTCGGCTAGCCTACCTAGCTAGGATGCCCCCAGGAATTCCTTGTCCCTGCCTCCTGAATACTGGTATTGCAGGCAGGTCAACACACTCATCCAGCTTTTCATGTGGGTTCTGGGGATCCAAACTCCAGTCTTCACACTTGCACGATAAGCACTTTATCACTCTAGCTATCTTCCTATCCCCATAAATAAAGTTGTAATGGAAAAGGTGAACACTTGCTTGTTTCCTCACTTTCTTTTGCTTGCAAGCTACTATAGCAGAGTTTAGTAGCTGGAGCAGAGATGAAATGACTCACAAAGCCTATCTGACCCTTTATAAGAAAGGTTTTCTAGCCCCTATTGTAGAAGACACAGGGCAAGGCTGGAGAAATGGCTCAGAGGTTAAGAGGGTGGAGTTCAGCTCCCGGCACCTACATCTAACTGCTAACAACCACCTATAACTCCAGCTTTAGAAGAGGCCCTCTTTTGGACTCTGCAGTCACACATGCATGCACATTCAGAGAACGCTAAGTATTTGTGAATAAATACCATTTGACTCTGTGTGTGTGTGTGTTTGTGTATGTTTGCTCTTAGCACTGCATTAAGCTTTAGTGATGAATGAAGAACAGGATATGGTCCCTGCTTATAAGGTCCCTGAAGTCTACTGGAGACCTACACTAAATGAAACATCCGTCACACTAGTTATAGCTGTGATGAGAGCTTGAGGCAGTCTGGGGAGCTGAATACCTGATAGGAAAGCCGACTGAGTCTGGAAAGATGAACAGACATTGACTGAATGAGAGTTGTGCACAAAAGTGTGGAGGAGCCAGGTGATTACAAAGCAGTGTAAGCAAAGACCAAGGAAAGAAGAGTCGACCAGATTCTGTTTGATGGTTGGGGAGTCCGGAGTGAGTAGAAGCCACCAGAGGGTTGGAGTAAGAGTGGCTTGCTAAGGACTGTTTGTTGTGTTTGCAGTGGGGTCACGGACAGCTAATGAATGTGGGTGAGACGGGGGTCAACGAGAAGCAGCCTTATGGAAGCAGTTGTGGTAGATTAGTTGATGGTGGCAGGGAGCAGGGGAATGGAAGAAAGCAAGTCATTTTTTTCAATTTATTTGTATGGGGGAGGCAAACACAGGCCATGGTACACATATAAAGGTCAGTTCTCTCCTTTCACAAAGAAGGTCCTGGGGATTGAACTCAGGTCATCAGGGTTGGCAGTAAACACTGAGATTAAGTGACAGAAATGTGACAGGATGAAGTGACAGGATTTATGGAGAATACATGGTACATGGTCTGACGTACCTGGTGCATCTTAAATATAGAAGGTGATTTTCATCGTATGCTGTCTGCAGATCTTCTGAAACTCCCACACTAGGCTATGGGTATAGTTAGATGATAGACTGCATGATTATTATGTTTAAAACCCTGGGTCAATCCTCAAAAACCCCCAAAACAAAAATTTGAAAGTTTGAAAACTAAAATTCCTGCAGTTTAGATCAGTTTTAACCTTTCTGAGCTTCTGCCTTCTCATTTGTGAATGAAAGGTCACATCTGTGTTTATACTGGGGAAAAGAATTCCGTTCAAACAACTGTCCTTTACCTCTCATTTACAGCTGCAAAGGAATCACACCAGCCTCCAAACCAGATTTGGTGAAGCAAAGAAGACACTAACAGAGGTGAGCAGATCTCTCTCCTTTGCAGTGACCTCTGATAAGAAGCATGTCTCTGACCACTGCTGCTTGTGAAACACTGAGTTTCCTTGGCCACTGTAGAAGGGCCATGATTCTGTCCTCAGAGTCTTGTTTATGTAAGGGCAGGGTGGTTTCATGGCAGTGCTTGATCCATTTCATCAATTTATCCCCACAACTGTGATCTGAGCTTCGAGAGGTAGCTATGGACTGTGAGGGTCAGAAGGGGGCCCCCTGAGGAAGGCCAGCCTGACAGGGAAGGTCACATAGGGCTCGCAGATCTCAAACTGAATGACCCCTATACCTCAAAGCATCCGACTCTGTAATTATAGTTTAAAGTCTCAGTTCCTTAGGACTGGGGAGATGGCTCAGTCAATAAAGTATTTGTCTCACAGTATGGAACCTGAGTTCGATCCCCAGAACCCATGTAAACAATCCAGGAATGGTGTGCATGCTTGTAATCCCAGCACTGAGGACGCAAAGACAGGTGGATCCCCAGGGCTCACTGACATGCCAGCATAGTCTACTTGGTGAGTTCCAGGCCAGTCAGGGATCCTGTTTCCAAAAGCAAGGTGGCCACCATCTGAGACAAACAGCTGAGGTTGGCCTCTGGCCCCTCCATGCTTACCTTGCATGTCTGTATCCATACACACACACCACACACACAGAAGTAGTATCATATTCTGTTGTATGCCATTGCTATACACATGGTGCGTTAAAATGGGTGTTGTTAAAGCTTCGCCCATTCGCTACCTCAGAAGAAGGTAAATCGTTCAGGAGGCTGGCAGGTTTCGTCCCTGCCATTACAGTGGTATCTGAGGTTTGGACTCAACGCTTTCACTTTCCCTCTCAGCCCTTTGTGAGCCAAGCCACTGCCCCCAGCATTGCATTGGACGTTTCCTCCATTTCCTGCTGTGATGTGAAGCCCCTGCCAAGGTTTCCGTAACCAGTGCAATGTTTAGAAGAGTCTTAAGATTTTGATTGTGACCGACCAGGCTGCCTCTCCACCTCCATCTAATGCTTGGTGCACAGCCAGATCTAGTGGGCTCAGCAATCTATCTAAAATGAGCCCATGGCGGCGGGTGGGGGCGTGGAATGCCCCCTTCTGTCTACTCCTAGGTCTTTACAGTGATGCCCATTCTGTCCTGCAGCTCAAGAGTCACGGTGAGAAACTGGACAAAGAGCAGGCGGCCCTGGAGAAGATCGAAGCCAAAGCCGACCCAGGGTGAGGAGTTTCGGCGTGCTGTGCCAAGTCACCTCCTTTCTTTCATCTTGCCCTTGTGAAATATGTTATTTTGTTTCTCTGGTTTTAAAAACAGTGAAAAGGGGCTGGGGTGAGAGCTCACTGGGTAAAGTGCTTGTCCTGCAAGCGTGAGGATCTGAGTTTGCTCTCCCACAGCCCACGTGTTGGTGTACGCTCGTAATCCTAGAGCTGCAGAGGCAGAGACAAGGGAACCCCTGAGACTCCCTGGCCAGCCAGCCTGGCCTACTTGGCAGCTCCTAGACCAATGAGAGACCCTATCACAAAACGAGGCAGAACAGGTGGTGTGGTGATATGGCTCAGTGGGTAAAAGTGCTTGCTGCCAAGCCTGATGACCTGAGTTCAATCCTTGGAACCCCATGGTGGAAGGAAAGTTGTCCTCTGACCACCACACATGCTACATACACACACACACCACATGCATACAATAAACACATGCAATAAAACACTAAAAAATGTTCTTAATACAGGGAGTGGGCTTGAGAGATGAAATGGCTCTGCACTTAAAAGCACATCTCCTGCAGAGGGCCTGGGTTTGTTTCCCAGCACTCACATTAGGGGGTTCACAATCGCCTATAATTCAAGTTCCAGGGGATCCGATGCATTCTGACCTGAGGGCACCTGCACACATATGGTGCACATAAACTCATGCAAGCACACATAATAAATAACTTTAAATACAGGGTGGACAGCACTTGAGGACCAACACTTGAGGTTGTCCTCTAGCCTCCACATGCATGTACATGCATGTGTACCAGCAGATATAAACATGGGTGTTCTCTCCCTCCCTCCCTCCCTCCCTCCTTCCCTCCCTCCTTCTCTCCCTCTCTCCCTCCCTCCCTCCCTCCTTCCCTCCCTCCCTTTCTCCCTCTCTCCCTCCCTCCCTCCCTCCTTCCCTTTCTTCTCCCAAGCCATCTACTCCACTCATCAGTTTTACATCAGCATACCTTGCAGCCATGTTTCTCCAAGAGAGAGCAGTAGTCTTTGATCCTCCGACCTAACTGATCAAGCAGCTTTAGCTTTTATCCTCACCCTAAAATCAGTTATACTTAGAGGAAAGGAAACACTTAACATTTGACCATTTCAGCTCTAGAGTTTAGATTGGAAATTCTCCTAAAAGTTGTTCATTTGAGTAAAATTGTGAGAGCCTTTCAGTCACAGAAAGAAGAGACCTGGCTTGATGGACACTTAGCAGGCAGTTCCCTCAGATCACATGGTTCTGATTAGAAATTTTGCATGAGAGGGAGCAAAGTGCTGATAGACAGTTAACATTCTTATTTCTAAATTCATGCTTTTTAAAATGGCCACTGACAGCCTGTTTCCCTTTTAGGAAAGACAAAAAAAAAATTATTTTAGGGGCTGAGAAGATGGCTCTGCGGGTACAAGTGCCTGCTGCATAAGCATGAGCACCTGAGTTGGAATTTTCAGCACTCATGTAAAAGCTGGACGTGGCCACGAATCCTCCTGTAACCCTAGTGGTGTGGGGAGCAGAGACAGGAGCCTCGCTGGGGCGTGCCGAGCTCCAGGTTCAGTGAGTGGCCCTGTCTCGAGGGAATAAGGTAGAGGTGATAGAGCAGGATGCCAGATGTCCTCTGGCCTGCAGCAGCATGCACAGGATTCTGCATCTTCACACAGATGTGCACGCCACACAACACAAATGGTTTTGATGGTGTGTGTTCCTTGAGTACAGTTGAATAGTGACTGTCACTAATGTAGGCAGTACCATTGGAGCCCACTGATATTTCTACCATTGACATTTTAATTCTGGAATCCTGTCACATGTTTGCATCACCTGAGAGTCTTGAGGATCCAAATGAATAATCAGAAACGAAGACCATGACCATTTGTGGCAATCCCATTACACACTCTTGGGAAAACAAAATTTAAAAAGAGCCCTGTGTAACCTCACTCTGGCTTTAGCTCTGTGCTTCATAAAACCCTAATGGCCTCTGTACCACTGTTTGTCTTTTCTCTTCAGCATTCTGCAGAGCCTGAGAGCGCTCGTAGCCATGAATGAAAACCTGAAAAGTCAGGAACAGGAGTTTAAAGCACACTGCCGGGTAAGTATTGCCTGGTGTCAGCAGCCAAGTCAAGCTTGTGGAGGCTCTTGGTTTCCCTCCCCTGTGCTGTTGGGACATGCTAAGTAATGAAGAGAAAAAGGCAGCTCAGGGATGGCGAGATGGCTCAGCAGGTAAAGGAGCTTGCCTCCAAGCCTGACCACCTAAGTTTGACCCCTGGGACCCACAGGAGAGAACCAACTCCACAGGTTGTCCTCTGACTTCGACACATGTTCTATGGTATACATGTACGTGCATGTACATACACCCACATAAAATTTTTATTTTAATACACAATTAGTTGCATCCAGTTGGTAATTTGAGCTTTGTAAAGACTCGTTTCACTTTTTCAGGAGGAGATGGCTCGACTGCAGCAGGAAATTGAGACCCTGAAAGCAGAGAGATCACCAGGTGGAGATGAGAAGGTAGCAGCTTAGTCCTCAGTACCACCAGCTGCCTTATGGCTTGTGTATGGAGGCTTTCTGCAGATTCCTGAGGAAACAGAAAGCAGCTCTGTTCCCTCCACATAGACAAGGCACTCACAGGTCAGAACAATTTCACCGAAGTCCCGCTTGGTGAACTGGAGTCCAGTGAGTTCCTGGAGTTAGTTATAGGGCCATGGGCAGCTGATAGGCAACTCCATTGTAGGAAGTCCTGGCTCATTTACAGGCAGCTGTGCTACCGAAGAGTCCCACTTAATCAATAGTTTCCCTCTTACATTATCTTGGGGAGGGGAAGGTGCTCCTGGCCCCTCTCTGCCCTGTGATGGGCTGTGTACTAGGCCTGATCTTATGAGGGTCTTATTCCTGTCCTCACAGCCAATCTGAGATGGCACAGCCTGGAAGAAACAGCCATGCTGCCAGTGCCAACCATTAATCATGTGCCAAGAGGGACTGCTGGGTTCCTTGACCTAGGCCTTTCGATGTACATTTCTCAGGCTGGGGAGGTGGTTCGATGGGTAAGAGGGCCTGCTGCACAAGCATGAGCACCTGTGTTTTTTAACTCCCCAGCACCTGTGTAAGAGGTCAAGTGTGGCTAACATGTGCCTGTAACCACTGTACTGTGGGAGGTGGAGACAGACGGATCACCTGGACTTGCTGACTGCCAGATTCAGGGAGAGACCTTGATTCAAGGGAATACAGTGATTCAAGTGATTTCCCTTGATTCAAGGGAAAGTGATGGAGGAGGACAGTGGATGGCTTCCTCTGGCCTCCACACATGTATGCGTGAACACAGTGTATTTCTCAACTTTCTGACGATTTTCCTAGCCTCATCTGATGCTGTCTCTTCCTTCCAGGGAAAAGGCAGCAGCGGCTACAGAAGGAGAAGCATGAGCACAGACTCTGACCCTTCTCCCCTAGGAAATGTCTGAGTTCTGTTTCCCACTTAGGCCATTTTTAAATTTCTCCATTGTATGGGGCTGGAGAGATGACTCGGGAGTTAAGAGCACTGGCTGCTCTTGCAGAAGACTTGGGTTTAGTTCCCAGCACCACATGGCAGCTAACAACTATCTGAAATTCCAGTTCCGAGGGTTCTGACATCCTCTCCTGACCTCTGTGGGCATCACAGACATGGATACACTTACACACATGCAGACAAAGCATTTACACATATAAATAAATGAACGAATGAATGAATAAATAAATAAATAAATAAATAAATAAATAAATAAATAAAATTTCTCCATCGTGCCCCCAAAGGCAATGAAGCACAAGCATCTAAGAGGAGAACAGTGCTGGGCAGATTCATGTCAGAGCCGGGAGTATCTGAGCACTCTTGGATTTGTTTTCTCTTGTCACACTTCATTCAGAGCTTACCTCCCGAGGGCCTTTGTGCTTTGGTATGAGCGGCAGGCATGTCCCTGGAGCCTCACCCTGCTCTTGTGCACACATCCTATTAAAAGGATTCTAACTGCAGGGGTCTAAGAGTAGCTCAGTGGGTAAATGGATTGTTGTACAAGCGCAAGGACCTGGGTTCAGAATCCCAGCACCCATGTGAAAGTTAGGCACTGGGGAGCAGGACAGTCCCTGGGGCCCACTGGCCTGCCAGTCTAGCCAAGTTGTGGAGTTCCATGTTCATTGAGAGACCCTGTCTCAAAAAATAAGATAGAGGGCGGCAAAATGGCTCAGTAGGTAAAGGTGCTTGCCACCAAGCCTGACAACCTGACTTCAGATCCTATGGTCCCACATAGTAGAGGGAGAGAACTGACTCCCATAAATTTTCTTCTGACCTCTACGTGCACACCCTAGTGTACACATGCACATACACACTATAAGTAAATAAATGTAATAAGAAATACCTTTAAATAAATAATTGAAGTGGAAAACAATAGAGAGGAAGACAGCAACATCCACCTCTGAACTCTACATGAACACACATGTGCACAAAAGCCTCTCAAGTTCTGGGATTACAGGTATGCATGCAGATACCACAAACACACACGTAACTCAGAAGGACTACAGTTGGGTTTGTTGGGGTGCTAGTAACAGTCATGGAAGAATAGCTTAATGGCTGGGTTTCACAGACAGTGTCCACTTTTCAGAGCACTGAGGTACATTTCAGCTCTGTGGTTCTCACTTCCCCTCCCCTCTGCATAAAGATTCAGCTTCTATTCCCTCCTCTTAACCAAGGAAAGGCACTGACTGTGTGTTCTTCCTTTCAGACTCTCTCCAATGGAGAGCCACATGGTGCTCTGACCTCCTCCATGACCCACAACGTAAGTACCTGCTCATCCTTGGGACTGGTGTTGTCCTCAGAGGAAGTATCAGCCTCCTTCCTATTCTCCCAGCACAGCTTCCCATGGCTGCTTCAGAGCCATACAGCCACCTCCTTTCTGCTGGTCATTGGGGGCCATGGTACCACTTTAGACCTCTCACTCTACAGACAGAAGAGGCCTCTATGACCACATGAGAGATGCTAAAGAGATGGCTCAGTGGTGCTTGCTCTTCAGGAGACCTGAGTTCAGTTCCTGGCACCCATATCAGGCAGCTCACAACCACTTGTAACTCCAGCTGCAGGGGATCTGACGCCCTCTTCTGGACTCCACAGGCACCCATACACACATGGCATTCACTCACACAAACACACACATAAAAAAAAATAATACAAATAAGTCTTATAAAAAGAAGAAATTTCTTTCTCTCTTGTATACCAATGTCCACAAACTATTTCTATGAAGAGCCAGGCAGTGAGTGTGTTCGGTTTTGTGAGCCGACCACTATAGTAGCCACACTTTTATCAGGTATATCCGACCTGGGGTCCAACAAAAACTTGTAAACTTTCTTGAAATAGTGTGATATTTGTTTAGTTTATCTGGATCTCAAGAATGAACTTTGTAGAGGACAACATTGTGTTGTAATATATTATAAATGAGTAGACATGACCATATTCCAACAAAATATTTTAAAAAATAAGTAGCGTCAAACCTGGCTCAAAAGCTATAGTCTTTTTCTAGCGGGCTCTGGCTTGCCTTCCCTGTTATTAGTTTAACTAGTGCTTGCAGCATGAAGGAGAAAGGAAGACAGGAAGAGGGCTGGGAAAGAGACAGCAGGGGCGCCCCCAGCATCGCCTTTAAGGGCGGTGCTTCGTACCCATTAGGAGACTGGCCATTGGACTGCTACTGGCTGTTAGAGGTTGCCTGCTGCTGAGCCCTGTGCAGGAAACTGTGTGTGTGTGTGTGTGCTCACATGTGTACATGCTGCTCTCATCCTGTGTGTGTGTGCTCACATGTATACATGCTGCTCTCATCCTGTTGCTGTGGCAGATACCATAACCAAAAGCAGCTCCGGGAAGAAAGGGCTTAGTCCAGCTCACAGGTCTCAGTACCGTCCTGAAGGAAGTCAAGTAGAAACACAGACGAACGCTGCTTGCTGACCTGCTCACTGGCTCATGCTTGGCTAGCTTTCTTGTACAGCCCAGAACCACCTCCACAGGAAATGGTGCTACCCACAATTGGCTAGGTCCTCCCACATCAATTGGTGATCAAGACAGTCATCCCCTCCACCACCACCACCACACACACACACATGGCCCACAGACCAATCTAATCTAAGCTATGTGGTTAATGGCTATCATTTTAGACACTACAGGTCCAGACAGGAAGGTACACAGAAAACCAGTGTCATCTGCAAGTTCAGAGGCAAAGAAGAAAGAATCTTTAAGCAGTGACTTGTCTCCACACAGGCTTTTCTGGAGTATAGGATTTTAAGGGCATGTAAATTTGGAGGTACTAACTTAACACTGAATTTAGGGACCAGCAAGATGACTCAGCAAGTAAAGTGCTTCCTCTGAAAACCTGGTGACCTAAGTTAAATCCCTGGATCTCACATAAAGGTGGAAAGAGAAATCCAGCCCTATAAAGTTGTCCTTTGACCTTCATGTGTGCTGTGGCACATGCTCACCCACCCACACATACACAGTTATAGAAATAGTTGGTGTTTTAAAATGTATTTTATATAAATATTTAATAAGTAAATTTTATTTTATATAGCTATTTATAAATCCTGACATTGGGTTTACCCAGGATCCTGATAAAGAAGGAGTGTTGAATGATACAGTGTGGAAGGGTCTCATTCACAGTGTGTGAAGTGGGTCTTACTAGACCTAAACTTGGCCCTCAGAGAGAAGAAACTTGAGGGCTTAGGCTGAGCACATGTGGTCATACATACTTCCAGAAACTCCTAGCAAAGAATGAACATTTTCCATTTCCAGATAATTCCTGTTCTTGTTTTTAGGAAGACCTGGATAGACGATATAATATGGAGAAAGAGAAACTTTACAAGATCCGTTTACTGCAGGTAAGTGAAAACGAGAACAAACAAGGCACAGATAAGTCTGACTAGGTGAATGTCCTATGACTGAAGTGAACGTCTCAGTGTATAGGAGCCAGAGAGCCGTGGCCGTGAGGATGCCGCGTACCTGCCCCTTTTGTTTCCAGAGTGACACCATGACTTGAGGAGTTGCTAACAGCATCGACCATTCTGTGTTATTTTCAGCATTGCTCTTCGGAGTTGAACTCCTCAGGTGGAGAGTAGGTATTATTGGCCCCATGTTCTATGTAGAGAAAATGAACCTAAAGGCCTGGAGAGATGGCTCAGTGGTTAAGAACACAGAACACTCCTTGCAGGGATCTGACCCCTTCTTCTGGCCTCCATGGGCACCTGCACTCGCAAGCACATATACACACACATAAGTACACATCATTTAAAATAAAAATAGATCTTAAAATTTAAAACTAGCTTAAATAGACTAAGTACTTGCCACAGGCAAGCAGCTAGTAGATTCCAGAGGTAGGATTCAAGTTCCAGTCTACTTGATAACTGGAGATTTGTGGGAGTACCATCAAATATGGGGTGAGAGGTTGTAAAGCCTTCTCTAAAACTAGCTACAGTCGATGCTGTATTTTCAAATCCCTTGTATACCCAGTTCTGGCTCATAGAGATTCATGGCTAGTCATGACCTTGACCTTGTATTTCATTTGGGGCCACTTCTCTGTCCTCCGGGAGGACAAAGCTATGCCCTGATAGGAATGACCAGGGAACTTCAGGGGGCTGTGTGAAGTTATTCCCATCTTTCTGGGTCCTAATTACTATTTGGTTAAATTCAGGTGAGTCAATTATGTCCTTGATGCAAGAGCCGTGTTATAATTTTTTTTATTTTTGTTTTACATGTATGAGTGTATTGCCTGCATGTATATAAGTGTACCCATGTTGGGCAGTGCCCACAAGGTCAGAAGAGGGCATCAGATTCTCCACGACTGGGGTTATGGATGATTGTTAGCCACCGTGTGGGTGCTGGGAACTGAACCCAGGTCTTCTTCACAACAGTCTTAACTGCTGAGCCATCTCTCCAGCCCCACTGTTGTAATTTTTATTTTACTTTATTGAAATGGAATCTCTTGTAGTCCAAGTTGGCTTTGAACTTTTTATATATAGCCAAGGCTGACCTTGAGCTTCTAATAATCCTGTCAAGTGCTGGGATTATGCACCACCATGCATGGCTACTGTTCAAATATTTAAAGATGGCTTCTCAGTCTTTTGGCTAAAGTCAAGTGCAAATATTTAAAGAGACACAGAATTAATACAATCAGGACCTACCACTACCTATTCAGAGCGCTTGACTGGGTATTTCCTACAGATTCAGCCTTGTGTCGGGTCCCATGACCAAGAATTGAGATGACCCATCCTCTGGGAACTCTGATTATTTGGGAACTAAGATATGCCCATATATGCCCAAGTCCAAGCTATTTATGTGGAAATTACCTACCAAACCTACAGACAGACTTCTCCCTAGAGGGAGCGTTTCAGTTAGGAGGAACTTTCCATACAGTAGTTGGCAAGAGCTGTTCATTAGGCTAGGGGAGAGGACAGAAGGGCTGTGGGTTAGAGGAGAGGATCAGGTGCCCTGGAGTCACTGCGTGCGTGGCTGTAGGGATGCTGTGAAAAGAAAAAAGCAAGAGGCTGGTGGCTGATGAGTGGGAAGTTTATAAGAAAAGACTTTTTAAAGTGAAGGTCTTGATGTGCTCATGAAGAGTCAGTAGTTAGGAAAAACAAATGTGTAATTAAGGGATGGAATGGTGCTGGCAAGATAGCTCACTATATAAAGGTGCTTGCAGCTAAGCCTGACCACCCAAGTTCAGTCCTCCACCTCTCCCACACACACGGGTTGTCACCTGACTTCCACATGTCTGCTGCCCACACACAAAAAATAGAAGTAAATAAACATTTTTTAAAATACAAAGATGGAATAGTATACCTTCAGAGTCTCGTGAAAAGTAGAAGTCAGCCCCAGCACTCCCAAGGAGCAGAGTGTGGCCCTCAGAGGGGAAGAGTACTCAGGGGCTTTGGTTGCAAGAGTTGGCTGTGGATGTCCTGCTTTGAAGCATGTTTCCTTGAGAATTAGAGGTCCACCCCTGCTGCTGAGCAAGAAGCAGGCCAGAGAACCAGGAAGGCTGAGGGGCAGGAAGAACACAGCTCTGGAGGCGGCCCACCAATGCCAAGACCCAGACATATGGGAGCTAAGCAACTTGCGCCTGGGACACCATCCTCCACACCCCAGCCCACCGTACCACATCCAGGTCCAGCCAGTAGGACAATCTCTCCAGCTCATAGACTGAATCTCCCCAGCTCATAGGATCTGAAGAGTGTGCTGCGGGCCTCCAGCCAGGCTGAGGAATTAGGAAAGTGTTTTGGGGAGGCCACAGGATAGCACAGCCCCTTCATGTGAGGTACTCCTTTCTCTGCCTGTCCCCAGATCTGTCACCTCGATGCCTCCTGTGGTTCAGGTTGCAGCAACCACCCCACATGCTGCAAAGTAGGAAAACCAGTTCACATCTCACAGGGAGACTCAAGCCAGTGGCTGATGTGTGCCTGGTTGCAGGGCCTGCGGCTGGGCTCAGCATTGGGGAAGCGGGCAAATACAGAAGGCCTTTAACCAAGTGGTGTTCTCCTTCTCCGTTTGTGTTTAGGCTCGAAGAAATCGAGAAATAGCTATTTTACATCGCAAGATCGATGAAGTTCCCAGCCGAGCTGAGCTGATACAGTATCAGAAGCGGTTTATTGAACTCTACCGTCAAAGTAGGTGCATTGACCAGACTGTCAAGGCCGGAAGGGGTGTGTGGGTGGAGAACAGGAGGCAGTGGGCTCTGTCCACTGTAGCATGATGCAGCATCTGCACCAGAGCACAGTCCACAAATGCCACCTGAGAAGGGTTTGTCTTCATCACCAGGCCTGCTGTGGTACCCTGACTGCCCATCTCTACAGACACCATCTTTTAGCCCTCTGAGCTTGTGGTGGTCACTCATTCCTCTCAAGGGACCCTCCTTTGTGTGGCCTTTGCTTTACAACACTGTATTCACCCATAACCCAGAGCCAGTCTCCCTTTAGTCTGCCCTGTAACTGCATCATGTGAGGCTTAAAATGGCCCTCAGGGGCTGCGGAGATGGCTCACTTGATAACATGCTTACCATGCAGTATGAGGACCTGAGTTCTGTCACCCGAACTACAGGGAAAAACAAAAAGTCCCGAAACATTCAGGTGTGGTGATACACACTTGTAATCCCAGCACTAGGGAGGAGGTGAAGGGAGGGTCCCTGGGGCTTCCTGGCTGGCTGACCTTGCCAAGTCCGTGAGCTCTAAGTTTAGTAAGAGACTGTGTCTCAAGAAATAGGGGGAAAACAATTGAGAAAGTCACCGAATGTCAACCTCTGGTCTCCCCATGTACATGCACACAGACAAAGGTTTCTATGATCATTAAGTATGTACATGATCCTTGCATCCCCTCAGGGAAGGGCACTTTGGTCCACATGGTTCCTGATAATCTTCTGATCTCTTTGTTTGCATTTTCAGTTTCAGCAGTACACAAAGAAACCAAGCAGTTCTTCACTTTATATAACACCCTGGATGACAAAAAGGTTTATCTGGAAAAAGAGGTGAGAACTTTTATGGAAAGAAGATGATTTACATGGGCATCAGACAGTATGGTGGCTCCAGGAAGTCCAACTGGACTTGTTCCTGGGGTGGAGGTATTCAGTACCAGTAGAGAGTGCCTGTCATACACCAAGCGCTGGGATTCGTCCCAAGTGGGAACTTCCTAGGAGCCCATTGTCTGAGGTGAAGCCAGTAGACAGCTGTTCTGTGGTACCACATGAACAGTGTTGTCATGAGCAGCTGGGGAGATGGCTCAATCAGAAAAGTGCTTGCGTTCCAAACAGGAAGTTCTGAGTTCAGTTCCCAGAACCCACATTTTTAAAAATCCAGGCATGGTGATGCACTTGTAATCCCAGCACTGGGGAAGCAGAGACGAGTGAATCTCCAAAACTCGATGACCAAGCAATATAACCTACTGGTGACTCCAGGCCAGTAAGAGACCCTGTCCCAAAAAACAAGGTGAGTGACATCCTAAAGAAGGACAGCTAGGCTTGTCTTCTGGCCTCCACATGCGTGCACACATGTGTGTGAGCATCTGTATACACAGAAACACACAAAACACCCTCTCTCTTTTTAAATTTATTTTTATTTTCCATGCATGACTGTTTTATCTGCATGCATTTAAGTCCATTTATGTGTACACTGCCCACAGGGGCCAGAAGAGGGCATCACATCTCCTGGAACTGGAGTTATGGATGGTTTTTAACCATCATGTGAGTGCTGGGAACTGCTCTTGAGTCCTCTGCAAGAACCCCTGAGGCAGCTCTCCTGCCCCTCTTTTTGCAGTATTTAGGATAATATCATTTCTGCATTACATACTGTGAACTGGAAGTCCAGGCCTGGTGACTGCTCAGCCCTGAACTGGCAGCTTAACAGAGCACAGCCGGGGAACACAGCCCTTCTGGGACTGTCACTCGTCAGATGAAAGACAGTGGGGACAAAGGCTGTTCTCGTGAGAACAGCACTATGAAGGCTGTGTTTCCTCAGAATATCTCAGACCCAATTAGCAGCTGGCCATGTTGGTAAGCAGGCTGTGGGGGAGGAAGAGATAGGCGGTATGCTCTCGGTCTCTACCCCACTCACCTATCCTGAGCTAACAGTCCTGAAAATAAAGAGTGGTTTTGGGAAAACTGAGATGAGCTAAGGTGGCAGTTTGTCCACAGAGCCCTGGGTATTATTATCTTTCTGCCGACTGGCGTTAGGGCACTTTGAAGAGCTCTCTTTCCACGTTCCTGTGATAAGGTGTTGTGGGAAAGGTCATTTTCTGTAAGTAGATAGGAGATGGATTTCTTAATGGAAAACTACACAAGTAAAAACATGTCCTTTATTTCTTCTTTCTTGTGTTAATCTAGAGGATAGGGTGTACATTTCTTTCAGGAGCATTATCTGCACACCAGGCAAGCTTTGGATGACTGAGGTGGTGTAGGGGAGCTTTCAGTCTTTTATTTATACATGGTTCTTTTTTTTCATTTCCCAGATTAGCTTGCTTAACTCAATTCACGAGAACTTCTCACAGTAAGTACTGCCCGTCGTCCTTGCTGAGGATGCCCCGGTGTACCGCACTTTGTGCTCAGGCCTCCTTGTCTTCTTGACATGGTGGGACTGGGAAAGATTCAGGAAATGCTGGGAGCTGGGCCATGACTCTTGCACTTCCCCTGCTTCCCATAAGGGCAGGAGTGTTGTAGTCTGCTGCCCTTGAATGCCCACATAGTTACTACGACGCAGGTAGTGTATTCGTACCTGAATTCAGTGCCCCGAACCCACATGGAAAAACTGATCACAGTGGCACACTCTGGTGATCCCAGTACTGGGGATGCTGAAACAGCAGTTCCCTGGGACTGACTGGCCAGCCAGCTTTAACCTATTGGTAAGCTCCAGGTCAGTGAGAAACCCCGTCTCAAGACACAAGATAGGTAGAACTGAGTAACAACATCTAAGGATGTCCTCTGGCCTCCACATGTGCATATACACATCCACACAAATCATTATGATGATATCAAAGTAATTTTTAAGTGCTAAGGAAGAGCTGGGGAAAAGTTACCTTTGAAAGAATTTATTTTTTGCCTGACTGCTATAATCTCCGAATATTATTGTTTTGGTAAGATCAGATTAACACTATTCCTGAACACAGAAGAGAAGCTTCTAGATAATCAAGTCTGTGTAACATTTTAAGATTTTTTTTTCTTTTTAAGTTAATATGTATCCTCATTGTGACATTCACAAAAATGTGATTTTTTGTTTCTTGGGGTCTTGAGAAATGACTTAGCAGTTAGGAACACTGCCTGCTGTTGCAGAAATCCTAGGTTTGATTCCCAACACCCACATGGCAGCTAACAACCATCCATAACTCCAGTTCCAGGGGATCTGATGCCCTTTTCTGAACTTATGGAAACTGCATGACAGAGGGGCACTTACATATTTGCAGGCAATGCAGTCATACACTTAAAATTCCTTCAAAGAATTGGATGGTGGCCTGGGAATACAGCTCAGTTGGTAGCATGCTTACCTGTCTGTGTGGAGCCCTGGATTTGATCCCCGGCACTACATAAACATGGTGCAGTAGTGCAGACCTGTGATCCCTGCAATCGAGAAGCGGAGATAGCGCATTAGAGGGTTAAGGTTATTCTTGGCTACATAGTGACTTTGAGGCCATCCTGGGCTACATGAGACCCTTTTTCATAAAATGGGGGGAGAAGGTACTACAGAGATGTCTCAGTGGTTAAGTGCACTTGCTGCTCTTCCAAAGGACCCAAGTTCTGTTCCCAGCACTTGCATTAGGCAGCTTATGACAGCTTGTAACTCCAGCTCCAGGTGGTCCAGTTTCCTATTCTGACTCCCTCCCGCACCTGTATACATGTGGCATAAATACAGAGAGACATGGACACACACATAAATAAAACATTTTTTTTACTTATTAATTTTTATTATGTTATGTGCCCATGTGTATAGAAATGCACCACACGTATGCAGTGCCTGCAGGGACCAGAAGAGGGCATCAGATCCCTTCGAACTGGAGCTGTAGATGGTTGTCAGCTGCCACGCATGTGCTGGCAACCAAACCCAGGTCCTCTGTAAAAGCAGCCAGTTTTTACTCTCCAACTCCAAAATACATAAATCTTTAAAAAAAGAAAAGAAAAGAAAGAAAGAAAGGAAAAGTAAAAAAGGACTTAAAAAAAAAAAAAAAAAAAAGGCCAGCAAGGCCATCTGTGCCCTGCTCTCAAGTGTGTGGAAAGTGGGCTCTCCTCCCTGGCCTCCTGGGGCTTTTTCCAAGAATAACAGATTGCTTTAGCACAAACCTTTGCTGGCCTTACAGGTGACCAGGACCACCTTAAGACTGAGTTATTCGTCAGTCACAGACTCAAAGACCTTATGCACCTTTTCTAATTTAAAAACAACAGGACTGGGCTGGAGAGATGGCTCGGTGATGTAAGAGCACCTCTTGCGCTTGCAGAGGACCTGAGTTGGGTTCCCAGCACCCACATAATAGCTAACAGCTGTCTATAACTCCAGGTCCAGGGGATCCTGTGCCCTATTCTGGCCTCTGTGGCTATTAAACGCATGTGGTACACTGACATACATACAGGCAAAACACCCAAATACAAAATAAATAAAATTAAATTAAAAAAAAATTAAAACAGTAGGGCTAAGGTACTTGTCATCAAGCCTGATGACCTGAGTTCAGTCCCCGTGGAGGCCAGAAGAGGGTGTCGGAACACCTGGTACTGGAGTGGTGGATGCTTGTTAGCCTCTATGTGAGTGTTGGAAACCAAACCCAGGTCTTCTGCAGGAGCAGCCAGTGCTCTTAACCACTGAGCCATCTCTTTAGCCCTTTTTATTTTAAGTCACATTTTATTTTATGTTAAAAAAATAGAGATTAGTTAAGGAAGTTGAGAGGAAGCAAAAGATCCCACTCTGCCTCAGGCCTGGAAATGCTGCTACAGAAAGGAAGCCATTCCTTGTCAGTGTGGATTAACATGAAAGAAAAAAAGGAACAGTATTTTCTTACTTGCATAGTTTTCCTTGGAGAACCTATCTCCATCCTCTCAAAGAAAACCATTCTTCCTGCAGCTCCTCACCACAGGAATGCAGGGAGAGTGGTTTAGAATCCCAACTGCCTGGGATTCCAGGTGGCCCCATGGGTCATTGTCCTCGCAAAGGCCTGGTTGCCTGTTGAGCCATAGTCAAGGTGTGGGACTGACTCCTTGGTGTGTGGGGCTGACTCCTTGGTGTGTGGGGGGTGTGTGTGTCCATGTATGTGTAATTTCTAACAGCTGTGTGCTGCTCTGACCTCTGCTGATTCCCTTTCAGAGCCATGGCCTCCCCTGGTTCCCGGGACCAGTTTTTAAGGCAGATGGAACAGATCGTTGAAGGCATTAAACAAAGCAGGATGAAGGTCAGCTGGCTCCTCAGGTTCCGGGGGGGGGGGTGCTCTCCATCTTGACCTGCCTTTCTGGACACTGCTCCCAGGCACTGTGCTCACCCTCCCAAGGCTCTAAGTGAGTGCTGTTTGCCACTTCCCACGTGAGGAAATGCCCCTTCCACAGCGGTCTTCCTCTCTGTCTCCTAACATCTAGACACATTCATTTCTTCTGAGTCTTAAGATCTTGAGAGCATTTTTAAGAACCACCCATAAATATGACAAATGCAGCTGGGGAGATGGCTCCATCAGTGTTTGTCATGCCACCGAGGGGACCAGAGTTCAGTCCCCAGAACCTAAGCAAAAGATAGCTGGGAATAGTGGCGTGTGCTTGTAGTCTTGATCCTGGGGAGGCAGGGACAAGAGGATCTCTGTTGCTCACTGGCGACCAGCCTAGCCCATGTGGTGAGTCCCAGGCCAGTGAGAGAGAGGCCCTGCTGATATGGCAACATCGGAGTATCTGGAAATAACGGAGCCTTTCTGGGCTTGGAGAGACGGTCCCAGAACACTCAGTGGGAACCAGGGTGTTCAGGTTCTTTTCTTATAAATTCAAATGATGAAACTCATGTACCACCAAGGGTAGTTTTTTTAGAGAGAAGTTTATTATAAAATTCATAAGGAGGGAGAGAGGGAGAGGGAGAGAGAGGGAGAAAAGAAAGTCCCTATATAGCAGGAGGGGACCCACACATTGTTATTAGTGTGCAACTAGTCTCATTGAGCAGCTAGTCCTGGGGCTGTATGAAAGACTGAACAGAAATGGTCATGAGATAGGAGAGAGGGATGAGCAAGTCAGTCCAATTTGCCCATCAAGTTGTCCAGGTGCCTGCTCTCCGTTTCAGTCACATAGTCACTCTAGCCTCTAGGCAGGGGAGCAGAACTAACAAAGAAAGAGGAAGCAGACCTCCCTTCCGGTATTCCTGACAGGAGTCTCAGAGCTGCTGCTGTGGGGTCCCTGCCCCACCTGACCACTTTCTTCTCCTGTTCTCACTGCCGTCTCAAAACGTAGGAGAGATGACAGCTGAGTTCGCTGGACACACATGCACACACGCACACACGCACACTCCCCATCACAGCCTCATGCAGCCAGCAGCTGCTCTGCCTCTTAACTCTTCGTGCCCTCACTTCCAAGCTGGCTGATGCTCTGCATTTAGCTTCAGAGAATGCAGCCAGTGCTGTCCTGACTTTGCTGAGGTGCCCCTCCTCAGAAAGCCCCTGATCTTCCGCACCACTTGCCCCTCACCATCTCCAGCCCCAGTCCACTTTCCCCAGAGCACTGAAGCTACTGGGAACTTTGTTATGCTTCTGTCTGTTAAATGCTTGGTTGATTTGTTGGTACCAGTTTCCAGGTTGTATCCTATCAGAATGGGGACTTTACTTGTATGCTGCTATTTTAGGCACTTGTAGGTGCTCCATTGATGTTTATCCAGTGAATAAATGACCTGAGTTTGATCCCCAGGACCCACAGGAGAAAAAAAAAAAAATGTGATGCATGCCTGTAACTCACCACTACGGATGTGGAAGGGGACTCCTGGGTTTGAAGGGTAGGCAGCCCAGCCTGTTTAGCTATCTATTTGGAGTTTCAGGCCAGTGAGAGACCCTGTCTCAAAAAATAAAACAAGGTGTTGCCAGCTAAAAGTCTCAGTGGTGGAGGCATTTCCCACGAAGTCTGAAAACCTGAGTACCTGAGTTCAATCCCCAGGATCCATGTGGTTGGTAGCAGGAGAGAACCAATTCCCACAAAGTTGTCCTCTGACCTCTGCTTGCACACCATGGCGTGCTTCTTGGCTACCTTGGAAAAATCTCTTTAAATCAACATCTAGTTTCTGCATGAGATCAGAATCCTGGGAACAACCTCTATTGTTCCCCAATAGAAGGGTGGTCAAGTGAACAGTGACTTGGGCATATTATGAAGTGTTAACATAATTGTCGATGACTTATAGTGTGAAGCTGAAAAGGAGATAGGTGGTTTTATTGTACAGTGATTTATATACATCGGAGTTTCACACCCACAACACAGCCGGCATTCTGAACCGGACAGTGTGCCATGGGGCCATCCCGTACCTGGTGGAATGTTCTGCCACTTAGTGACACCAGTAGCTCCCGTTCTCAACAGTTGTAACACTCAGAAACACACAAATGTCCTGGAGACAAAATAGTCTCCAGTTGAGACTCACCACTGTGTTTATTGTGAATAGTTTATACTGACCAGAATATGTGCCCTTTGTCTAAGGTTCAGTGACAGATTGCTGAATAAATTACAGCGCCTCCAGTTAATATCACACAGGAAAATAAGACAACCTCAGAAACTATGCTTGGAAGGGAATTCCTGAAGAAACCCATGCAAATGTTGGTCAGTGCCCATTGCCATTACCTTCTAATGCTTTTTCATTGTCCACCATTTGTCAAAATGTTTTCAACAGATGGAAAAGAAGAAGCAAGAGAACAAAATGAGAAGAGATCAGTTGAATGACCAGTACCTGGAGCTGCTGGAGAAGCAGAGGCTCTACTTTAAGACTGTGAAAGAGTTCAAAGAGGTAAAAGAGAGTGGACAGGACAGGTGGGGCCCAAAATGAAATTCATGTTTACCTGATGGTGAGCCTTTATAGACCAGAGCAGGGGGCCTGGGAAGATGGTTCAGTCCGTAAAGCATGAGGACCTGAGTTCAGTCCCCAGAACAGGAAAGACCAGGTGTGGTGACACATGCTTGTGACCCCAGCACTGGGGAAATGGAGTCAGATGGGAGGTGGGTCCCTGGGGCTGGCCAGTCAGCCTAGTCTACCTGGCAGGTTTCTGGCCAGAAAGAGACTCTCTCAGAAAACAAGATGGCTCAGTGGTTAAAGGCTCTTCATCAAGCATGATGACCTGAGTTTGATGCCTGGTCCCCACATGGTAAAAGGAGAGAACCGACTTCTTCAAGTTATCCTCTGATTTACACACACACACACACACACACACACACACACACACACACCCCAAATAATTAAATATGTAATTTAAAAAATCAAACAAGGTACACAGTACCCAAGAAACAGCAGCAGAGGTTGGCCTCTGGCCTCCTGTGCACTGTACATGCATGTACCCACATGCACATACTAAAAAAAGTAGCCCAAAAAAGCCATTCCACTCTCTACCTATCCTTCCCTGTTTTTTCTGTTTCACCTTTGGAAGCTGTTCACAAGCCTCCGGGCACTTCAGCAAATCTCATCCTTCTAAACGTTGACCTGGCTCACTGTGCCCTGGGCGTAAACCTGGCTGTAAAATAGACCTGCCTTTGTCCTCAAAGTGCTTCACTATGCTGAAGGAGACAGGTGAGAACCAAAAACAAGTTAACAGAAGCCCTAGTGAAAAAGAAATGAAAAAAAATAGTTTCAAATGTTGCCATGTGAAGAGCCCAGAGCAGGTGGTGTGGCCAGGGCAGATTCTGCCGACTGAGAGTAGGGCTTTACAGGCAGAGCAAACACATATCAAGAAACTACATGTGCAAAGGTCCTGGGGCACAGAAAGAGCCACCAGATGAGCTGTGTATGTGCAGTGTATATGTGATGCACATGTATGTGTACATGCCCCTGTACATGTGTGTGGGAACCAGAGGAGATACCCTGTGTGCTACTCTGTCATTCTGCTTTAATGTCTTGAGACAGGGTTGCTCACTGAACCTAGTGCTAGGTTGGCGGCCAGTGAGTCCCAGTGATCCTCTGGTCTCCACACTCAGTGCTGGGGTTAGCAGCACATACACAGCCATGCCCAGCTTTTTATGCAGGTGCTGGAGGTTCAGATCCTCATACTTGCATAACAAGCACACTTATCATCTGAGCCATCTCTCCAACCTTTTTGATTAGAACCATTAGGGACCCCTAGGGAAGGCTATGATACGGGGTTGTAGGATGCTTGCTAGCAGAGAGATGTCTTTCACTATCGAGTTAACAACTTTGGAGTTTGCCCAAGGAAGGAGATATAAAAGATAACTTGTGCCCCACGGCATTGGACCCCTTGGCAGGGACTAGGGCTGGGGACTTCCCTCCGTCACAGCCCTCAACATGTTCAGTCAGACTTCATACAGCTCCTTACTGGAGGCAGAGGGATCCTTCATGATCACCTCTTGCCTGTCTCCTGTGCATTGCGTGCTGTGTCTTCTCCATGAGACTGCCCTGCCGGTGTTTGCTGTGTACACTGGGGCTGCCTTGTCTCCCTCTTCTCACGCCAGCAGGCGGACTGACAGATGGCTGTCCACTTTCTGCCCCTGTCCCCTCGAAGAGTTCAGAAGCTTCAGTGTGTGGGAAGGACAGCGGTGCCTGGTCTTCTCCCACCTTCAGTCAGGCAGCCCAGACGCTGAATATCACTGAGTCTGTTTTGACGCCAAAGATCAATAAGTCACCATGGAGTGCCATTGTGCTGGTGGCTACATGCTAAGAGACTGGCTTACTTGTCAGAAGGTAGCTACAAAGCAGCAGGAGATGTGGCTCAGTAGGTACAATGCTTTCCTAGTATGCACAGTGCCCTGGGTTCCAGCCCCAGCACCTCAAACCCACGCATGGTGGCACGCACCTGTTATCCCAGTCCTCAGCAGGTGGAGAGGCAAGAAGACCAGAAATTCAAAGTCATCTTTGGTTTGAGACCAACCTGGGCTATATGAGACTCTTGTCTCAAAAAATAAAATGCAGTTACCAAGAGACTGCAGCAAAGCCAGCACGTTTATTCAGGCCCCACATGGGTACCAGTAGCTAACACTTGGCTGTTTTTCTCTGCATTCTGCTATTCCAGGAGGGGCGTAAGAATGAAATGCTGCTGTCCAAGGTCAGAGCCAAGGCTTCCTGAACATCTGTCTCTATTTCTGAGTGTTGCTGATATTTTTTAACGGCATGTATAGACTGCATGATCCTGAATTGGATCTGAAGGCAACAGTGGAGAGATGCGGGCAGATTCGTTTCACCTCTCTGGATGGATGTTTTCTTTCTCCTGTTTGTTCCATTTCATCTCTCCTGGCTGTGGCTGATGGGTTCAGGAAGAGTAAACACCATGGCTTTGATATCACCCAGCATCCTACAGAGAAACATGTCAAGTTCTCATTCACTCTACTTGTTCAACTTTTATTTCTCCGGTAACACTGCATTAATGAAGGTACCAGCATTTTGTATGCCCTGTGAATAAAGAGGAACATTATGTTTAGCAAGTATTAATTGAGCAACTACTGAGAAATAAGCACTGACAGAGATGCAGGAGAGAATAGAACGTCATTCCTGTTCCTCTGGCATCTAGCAAGGGCCTGGGGAGCAGGTACAACCCACTTGACCCCAGAGTTTGGCCCCCAAAATGTTTTTCAGTAAGCAGAAGGCTGCTGAGTGAATGGCGTGGGCGTCCATGTCTCTGGCCACACAGCTGCCACCGTACCTCTGCTCTGGCTTCTCGTGGTGCATAGGGACTGCAGGCTTGCTGATGTGCAGCCCAGTCTGACCACAGGTGTAGGAAGGGGACAGGAGCCTGTGAGCTCCTGGCTTACCAGAGTCCACGTATCTGTGTTGAGTAGAGGTATGGGAAGGACTGATCGAAAATAACCATGATTGGTTTGGATGAAATGGAAACCTTTATCTGGAGTGGTGTTTCTAAGGATTTCCCTTTGGTGTGGATGTCTGTGTGTCCAACCCACAGGTCACTAAAGACAGCTAGGAATGTGGCTCAGTGTCAGTCCATTAATTCTCCATACTATTCAAGTTCATTTCACTGAAACATTGCAAATAGGCTCCATGGTGAGGACACTTGGATAGGAATCGCACCTTTCAGTATGACATTGTTATTCAAGGCCCCAGCTCTGTGGAAGGGCCCATTAAACATGTCCTGTTCTCCTACTGCAGAAGTCAGGGTCTGAGTAAGGGTTGAGATGTGCACTCTGGTCTTTATTTTCAAAGCAGGCAGAGGAAACTGAGCAGGTGCTGGACACAGAGGAAAAGTAGGGAGACCCCACTTGGGCCAGATCTAAACCCAGTGTTAGCAGAGAGAGACGGGAAGCTGCTTTGGGTGAAGTGGGGTTGGCAGAGTATGGGACATATGTATTGGGAAAGGAGACAAGAGACCAGGCTGGGAAGAAGTCTGGGGCCAGACTCTGGGGGCCCTTCAGTGGCTACTCAGGGTCTTATCCTCTGAAAATGATTAGTTCAAAGCAGTCACAGAACTCCCACACTTAGCTGTCAGGAGCTTGGCAACTGGGTCATGGTCAGCAAACCCTGGTGTGATGTTTGCACTCCATTCTGCATAAACTTTGCATGCACGTGGTCCAGCCAGTGTATTGGGACCGTTAAACATAAAAGCTTAAGCATGAGAGGCAAGTGGGGCATTGGGCAGTCACAGAAGCACTGCTCATTTTTAGTTTCCTAATGTATTTGTTTAAGAGGGGTGATGTATATACACTTAGGGAAGAAGGACGGTGCTTGGTCTGTGGCTCACTTGGCAGAGTGCTTGCCGAAGCACGAAGCCCTGGTCTCCGTCCCCAGCACCATGTATATAAGGGCACGGATCCAGACGGAACACAGCTGGTTACTGCCTTTACAGTCATAGCACTGTTGCACCAGTGGATGTATCTTGCCTGAGTGACTATGTGTAGTTGATATTGTAGCATGTAAGATCCATAGCTGGGTAAAACTATTTGACTTTTCTTACTTGTCTGCATAGCAATTTCTGCCACTGTGAAAGCTAGCCAGTAGGGAGGAAGCTTCTAGCAGAGTTCTAGCATGATTTCTCTGTGTCCTATAACCAAATGGTGTGGTATCTTCAGCAATTATATCTTACTGTCTAGGTTGGTGGGCACCCATGAGCAATGACAATAACCTATATTGTTTTCAAGGCCTCTGGATAGTCTGTATTACTTGAAGATGCTTTGAACTAGACTACAGAAGCCAGCCTTGAGAATTTCATTTGCTTCAGATAGCCTGAAGCAGACGTCGCTTTCGTGAGTAATTCTGACATGTTGCAGACTGTGCAGTCAGGTCTTATTATAGGGTAAGGAGATTCCCTGAGGCCCCTAGTCATTTCAGAAGCCACCTGGGGACTGGGGAAGTGTCAGCAGTCTCCCAAGGCAGTGTCTTCTGTGCCTAGATATAGTATAGCAGTGTGTTCTGAGCCCACGGGCTTTTTCCAGAATTGTAAGGCATCAGGGAAACATCCTTGACTTTTTAATGTGCTTTTTATATAGCTGGAGTTGGCCTGTACCACAGGGAGAGATACAGGGTGCTGAAGAATTGTTGCCAAGCTCATCTGAAGAGGTGTTTTTTGGGGTAGAGTCCAGGTTTGCCAGCATACACTACTATTAGAGTCTGAACTTCTGGCTAAATTTAAGTTTAGCTTGTAGCACACAATCGGAGGACAGCGAGGACACGAGGCTGGTAGCCCAAAGACAGGAGCACTGGTGCATGACAGGACTTTTTCTCTCAGAGTTGGTCGTGGGGACTTCCTGGAACATTGAGTAGAAGCTAGGACAGGCCTCCAGGCAGCCCTCCCATTTCCTCACAGAGGGCTGTCACCGTGACAGGCCCTGATCACACCTATCCTTAGTAGAGCAGGTCTACCTGACGGTCATGTGGGATGCCCATCTGCCTCCTGCCTTCCTGCTGCCTGCCGTGGTCCTGTCTTGTCTACTCTGCAGGTGATGGATGGTCAGTTTAAGGGAAGGAGCATCCTAGCAATAACTTCTAACAGTGGCTTTCGCTGAGCCTGAGTCCCTTGTGAAGTTCAGGTCTCTGAAACGTACTCTGAAGAAGTAGTCTAAGAAGTATTTCATGATGTATTCATGGCTGGTATTGGTTGGCCTCCATATCACCAGGCAAAAGAATGCATCGATGCAGAGCAGTACAGTCAGGGCCTAGTAGCAGGATGTCACTGTCTGTCCCTGTGACTCGGCATGGCCCTGGAAGTGCCTTGCAGATGCATCTTGGAGTCCCCATGTCTCCCTGGGTCTTTCACACTCAGAGTGTACCTTCCTACACCACATGGCGGTAGACTAAAATGATACATGAACAGTATTGGAGGGCTGGAGAGATGGTTCAGTTGGTGAAGAGCTTGCCTTGCAAGCATGAGGACCTGAGTTCGATCACCAGCACCCATGTGAAAAGCCAAGCATGGTGGTGTACTCTTGATCTCAGCGCTAGGGAAGTGGAGACAGGTGGATCCAGGGACTCACTGACTAGCGAGCATAGCAAAATTGGTGAACCTCAGGTTCAGTGAGAGACCCTGTCTCACAAAATAAGGTGGAGAGGAACATGCTAGGTGCACTCGTACACATGTTCACATGTGCACTATCCCCACACATCAACACACAAAAAAAGTACCACATAGCCATAGCTTTCCACTTTTCAGAATAGATGTGTTGCACAGGATTGTGAGAGAGGCATTAGTACCTCATCTGCAGTGCGTTTGATACCATGGGGATTACTCATTCTGTGTCCTTATCAGCCAGTATCAGTTTCTCACATGAGCCAAGCTCACACCCTCCATGGATATTTCCCTCCTGTGCCCTGGGCCTAGAGCTCTGTCTTCTCCAAGGGTTGGGCAGTGGCTTTCCATGACAACCTTGCACATGTGCAGTTCCCTTTCACAGTCTACTCACCACATCCCTGCTGTCGGTCCTGATGACACATATCACTGCTCAGTGCTCCTTAGTCCTTTGTGAGGTCTGTGCCTGCCCTCTCTGGGATGCATAGGGCAACAGGGACTGTGCCCACATCACCATGGTCCACCGTCAAATCAGGACATTCTGCTTGGTTAAATGGGCTCCAAATTGGCCCTGTGTTCCTGGAGTGGTAGAATTTAGATTTAGTGTAATCTATGCTCAGTGGACAGTTCTACTCAGCAGCGATTAGAAGAGCTTGCCACATGTGTTATTTTTCTCTAACCTTAAAGGTTGAGGTGGAAAAAGATGTCAGGAGTTTTCAAACTTTTCAATGGGATCACCTCTGAGAGAGTCCAGTGGTGGCACAGAGGGCACAGTGGTGTCAGGTAGCATTGTGAGTGCGTTCTTCTCAGTGCTTCATGAATCTGAAGGCCGCTGGAATGGTAGAAGAGTCTCAGCCACATGAATCCAAAAAGCGGCTTGGTGCTGTATTCTTGTGATCTGCGGCTGTGGGGAGCAGCACCCAGCCCACAGCCGTGGCGGACTATGAACCCTGCAGCCTCCACAGAGGACACTGGACAGAGTGCTCCAGACGTGCGACATGTTGCCATCCGAACCAGCAGCGCTCATCTAGAAATTCTTCTGTGTACAAAGATTTTTACTAAGGCATTGTTTATGATAACAGAAGTTAGTAGCTCTCATTGATACTAGGACAGTAGTAAAAAGATCATGGCCAGTATTTACAGACAGACAGCTAAAGGAGGAGATCTGCAGTGTGTGTATTGCCAGAGAATGGTCACAAGATCATAGAGAAACATGGTTAAGTAGGGAAAGAAAAACATGCATGAAATACTAATGCTTGGAACAGAGAAAACTGTTTGTGTATGTATGTGCATATACTCATGTATGTCTATGACACATCTGCTTGCCTATGCCTAGAACGTCTGGAGAGTTACGGAGCAGCCTGACAGCCTCACTCCCCTGGGACGGGGCTGGGATGACTTTTCACTGTATATCTTTTGTACTCTTTGGAATTTTGTACCATGTACATGCATTATCAATTAAAAATAGTTTTTGAAATTTAATTTTATTTCCTTCTCAAAAATAATTGTGGGAGAACATTCTGCATCCATAATTCTGGTTTTTTCTTTCTTTCGGCGGGGGCACAATGTTGAGGTAGGGTCTCATATATCCTGGATTGGCTTCAAATTGTGTTGTGAAGGTGACCTTGAACATAGGAACCTCCTGCCTCCACATCCCCAGTGCTGAGATTACAGGTGTGTGCCATCACTCCCCTTTGTGCAGTACTGGGATGGAACCCAGAGCTTCATGCATGCTAGGCAAGCACTCTACCAAATGAGCTCTGTCCCCACCCTAGGTGGATAAGGCAGGCAAGAGAACCTGCCTTCCCACAGCACTGAGTGGTGAGGGCATACAAGATGACTACAAGTTGTCTCCTGCTTCAGCTTTTTCACTAAAGCCAGAATTAACCGGGAGTACAGTCTGGTTCAGTGGTGACTGCAATGTTACAATGAGAAGCCTGGGGACAGCCTCAGCCACTGACCAGGAAGGGCGTCAGATGGAGACCTAGGTGAGAATTCCAGTCAGAGGGAACAGCAGGCAAAAGGCCCTGATATAGGCACATGGTTAGGTGAGTCTGGGGAACTAGGGATACCTGTGTGGGACACTGAAGGTTTTGAAAAGGGAAATGGCTTTGATGGGGCTCTCTGGAGACCTGATTGCAGACTGCAGGAAGGTGAGGGCAGATGCAGGAAGCCCAGTTAAAAGATCATTGTAATAATCCTCATGAAAATGTGACTTGAGACAGCAGTTTGAGATTTAGCTGTGTGTGCGCGCGGCATGTGTATTTGAGACAGGGTCTCATGTAGTCCAGGCATGAACTTCCTATATATTTGAAGATGATCTTGAACTCCTGATACTCTGGCCTCCACCTCCTGAGTGCTCAGATTACAGTCACATGCTACCACACCCTGCTTATGTGGTGCTGAGACTGAATCCAGACTCTTGTGCGTTAGGCAGGTACTGTGAACTACATCTCGAACCCCTCCCTATATTACACCTGGACATTTTCTTCCTTATTCACCTTAACACTATCTTTGTGTGCCTGTGTATGTGTGCAGGAGCATACTTGCCATAGAGTACGTGGAAATCAAAGGCCATCCCTGGGTGCAGGTCCTAGCCTTCTGCCATGTTCGGAGCTAGATGTCTTGTACTTGTACGTTAGGCTAACTGACCAATGAACTTCTATGAATCCTCTCTGCCTCACATCTTGCCGTAAGAACTTGGATTACAAATATGTGCTATTGCATTCAGCTTCCTGTGGGTTCTGGGGATTTGAATTCACATCCTCATACTTACACATCAAGTACTTTACCCACTGAGTCATTTCCCCAGCTCTGTTTTCCTTAACTTCTAAAATGCCTCAACTTAGCATTATTTCATTCTCGTTTCCCTGGTAGCAGAAGCCTTTGTCCTGGCAGTGGGGCATGCTTCTCTGTCCCTCTACTTCAGGCTTTTGCTTGCCTATGAGATGTTGGCAGACTTGATGGGTCTTGAAGCTGTGTGGTTTGCTTACCTTCTTTGCCCTCTTACGAGCATTCCTTGCCACCCCAGGAAACTTTCACAAGCTGAAAGTGGTGAAACCGCACACAGACCAAAGGCATCTGAGCAAGGTAATCAAGGTCCCATTACCACCCAGGTTTTGTAGCTGCACAGCTAAAGATGACTCTCACTGTCTCAACAGAAAGTATTTATACAACATAGAGACTTGCTTGGTGTTGATTTTGACTCCTACAAAAGCATCGTTTTCCCCTTCTCAGTGTATGTACCATAAATAAAAGTGAGAGGAAGCCAAGAAAGAATGCCTCAGAAGTATTTTCATCACACACACGTCAGTATGCTCAAGTGGTGGGATGTGTCTCAAAGCCACTCTTCTAGAAGAGAGCTCACTTGAGCTGCTAACTACATATACATTGGGGCCATGTGTTGAACTTTAAGGAGTCCTGCTCCCTGGGTCATTCCCAAGGAATGGCCATTTAACTGGTTTAAAGTGTAACAGAAGGGCTGGAGAGAGCTCTTCCAGAACACCTGTTTCCTTCCCAGCACCCACACTGGGCAGCCCACAACCACCCATGACTCCAGCTCCAATGGATCTGACGCCCTCCTCTGGCCTCCCTGGGCATATACACATAAGTAAAAATAAAAATAAATCTTAATCCCAGCACTCGGGAGGCAGAGGCAGAAGCAGGTGAATTTCTATGAAATCAAGGCCAGCCTGGTCTATATGGTGAGTTCCAGGCCAGCTGAGGCTACAGGGAGACCCTGTCTCAAAAAACAAAATAAATAAGCAAACAAATATCTTTAAAAAAAAAAAAAAAAAAAAGTAACATGAGCACACAGGAGAATCTCATATAGACTAAAAACAAAAAAGCCTGTAACACTGCAGGACTTCATCACCAGACCTCTTTTTGAGGATCTGATACAGTAGTTGATTATCGAACACTTTTTTTTTCAATTTTAAAATTACATTTAGAAATTTATTTTTTGTGCCTGTGAGGGAGGCGACCACTGGCATATGTGTGGAGGTCATAGGACAACTTGTGGGAACTGGTTCTCTCCTTCCATCATGTGGGTTCAGACTCAGGCCATCAGACTCGGTGGCAAGTGCCTTTACCTGCTGAGCTGTCTCATGGGCCCCTCTGTGGGACACTTTTTTAACAGAGCTTCTGATGAGGCTCATCTTTTCCCACCCTTCTGAGAATCACTGCCTTATCGGGGATGTGGAAGAGACTGAGGAAGCTAAGCTTGTCTAGTGGATAAAGGGCTAAGTCAGGCAGACAGCCTCCCAAAAGATCTGGGAGGCATGAGAGAGCCTCACTGAGGAATGCAGTATTAGATACAACAAAAGCAAATGAGCCTTAACACCAACACATGTCAATTCTAACAAATTAGTAGTAAGTACCTAAAGTATATCCCATAAGTATCTGAAGGTGGGGTTTCTGCCTAGTGCAGAAATACGCCATGATCCATTAGTAATGTCTGCCATGTCCATGGGTAGAAGACATAGTGGTACATTTGCCATGCAGTTGCTGCTTTTCATGAGAGCTGCTTCCACAGTCCAGGCTCAGTGGTATGGCTTTCAAAGTATCATTAGTGCTCAGCTGCAGAGGGAGGGCTCCCAAGTCTCTGCCAAAAGGGGGATACAAATTCCTTCACTCTTTCAAACCCGCCCCTCTGTTTTTCCAACCCCTCTTATCTCTGCTTAGTAAATAGACTCTTGAAGGCATTGTTGTAGTTCTTGTTAAAGGCTGTGTAAATCAGAGGGTTGAAGAAAGAGTTAGAGTATCCAAGCCACAGGAATATGCTTTTCCAAGTAGGAGGTAGGCTGCAAGCACAGAATGGGCTCATCAGCTCCGTGAGGAAGAAGGGGATCCAACACAGCATGAACACCCCAATCAGGATCCCCACCATCACAGCGGCCCGCTTTTCCTTCTGCTCTCGCCACGAGTCCCCACTTGTCCGGAAGGTCACAGTTGCTTTGCAGCGTGCAGTGAACACCATTTCAGCCTCTTGAAGTTCCTCCTTCACCTCAAACAAAGGAAATGTGAAATTGAAAAAAACAAAACAAAAGAAAACAGAACAAGGAAAAAAAGCTAAACTGATGTCAGTTCTTACCTTAAGAAGTGAGTTCACAAGGCTAAAGTACTCTTTCAAATACAGAAAAAGCAAACGGATACAGTCACAACTGACTGAAGCAGAAACCCACAATCAGCAACGAATGCACAGGTTCAGAAAATTTTAAATGTGATTGACAAACTGCTGGAAGTTCAGTATAGACATATGAGTGTTAAAATCTCCAGAGAGGGGCCTGGAGACACTTGCTATGGTAACATGAGGACTGTAGTTCAGATCACAGCACCAACATAACAAGCCAGGCATTACTTGCAGGCCTGTAACGTCAATTTGGGAAGTGGGGAGGGGATAAAGAAAAAGGGGGTCACTGGAGCTTGCTGGCCTCTAGACTAGCTGTAAAACCTGAAAACACAAGCCCCAGGTTAAGGGAGAGAGCCTGCCTCAAAGGAATAGGCAGAGTGACGGAGGAGGACACCTGCGACCCCTCTCTTGCCTCTGTGCATGGGCACAGATACATACCTAGGAAGACTCGTACACAAACACTATATTAACATAAATATATTTTTAAACAAGGTGGAGAGTGACTGAGAAAGATGCTTGACATCAACTTTTGACCTCCACACATGCACATTCACCTACAGAAAGTTCCAGGAGGACCCAGTCAGGGCGGGAGCGGGAAATGAAGATGTGCACTTTTATAAGTTTGTTACCGCAGGAGTTCTGCTCTGTCCTTGAGTCAAGCAAATACTGTGGGGGAGAAAAATCATTTTGTGCTTCCTACAGGTAGTGGAAAGAGGAGGTGAGTCAGATCATTTTGTTGTTACGAACACGGATTGTCTTCTTGGAAAAATTAATTTACCCAAGCCTAATCTACCCGGGAGAAGATAAACACCCAAATCAAACACCTTCTACCCTCTCTGTCCCACCTGAGAGGGTCACTGGACGAACTTGAGGAGAAAAGGTTTATTTGACTTCCAGGTAATAGTCTATCACTGAGGGAAGTCAGAGCAGGAACTGAAGCAGGAACCACAGAGGATTACTACTTACTAGCTCATTCTCTGACATCTGTGATGCGGAGATGTTGCTATGGGGAGGTTGTCTGTGTAGAGCCTCTGCCCAATTTTGCTGAGAAACAAAAACTACCCTAAAATTAAAGTCTGTCAACCTAAATGCATAAAATATAATGCCATATGATTTTTCTGGTTTCATCTTGCCCAGACTGGCCTCAAACTATTTACCTGAGGATAACCTTGAACTCCTGATCCTCCTGCCTCCACCTCCCAACTTCTGGAATTACAGGTGTGCACCACCCTGCCCAGTTTATGCGGTGTTAGGGAATAGAACCCAGAGCTTTTCACATCCTAGGTAAGAACTGTACTAATTGAGCCACATCCCCATATGATTAAAGCAACATGGCACTGCTCTAGGTTTACCCTACAATTCTCCATAAAAAAATATGAGAAGCTATTTAAAATATAGGTGAAAGTAAGGTCTAAAGATTCTTCAGAGACAATAAAGTCCCCACAATGCCAGCTGAGAACAGAAGCCTTGGTGGCAGAGGCAGGCTTGAGACCTAGCAAGCTCCTCTGCCTCTCTAAACCTGTTTGCCCATCTGTGAAACAGCTGATGAAAGTCCCATTCCCCACCAAGACTGCCAGGGAGAGGAACAGTAAATGTGTGTTCCCAGTACAGCACAGCTCGTACCCCATGCATTCACCCATTCCGCATTCATGGTGGAGATTGGAACTGTGATAGGAGACACCAGTGAAGCAGACCCAGTCTTGGCCCTTACAAAATCTGCACTAGAGAGACAGTCTGCCTGACCACGTTAATGTTATAAGTGTGTAGTTGCTACAATAAATAGATTCATTATAAATGAGATAATACATTCTGTTTTGCCTAGGTTAAAAAAACAATTTTAAATGCCTTTGTGTCATAAATTAGTTATTGGACTGGGAGATGTCTCAGTGGGTAAAGCACTTGCCTTACAAGCATGAGGACCCAAGTTCAGATCTTAGCACCCATGTACATGGCTGTCTGGCATAGCAGCCTGCCTGCAATCCCAGTGCAAGGGAGGTAGAGACAGAGGATCCCTAGGGCAAACTGGCTAAATGCACTGGCTGAGTCAGCAAGCTCTGGGTTCAAATGAGATACCTGGTCTCAGCATATAAGGTGAAGCATGATTGAGTTAGACACTTCTGGCCAATACACAAACATGCACACACATACATATGCACCCGTACTCACAAACAAACATACACACGTGCATATAAACCACATACATACGCACACAGTAACGACAGCAACAATAATTAGCTACCATTCTGCACATTCTCTTCAGCACCCCCTATGGTTGGTTTTATGGCAAAATTAGAATCACCTGAGTAGGAAGCCTCACTTGGGGAATTGTCCTGATTGCTTTAATTGAAATGAGAGGACCCACCTCAAATGTGAGCAGCACTTTCTGGGTGCAGCCCAGATAAAAGGGGGAAGGCAGACGGAAGAATATTGACCCTTGTCTGGCTTGGCCTTCCCTCTCTCTGCTGAGTAGATTTATCCTATTGCTGATGACTTTGCTGACCTCAGAGCCAATGTTTCCAGACTTTTATCACTGACTAAGGACCAGTGGCTCTTCAGAAATCCTCCAAGTTTCCAGTACCAGCTGAGGTACCCAGCCTCCTGAACTGAGAAACTGCCAGGGTGTCAACCTGTCCAGTGTGAGACAGTCACTGTGGGACAGTTCCTACTGCCATGGACCTCCTCAGTCTCAATGATAGAGCAGCACTCAGTCTCTCGTGATTCAAATGTTGTCACTATTTCAGTCTAAGCTGATTTAATAAATTCTTTGTACATACATATATACACAGAGACACATATCCAAATTCTATCAATTCTGTTCCCCTAGGAAAATCTAATTCCCCTCCCCTCTCTCGTACACACAGATAGAAACATATACCCTTCTCTGTTTAACTCCTGTTTACCTCTTGGACCTTCAGCTCTCAGAGTGCCTCAATGACCCTCTGAACTTACTTGTGACTCCCTGTGTTAGTACCTTGTTTTCCTCTTTGATAGTAATTTGTGTGATTGTGTGTGTGTGTGTGTGTGTGTGTGTGTGTGTGTGTGTGTGTGTGTATGTGTGTGTGTCCCCTAGGATGAACTTAAAGGAAGGAGCTATATCTTCTTAGTAGAGGCACTAGCTAGCATCATCACCTGTTGCCTGGGGGTTCCAGAAAATACCTGCCTAATTGATGGCTTATGGATGCAATCCAATGACTGGCCCCTGTGTTTCTCCTCCTGGGAATATACAGAGGTTGGACATACAGAGGTGAAAGGCTGCCAGGTAACCATTACTTCCTACTCTTCTCCCAGACACAACTGGAAGCAAGTATCAGCTTCACTTCTGTACTACAGGGCACTGGCCTCTGTTCTCAGCACATCTTGTCTCCTCTCACTTGATCAGAATGCTGGAGAGAAGCCCTCAAAGGAGTTTTCCTGGTGACCTAGCTTTTTCAGAGTCAGAACTCTTCTGCACTCCACCTTCAGATACTGTCTTCTCCTCCCTTTCTCCAAGGTCCCCAGATCTATTTGTTTAGAAAAATCACCAAATGGGTCTAAACAGATACCTGGAAATCTGGGCAAAAGATCTGATGTCAGTACACATCTAGCTTCCTCCCTGCCTGCCCTTGGGAGAGGAAGATGAAGAGGCAAATGACTCCAGTATTAAAATGCTCTCCAGTGGGCTTACGAGAGGCTCAGTTTAAGACACTTGCCTTAAAAGCAAGAAGACCTGAGTTTCAACCTCAGAATCCATGTTAAAAGGCCAGTATGGTCGTTTGTACTTGTAATCCCAATGATGAGGAGATTGAGACAGATTCCTAGGGCTTGCTGGCCAGCCAGTTTACTTCTGGCCTGTGAGAAAGCTTGTCAAAAAAAAAAAGTTGACAAAGCCTAAGGAACACACGCACACACACACACACGAGTCTCCTCCTGCGATAGCAAACGGGTTCCCTCTGAAGAGGCAGCTGAATCTAATTCTCTCTATAATCAGCCATTCCAACATTTCCCAGCGTCCAGGCAGTGAAAATGTTTGTCACCCATCACTCTAGGAGACAAGTCCATGGCCCATTCCACATCACAGACCAGCATCAAGTCACCATAGGAAGTCTAAGGGACAAAACACTATGTCCTGAAGTCACTCTATCTTAACCATCTCTTAGGGAGAGAGAAGAATGTTCACAAGGCATGAGAAGAGAACTGAGTTCCACCCCACCGCTGCCCCATTACCCTCCAACTCAGAAAGTGCTCAGTAATTTCCCCAGCCATCTTTCTGCCAAACTAAAGAACCTCCCAGGTACTTGAGTCTCTACTGTGTAATACAAAATCCAAATCTTTGATAAGCTATTTAAGAACTGGATGGGGTTCATTCAAAGAGATCCTCGGGGAGGAGACACAGAAAAGGCAAGTCTGCTAATTAATCTATTCATTTAAAATGTGCCCACTCCATTAAAGGAATTGAGAGTTGTCTACCCTTGCTCTCTCAAGATTTGTTCATATAAGCTCTGTGTCCTAAGCTTTCTAGCCTGAGCCTGCGACACCCTGTGCCGAAGGATACTGGAAGGGGATGGAGCCACCAGAAACAACCTCAAAGAAAACATTAAAGGGTTGGGGTTAAAGCTCAGGGGTAGAGTTTGTCTCACATGCATGAGATTCAATCTAGGTTCAATCTCCAGTAGAGAGAGAAAGAATAAAGAAGAAAAGAAAGAAAGAAAGAGAGAGAGAGAAAGGGAAAGGAAAAGAAGGAAGGAAGGAAGGAAGGAAGGAAGGAAGGAAGGAAGGAAGGAAGGAAGGAAGGAAGGAAGGAAGACAAAATTAGGTCAGTTATGGATAATAATCCAGTTTGACTTAAGATACTCATTAGAAAACAGAAAGACAAAAGCAGTGTGTGGTGCCATATGTAATCCCAGGACTGAGAAGGTGGAGACAGGTGGGTCCCAGCCCAGCCGACGTGAGCAATTCCGCTGCACACACACACACACACACACACGAGGAATGGAAAGGCGCTGAAATGGCAGCAGCATTCCTAGGGCATCACTATAAACAGACACCGTGCTAACCAATTGAACTAAATGGCACTGATTTGTTCTCACATCAAACCTCTCAGGTATTAAAAATGAGGTCTCTACTACAAAAATCAAGAAATCCAAAATGTCCCCCAAGTCTAAAACTTTACGAATATGACACATAAGTGGAAAATTCCACTCCTGAGGTCCTGGGGGAGAGTCGTCATCTATGTGAGATCACACTAAAAATAGCACCTAAAATGGCCTTTGGGCTATGTCTTTTAAAAATAAATTTTTATTTTATGTGTATGAATGTTTTGCCTGCATGTAAGTACACCCACATTGTGCAATGCCCACTGAGGTCAGAAGAGAAGGTCAGATCCCCTGGAACCAAACCTGGGTATCTGTAAGAGCAGTCAGTGCTCTTAACTGCTGAGGCATCTCTCCAGCCCTATGTCTTGTTTTTTAAACAGGATTTCTCATTGATTTAGGACTTGAGAAGGAGGCTAGACTGGCTAGCCATACAGCCCAAGAGATCCACCTGTCTCTGAGCTGGGATTACAAGCATGCACAGTTATACCTGGCTGTTTTATGTGGATGCTGGGGATCAAACTCAGTTCTTCATACCTACAAGGCAATCGCTTTATCAACTGAGCCATTGCTCCACCCCATCCTCTGGAATGACTCTCTTTTTAAAAAAGATTTTGTTACTTCTTATTTCATGTGTATGAGTGTTTTCCTGCATGTATGTAAGTGTACCATGTGCATGCCTGGTACCTAAGGAGGCCAGAAGGGAGCATTGGATTCCCTGGAACTGGAGTTAGTATTAGCTGCAATGTCAGTGCTGAGAACTGGATCTGGGTCCCTTGGAAGAGCAGTAAGTGTTCCTAAATACTGAGCCATCTCTCCAACCCCCTGGAAGTAATTATTTCTAGCCAGAGATTGTAGGTAAAGGCTTGGGACGTTCAGGGTTTCATTTGCTCTGCACCAAATTCCAAGGGTCATTTCCCCCAAAGTAGTTGAAAGAGAATAACAAAAATACCACCCACATAAACAGAAACTGTCTAGCTTGTCTGACAACCTAGAACAGGAAATTTTTCAAATTTTTCAAGTTGCTTTTCTTATTCAGAAGAAACCATGCAAATAAAGACATTTTCTTGTAAAAAGCATAGCACAGTTGGACTTGATGCAAATCAGCCATCAATTCAGTGTTGCAAAATATAGAACAGGATACAGTTTTTTTTTTTTGAGCTTTTGGATGTGATCATAACTTAAGGAGCACTTGTTATAAATCTCATATTTAGGAAGCAGATTTTGTTACTATTGCTGAGAGTTTAGTATTGTTCCAGAATAGCTATAGATCCACTGGAGTTAATACTGAAAAGGGGAAGATGTAATCAAGTACATTAATTGAGGTTAGGTCACACACACACACACACACACACACACACACACACAAGGGAGAAGGGGTGGAGAGAAATAGAGAGGCACTATGAAATGGCAATAGCACTCCTAGGGAACCACTATAAACAGATACTGCGCTAACCAATTGAACAAAATGGTTGAACTAAATAAACTAATTTATGTTTTCAGCTTTAATTTCATCTGATCCTGAACTAGGGAGATATTACTGCTCAGTTGGCAAAGTACTTAGATATTGTATAGCCTATTTTCATTTCTGTTGTTGCAATAAAATACCAAGACAAAAACTAACTTGGGAAGTGGTTTATTTGCCTCTCAATTCCAGGTTCCAGATCATCATAACAGAGTGGCAGGAACTTGAAGCAGCTAGCTAGTCACATCTCATCCACAGTCAAAAACAAAGAGAAACAAGTGCATGGAGGCCTGTCTGCCTACTTGCCTGCTTGCTTACTCCTCTCTCATATAGCTTAAGACTCCCTGCCTAGGGAATAGTGCCACCCACTGTGGGCTTCGGTCTTCCCACATCAATGAATTTAATTAAGACAGTCCCCCACAGACATGCCCACAGGCCAACCTGATCTAGACATTTTCTCAACTAAGACTGTTTTCCCAGGTAATTCTAGATTGAGTCAAGTTAACCATTAAATACTAACCATCACACTGTATTAGCTACTTTTCTGGTTTCTGTGACCAAATACCTGACAAGAAGGAACCTAAGAGAGTAAGGTTTTATTTTGGCTTAAAGTTCTACAGACCACCATGGTGGAGAAGGCATGGCAGCAGGAGCAGGAGGTGTCTGATCACATTGGATCCACAGTCAGGAAGTAGAGAGGGAGTAGAAAGTTGGGCCAGACTCTCAATCCTAAGGCCCACGCCCAGCCACCCACTTCTTCCAGTGAAGTGCATCTCCTAAAGGTGCTACAACCTTCCCAAACAGCGCCACCAGCTGGGGACCAGTGTTCAAACACGTGAACCTATGGGGGACATTTCACATTCAAACCACAACACAGATGAAGACTGTGCATTCAAGAAGTTGAGGCCCAGAGTGAGGAGGGTTTCCCTCAAACCTGACCACAAGACAGCAACTCAGTCACAATGCTGCCCCTGCCTTCCTGGATTCTTTCTCCCCATCACAGGCTACTCCTGATTAGCCAGTCATCTGTCCCTTTGCCTCCTCATATCACCTGCCTACATGAGCTGCATCCAAAAGGAACAATAAGGGCTGAGGATGGGGCTCAATGGTAGAGTGCTTTGTGTAGCATGGAGGACTTCTTGGGTTTATCCCCAGCAAACAAACACAAAACAAACATTTCTTTCCTCCCAAAATGAACGGCAAAATCAGGTTTGGAAAACCTTTCCAGCATCCACTAGGTACATACTGGGCTGATATCACTATTAAAAGTCAGCCCTATCCTGCAATCAGACAGAAAAGCTATAATCACCCCAGGCATTTCCGAGGGACCTTTCAAAGACCTTTCAAAATTAATTATTCATTAATTCTGAATAAAGCTCTGCCTTCCAACACTTTCCAATTATAGACTTGACATTCCTGTTTTATGTTAAAAATTCCTCTGCCATTTAATTAAAATGAAAAAGAATCTCCTTTTAAAAGCACATATACTTGTCTGGTAACTTGCTATCTGGGTTAACTTTGTAAAACAAACTAACAATAACAAAACCTGCCCCATCTCTTGCTTTCCTATGCATCCCTTTTCCTGACCCACATATTATATTTGTGTGTGTGCACACTTGCACAGGACTACATGCATGTGTATGGAGACCAGAGGTTGACATTAGATGTCTTCCTCAATTGTTCTCCATCTTTAAAATAATTTATTTATTGTTTTTATTTTATGTGTATTGCCTGCATGTAGGTAGGTGCATTCATGTCATGCAATGCTTACAGAAGTTAGAAGAGGGTGTCAGATTCCCCTGGTACTGGAGTTACAGATGGTTGTTAGCTGCCAGATGGTTGCTGGGTATTGAACTCGGGTCCTCTTCAAGAGTACTCAGTGCTCTTAACCACTGAGCCAACTGTACAGCCCCTCTATCTTTTTTTTTTTTTTTTTTTTTTGAGACAGGGTCTCTCATTGAACTACAGATCTTTAATTAAGCTAAACTGGTGACCATTGTGTCCTAGTAGTCTTCCTGTTTCTGCCTCAACAGTGCTGTGAAACTCAGGTCCTCATGCTTATGTGGCAAGCACTTTACCCACTGAGCCATTTCCTCAGTCCCCATATATTGTAAGTTAAAAGGAACAATGAATCCTCTTGTTATCGAGGACTGAGAATTTGTTGCTGCAGTATCTGAGGTTCTCCAAACAGGAAAATTTGGGTTCCACTTGTGGATCGGTGCCTTTATCCACTCAGCCACCTTGTCCCCCTGAGGGCAGCTAATTAGATGCAGCCTGATTGCTGCTATGAAGAAAGGCTGTGGGATTGAGAATGTAGCTGAGTGGAGAGAGTACTTTCCCGGCATGCAGTAGCATGCAGGAAGGTCTGGGTTCCACTCACCAACATCGCATCAAATGAATGTGGTGGCCGCATGCCTGTAACCCCAGCACATGGGAGGTACAGGCAGGAAGATCAGAAGTCCAAGGTTATCTTTGGC
Source organism: Eospalax fontanierii (assembly GCA_035773235.1). Lineage (NCBI taxonomy): Eukaryota > Metazoa > Chordata > Mammalia > Rodentia > Spalacidae > Eospalax > Eospalax fontanierii. Next base: position 118,955,150 of record CM069524.1, read on the forward strand.
TATAGTAGTGAGTTCGAGATGAGACTGTGTTCCATGAGACCCTGTGCGCGCGTGCGCGCGCACACACACACACACACACACACACACACACACAAACACACACTCGCGTGTCCTAGTGAAGAAACTTTCTAATTTTCTGCTGGCCAGGATCCTGCAGGTGGCCCGTCTGGAGCGCAAGTGGTAAGCCACCCTTGGTAAGACCTCTTGAACGCCAGATATGTTGGCATTACTTTTTGGTTTGTTTCTGTTTTCACACCCCCAATATGCAAGTTTCGGCCCACCTCATTTTCCCAAACTTCCTCCTCCCCCAGCATGCCCCAAAGCCAGGGCCAGCCCTCCTCACCTGCACGGTGGCGGCCGGCAGGGGCATCACGGCCCTCCCGCGGCGTCCGAATCGAAACTTGGCGGCCTTGTATATCTTCCAGTAGACAAACAGCACCACGGCCAGCGGCAGGTAGAAGGCGCCGCAGGTGGAGAAGACCGCGTAGGAGGGCTCGTGGCTCACCTGACAGCGCTGAAGCCCAGCATCGTAAGCCTCGCCCCAGCCAAAGAGCAGCGGGGCGAGCGCGATGAGCGCAGACAGGGTCCAGGTGAGCGCGATCGAGAGCGCCGAGGCGCGGCGCCGGGCGCGCAGCGTGTACTGCAGGTGCCGGGTGATGGTCCAGTAGCGGTCCAGGGCGATGGCTGCCACGTTCCAGATGCTGGCGGTGCAGCACAGCACGTCGAAGGAGATCCACACGTGGCACAGACTCCTGCCCAGCCGCCACCGTCGCCCAGCGGACAGCTCGCTCACCAGGCTCAGTGGCATCACGAGGACAGACACCAGCACGTCGGAGACGGCAGTCGAGGCCACCAAGTTGTGCGGCACGCGGTGGAAGGCGCGCACGCGCAGGATGGTCACCAGAACCAGAAGGTTCCAAAAGAAAGTAGCAGCGATCAGGAGCACCAGCAGAGTCACCACCAGCACAGTGAAGACCGAGAAGGGCGGCTCGCGGCCAGGCAGGATGGACCCACCTGGGGTGGACCCCACGACCTCGCCGGGGCTTGGGCTGTCACTGCAGGTCTCCGGTACCAGAGGAAGGGCGATGCCAGGGGTGGCCGCTGAGAGGTTAGCGCCTTCCATTGCGCGGGGACTTGGGCTCCCAGGCAAGGCTGGAAATGCCCGCGTGGTCCGTCAGCTCCGCGTGAACCGTGAGCAGGCGGCGAAGTAGGAAGGGGCACTGCGCGCAGGGCCAGGCCAGAAAGAGGTCTAGATCGCGCTCCCCGGGTTCTTCCAAACTGCAGCCTGCCCTGGGCGTTTCTTCGGGGGTGCCTTCGTGGATTCTTTTTCCGGTTTGAGAAAAAAAATGGAAAGGAACCCTTCAGTCCAGCTTGGTGCGGCGCTGTCAGTGTCCCACGGCTCTTTGTCATCTCCGGGGTAACTGGCTGTCACAGGGCTGGAGATCAGGGTCCGCACGCCAGGGCGGCTTGGAGAGTCGGCCTCAGCTTAGTACCCTGGAGAGGGCTGGAGAGGGGCGGGGCGGTTTGCAGACGCCACCAATAGGAGCGGGATCTGTACAGCTGTTCTGGGTCTCCCAGCCTGGGAGGGTGGAGAGAATCCTGGCAGTCGTAGCCTAGCCCCGGGCGACTGGTGAGGGTGGGGGTGGGTATAATATCCTGTCGGAATTCCATAGCTGAATAGGTCCCTCGGTGGGCTTGGCATCTCCGCTAGACACTGACACTGGGATCCTGGGCAAAGGGATTGTGATTTCCTGGAGTCTCAATTCTACCTGTTCCAGGACAAGGAGTTCCAGGTATTGAAGTGAGCAAAGTAGAAAAGTCCTAAGTCCAGTTCGGTCCTGGCCACTTCGTTCCTAGCCCATGGAGGGGCTGCATAGAACCTGAAGTATATCCTCAAGCTTTATGCAAAAAGCACACAGCTGAAACCTCTTGGCTGGGATCTGGAAGATGGAGTTTCCAAGCTGCTTCTACTCCTAACTCCCCATGGCTCTCCAGCCCCAACCCCCATCAGTTTCTAATAGTCCTGACTACCCTCTTCCAGGCTCAAGTCTGAGGATTTGTTGCTAAAACTTGATTCTTGCTGTGCTGGGGATAAACCCTGGAAGCTTGAGACATGGTAGGCAAGCTCTCTACTCAACAGATATTTTTATTTAAGGTTGGGTAAGAGGAGAAAGCACTTAGGTGAAATTCCTCTCACCCACTACCAAACAACCTTCTCTCTCCTTTTCCATTTTCAATTCTAAAATTTTTAAATTTACTTGTGTGTGTGTGTGTGTGTGTGAGTGAGAGAGAGAGAGAGAGAGAGAGAGAGAGAGAGAGAGAGAGAAAGAGAGAAAGAGAGAAAGAAAGAAAGAAAGAAAGAAAGAAAGAAAGAAAGAAAAGAAAGAAAAGAAAGAAAGAAAGAGACAGCACTGCAGAGTATGCATGGAGGTCAGAAGACAACTGGCAGAAGTCATTCCTTTCCTTTTACCTTGTGGGTCCCAGTAATCAAATTCAGATCTTCAGACTTGGCCACAAGTGTTTACCCACTTATCACGCTTGCCCCTATTCATACAGAGAGAGAGAGAGAGAGAGAGAGAGAGAGAGAGAGAGAGAGAACTCAGAAAAGGCACCAAGGCTGAAACAGGTAAAGCCCCTCCCCATTATTCATGTGTGTATAATGCGCATGTGTGTATACATGTTTGCATGTATGGGGGCATACATGTGTGGATGAGTGAGACCCTAGGTGGATGTTGGGAATCAGCCCCAATTACTCTTCTACCGTATTCACTGAGAAGAGCTCTCAATCAAACCCAGAGCTCCTGGATATGGCTAGTCTCTACTTTCTGAAGTTGAAATTACAGACGGGCCACCACACCTACATTTACATGGGTTCTGCGGTCCAGACTCAGTTTTCAGGATTGTGACACAAGCAAGTACTTTTACCACTTACCCATTTCTCCTGCCATAAGGAGTAAAGGGCCTTGCTTTCTTTTCCATTTCTCCTGGAAGCTCCACCCCTGCACCTGTCCATTGATTTTGTGTTGGGCACAATCATAGCTATCCTAGGCCACTCATGACCTGTGACCTGCAGGTTGGACATTGGGTGGTTTTGAGGAAATTAATGGAATTATATGAACCCTTTAAGAGAAATACTTTCACAGTGATGCTCTCCCCATCTTATTAAAGACTGAAGATGTTTAAGAGGTAGAACCATTCACTTTGCACCAAATACGTGACATACTTTTATTTTTAGTCTTTGCTCCTCTCTCTGCATACATTTTTCATTCCTGAAAATCAATTTTTTATTTTGCCCATTTCCCTTAACACTTTTCATGGTACTATATATTCTCTTTGTAGTTTTTTAATACCATATCATTTATCACTTGAAAGACTTTGAGCAGCTCTGGCTTTTTGAGACAGCCTTCTCATTTTAAAAAGGGGATAATTGGATCTGGAGAGAAGGCTCAGCAGTTAAAAGCACTTGCTGCTTTTATAGAGGACCTGCAATTGACTCCCAGCATCCACATCAAGTGGCTCACTACCACCCATAACTCCAGACTCATGGGGCTGCAAGCACTCTTCTGACCTCCAAGGGCACCTTCACACAGGTACAGACATACGTATAGACACAGACATACCTACACATAAATAAAAATATATGCATCTTAAAAATTAAAGTGGGGATACTTATATTGGAGAGATGACTCAGTGGTTAAGAACACTGGCTCCTCTTGCAGAGGACCTGGGTTCGTTTCCCAGCACCCATGTGGTGGTTAATAACCATCCATAACTCCAGTTTCAGGAGATTCAACACCATCCTCTGACCTCCTCGGGCATTGCATGACACAGGTGCACTTACATACATGTAAGCAATACACTCATACGTATAAGTAAAAATAATAAATATTAAAAATGGGAAAATAAAATTAGGTAAAGCTGGTAGCACAGGGTTGAAAATTGTTCAGCAAATGATGAAAGTTCATTTAAGTTTCATTTTTAGACCTCACATTTAATTCTCCTCTGGTCTTTGGTGTAGATGTTTTTATACTGTTTTTATTTCTCAAGAAACAGTTTGTTACAACAAAACACTTTATTTTGCATACTCTTTAGTTGACTTTTCTAATGTCTTAGTTACTTTTCTGTTGCTATGATAAAATATCCTGATAAAAATAACTTAAGGGAAGAAAGGTTTATTTGGACTCACAGTTTGAGGACACAGCCCATCACGGTGGGGAAGGCGTGGTAACAGGACCAGCTCACATTGCATCCACATTCAGGAAGCAGAGAGAGATAAATACTGATGGTCAGCTTACTTTTCCCTTTTTTATTCATCCAGAACTTCAGGCCATAGAATGGACTGCCCACACTTATGGTGGGTCTTCCCACCTCAGTTAATCGAATCAAGAAAATTCCCATAGTTATGCCCACAGCCTCCTTTCCCAGGTGATTCTAAGTCTTGTCAAACTAACAATAAACCAGCAGCAACCTTTTAAGACATGGCTCCCATCTGCAAGTGAAGAAATGGAGACTTGTTAACTTGTGGTGACTGAGTGAATTTTGACCCCCCACACTCCCTCCCCCAGTCATATATTGAAGTCCTAACCCATAATATGACTTCATTTTCAGATAGAATCTGTAGGAAGTAAAAGGTTAAATGAGACTTGATCTGAGAGTTTTGAATCCTTAAGAGTCACCAGGATTGGAGAGATGGCTCAGGTAGTAAAATGTTTGCCTTATAAGCATGAGGACCTGAGATACCTCAGAACCCACACTGAATTGCTGTGTGTGTACACATGTGTATATGCATGTGAGAGTGCAAGCACGTACATGCCACAGTGCATATGTGGAGGTCAGAAGACAACTTGTGGGAATCTGTTCTTTCCTTTCACCATGTGAGTCCCAGGGATCAAATTCAGGTCTACAGCCTTGCCAGCAAGCACCCCTACCCACTGAGTCATCTTGCTGGCCCAGAATTGCAGTGTTTTAACAGTGTATACAGAGTTTTCTGCTTTTATAAAAATATGGTAATCTGTTAAGCATGGTGGTACATACCTTTAGTCCCAGCACTCTAGAGGCAGAGGCAGGTAGATCTCTATGAGATTGAGGCTAAATGACGCTACAGGGAAACCCTATCTCAAAAAAAATGGCAGCAAGATGGCTCAGCTGGTAAGGATCCTGTTGCCCAGCCTGATGATCTGAATTCAATCCCCAGAGTCCACCTGGTGAGAGAACTGACTCCTAAAAGTTGTCCTCAGACTTGTCCACATGCATGCCATTGGGTGTGCATACTCCCACGCATACACATACCCAGACCACTTCACACACTTTAAAAACTGAATGTTAAAAACAAAAACAATTTGTTGACTATAGCACTTTCATAAAGAGATTCATAAAGAGCAATTTAATGAGTTTTGGTTTGGGGTTAGGACAGAATTTCCAACAATATCTGAAATGACCCTACACATATTTCTGCCATTTTTCACTATGTATTTATGTAAAGCAGTGTTCTCAGCATTGACAGTTATAAAATCAAAATGATGATCAACTCTGAAAAATGTTGAAGGTGCTCTATGTCCCGCAGTATGAGATACTCAGCTAAGATTGAATTCTACATATAAAAATAACACATCCATCTCATTAGTATGCAAATTTTCTTTGTCTTTAAAATTACATGTATAACAAGGAGTTGTTTTAAAATAAATTTATTATCAGTGAATGTTTGATTTGCATACCTATTTAATATTCCAATATACCTGGGGATGGCATAAAAATTTCTCAAGGCAGGCTAGTTGTGTGACCCACATCTTTAATTCCAATACTCAAGAGGCAGAGGCAGGTAAATTTCTGTAGGCTAACCTGGTCTACATAGTGAGTTTCAGGCCTGCCAGAGCTACATAGTGAGACCTTTTCTCAAAAAAAAAATATTCTCAGGCAAGAATGGATCATACCTGTAAGAACTTTAAGAATCCATTCCTTAAGGGATGAGGTAGCTTGTACCACTGAGCAAAAGGCAGGTTGGCTCCTACCCATAATTAAGGTGGGGAATCTTAGGCTAATGCTTCTCTCCCTTGATGTTGTTTGTGGTTTGTGTAGCTAGCATAGGACCTTACACAAACACACACACACACACACACACACACACACACACACACCAATTTGTGTTCTAGTTTCATCTCTGTTGCTGTGATAAAATACCCTGACAAAAAGCAACGTGGGGAGAAAGGGTTAATTTTGGCTCACTGTTCCAGGTTACAGTCCACAATGACAGGGAAGTCCCAGCATTGGGAAGCTGAAGCAGTGAGTCATATCACATTCACGGTCAAGAGCAGAGAGAAGTGGATGTACGCACACACATTCCTGTGCTTACTTTCTCTCCCCTTGGTTTCTCCATTCTAACAGTTCAGGACCCCTGCCTAGAGGATGGTGCTGCCCACGGTAGGCTGGGTCTTCTCTAGGAATTAGAACACACATGGGGAACAAGCAAACATGAAGCTGTGGTTTCAGCTTTCTCTCAGAGTAATAAGTCCTTTGTCTCTGACGCAGATGCCTCATGTCCTCAGCCAGCACACTGAATACAGGAAGAGGACTGGTCAGCCTGCAGTGAGATGAAATTTCAAACCCTGAGCAAGACTTGCTATTCCACTGTCAAGTTATTGATTTTAAGATTACACTGAAATTTTTTTCCCTTTACAGATTATTTCCTTGACACGTTTTCCCCAACATGTAATAACTGACTAAAATGTAAGAACAGTATGATTATTCCCTTTGCATATTTCTGCATTGCACCTCTGAGAGACATGTAATAAAGTTACTGTTCTGTTAGCTCCGGCTTTCGAGGAGGAATAGAGGGGTGTGGGAAGAATATCTGTTGTCTTCACAAAATCAGTTTATTAGCAGAAAAGCATTCAATTGATATACAAGGATATATTTTAACTGTCTAAAATTCAGTTCTTTGAAGACTAAAAGGGCTACATTTTTCCCACACTGATTATCTGTGTATTCTCTTATAGCAATTATCCAGTTTAAAAAAAATTATTATGAGCGTGTGTGTGTGTGTGTGTGTGTGTGTGTGTAGGCACACAGATGTGTGTAGAGGTCAGAGGACAGTTTATCTATCCATTTTAATATACTTAGCATAAAGTTATCAGTTGGCTGTACCTTTTCTGTTTCTCTTTCCTTGTTCTTTATTACATTTTGTGGAATTAATTTTTATCTTTCACAGTAGAATGCATTGTCTTTGTTGCCATCACTGTGTTCAGTGTACCCAGTAATCACAAATCACTTCATGTCCCCTGTTTCCATTATTAAAGTTTGTGACAAGATTATAATTATAATCCTTTGGTCCCCCCAGAAGACCAAAGAATTATATGTAGTAGGAGATGGTGGCTCAGCTTTCTTTCTTTCTACATGCTTTATGTGATCCAGTCCATCAAACCCCAGCTCTTACCATTAAGTACAAGACCTTCTGATGGTACAAAGAAGGATATGAAGATCCTAGAGAACTGTCCTAGTTTCATTTCTGTTGCTGTGGTAAAACACTCTGACCAAACAACTTAGAGAGGTAAGGATTTATTTGACCTGCACTTCCAGGTCACAGTCCCTCACTGAAGGAAGTCAAGGCAGGAACTTGAAGGCAGGCCTGCTTATGATTCTACTCAGTATTACCTTTGACTTAGGAGCTCACTCATAGCCAAAGAAGTACAGCAGAAACCTTGGAGGATGCTGGTTTCTGGCTCTCAGGCTTGTGCTTAGCTAGCTTTCTTGTATAACCAAGGACCCCCCCCTGGCCAGGGAATGGTACTACCTGCAGGGGTTGGACCCTACTGTATCAATTAACAACTAAGACAATTCCCCCACAGGCATGCACAGGCCATTGTGATATAGAGACTTCTTCCCCATTGGAGATCTCCCCTCCAGTTATTTCTAGGTTATATTTCTATAATAACCATGTTTCAAGAAATGTGTTAATGGCAGATTAGAAGAAATGGAAAGAGTCACTGGGTTTGTTGGGGTAGAGAAATCACTTCCCCTGAACAGAACAAACCTCTTGGGAGAGGGCTTCCAATTTGGATGTTAAATGTGCGAATTTCACTGACAAATATTGAGATGGGAGGGAGGAGCCAATTCCAGAAGGTAGTAGAAAAAGACAAAAGAAAACTAACAGAACAAAACAAAACCATCAGCAGAGAATGATTAGGAAGTTCCCAACAGTGATCAAATGGTAGTTCATTCATTCCTGGTCAGTGGTGATCCATTTACTTCTTGCCAATTGTTGACTTTAGAGAAAATTTAAATTATGGGTATTTCTCAAAAAAAATTAGAAATAGGTCAGATGATGTGGTTCAGCAGGTAAGGGTGCTGGCCACCAAACCTGATAACCTGGGTTCAATCTCTGAGTGCCACATGGTAGAAGAAAAGAACCGTATGATTTTTCAAAGACATTTCATGTCATCTATCCCTTTCCACGCACTCTCCTCTACCCTGACCGCCCACTTTCCTATCCCATCATTCCGTTCTCCACCTTTACGTCACTACTTTCTGTCTCCCTCCCAGGAATCTATCCCCCCATGACTCTTAACTAGTTTCCTGCCTCTCTGGATTTTCTCATTGAAACACACATACCTAAAGATTCAAAGCTAGCAGCCACAAATGAGAGAGAACATGTGATGCATGTCTTTCCAGGGTTACCTCACTTGGGATGATTGTTTCTGCTTCCATTTATCTATCTGAAAATTCTTTTTAACTGCTGAATAATATTTCATGGTGTAAATGTTCCATATTTTTCATTATCCAATAGTCAGTTGATGGACATCTAGGCTGTTTCCACGTCCTGACTACCGTGTTCTCTGGACAAAACAGGGTGTTTGCACATATGAATCCATAACACTTGTAACAGCATTTAACAGACCTGTGCAAGCCCAAGTCAGACAGAAACCAAGCCTGAAGGTGGGAGTTGGGCAAGAAGCTCTAGCCCTAACTGAGGAACTAACTATTTGGCAACAGATAACTGTTGGGAAAGGGAGAGTTTAGTTTTATTCAAAGATGTACTGTGGGATAAGTTAACCAGTCTCTAGGGTATGGACCCACATTCAAGAGCATTTGAGAAGCAAATTAGACCTGAAAAGCCTTTAAAAAAATGACAGAGGACACAAAGTGAGGGGGTAGGGAGGTAGGGCTGATCTGAGTGAGACAGGGAAGGGGTCCTGAAGGAGGAGGTGTGAATATGATCAAAATAAAGTGTATGAAAATCTCAAAGAATCAATAAAAATATAAAAAACACATTTGAATGAAAAGCAAGATTTCTTTTTAATTTTATTTATGTGTTTGTGTATGTACATGTATGCACATGTCTGCAGAGGCCAGAACAGGCATCAAATCCTCTGGAACTAGAGCTGCAAGCAGTTGTGAACTAACTAATGTGGGTTCTGGGAACCAAACTTGGGTCTTCTGTGAGAGCAGAAAGAGCTCTTGACCACTGAACCATCTCTCCATCCCCCAAACCCAATTGTACACTCATTTAAAAAATAAACAAACAAAAAGCAAAAGAAAAGAAAGAAAATTCAGTTGAATACTTCCATCATCTTTATTCAGTTGGCCCTCTCCCTGCCCCCCACTTGTTTCCACGTATCTCTTGTGATGATCTTTCATGCTGTTATTAAAATGCATTCATTGTTCGCTATCATTGCCCTTAGGTGTTCTTCCAGATGATTTTTAATATTATTGTGTCAAGCTCTTTCCCTGTTTCATCAACTCTCAGATGTTAACTCCTTAGAGAAACTGTTCCTGAGCACCTTGTCTGCCTCAGGCCAGACCAGGCAGTGCCCAGACTGTACGTACATTCAAAGCCAGGATAGGACAGAGACCTGTTTCAGCCTCTCTACTAGATGATAAGTTCCCAGAGGATGTGGTCAGGCTTCTCCTAAGAGTCAACTCATTGGAGGCCTGACTGAGACTAAACAAATCAGAAAGAAGGGAAGAAATAAAGAAGAAAGAAAAGGGATATAATAGACTCGAGAACCTGCTCACTGAAGACAGAAACTATTTCAGGATCCTCCAGGACATTTGGGAAGATATGTCATCATAGAGGATAAAAACAAGGCATCTGGGAGCAGGAAGCTAGGGAAAAGAAAAGACACAGAAAAAGACAAGGGAAGGGGCTAGGAATGTGTCCTTTATTTTTTGCGGCTGTGATAAAATACCATGACCAAAGAAATTTATGGAAGAAAGATTTTATTTAGGTTCAGCTTTATGGCTATAGAGGAGGAGTCCATAATGGCAGAGGATGCCTGGCAGCAAGCAGCTGGAGAGGAAGCTGGGAGATCACATCAATAATAAACACAAAGCAGGAGAGCGTAAACTGGAGGCTGAGCAAGGCTACAAACTTTCAAAGCTTGTCCTCAGTGACATATCCTTAAGGAAGGCCCCACTTCCTAATTCACCCCTAAATAGCACCAAGTGGGGAGCAAGTGTTCAAATACCTGAGCCTATGCAGGACATCTGTCAGCCGAACTACCACATTCCATTCCTTGACACCCTTGGACACATGACTATATTGTAATCCAAAATGTATTTAGTCCAACTTCATGCTTCCAGTAATACAGTGGTACAACGTATACGTTACTGGTCCAAAAAGGTCATAGGAAGGAAATACTGTGGACCAAAGTGAAACTGAACCCCAGGAGGACAAAAACCAAATCCTGTAGCTGTGTGACCCATGTCTAGGACTTAAATTTCAAATAGCTTAAATTGCTCTATCCCTCCAGTTTTGCTTCCTGTAACCTACATCTCTCTCATGACTGGTTCCATTCCCTGTATGCAGATATCCTTGGCAAATGACTCACGGCTCTGGCATCTGTAACATCTGGGGGTCTCCACTGCAACTCAGGCTTCACTTTCACATCCTCATACAGTGGCCTCTCAGGGCCTTCTCACAGTGACTGTAGCACTGCCACACATTGCCTGACTTCAACTGTTCTCTGAAACTGTGAAGGAAGGAGCCGCAACCCCCTCACTCTTGCAGCTTTCATGCCTCAAAGGCAGGGCCATGTGGAGAACGCCACTAAGTTCCACTGTGAGCTTCGGAGGAACCCCCACCACCTTGGATCACATTTGCAGTTGCTTTTCTATGCTGCTGTTTTCTAGGAGCAGAACATTCCTTAGTCTTTCCCATTCCCAAATTGGATGCTTAGCTGGGCGGGGTCTTCCCATGGGCACTCTTCCCATTCTTCTAGTGCAGAATAGGAGGTCTTAATGGCACTAATCGCCTTAACAATTACAGCTTCTTTTCCAGCACATGCCTTGCTGTAACATTAAGCTTCCTGGTATTATTTTTCTCTCCAAACTGTATATTTTATAATTTTTCCTGCTTTACATGTTCTTTTTCATTGTCGACCTGCATAAAAGATATCAATAATAACCAATATTATGGTGTCTTAAATTTATTCCATCAAACAGTTTAGTCCATTACTTTCAATTTACCTCAGGCAAGTTCTTAGGCAGAATGCATTCAGATTCTTAGCCAAAATATCACATGAATGGTCTCTATCCCTATTGCTAATTAAAACCTTCCTCCCTTCTGAAACATTATGAGCTGAGCCCTTATCCTCGTTACTCTTAAAACTACTGTCTTCCAGGCTCCTACCAGAACTAGAATATCCTGCTAAGCTCTGTTTACAACATTTAACTGCTTTTCTAGTTCAAAGTTCCAAAGTCCCCACATTCATCCAATAAACATGTTCAGGTTTAGCTGAGTGTGGTAGCACATGCCTTTGATCTTAGCACTTGGAAGGCAAAAACAGGCAGATCTCTGTGAGATCAAGGCCAACATGGTCTATGTAGTGAGTTTCAGGTCAGCTGGGGCTATAGGGAGACCCTGTCTCAAAAAGACCAAAACCAACAGTAACAAAAACATGTTCAGGTTCTTCACAATAGTAGCCTACTCTCTGGTATATATGACTTCTATATCAGTTACTTTTTGTTGCTATGATAAATTATCGTGACCAAAAGCAACTTATGGAAGAGTTTATATTTGGTGTACGGTTCCAGAGGAAGAGCCCATAATGGCAGGGGAGATATGGCAGCTGGAGGCTGGAGCAAGAAGCTGAAAGATCACAACTGCAAACATGAAGCAGAGAACAAACTGGAGGTGGGGCGAGGCTACACACTCTCAAAGCCTGCCCCCAGCTACATACTTCCTCCAGCAAGGCCACACCTCCTAATAGCACCACCAACTCCGGACCAAGTGACAAAACACCTGAGCCTATGGGGGGCATTTCTCATACACAGAGATGTGTATGAGATGTTTAGAGTTTACAGTGTTTGCCTAACATGTACAAAAACCTAAGCTCAGTCCTCAGTACTGCATAAATCAAGCATAGTGGTGCACACTTGTAATCTTAGAATTCAGGAGGTTGAGGCAAAAGGATCAGGTGTTGAATGGCATCCTCAGCTGCATAGCAAGTTCAAACCCAGACTGGAATATATAAACTCTGTCTTAAAAAAAGAGAGAGAAGGATAAGGAGGAAGAAGAAGAGGAGAAGGAGGAGAAAGTGAAGGAAGAGAAAGAGGAGTTGGACCAGGAAGAGAAGGAAGAAGAGAGGAGAAAGAATATAGAGTTATTTTTAGTTTTAGTTTTCTTTTTTACCAGTTACAGTCAAGAGAGGCACTTGGGTGGGGTTAAGAATCATTTCTGTGACACAATTCAGGTATCACCTCCACAGAATTCATTGGGTCTTGAACTTGAGCACACATATCAGAATTACCTGGAGTCCTAGCTAAAAGACTGATTTCTGAACCCACCCCAAGTGTTAGGTCTGGTCTAGGGACCCGGAGCTTGCTCTTCTGACACACACCCAGGGGCTGCTGCTACTGATCAAGGAACACACTGAGACTCCCAGGGCAGTGTTCCCAGTCATTCACTTCCCACACCATTCCAGAATTTTATTAATTCTCACTGTATGGAAAACACTGTGCTAAATCCTCCATTAAAGCAAACACTGTGACAGTCTGAATGAGAATGTCTACCACAGGCCCCAAGTATTTGAGTACGTGGCTCCAGTTGGTGGTGCTGTTTGGGGGAGTTTCAGAAGTGCAGCTTTGCTGTATGAAGCCTGTCACTGGGAACAGACTTTAGGAACATAGACCCCATCCCACTTCCAGTCAGTCTCCCTGTCTCTCTGTCTCTCTCTCCTTCCTGTGAGCTCTTGGTTTTCTGCTCCATCCTTTCATGCTTTCCCTACCATAGTGAACTCTTATTCCTCTGGAACCATAAGCCAAAATAAACTATTCCTTCTATAGGTTACCTTGGTCATGGTGTCTTAGCAGAGCAACAGAAAAGTAACTAAGTATTCCATAGAAATCACTGTGCTTAGTACTTATGTAAAACACTATACTAAGTACCCCCCACCCTTATTGTTTCTCTCCCAATTCTATTACTCACCTCCTTCCTACAAGCCTCTTTCTCACATTCATGTTTTTTTGTTTCATCACACACTGGGTTTAACCAGAGCTCTCTGGGTGACCACGGGTATAGAGCTATATGTTGGAGCCTGGTGAACTCATCAATCAATACATAACTGAAGAAAATGGCTCCTCTGCTCAAGAATCTATCAGTATCAAAAGTTCAGTAGGGACAAGTGAGGCCCTCTGGCCACTGCCTCCCCATCCACAGTTGACTGTTGATAGACCCATGTGGGGATCTGGGTATTGAGCAAGGCAAGCAACTCTGGATACCCTAAAGGGATGGCAAGTGTCTGGCCCCAGAAAGCTACTGTAGATATCAATCTTCCTTTCCCCCACCCCAGACCAGAACCAGGTTTTTGGGTTTTGTTTCCTCGTTCCTGAACTTCCATAGTCTTCCCGCACTTTATCCCAACACCCCACCTTTAACTTTCCCACCTTCTGTAATGGTCAGGAAGGCCTCCCTATATAAACCCCTGCATTGGCTCTAATAACCAAACTACTCACCGACATTGTATCCCAGGAGTGAGCTCCTCCTGCCGCACTCTGAGCCACCTGAGGTCCTGTTCAATCGTCCTCCATTCTCTGGCATGACTGGAGAACAACAGCCGTGATGGAGATGGAGACCCACGCACAGACCCAGTCTTGCATATGTGGGCAGCCACAGTGCTGGGAGGTCATTATTGCAGTGGCTGAGCCATGCCCAGAAGACAGCATTTCCCAGCCTTCTTCCTATCTTACATCTCTTATACTCTTTCTGCCCCCTCTTCTATGATGGGAATTCAACTGTCACTTATTCTCAGCACCTTGATCAGCCATGGGGCTCTATATTCAAGGCTATATTTCCATCAGAAACAGAGAATCTTCTTAAGGCCTTGCCTTAGCACCTCCTTCATCTCAGCATTGTTGGCTTCACTATGACTCCTCTTAGGAAAATTTAAATAAAGGAAAATGAAACTAAGGCATCCTACTGCGTTCTTCCTCGCCCATTCGTGTTCCAGTCTGATCCCACACATGGGTAGCTAACTTCTTCAGCAAGAATTCTGATGTGTTGAGGCTGGAATGACAGCTCAGTCTGTAAAGTGCTTGCTTTGCAGCAGGAGGACTTGAGTTAGATTCCTCAGAACCCAAATAAAAAAAAATTGATGTGATAATGTGTACTTGTAATCCCAGAACTGAAGAGAGAGACAACTGGACACCTGAGATCTCAGGCCAGCTTGCTTAGTCTACTTGGGGCATTCCAGGCCAGTGAAAAAAATGCTGGCTCAAACAAAAAGGTAGCACACAACCTTAATCCATGGAGACAGGCCGATCTCTGAGACTGAGGTCAGCTTGGTCTACATAGTGAGTTCCAGGCCAGCTGAGACTACATGAGGACCCTGTCTCTCAAAAAATTACAAGATTGACTTTGCCTGAGGAACAACAGACAAGATTGTCTTCTGCCCCATCCCATGCATGCACACATGCGTACATGACCACCCACCAAACACGTACTTACACAAACATGCACAGTGCATAGAATTCTTGCATGTTCATACATGCATGTCCTCACATACATATACATGCATACATACATACATACTTCAAGAACAAGCACAAATGTTTTAAAAATATTATAGTCGGCTGGGCATGGTGGCGTGAGCCTTTAATCTGAGAACTCAGGAGGCAGAGGCAGGTGGATTTCTGTAAATTCAAGACCATCCTGGTCTACATAGTGAGTTCCAGGCCAGCTAGGTTACAGAAAGACCCTGTCTCAAAAGGAGTGGCACACAAAAAAGAATATTATAGTCTCTCCTAAAAAAGGTTCAAAGGAACTGCTTGCCATCAAAGTGGAAGAAGTTGAACTTTCATCTCTAGAAGAAAACAGAAGGCTACCTAAGACTTTTTTTACACTTTGTGTGTATGTGTGTATGTGTAAAAATGTGTGCATGCCATAGACTGTGTGAAGAGTCAGAGAACAATATGTGTAAATCAGTTCTTTCTTTTCCCTTTGAGGATCTCAGGGATCAAACTCAAGTCATCAAATGCCTTTACCTACTGAGCCATCTTGCCAGCCCCGTGCCTGTAGCTTTAAGATAGCCTTTTCCCTTAGTCATACACAAGTGGTCTTCATTAAGGTTTCCAAAACACATGTGAAAATGAAATAAAAGAAATACTTATATCCACACAAAAATCTACATGTGGTTGATTATAGCAGCTGTATTGCGAATGCGTAGTGTCCAAAATTGAAAACCACCAAATCTTGTGGTTTAATTTTAGCCAGGCACCCCCCATCATATCTACATTGGAGATAGATGTAGAGTTGTTTCTTAATTTTAAAAAATATTTATTTACTTTTTGTGTGTGCATGCGTGTGTGTGTGCATTCACTCACACGCCATGGAGATCAGGGTACAACCTGACCTCTTGGAAAGTGGGCTCTCGCCTTCTACCATGTGGTTCCAGAGACTAAGCTCAGGTCATCAGTCTTGGTGGCAAGCACCCTTACAAGCTGAACCATCTCATCAGCCCATATATATGTTTTTTATCTTCTGTTCACTGACATATGCCAGAGCCTTTATATAATTATTTTAAATACATCTTTTAGTTGCATATTCTACTGAAATCTAATGATTCAAAGCATACTTTCCTCTTTTGTGGTTAAATGGCTATTTCTGGGACTCAACCATCTAGAAGCTTTTGCTCTATCTGAGGAAACACATCTCAGAGTGGTGCTGGTCCAGCCTCCTTGTGGCTGTGGATTTGCTTTAGAAGAAAAGTAGGAGGAAATCACTTTCACAACCTACTATCAATGCAATGTTAACGATCAGATGGAGATGGAGAGAGAAAACATGTTCAGAGAAATATCTAGGCATAATTGGCGTTTGTTTTTCCTCCTGTGTGGGTGTTGGAACTAATTTGTTTGCAAGACTGTGGGGAGAGATAGTGCCTTAGAGTAATTGTTCCTACTCCTACTGTCTCCGGGTTTTAATTAACAGATGAGCTCCTTTCCCCTCTATCTCCCCACTGCTACCCCGTTTATATATCCAAAGATCATTTTTAAAAATCTCCATGCATTCAAACTTCATCTCTGAAATATGCCTACTTCTCCTTAACAGACCTCTAGCAATGACAGTCAAGAACCAAAGGTTTTCCAGAATCAGTGATGATAATAAATCTCACTGATCGTCATCCTTCCCAAAACTCATGTCCGATCTCCGGGTGGGTCTGTGGCTGAGGGCTGTGTTAAGCATCAGATTCTGGTGTTTCTTGTTCTCTCTGGTTCATCTTGCCACCTGTTGGCCATCCCAGCAGTAGAGGGGGCAAAAACAGAGTAATTATTGGTCAAGAGAGGGGCTGGGAAGTTGGCTCAGTTGGTAAAATTATTGCCCTTCAAGCACAAGAATCTGAGTTCTGGTGCCCATCATCCAATTAAAAAGCTGAGCACAGCAATGTCTGCCTGTAATTTCAGTGCTGGGGAGGCAGAGACTGAGGATTTCTGGAGCTCATTGGCCAGCCAATGTAGCTGAATCAATGAGCTCCAGATTCCATGAGAGACCCTGTCTCAAAAAATAAGATGGTAGGCCAGCAAGATGGTTCAGTGGCTAAAGGTGCTGGCCCCCAACCCTGACAACCTGAGTTCAATTCCTGGGATTCACATGACATGACAAAGAAGAGAACTGACTCCCACAAGTTGTCCAATGATCTCCACACATAGACCATGACACACATAAATTGTCATTCTAGTTTGCTTTTAATCACTGTGCCTAAACACTCTGACCAATATCAACATGGGGAGGAAAGAGTGTATTTGGTTTACATCTCCCAGGTCACAGCTCCATCACTGAAGGAGCCCAAGGTGGAAACTCAGGGCAAGAACCTGGAAGCAAGAGCTGGAGCACAGGCCATGGAGGAATGCTTCTTATTGGCTTGTTGTCCTGGTCCATGCTCAGCCTGCTTTCTTATATAATTCTGAATAACATGTCCAGGGGTGGCACAACCCACAGTGGGCTGAGCCCTCCCATATGACACAGTAATCAAGAAAATACCCCACAGGCATGGTCACAGGCCAGCTGAATGGAGGAAATTCCCAGTTGAGGCTCCCTCTACCCAGGTGTCAAGTTGACAACTAAATTCATCTAGCACAACTGTAATAAGAATATTTTTTAAAATATTTTATCTATTATTATTTTTATTTTATGTGTATGAGTGCATTGCCTGAAAGTATGTATGTGCACCTGTATTGTGCAATATCCATGGAGGTCAGAAGAGGGCGTTAGATCCCCTAGAACTGGAGTTATAGATAGTTGTTAGTTGCCATATGGGTGCTGGGAATCAAAACCGGGTGGTTTGCAAGACTACTCTGCAAAAGCAGCCAGTGCTCTTACTTACTGAGTCATCATCTCTCAAGCCCCATAAAAATATGTTTTCAATAGAGAATGACTGAGGAAGATAACAAGTGTCAAGTTTGGCCTTCACATGCATGTGCACACACACATGAACACACACACACACACATATACACAAGTGGAACAAGAGAGGGACTGAAGATAATATCTTAGGGGAAGCTCAACTGAGGAATTTCCTCTATCAGATTGGACTGTGGGCATGTCTGTGAGGCATGTTCTTGATTGTTGAGTGATATAAAGAGGACCCAGCCTACTGTGAGTGGTGCCACTCCTGCTTGTATAAGAAAGCGGGTTGAGAACAAGGCAGAAAGGCAAGCCAATAAGCAGTGTTCCTCCATGGTCTGTGCTTCAGCTCCTGTCTCCAGGTTCCTGCCCTGGTTTCCCTCAATGAATTCTGATCAGGCTGCAGAAGCCAAATAAACCCTTTCCTCCCCATGTTGGTTTTGATCAAAGTGTTTTACCAGGGCAAGAGAAAGCTATTAGATAAAAGACCATAGCCTTTCCTGCATTTTAAGCGCTCACATAAACCACAGTTGGAAAGGATGGCTGGAATGAATTCTGGGAAGGTTCTCCTTTTCTCTTGTCCCTAATTTAGATCCCAAAGGCCAGGTTCAACAAGAGGACCAGGGAATTTATCCCATATCCTGTCATGGAACTGCTAACTGTAGAAAGCCAACAGATGTAGTTGTAGAAAAGTGCTTAGAGGCAGCATGCCTTAAAGAACAAACACCAAGGCTCTTACTCTAAAAATGGGCATTCAGAAGTACACCATGGAAAGCTGGTGTACTTTCCCAGCTGTTACTGGGAAAATTAGGGTTACTGCTTCTGGGTGCTTTAGTAGCCTTAATAAAAGAATTTAGAACTGACCCAGGCAGAAGCTTGAGGACAATTTTATTAGAACTTGAGAGGAAAAACAGCAAGACAGACAAGCTGTGAACCTTTGGATAACGCTGGGAGAAGGGAGATGGAGAAGAGGAAGAGAAAATCCATGCTGTTTAGGTGGGGAAGTGGGAAGCTTTAGAGAGAGGTGAGAGAGTGTCACAGAATGCATGCCCAGGCTTTGGCCAGTTATCTGAAAGAAAAAGAGAAAGGAAGAAAAATGAAAAGGTATATTTTCCTTGGTGACTGAGGAAAGCTTGCAGGCTCTGCAGTGCTCCAGGAAGCTGGGCCAGCACTTGAGGGAATAATAGAATCTACCTCTAGGGGGACCTGTCCTTGCTTCCTCCCTCAAGGTGTAATCCAATGTACAGGTCAGGGACTTGACTAGCCACCAACCAGAGGAAGGCAGGTTCTCCTTAAAATGATGTGTTTTTCCTTCTCAGAATCCTTTCCCCTAGTTCATTCCTGAAGACCCACCATGAAGTCTGGCTGGGTCTGCCCACGTTTTTGAGACCCAGCTCAGAAAGTTGTAATTTTCTTTCTGTTTTCTTTTTCCTTCAGATACTGACCAGAACCTAAGTATATGTTTAAACTATCTAATGTGTTGGGTGTCTTTGCTTCCTTCCTTCCTTCCTTCCTTCCTTCCTTCCTTCTTCCTTCCTTCCTTCCTTCCTTCCTTCCTTCCTTCTTCCCTCCCTCCCTCCCTCCCTCCTTCCCTCCCTCCCTCCTTCCTTTCTTTCCTTCCTTCCTTCCTTTCTCTTCTAATTTTTTTCCTTTTTAAAAAAATATTTTATTTTGTGTATGAATGTATTGTCTGCATGTATGTAAGTCATGCAATACCTTGAGAGGCCAGAATAGGGTGTCGGATTCCCTGGAACTAGAGTTACCGGGAACCAAACCCGGGTGGTCTGCAAGAGCAGCCAGTGCTGACCGCTGAGCGACCTCCCCAGCCCATCTTTGCTCCTTTCTGAAGCTCCCTCCATGTGCCTGCTCTCCATGCTTATTGTCTAAATCCTCCTCCTTCTATTTGAGCCTGGTCTTAATTCTTTTATTAATGAAACTAAGAAGCCCATGTGGGAACCCCAGTTTCCCCAGTACTATGTGATAGATCTTCTGGGACTCCCCAAGATTTCTGGTAACACTTCTCTCCTGCCTTTTAATTCTTTAATTGGCAAAGAAAACAAAAAGCATCAGTTGCACGAGGGAGGGTGCCTTAGGAGGATAAGTTCAGTACCTTATTTAGGGGTAATTCTTCCTCCCATCTCTTTAGCATGTTTTCAGGTGAATCAGTTTTTCCAGGGAAAGGGGTGGACTCCTGGACAGGTAATTGGCAAGCCCAACTGGATTAACTCTTGAAGGATGAAGACAATAGTGTGTAATGTTTTAATCTTGAGAGAAGATCAGAATATCTCCTCTCCACCCAAGGCTAGAGATATTCTATTCTTTTGACCATCCAGGAGGCTTAAGGAGCTGCAAGCTAGTGTTTACCTTTCTAGTGTTACCAAGGAAACAGGAGATGGGCCCCAAAGTCAAACGTAATGGAGAAGTTCATCTTCAATAGCCTCTAAGTTTACTGTAGCAACTGTATACATTAGAAAAACAGAGCAAGACAAAATTATGTTTAGCAAGTTTTTCGTGTAGATTACACCATGTATATAAAAAGCCCTTAAGAAACAACTTTCCATGGGGCTGGAGAGATGGCTCAGTGGTTAAGAGCACTGGTTGTTCTTGCAGAGGACCCAGGTTCAAATCTCAGCAACCACGTAGCTGCTAACAACTTCCTGACTCCAGTTGTAAATCTTCCTAACTCTGATGCCCTCCTCTGACCTCCTTGGATGTTGTATGACACATGCTTACAGGCATGCAGGCAATACACTCATACACATAAAATAATAACAAAAATAAATAAAATATTTTAAAAATTAATTATTTAATAATAGAAATAGTCTTCCAAAGTATAATTTGCTGGTCAATTACAGATGTACAGTTTTAAAGAAAAGAATAAGGTATTTCCAACACTTCACTTAAAATCTTCCAGGGTGACTCCCTCACCCCACCACATAATCCCTGAGGCAGAAAGTATTCTAATTTCTGGAAGAAAAGAATTTGGAAAGCTCTCTGACTTTCTTTGGCTCCTACTTTCCCTTCAGATTCTGTATATACTACCCAGCAATGACATGACCCAATGCTTCATTTGCCAACTCTGAATGCAGAAAAAAATGGAAGTTTTGGAAAGCCCCACAAGCTTGGGTGCAAATGCCAGCTTGGCCTGTAGAGCACCCTGAGGTGCTAATGTTTTGATGTTCTGGACGCAGTTACTCTGGCCTGGGCAGAGGGATGCTGTGGAGGTTTAAATGAGAGATAGCCCCTACAGGCCCATGTGTTTGAACTCTTGGTCCTTAGACGGTAGCACTGTTTTGGAAGACTATGGGACCTTTAGAAAGTGGAGCCTTCCTGGATGAAGTATGTCACTGGAGGTAGGCTTTGAGGGTTTATAACCTGGCCCCACTTCCTAGTCTCTCTCTGTCTTCCTGTGTGTGGATGAAATGGGATCACTCTGCTTTCTGATTGCCAGGCTAGACTCATGTTCCTGCTGCCCATGCTGTGGTGGTTTGAATGAGAATGTCCCACACAGGTTACCTAATTAGCCTTAGAGCCCACTCAATGGAAGGAAACTCATGTGTGGTACTGTAATCATAGCCAAATACACATGGCTGAAGAGGTCATAGATCTTAGAGAAATCCCCAAGGCTGTCACATCCCTAGGCTAATGTAATTTCTTACTAAAGGCAAAATATGTATCCTTATATTTACAGTCAAGTATCCCAGTTACCACTTGTTAAAGAAGCTTCTGTTGTGCCAGACAGATTACTACAGAGTACCACAACCAGTTCCATGCAGACATTGTCCGTGAATTGCCCATGTCTCAGCATTACATCTACAGTGCAACCTCTACACTCAAGGTTCATGCAACATAAATTAAGGGGTAAAGAGGACACTGATGAATCTTTTAACACTCATTAGTGAAGCTCCTTCATGCAACAGAGTGCCTGTAACACAAAAGGTCACAAATGGTCAAAGAATGGAGATTAGGAATTTGCAGAATGTGGGTCCTCAACAGAACTCTTATATTAAGTTTCACTCATCCAGGGCTCAGAGACCATTGTGGAAGAGGGGGAGGAAAGATTGTAAGAGCCAGTGGGGAGGTACATAACCAAATGAAAATAGAATCCTACAAGCTCCTGGGACCCTGTTCATATGAACCTACAGCAATGGTGTCAGCACGCTCAACACCCGTGCAAACTCAAGCAGACAAAAGCCAGCAGAATCCAATCTTTGCTGAAGAAATGTTGGCAACTGATTACTGCTGGGGGAGGATGAGCTAATCTTCTTAAAGTGATGGACTCCAGACAGGCTGACTAGACCTCAGTGAGTGAACCTGCACCAAGGAACATTTGGTGACACTAACTTGACACAATAGACCTTAACACAGATAAAAGAATGTGTGGATTCCAGCCGGGTGACTGTTGGGGGTTTCTGATGGTGAAGGGTGTATAGAGATGATTAAGATTGATTGAGATGTTCTGTATGAAACATACACTGATTTGATTAAAAAAAAAGTGTTTTTTTTAATTAAAAAAAACAGAAAACCCATACTGGGTGTGGTGGTGCTCATTATAATCACAGCGCTGGGAAGGCACGACACGGGTGGTCCCCTGGCTTCACTGACCCACTGATCTAGTCAAATTTCTGCATTTCAAAACAGTGAGAAACTCTGTCTCAAAAACCAAGATGTACAGTGTCTAAGGAACAACATCTGAGGTCGATCTCTGGCCTCCACATACATGTGCACACACATGAACTCTCTCACACACACAAAGAGAAGTGAGATTCTTTCACTCTTTTCCTCTTCTCCTTCCTTCTCCTTGTTTCCTGTCCTGGTCTCTTTTCAGGCTGTCAGTGTAGACCCCAAGATCCCCTTGAAGGATTGAAGAACTTGTCACCTGGCTGCTAGGGAAACCGACAAACAGCCTCCACCTCTGACCCCTTCTGGGATCACCTCACCTAAGTTCACAGGGGCTTCTAGGAGCAGCCACAGTTGTCATCAACACAGGCTATGAAAACCAGAACCTCTCACTTAAGATATATCTGTAGGGTCATTCCCATTTCAGAATCTCCTCCTGGGAAGAGCTCAAACTTCTGATGAAACTGTGTCAGTGTTCAGCTTCTACCTTGACCTAAACCTTCCTTCACTTCCTGTGGGTGATTTCCACCCTACAGATATCCCCAAGAAACTCTCTTGCACTCTAGCCTGTAACTCAGTGTCTGCTCTATACTGACCTATAGAAGCCAAGGTGAGTTAGATGTAGAAGATGGAATTCAATGAACAAAAAGAATGCATGGGTCTGGACAGATGGCTCAGCAGCTGAGAGTGATTGCTGTTCTTACAAAAGATTGGAGTTTGGCTCCTTATACCCACATTGGGCAGTTCACAGTGGAAAAAGATAGCTGAGCACAAGCAAACCAGGAAGCACGTATTCTCTCTGCTCTTGACTGCTAGTGTGATGTAATTAGCTGCTCAAGTTTCTGCCTTGACTTCGAAATGATGAGAGATGTAAGTTGGAATTGTAAACTGAATAAGGCCCTTACGCATGTTGCTTTTTGTTAGGGCATTTGTCATAGCCACAGAAATGAAACTAGGACACTACCCTATTTTGATCTTCTTCCTCAACAAGGTAAACTGTATTGATTACTTTCTCATCACTGTGATGAACTGTCTGACAGGAACAATTTAAGAGAACAAAGATTATTTTAATTCATGGTATCAGAGGGTTCAGCTCATGGTCACTTAGCCCCATGTATTTGGGAGGACACGAGGGCATCATGGGTGTGTGAAGAACTCCTTGTATCATGGTGACCAAGAAGCAGGGAGGATGGGACAGGACGGAGCCAGGAATAATATACCCCTGAGGAACTGCCCCAGTGACTTACTTCCTCCAGTTAGGATTACCTCTTAAAGTTTCCAGAACCTCCCAAAATAACATTACCACACAAGGACCAACCTTTCAATATATGAACCTTTTAAAAGAGATACCACAAAGTCAAGTCATAACAACACATGCTTAGACTGAGCCATCACAGCCAGTCATAACAACACATGCTTAGACTGAGCCGTCACAGCGCGTACTTCTGACTACAGGGTGTGAACAGGTGGGATCTGGGGTGGGATCAGGGCTCCAGTACTATCAGAACTGCCTGCAGTTGGAGAGACTCTAGACTTTGGTTTTATTGTTGTCACTGTTTGATTTTAGTGGAGAGGGGTTTGCTGGGGATTGGACCCATGGCCACACTACAGAAACTCTATACTGCCTTCTTTGTGAAATCTAGCTCTCCCTGGACAAGAACCAGCAACCTTGAACTTGTCAACCTATTAGTGTCACATTTGCCTTGGCCATCAAGAAGACTAGAATCTTGTGTTTCATTTCTGTTCATAATTTTGGATATGTGTGTGTGTTTGCATGTATGTGGGTGTATATATGTGTGGGGGTGCACATGTGTGGGTGCTTATGGAAGCCTGAAGATGATGTCGTGTCTTAATCAATTTTTCCCCACCTTATATATTGAGGCTGGTCTGTTGCTGGATCTGGAGCTCGCTGTTTCAGTAAGTTTAGCAAGCTGGCTTATTTCAGGGAGTCCCTGCCTCTCTCTCTCCTCTATACTAGGGTGATGGGTGAGCTGCCATGCACACAAGACCTTAATGGGGACCCAAATTCCCATCCTTCAGTGTGTGTGGCAAGCACTTTACACACTGAGACAACTTTTCAGGCCTTCCTAAATTTTTTATAGTGGTATAGATATACACAGATAAGAGGCATATATTTTACTTTTAAAAACATTTTAAATTCAGTGTCATTAACTGTGCTTGCAATGTGTGCCACCACCATCATCTCTACATGTCCCCATCATGCCAAAAAGAGACCCACGACCACCAAGCAGCGATTGCTCACTTTCTTCTTCTCATCCCCAAGTAACTCCAATTATTCTATGTTAAATATTTCATAGAACTGAAATTACACAATATTTGTCCTTTGCGTCTCACTAATTTTCCTTGAAATAGTGTTTTCAAGGTTCTTCCATGTTGTGGCATTTATCAGCATTTCCTTTTTAAATACATTTTACATTTTATTTATGTTTTGTGTGCACATGCACAAGTTCTTGAGGGCATATGCACACGTGCATACAGGTGTGTATGAAAGTGTGGGTAGAAGCCAAGGGTTGACAGCATGAGGGTCTTCCTCGATTGTTCTCACTTTATTTTTGTGAGATGAGGTCTCTCATTGAACCTGAAGCTTAGAAATTCAGCTACAGTGACTGCACCATGAGCTCCATGGCTCCACCTGTGACATGTCCCCCTTCCCACCACCAGCACTGAAATTATGGGCATGTTCTCCATTAGTGCCTGGCTGTTCATGTGAGCGCTAGGGGTCTGAGCTCAGGTCCTCATGCTTGCATGGCAGCCACTTTACTAAGAGCCATCACCCCAGCCCCATAATTTGATTCATCTTTACAGGTTTCTCTGTTGATGGATACTTGGGGTGTTTACATCTGGTTCCAACCTACAAGTGTCTGTTTGTATCTCTATTTCCATTTTCTTTGGAATAGAATTATTAGATCACATAATACTTCTCTGTCTGACTTACTAGGGGGCTGCCAAATTGTTTTCCATAATGACTGCACTATTTTATATTCCACCGGCAATGATTAAGGTTACAATCTCTTTTACCAACTGGCCAACCCTTGTTATTTTATGCTTTCTAAAAACTATAGCCACTTGGGGCTGGAAAGATGGCTCAGTAGTTAAGAATACTGACTGCTTTTGCAGAGGATCCAGGTTCAGTTCCTAGCACCCACATGGCAGCTAACAACCATTTGTAACTCCAGTTTCAAGGGATCCTATGCCCTTTTCTGACCTCTGAGGGCACTGTATAATGTGGGTCCACTTTACGTACATACAGGCAATACAGTCATATACGTAAAACAAAATATTTTTTAAAACTATAGTCATCCTACTAGGTATGAAATAATATCTTGTCCTGGCTCATCTTTAATTCTCTTTTTAAAAAAAGATTTAGTTTTATTTTTAAATTATGTGTATGTCTGTGGTCGATATGTACACATAAATGCCGTGCTTTTGGAGGCCAGAAGAGGGCATCAGATTCTGTTGGAACTGGAGTTACAGGCAGTTGCAAGGGGCCATGTGCATGCTGGAACTGAATCTGGGTCCTCTGTAAGAGCAGCAAGTGCTTTTAATCTTGGATGCATCTCTCTACACAGCCATTTTGTTTTATTTTATGTGTATGCGTGTATTGCCTGCATGTATGTAAATGTATCCAGGTCACACGATGCCCACAGAGGTCAGAAGAGAGCATCAGATTCCCCTGGAACTGGAGTTACAGACGGTTGTTAGCTGGGATTGGAACTCAGGTCCTCTTGAAGAGCAGTCAATGCTCTGTTAACTGCTCAGCTATCTCTTCAGCGCCTTATTTTTTCTTTTGAATTTCTGGTGTTATGTTTGCACAGTTCAGTGGAGATGTCTTTTTCTGAACCATTTGACAGTTGAACCTATCTAGTCAAAAGAGATATTTTTGAGTAACATTTATATTCTGTTGGCAAGACATGAAACTCCTTGTGTCCTGATGTTCTTTATCAAGAGTGAAATGATCCAAAGGATGGAAGTGTCCACAGCCCTACTCCTCACCGTACTGGAGTAGCCAGGGTTCACAGAGAAGCAGAACTGACTGAATGAATACATGTTACTAAAGGATTTGTCAGACTGAGTTATACACTACGGGCTGGGTAGTCCAATGTGGCTTTGTTCATACTGGAGAGGCTGAGATCTCACTAGCTGCTCAGTCCAAGATGCCAGATACCTCAGCAGTCCTAATCTGGTGCTGAAGGCCTGGAGGATTCCTGGAGAGTCACAGATCTTCAGTTCATGTTGGAAGGCTGAAGCAGCTGGGTCTGATGTCAGTGAAGGAGACAGCAGCAACAGAGGAGATACACTCACCACAGGGGTGAAGGTAGGCAGCCTTGCTTTTCCATCGGACCTCTTCATATCTGTTGCTGCTGAAGGTGCTGTTCATAGCATCCTTCAGTGAATTCTTCTGGAATGCCTACAAGGCTGTCTGTTAGTTGATCGGAACATCTAACTGCTATAGAATGCACTTTTTATCAGCAGCACATGGAACTTTCTCTAAAACAGATCATATCTGGGCACAGAGCAATTCTTAGCAGATATAGAACACTTGAAATAATTCCTTGTATTCTATCTGATCACATGGACTAAAACTGCAAACAAGAGCAGATATAACCTTCTGGGCCTCATTCTACACATTGCCTATCTGTGGTAGGGTTGTGGCTGGTCAGTGATTTATCCTTTTATATTTTGAAATTCAAGTTGAAACCTGTGTGGCGGTTAATGTTGATTGTCAACTTGACAGGATTAGAATCACTTAGCAGACAAACTGCTGGACATGTTTGTTAGGGAATTTCCAGATTGGGTTAACTGAAGTCGGAAGGCCCATTTTGAATGTGGGTAGTACCATCCCATGGGCTGGGGGCTTGGAGTGAATTAAAAGGACAAAGTGAGCTGAGCATCAGCATTCATCTCTCTCTGCTTCCTGACTGTGGATGTAATGTGAGCAGCTGCCTCATGCTCCTGCGGCCGTGCTTTCCCAGTCATTGTGGGTGATATCTGTTAGGTTTGGCTAGGGGCTACTCAAGTCATTCACCTGCTGCAGCCTCTTTCTCTGTCCACCCTCAGAGCTGACTCTAATTCCCACTCCTATAGGGAAATGGCAGGCACACTACTGAGAGTCTTCCTGTGAACCTGTAACTCTGTCTTCTGCCGAAGAAGTTTACCCCAGGGTATCCAAGACTCTAAGCAAACAAGGGATACAGATGACACATCCCATAAGATGAACACACATTAACTAAAGAGCCAAATTTTTATCCTTTCCCCCCATGCCCAGGGATCAGAAACACCCTGATTGTAAAAAGGGCTGTGGGCACTCATCAAACACATAGTCCTGGACTTTCCACTCCCTTAAATTCATAAGACAGGACCCCAATTAGCATCATAGACCTGAACTCTCCTCAGAGACACCACTATGCTGCTATCTTTCTGCCTAAGATATTAATTATAACTCTCCCAGTAAGACTCTTACCCCAAAAGACAATCCACTTTAGTGTCCTCCTTGAGCCTCTAGTCTGAGATTTTATAATCTCCCTCAACTTGTAGGCAAAACCAAACGAAGCAAAAACCCCTCTTTCCTTTTTAAAAGAGTTTTTGCAAGATATATTGTCATAGCATGTGCAAAGTAACTAAAACACTTTGATACCTACTTGTGTTGTGAATGTTTGTGTCATCTTAGTCTTGTGCTCCAGAATGCGTTCTCAGTATCTAGCCCAGGCTGGCCCCAACTCACAGTTCTCTTGCTTTGGCCTCTAGAGTAGCTGGAACTCTAGGCCTGTGTCTCCGTTCTTTGTACTTTTATGTCTGGATTTGGAAAGACTCAGACTTTCCCTTCTGGTTTCCACCATTGTCTCTGAATTCCCACAGGACAGACTGTAAAATATCTTCTTTTGATCTGACTTTCCGATACCCTCCTCACCCAGTTTACACTTATCACTTGTCATCTGGGCAGCTTGGGTGGGGGTTTGGAGATGGGGAGGTGGGTAATTGAGGGTGGAATGCAGCCTCCCACACGGAGCGTCGACTGAGCTAGTGGCACCAGCTCTTTCTGATCACCAGAGAATCCACCCATCCGTCCTTCTGTGCCTGCAGCCTTAGGGTCTATAAAATAAGTAGACTTCCTTGGGTTTCTAGGCATATTCAATAGGACAATTTAGTTTACCTATTGCTCAGATCATGTCACCATGACAACCAATTCTGCAACTCAAAACAGACACTGAGTTGAAGAAAAATGAGTTGGAGTAAAACTCTAAGTACTCCAAACATTTATCCCCAAAAAGCATTTGAAAGAATGAATGTTTTCATCCTGTGGGGCTGGAGAGATGGAGAGCACTGACTGCTCTTGCAGAAGACCTGGGATCAAATCCCAGGACCCACATGGCTGCTAACAACCATCGGTAGCTCCAGTTCTAGGGGATCCAATGCCCTCTTCTGGCCTCCACTGTATGACACACGAGTACACTTACATGCGTAACACTCACATACATAAAAAAGGAATATGCACTCAGGAGGCAAAAGCAGGAGGATCTCAATGAGTTCCAGGCCAGCCAGGGCTGCATAGCAAGTTCCAGGCCAGCCTGGTCTACATAGCAAGTTCCAGGCCAGCCAGGGCTACAGGGAGACCATGTCTCAAAAAGAGCAAAAAAAAAAAAAAAAAAGAAAAGAACAGAATACTTTTCTCCTGGACCAGTGAGATGGTCCCATGGGTAAACAGCACTGGGCTCAAAGCTAAGCCTTTGGCCTTTGCTCCCACACCCACTTCACCCACATCACTGTATTTGGACTCAGGTTCTCACGGTGTGGTTAGTTTTTGTCAGCTGACACAAATCTAGAGTCATCTAGGAAGAGGGAACATCAACTAAAGAATTCCCAGATTTGGCTTGTGGTCACATCTGTGAGGCATTTTGTTAATTGCTAATTGAGGTAGGAGGACTCAGTCTACTGTGGGTTGTGGGCAAGTGGGCTTAAGAAAGGTAGCTGAGCAAGTCAGGGGAAGCAATCCAGGAAGCAGCGTTCCTCCATGGTCTGTGTTTCAGCTCCTGGCTACAGGTTCCTGCTTGAGTTCCTGCCCTGACCTCCCTCAGTGATGAACTGTAATGTGGAAATGTAAGTAAACCCTTTCCTCCCCCAAGTTGTTTT
This sequence comes from Eospalax fontanierii, assembly GCA_035773235.1. Classification (NCBI taxonomy): domain Eukaryota; kingdom Metazoa; phylum Chordata; class Mammalia; order Rodentia; family Spalacidae; genus Eospalax; species Eospalax fontanierii. The sequence continues at coordinate 118,984,749 of CM069524.1, forward strand.
TGGTGAGTGTTTTATCACAGTAACAGGAAAGCAAACTAGGACACATGGTTTCTGTGTCTTTGGATACAGGCAGCATTCTCTTGTGGGAAGAATGAAAGGCTAAAGGCCACCCGGGTCATCCATGAGGTCAGAGGAGAAAAGTGTCTCGGTTTTGGGGCAGAGCAGAGTCTGAACCCAGGCCAAGCATGGGTTCCTAGCTAGCATGGCCTCTTCTCATTCCGGCTTCTTCTCTCTAACACTGGGCGGATTCCGTTCCTCCCAGGGGTGCTGGGATGCTTGGGAAGTTGATGCATGGAAAGTGTGGTGTGGTGGCTCCTGTCTGAAATCACAGCATTCCAGAGGTAGGTGCAGGAAGATCAGAGGTGGTGAAGGTCTCTTAGCTCGAAGCTTGCTCAGCTTGGGGTCAGATTCTTCTTTTGGTGTCATCCCAACTCTATGCTTTGAGCAGGAAGGCGCCTGACCAGAGTATGGTCTCTCCTGCTTTGTCTTTTCCTCAATGATAGAGGAGAAACTAGACCCCCTACAGAGCCCCTCCCCCAAAGAAAGACAAAAGCCGCTCTGCTCCTCTAGTGAGGGGTGCCTCTGCCAGCAGCCTGTGGAGGAAGTGGTCCTCTGGCTTCTGCATGCCTCAGAGGCCCTCTGCTGGGGACAATGGGGAACCACAGAAGGGTGATGCTTCTGAAAGAGGACTTTTTATTATCATTATAATTATTTATTTGGAGAGAGAGATCAAACTCTTGGCAGCAAGGGCCTTTACCCACTGAGACATTTTGCTGGCCTCCAAGAGGGCTCCTTTTAGCAGCTAGTTGACCTAAAACATCCCAAAGGCCACGTGGTGGTGGGGAGAGAATGTGAGGATCAGGTAAGTTCTGGCTTCTGAACTTTTTCAGGGCTGGTCTCAACTGCAGAACCCAGAGCTCTGATGTCTAGGAGCTGATGGCTTGACCAGGCATGCCATGCTTGTGGATATAGTCCCCTCTGTGACTGGCCTTGCAGAAATGAATATATTCTATAGAGACAATTTGGTCGCCAGACTATTAAAACAATGGACCCCAGCAAATTGGAATTTCCTCAGGAATCTTACACTGAGAGAAGATAACCTGAACCAGCCTGGGAACTACCTTTTCTCTCCAGGAAAGAGACTTACAGTCTTACAGATAAAAATGATAGGTCTATAGTAGTCTAGACCACATTTTGACCTCTGCTGCTTAAATACGCATATCCTTGGCCATCTATTTAAATGTTAATCCCATTCAGGACCCTAAACTGGCAAGGTAGTCACTGGATCACTTGTCTCTTATTTTTTTTGTTTGTTTAATGTGTATGAATGTATTGCCTGCATGTATATAGGTGTACCTGTGTCATGCTATGCCTGCAGAGGTCAGAAGAGGGTGTCGGATCCCCTGGAACTGGAGTTAACCACCATGTGGGTGCTGGGAACCAGGATCTTCTGCAAGAGCAGCCAGTGCTCTTACCTGCTGAGCTATCTCTCCAGCCCCGTATTTGCCTTTTTTAAAAAATTATTTTTATTTACATTTGTATGTGTGTACTTGTTTGTTTGCATGTGTATTGTGCCAGAAGAGTGCACTGGATCTCCTAGAGCTGGAGCTGAACTGTGTGATGTGGGTGCTGGGAACCAAACTCACGTCCTCTCAAAGAACAGCAAGTGCTCTTAACTGCTGAGCCATCTCTTCAGCCCCCTTTTCTGCTTTTTACAGTTAATTTGACTCTTCTAGTGGTTTCTTGAGGATGGGTGGCTGAACTTGGCTTCTTTGACCACAGATTGTGACCTCAAATTCAGCAACTCTTTCTTCCTAAGGATGAAGAAACAGGCTGGGAGGGAAGTCAGGAGGTCGGGGACTCAAAGCCTCAGTGCAAGTTCTTCCAGGCTGCCCTGTAAGAGTTGATGCTCTTAGCTCCTCCCTTTTCCAGATGACCCCTTGGAGGCTGAGGAAAGGCCAAGGTCCCCTTCCTTCCTGCCTCTGGGGTTCCAGATCCACAACAGCTGCCATGGTCTGTTGGTGGCCCTCAGGGCTGTGAGTTTTGAGGTGTCTTTGTCTTGGAATCCTCAACTCCTGGCCTTCCTCGGAAGCAATTCCTTCAGCTGAGCTCAGGAACAGAAGCCATGGCCCAGAGAGCAGAAGGCAGCAGCAGCCTGGACAGGTCACACACAGAAGAGGCAGAATGGTAGAAGTCATTCCTTTGGGCTCTTAGTCGAAGCCACAGAGTGATTTAACTAAGGAAGAATTCAGGGCTAGGGATGTGGCTCAGCCGGTAGAGTACGTGAAGTTCAGTCCCCATCCCTGGGAGGTGGAGGAAGGAGGACCACAAGCTCAAGGTCATCCTTGGCTACATGAGATCTTATCTTTAAAAAAAATAAATAAAAATGATTGGAAACACTATTTCATTGACTTTTTTGTTTGTTTTTGAGGCGGGGTCATGGGTAGTTCAGACTGGCCTCAAACTTACTAAACAGCAGAGGATGACTTTGAACTCCTGATCCCCCTGCCTCCACCTCTTGAGTGTTGGAATACAGATGTGCAATACTATACCCTATTTGAAAAAAGTATTAAATAGCTGCAGAGAATGAGCTTGGAAAATAATCCAGAAAGAGGGTGGATGGCACCGTCTGCTGTCACAGTCTGAGGCTGTGTATGGCTGGCACCTGATGCTCGGCTGGAACTGTTTCTCCCTGATGGGTCAGCCTCAGATCCCTGGAAGGGGTGACTGTCCTCGTTTCTGCTCTTTCGGTTATTGTCTGATTCAGTTTGGGCAGGTATATCTGGCTGGTTCAGACCAGTCTGTCTGCTTTTCTGATGGGAGCATGGGAGTTACTTTTCTCATTGCTGTGGCAAAATCCATGACAAGGGCCACTTAGAAAAGGAAAGGCTTGTTTCAGCTCACAGTTTGAAGAAATAGTCCATCAGGGAAGTGAGACCTGGTAAAGGAGAGTGAGGCAGCTGGTCACCTTGTGTCAGTGGTCATGAAGCAGAAAAAGATGCATACTTTTTTCTTTTTATACAGTCTGGACCCTGACCCCGTGGAATGGTCCTGCTCACATTCAGTGCGTGTCAGTTAACTTTCTCTCCTCAGTTAACCTTTCTGGAAGCACACCCATAGACACCAGGGGTCTGTTTCCATTACTGTCTTACATCCCATCAAGCTGACAGTCAATATTAACCATCAGAGGAGGTGGTCCAAACAGGAAGTCTAAACGTTACACAACTCAAACCCCAAAGCCCCATCCACAGCATGGATGCTGAGTTCCAGAGGAGAGAATGACTTCCTTCCCAAGGACGTGTGGCCAAGGCAAATGGATTTCATCTTCCATGTGGATACTAAGTCACAGACTAAGTGGAGCACCACGATGAAGTCCCAGGGCTTTGCCTGGCTCAGGGAGGCATGAGCACCACTGGGCCTGGCTGCCTACGGCACACTCCTTCCTACACAAGGCATTCAAACAAAGGCGCAGCTGCTTCCCTCTGGCAAGCCTGAGCATCTGTCTCCTGAGGCCAGGCTAGATTGTGGATGACTACACATATTAACACCATTTCCTGTGCTGGCCATTTCCACTTGCCAAGATTATAGGAGTGCCAGGCACTGTGGATCACATGCATGATGCCAACACTCGGCAGGAAGAGCATGGCAAATGAGGCCATCCTGGTCAATGTATCGAGCTCCAGGTAGGCCAGAGCTATACAGTGGGATTGTCTCAGAAAGCAAAATGAAAATTAGTTCAGAAAAGGTTTAGTAAGAGACTTAAACCTATGGATTCAAGACAGGTTGTTTACAAACCCAACTCTGTATGACAACCACCCAGATAGGTTTCATTTCCACTACAACCTTGTGGGCATGAGGCAACACTATCTTGGTGCCTTAAACCCAAGGATATAGGTCTTTCAGGCTTAGTAGTTAGAATGTCCATGTTTGTCCTATCATTTGGAAGAAAATATTGTAATTGTTTGACAACCACCCCTAGACTGTAACCAGCTTCCTTCCCTTGAGGGACTGGGAGTGTGGAATAGTGCAGTAGTTGTTTACCATGTGCAAGGCCCTAGCACTGGGATCATGTATGTATATCCCTGGTCATACTTTTTTTAAACCTGCATTTTATTTGTATGCATGTACATGCATGTGGAAGCCAGAGGACAACTTGTGGGAGTTGGCTCCCTCCTTCCAAGTGGATTCCAGGGATTGAACTCAGGTTGCCAGTCTTGGTGACAGGAGCCTTTATCCATGAGGCATCTCACCAACACTGGATCTGGTGACATCTAACTGTACCCTCTATACACGTGTTCCCAGCATCCAATGGGCTTTTAAATTCATGATGAGTTAAAATTATCTAAAGGCATCTTTCTGTTGCCTCTACCTAACAGTTTCGTCATACTGACACAACCTAGAATCATCTGGAGTCTCAATGAGAGATTGTCTAGATCAGATTTGCCTTGACTACATTAATTGAGGTAGGAAGGCTCAGTGCACTGTAGGTGTCTATCTCCTTGCTTTGGATCCTGGACAGTGTGAGTGGAGAAAGCAGGCTGAAGATCAGAAACCAGCATGGATTCCTTCTCTCTCGACTGTGGATGTGACTGACTAGCTGCTTCAAGCTCCAGCTGCCTTTACTTCCCTGCAGTAGGAACACCTCTTTCTTCCCTAAATTGCTTTTGTCAGGGTATTTTATCACAGCAACAAAATGAAGCTAGGCCACTCTAGGGCAGGCCATAAAGGTGGCCATAACCCATTTGCCAGCTACCTTAGGGGTGTGTTGCAGAATTGGATGACTTTCTAAAGCCTGAGTCTGCTTCAAAATTGTAGATCTATACTGTCAGAAATCCTGTGTTCTTCAAAGGGCTCAATATATCTGAAAGGGTGGGATGTGCCCTGTCTTTCCTGCTGCCTAGCAGCAGCCAATGCTCAGTCAATACATAGGAAGCACTGGGTCAACAGTACCTTCAAGGATCTCATGTGCTCAGTTTATACTGTCTTAGTTTTCATGGTCTTCAGGAGCCAGGCCAAAGAAGTTAAGAACAGCTGCAACTTGATCCAGTAGTGGTGTGGATCTACTCACTGTTATCCCATACAGTTTATGAATAAATCCTTTTTGGATATCCTGAATCTAGCTTCATTTACACTAAACTAGCTGAGACTAAAGAGATTTAGATATGGAGGCTGGAGATATGGCTCAATGGTTAAGAGAGTATACTGGTCTTGGAGAGGACCTGAGTTCAGTTCCTAACACCCACATCAGGTGGCTTATCCCCCCCCCCTCCCCGCGTAACTCTCCAGGAGATCCAATGCCCTCTTTGGGGATCCAAGGCCTTTAGACGCATGTGTGCACACAATTAAAAATCTTAAAAAATTTAGATACAGCTGGGTTTATAGCTTAGTTGGTAATGCTTATTCAGCATGCATGTCCTCAGCCACAACAGTGAGTTTGGGGCCAGTGTGGTCTACAAAGGACCCAATTCAAGGAAAAAAAAAAAAAAAAAAAAGGATATAGTAATAAGTAATCACTGGTTATCCAACAAATGTGCCTGGCCTGAATTATTCTGTCACCAGGATAGCATATGGTGAAAAGCACGTGAGATGGCTTAAGCCAGGTTACTAGAGTAGGACAACTCTGTACTTTCTGTATACAAATCTTTACAGGCTATCTGACCCTAGGTTTAACAATAAATATGACAAACAGGGGCACCAGGCATGCTGAGGTTGGGGGAGACACACTGGGATGTGGGCAGTCAAGAACCTCAATCCTTTAGACCACAAAAAGGTTACCACGCAGTCTCAAATGTAATACAGAACTATGGCACAGGCAGAAAAACACTCAGAAATGAGTTGGTTCCAAGTAGTAGGTACTTTTCTTTTGATAAATGATTAAATACTTAGGTACATATAACTGGGAATGTCTCAACATTACTTCTGTCAAGTGAGGATTCTTAATGTTTGCTTTTGTGTTATAGCAATTAATTCTCAAATAAGCAAACTGTATTGAAGGGGCTGGAGAGATGGCTCAGCAGTTGAGCACTTGCTGCTCTTGTAGAGGACCCGAGTTCATTTCCCGGCACCCATATCAGGCAGCTTATAAGCACCTGTAACTCTAGTTCCAGGAGATTCAACATCCTTTTGTGGTCTCCAAATGTAACTGCACTCAAGAGCCCAAACCCACATATAGACACACATGATTTTTTAAAAAAAATCTTATTCTGATGTCCTGAGCAATGACATTTCATTGGACTCTGAACATTAACTAGCACAGGGCAGGCTGCTAGCAACACTGGTTTTCAATGATCACAAAATTAACTGTTCTGTAGACAACATACAGAACATTTTAGAAACTAAGCACTCTGACTGAATCACTGACTGGTTTTATTTGGCCTTTGTTCACACTGAACTCTCATTGCAAATTAATTTTGGTTGTATACATTTGGGAGAGGTCAGTATTTTTCTTTCAAAGAAACCAATGTGTGCTGTGCACTGACTCAGAATGAAGTTTTTAAAGGGCTGATAATTGAATCTTGGTTTCTCTGTACCCTTTGAACAAGAGCTCCCCAAATCCAAGTTGTCTTGGAATGGATCTATCACCCTTTTTTATTGTCTGGGAGCACACATGTGTTGTCGATGTTGGGAATCAACCCCAATCACTCTCACCCTGCTCACCAATATGGCTAGTCTCAGGGCTGGAATTATAGGGCTGCCACACCCATCTGCATGTTTCCATACCTGCGGGTAGGCCGGAGGACAGCCTTAGGTCTTTGCCTTCTACTTTGAGGCAGTATCTAGTTTGCCAAAGCACACAGCAAGCTAATGAGCCTGTGAGTGTCCAGGATTCTCGTCTCCACCTGTGGAAGTACTGGGATTAAAGAAACACCCTGGCTTTTAAGTGGGTTCTGGGGGTTTGAACTTGGGTCTTTAAGCTTGCACAGCTAGTCACCTCCTCAGCTTATTTGTTCTTTAAAAAACAAAAAAATTGGGACTGGAGAGATGGCTCTGAGGTTAAGAGCACTGGTTGTTCTTGTAGAGGACCCACATAGTAGCTAACAAATGTCCATTACTCCAGTTCCAGGGGATCCAGCACCCTCTTCTGACCTCCCCCAGCACTGCCCAACATAGTTGCAATTACATACATACAGGCAATACACTCATACACATAAATTGCTAGCTTACTGTTTGAGACTCAGAAATACAGAAAAGTAATACTGCCTTCTGTACATGGTCACCTGTGTGTGTACCTGCACGTCTGAGCCTGGAGAGGCGAGATGGACTTCCGGGTTCCTCCTCAGTGGCCTAGAACTCACTATGTGGACCAGGCTAGCCTTAATCTCACAGGGATTGCCTGGGATTCAAGGTGTGCACTACTGAGCCTAGCTCATCTTACTTTTTGAGACAGGATTCCCACTGAACCCAGAGCTGATTTGGCTAGATGGCTGCCATGAGCTCTAGGGTCTGCTTATCTCTACCCCTACAGCATGGGGATTACACATACACTTGGCTTTCTATGTAGGTGCTGGGGATCCAAACTCAGGTCCTGGTGCTTACACGGCAGTCACTTCACTGAGCCATTTTCCTAGCCCCAAATGATACTACTCTAGCTGTGCAGGAATTACTTTCAATGCTCTAATGCTCTGTGCCTTTTTTTTTTTTTTTTCAAAATATATAGGTACAGTATTATTTTCAGGGGCTCCAGACTATGGTCAAGATCGGAGAAACAAACACACAAAAAACGCCAATACTATTTTCTATGTTATCGAGACCTGTTCAGTATCAGCCACATTTTATAGCAAGTTAATACAGCAATTCATGCCACACGTCTCCTTATACTAGAAAGGAAAGCAGCAAACGACTCACATTAAAAAACCATGTCATAATTGTCTGTTGTATTTAAAATTAAAATGTTATCATGACAGTAAAGACTGAAGACTATAAAAGTTCCTTTCTGAAGAGAGATGAGGGCAAGGGATCCAGGTGGAAGGCCACTGTTCAGTGAGAGAACTGCCTTCGATCTGCTGGCTTCCTGCTGATGTGTTTAAAGATCTTGGACTTCTCCACTTTCTTTGTCTTCTGGTAGCCGAATCCACCACCGCCTCCTCTCTTTTTATGCCTACCTTCACTGCTCACATCTACAGGTAAATGTTAAGGAGACCAAGCAACCAAGAGAATGAGCTGCTACAGAGAACACCCCACAGGGCCACCCCCGTGCCTGGACCTCTCCTCCTTGAGCAAGGGACACCTGGGGGACCTAAGGCCAGGAATGTGTCTTCAAGAGATGGGGAGTAGCTAGGAGCCGGTACTCTAAAATGAATGGAATGATCTGAAAGTCAAGTGCGGCGGCGTATCAGTCAACACACTGTGAACCGGGGACAAGTAGAAACAGAGCGAGGGGTCAATCAGAACACATTAAAGTAGCCCATTGTCACATCAATGCCTTTTAGTCTACTGCGACTAAATCCAGAAAGGCCTGGCTAACAAAGGAGTTCTTCCGGGCATAGGATTCAACATATACTTGTTACAAGACATTTTCTATTCAATGTCTTGGGTGGAGATGCTAATGCCCAATCTGGTCCTCTGGTCCCCTCAAGAGTTATTGCTATAGCATTAAAAAATAGTCCTCATTTTAGCTGGTTTTCTCTTCTGAAAATAGGGTGTACACACACGCACACAGACTCAACACATACATATACTGCTACAGAAATAAGTGGAAGTACTCTCTGGCTAGGAAACTCTGAAAAGTTGTGCCTTTTGTCTCCAGCTGCTCCCTTGAGTACTGTATGTGCACAGCAGCCTCAGCACCTCCCAAGGCCTGCTTCCGCCCACCTCTGCTTCTCCCTGGAAGGCACACTGACCCCTGCCCTTACTGACACACACACATTCACATTCTCCTCCTCCACCCCTAATATTTTTATTACTTTGAGTACAGGCACATGCACATCACAGCACATGTGTGGAGGCCATAAGACAACTCTTGGGAGTCAGTGCTCTCCTTCTACTCTGGGTTCTGGGGACTGAACTTGAGTCATCAAGCTTGCTGCAAAGTGCTTTCACCTGTGAAGCCATCTGACCAGGCCTCCTTGTCTCAGAGATGTAAGTCCTAAGCTGCCTTATTCTGTTAACTACCATTCCAATGACTTAGTGACCCCTTCCTATCCCCATGTCCTATGCTACTGCACGCAGGTGGATACTAAGATACACACCCAAGCCTTTGGCAGGCAGCTAATGCACATGTCAATGCACTGGCAAGTTCCAAATGTCCCCATGTTCCAGCAAGGCTTAGTATCAAACAAAAGGATACTCAAATCGACGAAAGGAGGGACCTTGAAACCAAATGACAGGGCAACCTGAGGCAAATTTAAGTTGTTCACATCAAATATCTGCTTCAGAGAATGGGAATCATAGGCACGAATATATGACTTGTATGCTTCCTGTGCTGACTTATGAAGAAAGTAGTTCTTTTCAATCAGCTTTTCAAGCTGAAATAGAAATGAAAAAGCAGACCTCAAATATTACAACAGTCAACCTACAAAAACCATGTGCTGATAAACTTGCATGGGGTTTTGGGCTACTAGTATAATGAAGAGCAGTAGACAGAGTGTCAAAGTTCCAGTCAGGCACAGGCTGCGAGGAGGAACACAGCTTCCGGGCCTACAGTCCAGGTCACCATCATCAAAAAGCCCACTCAGGAATGACTGTCCAGCAAAACTCTGTAAGGAAGTGTTGAGACAGGGGACTTCTCAGAAACAGAAATCAAACAACTAACATACCTGAGACTGAATATCAGAAATTTTTGACCAGGAAAAGTCAAATTGACTCAATGGAACCTAGAAACAACAAAAGTCTAATATTAGTAAAGCAGGGTGGTCAAGTCAGATTTTTAAATGAATAAAAAAAGCAAAGTGTCCCACCAACAGCAAGGGAAGCCAGCACAGGGCAGGGCTGTGTGTCTCAACACTGCTCAGCTACCAAAGCTCCTTCGTTGCCATCTCTAGGATTCTGACATCTGGAGTGATGCATAATGATTTATTTACTTTTTCTGACACTTTCCCTGTGTAGCCTGGCTGAATCTGAACCTGCTGTGATCCTCCTGTCTGAGCCTCTTAAGTGCTAGGTTATAGCATGCCCAGCATGATCCCAGAAAGCTTTTTTAATTGTCAAGATTTAGTAACAAGGCATAGGACCTTGACTTGTGCTATATATTGGGGAGAAAAATTGGTGTTCAAAGACTAGCTCCTGCCTCCCCCAAGAGCATGCCCGAAGTCTGACTGAGCAGACAGGTTGAGTGTAGTGACACCTGGAGGCAGAGCATGTTGGGCTGAGATCACACAGCAGCTAGCCAAAACCGGAGTACTGTGAAGATCCAGGAAAAGAGCCTGTAGTAGTGTGTAGAGGCCTCAAAGCAACTTCAGGAAATTGCAAACAGTTTCAGGGTAGAAAAACACCTGAAAGACTATGCTAGGAGGGTGTCCCAGTGCCAGTGTCACAGGAGAGAAGGATGCCGTGCACCTGCAAGGGCTAGCGACAGGAGGCCACTAGTGGTTTGAGGGATCAGTTCCGCTAGGATGGAATGAGGCCAAAGCCAGGTATACTGGGGACTGGTTGGGAGGTGACTGGGAAAAACAAAGACCACTTTCCCAAAAAGGCAGGTGGAAGAAGGCAGCAGCAGGAGCCATGCCCAGAGGGAGACCAAGGGCGAGGAAGTGATGCAAAGGGGGAGGAGGAGGAGGAGGAGGAAGAGGCAGGTGCAGGGAGAAGGCAGAGCCTCTGCTCGCAGGAAGCTGGACGAGGAGCTGCACAGCAGACTGCAGGGGTGCTGGGGGAGAGAACAGGGTTACCCAGGGTGGCAGAGCTGGAGAGCCTGAACAGGGAACCGAGGAAACAGCTGGGAGTCCAGCACTGGGTCAGAAGCAGGCTTCGTGGGTGCGCTGCACCTGCTTTACCGCGCACCCACTCAAGATCCCTGCAGCCTGTAGAGATGACACTTGCTGACAACCCCAACTCATCCCAGTTTATGATTTTCTAAATAAAGGTCTTTACCTTGGATTGCTTCAAGTAACGAAGAAAACCCAACTCTTCAGGGCGCAAAATCAGCAAGGCATGCCCCCTTCCGTTCAGGCCCCTGGCTGTTCTACCCACGCGGTGAATGTATTCCTTTGGCGGGAAAAGGAAAACTGGGGTCAAGGCACTGACTTCCACATGAGCCAAGTAGCAACACGGCCATATTTTGATCATATCCAGCTATGGAGGGAGGTGAACCGGCTCACCGGCACTGAGATGGTGTATCAGCCACGGGGCAGGGCCAGACTCACCACACACTCACTGCACCAGCATTCCCAATGCAGACACCACCCAGAGGAGCATAAAGGGGCAGATGGTCAAGGTAAGAAAACCTGCACCCGCCATCCACCCTATCACTGTGATCTAAGAAAAGCTGCACACACCATTCACCTCAATGCCATGATCAAGATGAGTAGTAGGTGTTTCTCATACTCAAAATGGCTTTCCAGGAAAATATGTTTAAATGCAGTTAGCAATTTATCAAAATGCATTGTTATTGAAAGTACTTTTTTATTTTGTCCGTGGTACATGTATTCGTATGTGCAGGTGTGTTTGCCTCTGCCTCTCTCTCCACCTTGTTTATTGAGACAAAATCTCTCACAGAACATGGACCTTGCTGTTGAGTTAGGCTGGATGGCCAACTGGCCCTTGGGACCGCCTGTCTCTGTTCTCCTCCTCTTCCTCCACTGGGGTTACAAATGTACTGTCTAGCATGTTGGTTTTACACGGGGGCTGGGAATCCAAACCCAGGCCCTCAAGAATGCCTCTTGATGCAGCTTATTCTGCTACAAAAACCACAGACCTTCACATACCTCCTCATGTACACCTTCAGATACCGATGGGACACAGTCCAAGGATCTAGCACTCCTAACTTAAACCTCCTTGCACACACCCTTCTGGGCCTCACAAAGCCCCAGGCATTTATCAAAACTAGACTAGTGGCTGTTCCATGTGGATAAGCCTTACAGATGTGAAACAGGCCCTTCTCTGAACCTGAACAGTAAGTGTGATCCTTCACAGGAGCCAGTCTGAAGACACCCGGGGGATGCCAGCTACCTTGGGGTCATCTGGAGGGTCATACTGAACAATCCAGTCCACTTCAGGGATGTCCAGCCCTCTTGCGGCAACATCTGTACACAACAATATGCCCGAATCTGCATTGCAGAACTGGAAGAACGTGGTTGTTCGCTTATTTTGCTTCTGCTTTCCCTAGGTTTAAAAATGAAATGCAAAATCCACTGAAGTCAGGCTGTTGAGTTGTTGTGAGGTCTGAATGCAGCACCACCAAATCAGGGAGCTGCTGCCCTGCTTACTCCAGGCTCACTCTTGGCCTAGGTCCTCTTTCCCCAACCGGACTATAAATAAGCTTCTTGAGGAGGAAGGTATCTCTTCACCCTTTTGAAGATTTTTTTCACGAGCATGTATTTATACATAATAATGTGTTCCACATATTCCGATCATCTTCACTCCCACCACTCTTCCTGTCTCCTCACTTCCACTGACCCTTCTCCTTTCGTACACTAAGGAGCACGGGTGGAGGGCTAGTTACAGGCGCATGGACACAGTATGGGTGGCTATAGCACAGAAAACGCTTCTCCCAGCCAACATCAACTGCCTACAGATCCTCAGGGAGAGGCAGGGCCTTGTGAGCCCCTTCCACCTCCAAGACAGAGTGTTGGTGGGCCCAATCTTGTACAAGTGACCACACAGCTGCTGTGAATTTCCTGTCCTCCATAAAGAACTGATCATCCACAGGGGTGGAACTATTTAGAGCTATATTGAGAGAGAGCAATCCCTCCAATCTCACAATGCACAAGACTCTAATCCCACAATGCACAGGATGCCAAAGGCAGAACCCATTTCTCACTAAAGCTCATTGTAAGCACTCACATGGATGGCCAAAACAGGCAAGTCAATATAGTTCAACAACTCATAGTGGTATTTCACCGACATGCAGGATGAAAAGAAGACCATCAACTTCTTCTTTCGGTTCTTCTTCAGGAATGTGAAGAGCAGAAGGAATCTCTTTTCAGAGGGACAAACAACGTACCCCTAGAAATGGTCCAAGTCAACAGACATGAATTATTCATGCGGGCACTTTCAGCTCCAGGAGGAATGTTTGACCACAGCATGCACACTGCCAAGGCCTTTCCCACCACATTTAAAAATTAGACTGACACCAATTATAAGGGACTATTTACTCATTAAATGACTTGATCCTGGAAGATAGCTCAGCAGGTCCAGTGCTTGCCACACAAGCACTGAGGGGCATCTGTGGCAGCGACCCAGTAATTCCAGTTCTTGGAATACAGACACAGGGGATCACTAGAGCAAGATGACTAGCTAGACTAGCTGAATCAGCAAGCTTTGGGCCCAAATGAGATCCTGCCTCAATATTTAAGGTGGAGTGTGATGGAGGAAGGTATATGATGCCAACCTCTGGCTTATACACACACACACACACACACACACACAACCTCACCCCATACACGCACACAAAGACTCAAGCTTAAACTTGTTTTCATCAAGTCAGCTTTTATCTGTCACCTCTTCTCTAACTTTCAGAGTGATGTATCCCAAGCCAGTTTCTTCTCCATCACTTAACTCCCCTTATGGAGATTATTAAAAACAAGTTCTTAGCTGCCTTTAAAATCAGCAGTGACTGATACCACTTCCCAGGTGACGAGCAGTATCTCAGGAACAGGACTGGCCGAATCACTGAGAATTCATGGGTTTTATACTGGGAGAGTTAGAGATACAATACCAAGTTTGCTTTATCCTTTGTCTATTTACTCTCTGCATCATTTCTGAACAATTATAAGGAAACACCAAATAAGGCCCTAAAATTTTACATTATTTACAAACAGTACCTGCTCAAGACCATCCACGGTGGCAACCTCTTTATCATCATCAACACCCACATACAACGGCTCCTTTTTCAGAGAAATCCTTGCCAAATCTTCAACTTTTCGAGTTTGTGTGGCAGAAAAGAGCATGGTCTGTCTGCGTGCTGTAAAGGACACAGAAAAATAGCCCAAACCTTCCAAGGAAATCTCTTAATCGCTTCACAATTACATTCAAAGTAGAAATGCTGGGAAGAGCAGATGTGCAAACGTTACCAAGACTAAGAGCTACTGTGAGTGTTATGTCTACATAACACTAAGTCCTTCAAAGACAAACTATTAAAAAACACAAGCTTGACCAGCCATTCCCCATGACTAGGTAGTCACTCACAAGAGAACAGAGTTCTACAACCACACAAGAACTTATAGAAGAATGTCAATAGCCCTAAGCTGTAAACAGCAGAAAGCACCTGTCAATGGCTGAATGGACAAAGCAGCAAACTCACACAATGCACTACTGAGAGGAACGGAAAGAAATGATGTGTGCAACGACGAACGACAGAGATCTCAAAAGAATCTGCTGGGCAAACAAAGAATCTACTCGGTCCCAGTACACCTGCACATGCTTTAGAAAATGCAGGCTGATATTCAGAAACAAAAAGCCAGTCACCAGTCACCAGGAAGAGAAGTTAGTGAGAGGAGGGAAAGGAGACAGAGAAACTCTGAGGCAAAGGACACGGCCATTATTATGCTTGCAGAAACTATTTTCAAGGGGCAGGAATGGCAAGAGCTATCAAAAATTATAGATTTTAAGTTGTATTTTCTTTTCTTGGTCTCATATAGCTCAGGCTGTCCTCAAACTCCCTGTGCAGCTAAGGATGATGTCCAACTCGTGCCTCCACTTCCCATGTGCTGGGATTATAGGCCTGCGCCACCAAAACCAACTAGTTGCGTGGTTTCTTATGTTAATTATATTTCAATAGAGCATCACACAATGAATCAGGTCATGGCCTTACTACAGCTATAAGCAATTTATCATGTGGCAAGAGTTCAGTGAAGATACGTACAGGCCAAATATGACACAGAGACAAGGTTATGGTCACATAGGCGATAAGAACAGGGAGACAGCGGAGGGGCTGAGTCATCAAACAGCCCAAATCTCAGAGCTCTGAACTTGCATTTTAACCCACGAAGTAGGCAATATGTTTGATGCATTTCAAATTCCTTTTAAAGCTAATACCTCACGTGGTTACGGCAAAATTCTGGTTTTCATGAATAGTTGTCTTATGCGAACACTGATCACAGACCTCTAACTTGCAGATGTCTCTTAACTTACTTGGCAAAAGTTTAATAATTTGCTTTAATTCCTCTTCAAATCCAACATCCAAGATACGATCAGCCTCATCAATAACCAGACATTGTAGGTTCTTATACATAAATCCTGGGGTATTCTAATGGTCAAAGGAAAAGAAAAATTATCACTAGTTAAGGCTTACCTTTCAGAGGCGTCAATGAACACAGGTGCCAAGTAACATCTACCTGCATGTGGTCCAGGAGCCGGCCTGGGGTGGCCACGATGATGTTGATCCCATTCGCCAGCTTCTGTGCTTCAGCAGACCTGTTACTGCCACCCATGATCAGCCCGTACGTGTGCACATGGTGTGTCATCAGCTCCTTAAGGACACCAAAGGTCTGCATGGCCAGTTCTCGGGTAGGAGAAAGAATCAGGGCTCCTGTTCCTAAAAGGCAAGAAGTGACAGGAGGCTGTCACTGTAAGTTCCTAAAAGGCTCAACAAACTTGTATCGAAATGATGAAACATCAAACGGTACCATTCCTGGGCATGAACTTGAGCTTAACGATGAGCTCGATCACAGGGATGAGAAAAGCCAGGGTTTTGCCGCTGCCTGTTTTTGCTGCTGCTAGTAGATCCCTAGATATTACAAAGGAAACAGAAGCACAAAGATTTATTAAACACTTATCATGTACTTTGAACATGCTTAGCCTCTATGCTAAAACATGAAAAGACCCCATTCCTACCTAATCACATGGGTTATCTATCTTACAAAGACTGCACTACAGAACTCCTCAAACATCTGTAAATAACTTAAAAATCTTTAATACAAGTTAGCCACAAGTCCACATGGTGAACAAAATCAACAGAACATGCTTGCATTTCCTTTACAACCCCACAGCCCTATAAAAAGACACAAATGTCCCAGTGTTGATGTCAATCATACCTGCCTTCCAGAAGCGGCCGGACACTTTTGTGCTGGATTTCTGTCATGTTCGTGAAGCCCATTTCTTTTATAGCCTTCAGAGTGTTTTCATTGACAAGATTAGACAGGGAAGCAAATGAGGTATCCTCAAAAGCACCTGAGCAGAAAAGTTTGTCAGCAAATAGGTCTCTTTAAAAGCTAATGCTGACAGAGATGCCTAGTTTTGCTTCTTAGAAGAGCTTCTCACAGTAAGACTAACCCCTCAATCATTCCTAAGAGAGAATACTGGAAAATGCCCAGTATTTTTGAAGTCTCTTTACAGCTAGAGGCTGTGGATTTTACAGCCCTTTAAAGCTGACACTGCAGCAAAACAAGGGATAGAGAGAGGGCACAACTGAGGTACCAACATGGACGTCCAAAGCAGGGAGAAAAGTTCACAGAGCAATGAAAGGTTTAAGCCAGAAATAAAAAGTGAAAACATTAAACATAGTAAAAACTGAGCTTAAAAACATAGTAAAGTCAACCAAAAAGGTAGTTAACCTGACTCCAACAAGACAACTGAGAAGAGCCAGATACAGCCACGGAATGTTAGCTGGAACTCATACATCAAGAGAAGCACAGAGCTGGAGCGAAGGTTTAGTGGTTAAGTTAGTATACTGTTCTTGCAGAGGATCCCAGCTCGGTTCCCAGCACCCACACCAGGTAGCTCATAAAGGGCTGCAACTCCAGCTTCAGGGGGATTTGATGCTTCTGGCCTCTCCACTCAAGTGCACAGATCCACATACATTTGAAAAATAAATCTTTAAAGTAGGGAGGGGGAGCGGGAAGCAGTGGTTCTTTAGTGGACCAGGTAACGAAAGTACCTACCCTCTACCCTCCCATGCCTAGGCTATGGGCCCCAGCCTTGGTAGTACTGGTGGTTCTAGATTTGTGCCTGATGTCTCACAGGGTATTAGAGCACACCCACATTCTGTCTTTAATTTCCAGTATGGTATCTGATATATTTATGAGATACTCAACACTTTAAAACAGGGCTTGTGCTAGGTGATTTTACTGAACTGCAAGCCAACACAGGAGTGCGACGACGAGAACAGTACTCAGTGCATTTTTACTTCTACTTTCAACTCCAGCAGGTATACTAGAGATACATACAGTCCCATCTGAAGTGAGGAACATCTGAACTGACATTTTGAGCAGAATTCTCTTTGTATGTGTGTGTAGGGAGGGTGGGGATTGGGGACCGAATTCATGTATACTAGGTGGGCTCTCTTAAGACTGAGACTGATCCTCAGGCTGGGTAATCCCTTGCTGCGGGATGCAGTCCTAGGCACTGTAAGATGATGTCCCAGATGTCAGCAGGTTGCTCCTACTTCTGATAATCAAAAATGATCCCATGGGTAAGGTGGCCAATTTCCTTGGTATGCCTAGGGCAATGCAGGACTGTCAGGGCTACACCCGGGACATTTCTAGGGATTTAAGAAGGAGCTGGTTATTCAACCTGTGTCACAAAATTGTTCTGGTTGAGGGCCACAACCACAACTTTTCTAAATTTTTTTCCCCAGTGTTACGGATTGATCCTAGCACTATATCCCAAGCCCACTTTGGCAATCACGACTAAAAGCATCTCTGGTGTTGGACCTTGATTAAAAAAAAAAAAAATTATTTTTATTTTGTGTGTTTGAGTGTATTGCCTCCACGTATGTAAGTACAGCTGTGCCAGACAATGTCTGTGGAGTCAAAATAGGGTGTCAAGACTTCCTGGAACTGGAGTTACTAACTGCCATGTGGGTGCTGAGAACTGAACTGGGTCCTCTGCAAGAGCACCCAGTGCTCTTAACTGCTGAGTTATCTCTTCTGCTTCTTGATCTCCAGTTTTTAACAAGCAAACAAAAAAGCCCAAGCCAAACAATAGTTCAAGCAACCCCAAAACATTTCTGCTCAGGAGCAGCAAATTCTAGCTTTCCTCTTGACCTTATAAAGGTCAGAAAGTTAACTCTGTCCAAGTCTTTCAATCTCACCTTTCCCTTCTTATCAGTACCTGAGTTTGTATGAAATCATAAATCAGTCTTAGAAAAGGATAAACCAAAGAAATAGAGTATCAGAAGCTGTGAGCATATCAAAGGATTTAAATATGAGGAATGAAGAGAAAGAAAACAGAAGATGGAACCAAAGCACCCAGGCACCAAGAAATAGAAGATATTGAGAAGTCAGCAAAGCAGAAAAACCTGTCTGTGTGTGGACAGGCACCTTGTCAGGTAGTTAAAAGGCACAACTGAACCTCCAACCATGCAACAGAGAAACGTGATGTTTCTAGCAGTCACCTGTCAGGCCCAGCGGCAGGCTGGGCACCTCACTGTCCTCATCTTCTGGCTTCTCCACACTGTCTTCTGTTTTCTGAGGAGCCTCGGGGCTTTCTTCAGTTTTTGCTTTTTTAGAATCTTAGATTTTAAAAACAAAAATTTTTTTAAAAAACCCTCATTTTCTTAAAATAAAAATAGCAAATAAGATCAACAGAAGATGTATAATGCAAGGAAACATATTATCCTTATTCAAATATTTATTTGAGAACCTTTCTTATGAAATGAAGACTTGATCAAACTCAAAAAATTTTTTTGGCTTAAAGAATTATACTACTCCAGCTAAAAACCTCAACCTACCTTTACTGTGCTACCTCTGACATCTGAATGCTCCATGCTAGGCTGAAAGGGCTCACTGCCACAATGAATTTTTATAGAGATTAGTGGTACTTACTGATGCTACTTTGAAAAGACTAGTCCCCAACTGAGGACTCCTTCTAGCCCAGGACTGGTCTCTTCCCTGCACCTCACTGTTCCCCTCCCGTAAGTCTCTCATGTTTGAAAAGCACCGACAGGGCCAGGGTGACGGCACATGCCTATAACCCCAGCACTCAGGAGGTGGCAGGAGGAGGACAGCGAATTCAAGGTCAGCAAGTGAGTTAGGTCTCCAACAAAACAAGCCACAGAGACCATGAGCTGATCTCCATGAAACAAAACAAGCCACAGAGCCCATGAGTTGATCTCCACAAATTCTCATTTTTGCTTTAGTTAGAAAATCCCCAGCAGTTTAATGCAACAAATGAAAGCAGAAATATTATCAGTTCCTTGGGCATACGCAGAACCCGGAAGCCATTAATAATCTTGGAATAGGACTAGAATCACTTACATGAAAGTCACTGCTGATCTCTATGAGTTCCCTCTCCTGTCACTTTTTACATAAGCTAGTTACTCAAATCCTACTGTTACTAGTTTTCAGGCAGCCACATGTATTTAGAAAGCCCATAGCTTCTTTCTAGATGAATGCTTCATTCTAGGTACGATACAGCAATAGAATATTCCAACTGGATCTGACAAACTCTCAATATAGGTCTACTAGGGAGTATGTCAGGCATTGCAGGCCTACTCCAACACAAAGAAAACAGACACTGCTGAGACCCAATAAATCTTTATTTACAAAAATTGGTGGAAGGCCGAATAGTCTGCAAACCTGTCCTACATCATCTCAAAGTTTTTGTTTGTCCATATCTCAAATGCCCATTTCTGGGGCCAGCAAGATGTTTCAGCAGGTAAAGGCACCTAAGTCTTAGCCCCAGAACCCACAAGGTAGGAGATAGTCAAGTCCTCCAAGCTGTGCTCTAACTTTCCTATGCACACCGTCATGTACCCGCACGGCTACACTCATATCCCCCCATATACATGATAGATTATTTTAATGAAAAATTTCAAAAATGTTCATTTCTTCATCAGAACTCAGGAATCCAATATCCTGCCCTGTCCCCCCAAGTCCTGCACTTTCTGCTCCCTTGGAAATTACTGTTTTATTTATTCAGGACTTTCCTAAATGCTTTTATATACCCTGCAAGTAAGTCTTTTGGGGGAGAGGGGTTGAAGAAGAGTAGTATCTGAGAAGTAAAATATCTCACCTACTAGCCTAGATTTATTCAGTGTTAATAAAAATTCTAAAACTACTGGAAATAGGCAAAACTAAAATATCATGCCACAGTATATTTTATTAATCATAAAAGGTCTAACTAACCACCCCTTCTTCCAAAGCAATTATAAAACTAAGGAGATTCACTTTTCTTGAAGGTTAGTAAATGTAAAGCATGACATACTGCTGAGTATTTTTGAGAAAAATTAACACATGTACCCTTCTACAGCAGTCAAGTGTCTTTCCGCTGCCAGGCTCATGAGCACAGGGTGCTGCGTGCACACACTGGGGGAAGTGGAAGGAAAGCTGACAGCTGTCTCAGGGCTGACAGTCAAAAAATGAAGCACCTACCAGGCCCCTCAGTATTCGCCGTTTTCCTCTTTTTCTTCTTTTTCTTCTTCAGTTCTGAATCAGGAGACTGCGCAGCTGCTGCTTCTCCATTGGTCAGTGGGGTAGATTTGGGGGAGAAATTTTTAACTTTAGCATTTTCCACCGTCTCTTCAGTCACGCCTCCATTCTGAGCTTCTGTTGAGACGACGCTCAGGGAATGTTTCAGGGGTCTTTTAACTTTTCTGACTTTTGTTGTGTCTTCAGGCTCATCTCTGTTCTGAGGCTGTGGCAGTTTCACATCTGATGCTTCTGTGAGGAACAGAACTTACACTGTAACAAAGGGTAAGCTTACGTAACAAACATTGAGCCTCACATGAGAAATCCCACAGCTTCTGGAACTGTTTAACTTTTTCTATGTTAACTATTAAAACTACTTGCTAGTGTTCTATTATAGAAAAAGTAAGCTTTCTTGAAAAAAAAAAAAGTTTCAGAAAAGGAAATGCTGATTTAAATTTCTTAACTTCACTTTAACTTTCTGCCTAAAGCTGTACAGAAGTCAGTAACAGGAAACCTCGGAGGTCAAATAATTAAGTAATGAAGTCAGACCGGCAATTCTAACACATTTGAATATAAGCATTTGATAAACATAACTGATATTTACTTCATATTCACACAACTCACTTCTCATTTAATTTTACAGCATTCAACCTCTACTCTCCCAGACTATGGTAAGTTAAATATTCGGCTAATGAAAACCTCTTATTTGCCCTAACCCTTATATGCCAGTGCCCCAGAATGTCTTTATAAGTTTCCCTGTTAATATAGAAAAAAAGGAGGTGGGGAAGCAAAACCATTTTTGGTTCAAACTGTATACACCAAGAAGTAGTTAATAATGTTAATTATTCAACAAGAACTGGAAATATAAGGAGAGTCAAAATGTATCCCTAAACGGAGCACCACCTCCTGTAGGTTTTCTTTCAAATTACCATTTGGGGGGTGTGGCGAAGCATGCCTCCAACATTTCACACAGGGGATTTATATCTCACAGGTAACCTAAACAGGTGACAGAACTGTCAGAAACTGGGACTGCAACTCACACATGAAGATTTCATGATTATATACATGTATCTTTTTCATTTAAATTGCCATGCCACTAAGATCTTAAGGAACTTGCAATTTAAAGAACACGAAGAGAGTTCTGTGTTCAACACGTGAAGACACTCTCAGATGAGCCTAAGAACTGCTGCTGAAATGGAGCAGTCTGGAAATGGTTACAGGAAGGTAACGGCACCGAGAAAGCTCTGAGTAAAAAGGGGTACTTAAGCTGGGGGGGGTGCGGGGGTAGGAGAAATACAGGAATTAAGTGAAAGGAATGGATTGGTATACCTAGAAATGAAGTTCCACGTGTCTGATTAGAGAGGGAAAAGAAGGGGGACGAGGTGGGAACTAAAGGTGATGTGGGAGTCTAAGATGAAGTGCAGAAGACAGGTTTTGTTGGATGATCCGCCAATAGAGGCCTGGGAAGCAAGTCCGAGGCTTCCAGCTCCCCATGATCCCACAAACCCAAGCTGGGAAAAGTCAGCGACAGCGCGAGGCCCACAGGTGGCCTGTTGGTGCCGCAGCATCCAGAGCGCCCGGCCGGAAAGGTGCCCGGCGCTCCTCCGAGTTCCGGGATTCCGACCAGCGCGCCCGGCCTCTGCCACCGCGGGTCAGCGCAGCTCACCCTGTAGCTTGAGGTTCCGCTGCCGCAGCTTGAGGTTCCGCTTCTCGATCTTCTTGCGCAGAAGTTTCATCTGAAGGTGCGACATGTTGCCGGACCACACCAACCGCTCCGCACTCCGTGGCTGACGCTGCTTCCTTTCGGGACCCACGTGTGTGGGTCAAAAACCGGAAGTGTGTCACGGGAACACACGGACCTGCGGGCCACAAGTGCTTCCGGAAGGAAACGATCTCCGGCGCACGCTTTATAGTCCTAGTGGAGTCAGGATTCTGCGTGATGCACTCTACGGAAGTGGAGGGTTTTAAAGGTGTGAGCCACCATGCCTGGTTTTCAGCAATTCAGAAATATATATTTTTTATTTTTTGTGTATGGGTGTCAGTGCATCCGTGTCGTGCAGTGTCCGTGAGGGACAGAAAAAGGCATTGGATCCCTTGGAACTGGAGTTATGGACTGTTGTTAGCGGTCATGTGGGTGCAGGGATTTGAATCTGGGTATTCTGCAGGAATAATTAGTGCTCACAAACGCTGAGCCATCTCTCCAGCCTCCTTCAGGAATTTTTAAAAAGTATATTTGTGCTAATTGTGCGGTACATGTATAATAAATATTGTAGATAAAATACTGCTCCCCGCCCCCCCATGAAAACAGAAAAATATAGCAACATCCTAGTCTGGGAATGGGCCTGCAGATGGAATCTTTAACTTCACTGCACACCATGGGGCATAAACAGTTTCATTTTTATTTACTTATTTATTATTTATTTAAGTCAGGATCTCATGTTGCCTGGAAGCTGGCCTAGAACATGCTGTGTAGTTGAGGATGACTGAACTGTTGTTTCTTGTGTCTCCTCCCAAGTACTGGGATTACCGGCCTGACGCTGCTACCCACATACCTGGTTCATGCTGTGCTGGGCCTAGAACCCAGGGCCTCTTACATGTGATACAGGTACTATATACCAACTGAGCTATATCCCCAACCCTTTAAAGTAATTTAATTGGGTCTGTAAGATGACTGAGATGGTAAAGTGCTTGACTTAGAAACACAAAGGTCTGAGTTTAGTGTATCTCAAAAAGGCCGCCTTGGTAGAATTCACTGGCAAGCCAGCCTATCATCATCCAGGAGATCCAGGCCACACACAGAGTATATTTGTATTTTAATTTATATAGACCATTGCTTTATCCACCCTATCCATTTCAGTTTTCTCCTGAGATCCTTAAGTCTAAAACAGTGTTTGTAAAATAAAAGGTACATTGATTCTGGTACGTTAATCCCAGCACTCGGGAGCCAAAGGCAGGTGGATCGCTGTGAAATCCAGGACAGCTGGGTCTACATAGCAAGTTCCAGGCCAGGGCTACAGAGTGAGACCCTGTTTCACAAAAACAAAAGCAACAACAAAAACCAAAAGCAAAAAAAACCCCTCAAAAACCCTCCAAAATAGTACATTCGTGTAATTTTTTTCTCATCAAATTTAAAGGACTTCACAGAGCAAAAAGAATCAGTGTATTTCACCAACTCTTTACAACTATCAGAACTAACAGATTCACCTTCTCAAATCCCTGAATTAGGGCTTTCTTTTCTTTGTTTACTTTGTAGTGTTAATGATCAAACCCAGGGTGTAGGACATATTAGGCACTACTTTATCACTGAGTCACAACCCTAGCCCACATTAGGATTCTGAAATGATTTTCTATGAACTTTTATATGCTATTTATTATTATTATTATTACTATTATTTTATTTCTGTGTTGCCTGCCTATATAAGTGTACCCATGTCATGCAATGCCCCCAGAGGCCAGAAGGTATAGATCTTCTAGAACTAATGGTTAGGGATGGTTGTTAGCCACCATGTGGGTGCATGAAAACTGAACCTCCAAGAGCAGCCAGTGTTCTTATGCCCTTTGGACGCTAATTCTGTATAAAATCCACCACTCTATAGTGTACAGGAACTTACACAAGTCTACATTACTGTACATTAGCATGCTGCTGTTTCCTTATCAAAGCTTGACTTTCCACTGGCAAACAAGTGGCTGTTACCATAGTTCAGAAGGAGCCTTATGAAGGTCATAGGGCAATCAGTCTCTGTCTCTCTCTTTCTCTCTCTCTCTGTTGCATGAGTATACATGTAGAGGCTAGAGGTTGATGTGAGGGACCTTCCTAAGTTGCTGTTCACCTTCTCTTTTGAGAAACAGTCTCTCTTTGAACCTGGAGCTCACTGATTCAGCTAGTCTCACTGGACAGTGAACCCCAGGGATCTTCCTGTCCCTCCCCTCCAGCCCTGGGATCCCAGACACACAACACCATGTCCAGGTTTTACTTGGGTTTGTGGATTGTAACTCAGGTTCTCATGCTTGTGCAGTAAGTACTTTTCCAAGTGATCCATTTCCTCAGCATCCTAAAAATTATGTAGTAATCACTGTCCATGAAAAATCTGAACAGGGATATTCACAATTAAACCACATCCAAATGTAAATCACTTTTATGTGTTTAAATTTTTTATGTTAATGCTGATCTCATCTGTCATAAGGACATCTGATTACATAAAAATTAATTGCTCATCTCTTAACTGTACACACTGGACATATTTTATATCAAGTGTTTAATAGTCATCTGAGGACATTCATAAGTAGCCATTGAGTTAGCCTCTGAATTATAGTATTTGGCCTACAGTTTTAAAATGTCTCCTATGTTGCATTTGAATAGTTTATTTTTTATTTATCCATGTTAATTTGTTTGTTGTATGTTGCCACAGTATGCTTATAGAGGTAAGGGAACAACTTTCAGGAGCTGATTCTCTCCTTCCATCATGTCCATCCTGAAGATCTAGGTCAGATTGTCAGACTTAGCGGCAAGTACCTTTACCCACTGAGCCATCTCACTAGCCCTTGACTAGTTTTCCATTATTTTTATGTTAATGATTTTTCACTTCATGTATCAAACCAGCTTGGAAATGTTTTGATGAGAAATTTTAATTATGTTTTGAGTCAGAGTCTCTCCGAAAATCTGAGCTAGCCTGGAATTCCCTATGTAAATCAGGCTGGCCTTGAACTTAGAGATCTACCTGCTTCTGACTCCTGAATGTTGAGATTAAAGTGTTCCCCACCACACCCAGCTCACTGGAAGTTTAAAATCTTACCATATCCACTGTGCTCTGGGATTCCCTAATATTTCAGTTTGAGATGCCAGTCTTTTCTCTCTGTCTGGGTTCTCTTGCTCTTCCTCCTCTTTCTCTCCCCTCCCCCTTCCTCATACTCCCTCCCTCCCATCGTTCTCCACTTCTTCTTTTCCACTTATGGACCCTGAAGGAAAGACCAGAAGATGATACCATTAAAACAGGCATCTGCAAACAAGGAAGAGGGCTTTACAAAAACTGGCATCCTGACTCAGGCTTCTAGACTCCAAACTGTGAGAAAAAGCACTTTTGTTTTGATGCACCATCTCATGTAGCCTAGGCTGGTCTCAGACTCACTAAGTAGCTCAGGGTGACCTTGAATTTCTAATCCTCCTGCCTCCACTTCCTGAGTGTTAGGATAACAAGACTTGTACCACCAAGCCCAGTTTATATGGTACTGGAGATGGAACCTAGGGCTTTATGCATGCTAGGCATCCACTCTACCATAGACCCAAAATGTCAGTCTTGTATTCAGTTGGGAGCTCCCTCTTCCCTCTGTAACAGTCTAGATTCCCCAGAAATTTTGAAAGGAACTATGAGATTCTGTCTGCTTCTTTTCTTATTTATTTAATTTTATGTATATGAATATTTTGGTTGCCTGGATATAAGTATACTTTGAGTCATGAAGAGCTTATTGGATCCGCTGGAACTGGCGCAATGGATGGTTGTTAGTCCACCCTGCAGGTGCTGAGAACGGAACCCAGGACCTTGGTTGTTAGTCCACCCTGCAGGTGCTGGGAACGGAACCCGGGACCTTGGTTGTTAGTCCACCCTGCAGGTGCTGGGAACAGAACCCGGGAACTCTGCACGAAAGCCGCTGCTCTCAACTGCTGAATCATCTCTCTGGCCCCCGTCTGCTTATTTTTTTCCTTCCTTTTTCTTTCTTGTGCTTGTTCCCTATGATTGTAGTAAGAAAGGAAAGAATATAAAGGAATTTCTGTTCTTGATTTTCCTATTTTTTAAAAAACTTATGAATACGCATGTGCCTGCCTGTGTACATTTATGTATGCTACATGCATGCAGGTGCCTGGAGGCCAGAGGGTGTCAGATTCCATGGAACTGAAGTTACAGGTGGTTGTGAGCCTCTTGCTATGTATGCTGGAAACCTTAATCTCAGGTCCTCTGCAAGAGCAGAAAGTACTCTTAACTGCTGAGCCATCTCGCCAGACCCCCGTTCATAATTTTTTTTTAATTCATCTATAATTTTTTAATTATTATTTTTGTAAATTTATTGAAATTTTTTGTATTTCATACAGAACATCTCAATCAGTCTTAGTCATCTTTATACCCTCTTCCCCACTGGCTCCCTCCCATAGGGCCCCTCCTGAATTCAGTCTGTCTTGTGTTAAGGCCTATTGTGTCAAGTTCATGTTCCCAGATGTTCCTCAGTGCAAGTTCATCTACTGAAGTCTAGTCAGCCTATCTAGAGTCCCTCACTTTAAAATCAGCTCTGCCTCACCCAGCTGTAATCAGCTGCCAATATTTCTTCAACTAAGATTGGGGCCAGCTGCCCATTTCCCCATTTCTCTGCTGGGTTTTTATCTGCTCGAGTTTGCATGGGTCTGGTGCATGCCGACACTATTACTATCGGTTCATATGAGCAGGGTCCTAGGAGCCTGTAGAACTCTCCCTGGCTCTTACAACCTTTTTGCCCCCTCCTCTGCAATGGTCCCTGAACCCTGGGTGGGAGAAGTTTAATTCAGAAATCCTGTCCAAGGATCCACATTCTCTCTATGATTTGCTCATTTGTGACCTTTCGTGTTCCTGACCCTCTGTTGCATGAAGTCACTTCATTACTGAGAACTGAGAGATTCATTAGTGTCGTCATTACCCCTTGTTCTATGTTCCGTGAGCCTTAGGTGTAGAGGTTGCATTGTAGATGTGCCACTTAAGCTTGGGCAATTCACAGACACTGGTATGTGTGTGATCAGTTGTAGTACTCTGTAATAGTCTCTGTCCGGTGCAGAAGTTTCTTTGATAAGTGGTATCATTTATTCTGGGATACTTGTCTGTAAATAGAGGGATACATATTTTGCACATAGTAATCAATTACATTTGCCTTGGGATGTGACAGTTTGGGGGTTTTCTCTAAGATCTATGACCTTTCCAGCCATGTATATTTGGCTATGTCTACAGTACCACATAGGAGTTTCTTCCTATTGAGTGGGCTTTAAGTCCAATTGGGTAGCTGTTGATTGTCCCCAAGATAAAAGTGCCACTACTGCACCAATGCCATATGCCGTGCCAGTCATTGCGATGTCTATTTGGCCTTGATGTTGGGGTTGGACCGTCAATTGATGATCTTCCTTAGCAACTTGCATAATGTTATCCAAAGCTATGAGAGCTATTCCTCAGGGGAAGTGGCTTCCAGGTCAGTTCCAGCTCCATTACTCCAAATCTGGTCTCTGAAGCATGTCCTGTCTTCAGCAACAGGGTCTTACCTTCAAGTTCTGGGAAGCAATCATAGGTTGTGGCAATAGCCTGTGTAATTTGGGGAGTCTCTTGGATTACCATGGGGAAACGGTTCAAAGGAAGATTTCTCCTGTTTGGCATTGTTTCTTGTTATGTAGCCTTCAGCTATACACACGGACTCATGTAGAGATATTGTATGTGTAATTTGTCATTAGATTGTTGGACTAATATGATTCCAACTGGTTTTTACACTAGCTAGGTATTATTTATTTCTCCTCTCTCTTTTCCTGTCAAACCCTCTCCCCATGCCGTCCCTATTTAAAGATTTCCCCTTTCTCCCTTGATAATACCAGTCTCCTACAGTCCCACCTCGTTGATCTCCTTTCCCTTTATTCCCAAGTTCCTTGTATAACCCTCCCTCCTCTTGATTTTCTATTTTGAGATGATTTTTCTTTGTTAGTTGAAATGTAGCTCCTTGCTCTCCCTCCCTCCTTACTTCTCTCCCTCCTTCTTTTGTTTCCTTCCTTTCTTTTTGTCTTTGAGACAAAGTGTCTCTGTTTAGCCTAGGTTGAACTTGTGAGCCTCCTATTTGAGTCTCTCCAGGATTGGAGTTATAGACATAAGCCAGTGTGCCTGGCTCTGAAATGACTTTCTCTTCATGCAAACTACCACATCTTGTTGGTAGGAAGGTCAGTCACGTTGTTTTCTACTCATCAATCTTCATCTAGCTCACTGGCTAGAGACCTTGATCCATGTAGAACTCAGTAGTTTCCAAACACAAGTGATGGCGCCTGCACCATCACTCTGCACCATGGACTGGCGACCGCCTGAGGATTGAGCAGAATGACCCACTCGTGCTGAGAGAGAATGCCGAATGACGTTTATTATGCAGTTGCTGGAAGCTAATATAGCCCCAACCAAGACAGGAAACAAGGCTCAAGGGTTGAAAAGTTCACATTCCCATGGTCAGAAACAGGAAAGTAACCGGTAAACAGGAACAAGGATGTTAACTCAATGTATCAAATCCGCACCTCGTGATCATCCACTTAACAAGACGCAGCTGGGATATAATGTAAACAAACAGTCATGTGAAGTCTGCGGAAAGGTCAAGTTGTTTACTTCAATACTGCAACTGACAAGATCTGGCTAGCTTGTGGCCAAGAGCCTAGCACTAAGAGAGAAGGGCATGCCAGGGGGCCAGAACCCTACAACAAGGAACTCAGTTCTGAGAAGTTCCTGTGGACATTGGTGGTGGTCTTTATGACGATTCACCTACATCTTCTAGTTTCCTCCCCCAACCCCCCACTGTGTGACTTTTCCTGGGAAGATGTGAACAAACATCTGTTCACTCTGGATAAGACCAAAGAAACAATGGATATAAGTATTAGGATTACTTATAGGAGTGCTTATAGGCCCATAGATGACTCAAAGGCTGTTGCATCACTGAAAGCCCACCCGAACAGGGATGTTGATTCTCAAAAACTTCATCTCTAGAGATCTCTGCAAAATTGCATGAAGGGTGGCTGACTGGAGAGTCCCCTCCCTGCAGCAGTTATTGTTGCTTAACCTTTGGGAGTTGCCTTGTAACTTAAAGATTTAGAGGAAATAGCTACATAGTAACCCTTTCCCCCAATGTATTTTCCTGTTCTGAACATGTGTCAATAAGTCACGACAACATCCATCTCTGCTTCCTCCAGCTCATCTAGATAAGGCATTTCAGTCTTCCCTGCTGAACATAATATGAGCAAAGTTTACGCTTCATGTTTCCTTCTCATATACTTATTTTTCAAGTGAATTTGTTCTAAGTGTTTTGTACAGAGAGTTAGACACTGAGGCTTTTCTTCCAGCAAGCAGTTTATTTGTGATAGTGCTGGAAGAGAGGATTTTCATACAAAGTCTGAGCATTGAATGCGGCATAGCTCAACCTTTTATACTCCCTAGTTAATTTCCCTTTATAATTTAGTCTCTTAAAAAATATTACTTTGAAATTTTGTAGGTGTATGAGTGTATTGCCTGAATGTTTATGAGTGCATCTGTGTGATGATTGCCTATGGAGGTCAGAAGAAAGTGTCAGATTCCCTGGAACTAGAGTGGACCATTGTTACCTGCCATGTGAGTGCTGGGAATCAAATCTGGGTCCTCAGCAAGAGCATCCAGTGCTCTTGATGGCTGAACCATCTCTCCATTCCCCAGTTTAGTTTCTTTGTCTTCTTTATTTGGTAACACATATTCTGATTGGGTATCCCATGCTGCAGGGCTATGACAGGTAGAGTACATGCACTCAGGCACTGCCTGTGCTACATGGCCTTCTCTTTGTTCTGGGAGGGTCTCTACCATGAATTCACATGTTTAAGATTTCTTGGAGAAAGAGTACAGGCATAGCTGAAGAGAAGCCTGAATTACAGTCACGACTGTGGTAGCTCAGAGCATGTCCTTTGTAGCTGCATTGGTGCTATTTATCCTCTTTATCTTAGTTAACTCCCTTATGTGTTTCTAAAGAAGAATGCTTCTTAGTCTCCTCAACTTTCTCCTTTGTTTTTCTTTGTGTCTTTGAGAAAGGGATATGAGGGAATGACTTTTACATGTCCATAGACATGGTCTTGACAGATGACTTTTACTTAACCTTGTAACCAAAATGTTACTCTTAGCTTATTTATAATGTAGACAAGCTCACTGAGTCTTGAGTTCTTCTTGTAACCTGAAACATATAGCCTTAGTTCCTTGTGACCCTTCCTTGCCTTTGACCCACAACAACGTATGGATATGTGTTTTGCATACCAAGCCCTGCAAAAAGTGGAGTTTTGTTGAAAGCAACAGATTATCCCATTTGTGTTGAAAACAATAAATAGGATTAAATAGACAAAATCTGTTTTGTGGTTGTGGGTGCTGTCCTAGGTTAATGGGGGTTAGAAGGGACAAAATCTTCTGCTAAGATTAGAGTCCAACTTTTATTTTTCCTATTTCATGCTGAACCATTTCAATGAAAGAATGAAGCCTTTGAGAGCATGGTTCTGAGAGTAGTATGAAGGAACCAGTGCTAAGAGCAGTTAGGATCCTTTTGTGACTAAAATGGATGCCGATAATCAGGCTGTTTTTATTCCAGCATTGCCCTATATAGTAGAGAGTTTTGCTGTAATAAGCTTCTCTCTTATTTTAACACAAAAACTGTGAGTTCTTTTCCTTCAATCGAGAGTTCCTAGGCTAGCAAGACAGCTTGTTGGGTAAAGGTGCTGGTGGCACAAGCCCGATGACCTAAGTTCAATCTCCAGAACCAGGTTCAGGTACAAGGAGGAACTGACTCTACAGTTGTCCTCTGACCTCCATATGTGCACTGTGGCATTTGTGTGGGCATGCACACACAAATAAATAGAATGTTCCTCAATAAAAAAAAAAAAAGATGTTGTTCTGGGGCTGGAGAGATGACTTAGTGGTAAAGAGCACTTAGTGCTCTTGAAGAGGACTGGGGTTTGAGTCCCAGAATCCACATGGCAGCTAACAACTATCCATAACTCCAGTTCCAGGGGATCTGATGCCTTCTGACCTATGAAGGCATTGTGTGCAAATGGTGCACTTGCATACATGCATGCAAAATGCTCATACAGATAAATAAATAAAAAGACTTAGAAGGCAGTTTGACAAATATCCATTAGTAAGATAACGGTAGTAGGTTCCTTCATAGATTGATAGGACCTGTGACTTCCTGAGCCATGGGATTTTTGACTAGGTTTAAAGTACCAGGCCTGAATTTCTTCTTATTGAGCAAGGCTCACATCCAATTCAAGTTACCCCCTAACCTTCATGCCACTATTGCACCAACGGAGACATCTTACCTGGCAGGTTGGTATTGTAGGATGCGGAGTTGGCTGCAGGGATACTACTGATATCTCTTCTTCCCAGCAGCCTGCAAGCATCTTCCAGGACTGTAGCGCCCGAGCTACATTCGTTGACCAAGTCTGGATCGGCGGAGGGCTGCGGATTGAATGACGCACATGACAGAAACACAGACACACACACACACTAGGTAGGAGGAAAGGAAAGTGACTGACTTTATTGAGAGGCAGCAAGCCTTATATACCCTGAGGTGGGGCTTTGCAGGAGGGTAAAAGTTCAGGTTCTCAGGAGACATCTGGCCACATGACGCAAATCTGATGTAAACTGAGGAAGTCTGTGGTCAAATCGATAAAGGTTAAGTTGTTTACTTCGAAACTGCACCTGACAAGATCTGGCTAGCTCTTGGCCAAGAGCCTAGCACTAAGAGAGAAGGGCATGCAGGGGGGCCAGAGCCCTACACAGGACTACAAAAGTTGTGCTCCTCAGTTCTTTATACCTATTCAGCTATAAAAAAAGGGGGGGGGCAAGAGCAATAGCTTGGTGGTTAAGAGTACTTGCTCTCACAGAGACCTGAGTTGGGTTCCCAGCACCCATGACAGGCAGCTCACAACTGCTTGTAACTCCAGCTCCCGAGGATCTGACACCATCTTCTGACCTCTTTGGACATGCCCACATTCACATAAAATAAGAATAAAAATATTTTTTAAAATATGATAAGGGATTGATTTACATTACAAAGAGAAACACGAACTACACTTGCAGATTTAGGTTACATATGTCAGTTAATGAACTAATGCATAGTAAAGAGTTCACTTAGAAATGAACAGTCTGCCACAAATTCTTTGCTGTTCCGGGTAGAAAGTTTCTAATCTCCATGCTGTTCTTAAACTAGTGGCTGGAGTTTAAGTTTAAGTTCAGCACTCTCTGCAGTCTTGAAGATTTGGATTTTTTTTTTCTGACCCACAAAATGTACTAAATGGTACTATTTTTAATGGGACTCAAAGGGCTAAATATACCCTTTAGAATTTATGTCACTGCCCTTCTTTGTAGATCTCCTTAGTGTAAGGACCCCCCAGAAATGAAAAGTGAAGGCTGCAGCAAACCTGACTCCATTTTGTTAGAGAAAAACCTCTGCTATGTAAGCTTAATTTCCCAGCTCCAGAGTCTTTCCCGCACTCATAGGAAAACACCTGCAAGGACATAGCCTTCAAATACCAGATGGTTTTGTAAAAACACCCCTACTTAGGACTATATGAAATCTGGTCAGGTTGACCAAGGCTAAAATTAGAGACATAAACAAGACCTCGTAACATCCTTTGGTCAGCACATTCCACAGGCCCTGTAACCTTAATATGAGTAAGATGCTTTTTGCGCCATCGGGCTTCCTTAACCAATCCCAACCCTTGTCCCTCCTCTCTTTGTTTTAACCCTATAAAAGATCACCTTACCCTCCACTCAGGGCCACTGTCTTATCACCCACTTTGTCAGTGTGTCAGACTGTGGACCGAGCTCGAGCTTGTAAATAAAGACCCTTTGTGCTTGCATCAGATTTGACCTCCCTGGTGGTCTTTTGAGAGGATTCTATAACCTGGGTACAACACTTAGAAGCTTAAGTACTAAAACGTTACCATGATGGTAGTTGCATAAATAAAAAGGAAAAACATTGTGACATTTACAATGAAAAATAACTCCCCTCTTCTTTCCTGTCAACATCCCAGAGCTTTATCTTCCTAAACTCTTTTTTTTTCCAGCAAATATTGTCATATTTATAAGTAACTCATATGTTATTGTATCTTAATTTAAAATGTTTAATTTCAAATGTTTTCTTTCAATGATGGATGATTTCCTCCCCTAAATAAGTCCTCCTTGGATTCTTGATGGTTTTGCTATTGTTTATAATGATTAACTCATGCCCAATTCATAATAATTGCTTCAAATATTATTCCCAATAGAAAGAAACACTTTATCTTTCTCAAACATTCTAATTGCTTTATTTTTCATTTAAAGAACTTATTACCTCCTATTCTTTCTTTAATAAAAAATTTTTTTGGTGTGTGACTATGTGTCGTCTATGTGTGGGGTACATTTGCATGTGTATATGTGTGTTCATGCATGGAGGCCAGAGGAGGCCTATTCTGTCATTCTCCACTTTGTCCCTTGGTACATAGTCTCTCACTGAATGTGGAGCAAGTTTGGTAGCCAGCCAGCTGCAGTGATCATCCTGTTCCACCTCTCGACAGCATTGGGGTTAGAGGGGTATGTATAACCATACCCAGGTTTATTTATGCGGATGCTGGGTATTTGAACTCAGCTCCTCATTCTTGCACAGCAAGTGCTCTTGCCCCCTGAGCCATCTCTTCAGCCCCCGATTATCTACTGTTCTTAATTTAAAAATAGATCCTAGTATCATAGAAATATCACAAGAGGAAATTCTGTTTATTTCTCATATGCATCCCTTCTAGAAATCTCTATCTTAATGCTTCAATCTTGCCTACTTCTTGGACCTGCTTCTTGACATGACTGTCTTGTGAAAGCTGGGGGCCGGGGGTTAAATTGCTTGATAACCATTTCTTCTAAACACTAGAAATATATTAGTGGGACACTTAACCCTATATTAATTACAACAAGGAAGATTTTAAGAGCTGACAAACCAAAGACTAAGCCAAAATCCACATGTGCTTGGTTCCCTTCTATAGGGGCTGAGGGAAGGTGTTTAATGGTTAAGACTCCAATTCAGTTCCCAGCACCCATGCTAGGTTGCTCACAACTACCTGAGACTCCAGCTCCAGGGCAGTAGACACCCTCTTTTGCCCTCCACTGTGGGTGGGTCTCCATCTCCAGCACGGCTGTTGTGCTCCAGCCATGCCAGAGAAGGGAGAACGATGGAACGGGACCTCAGGTGGCTCAGAGTGCGGCGGGAGGAGTTCCCTCTCGGGAGACTACGTCGGTGGGTAGTTCGGTTATTAGAGCCAATGCAGGGGTTTATATAAGAAGGCATTTTGGCCATTACAGAAGGTGGGAAAGTTAGAGGTGGAGTTTGGGGGTAAAGGGTGGGAAGGCTGTGGAAGTTCAGGAATGAGGAAATGAAACCCAAAAACCTGGTTCTGGTCTGGGGTGGGGGAAAAGAAGATTCATATCTACAGTAGCTTCCAGGGGCCAGGTTATCACACAGGCAGAGCAGGTCAGACACCTGCCATCCCTTTAGGGTATCCGGAGTTGCTTGCCTTGCTCAATACCCAGATCCCCACACCCCACAGGCACGGTACTCACATACGCAAACCTACAGGTCTACAAATATACATATATAACTAAAAATGAAAACACATCTACATCTTATAAAAAGACAATGGCGTAGTATTTGCACTTAACCTATACATACACCCTCCCACAGAATTCAAATAGTTTCTAGCTCACTTAAAACATCTGCTATAATATAAATGCTATGCAAATAGATGTTTTCTGTGTTGTTTAGGAAATAGTAACAGGAAAAAAATCTGTACATATACATATATATATATATATATTTATATAGTAAATGAAATTGCTCCTCTACATTGTTTCAGTGTGGGGGCACTTGGGAGGATTTTCCAGTGACTGTATCATCACAGAGTAAAAGCACAGGTCTCCAAGAGCATGTGTGTGGTTGAGCAACACAGGTGAAGCTAACTGGTAGTCCCTCCCACAGGAGCAGTCCTGCCACCGAGGAGTGGCACACCAAGGAGGTGGCACTCTTCAAACATTCCCATTTTTCCTCACTTATAACTGAAAGCATTTTGTAGGGGAGAAATGGAATGTTTCACAGTCTATAGGTCACAAGATAGTACACGAAGAACTGTTTCATGTTACATATGACTCCCAAATATTCTCTATGTAGTCATGAGTTTAATTACTTGGGCTCCATGTCATATGTATCTTCCAAGTATTTTCCATGTTTTTATCACGGTTGGAAAATAAGTCCTCCTCTCCAATCTTCATTCTGGTAGCACCTTGCTTTAACGGCCTAAGTTCTTTCTCCTGGTGGATACTATCATACTTAAAAGTCATTTACATATCAGGGTATTGTGCATATGTGCGTGTGTGTGTGTGTGTGTGTGTGTGTGTGTATTTAAGTGTAGTGCGGGTGCATGGGAGGACTTTTATTTGGTCTGAGGCCTAGCCACAGGGATGGTGTCCCCCCACATTCAGGGAGGGTCTTCTCACCTCTGTGAGGCCTGTCTGGAAATGCCCTCGCAGACATTCCCAGAGGTATTTCTCAGGTGTTCTAAATCCTACCAAGTTGACAGTGAATATCACATCTCCTGGGGGAGGAATGATGAGTTGTGGGAAGATAGATAATGACAGAGGGTGGGTGGAGAGGT
The DNA here is from genome assembly GCA_035773235.1 of Eospalax fontanierii. Lineage (NCBI taxonomy): Eukaryota > Metazoa > Chordata > Mammalia > Rodentia > Spalacidae > Eospalax > Eospalax fontanierii. The sequence continues at coordinate 119,020,620 of CM069524.1, forward strand.
GAGATGAGCCCTACTAGACAGTGTAAGTGCCGTGGGCTCAGTGGCGGATGGAGCCAGGAGAGTTCGAGGAAATGAGAGCACATTCACCGAAGATGTTGCAAGATCTAAGCAGACAGGATGAGATGGGACTGGTAGGCTGAATAGAGGCCACAGACCACTACCTCACAGGACTCATGAACCAACTGAAATTATAGCTTGATTTTAATTTTAAGTTAATGAAAGCCATTGAAGGATGAAGAGAGGCACAGATTTTCATTTTGAAAAGTAATTGCCTGTAATGTGGAGAAAAACTAGTGAAGGGAGGGGTTGAGGTGAACACTGGGCAACCACAGCCCAGGTGGGAGGTAGCTTGATTAGGGTGGTGGTAGCAGGCCTATGTGAGTAGTACTTCGCTTGTAACAGACTTTGGAAAGGGATGCTCTGATTGCTGCTCATGCGCAGAGAGGTTAAGAGTGTCAGTAATGATCTGAGCTTGTGCAATGGGGTGCTGAAGCCACTGCCTATGTTATGGAGCCCAGAAAAGAGAATGGGGTTTAAGGAGGAGGGTCAGGATCACAATCTGGCCTTGGGATGCTAAGACCGTGATGCTAATAAAGGCATCAGCTGGAGGGTTGACTAGGTAACTGGTGCTTGGCAAAAGCCTAGATGAAGTATAGTCAGTAATAGAAACACAGGGCTCAGTAGTTTTAGTGGCAATCTTGGCTGTCATTACTTAGAATAACATGACAGAGAGCCTGAGGCTGAGCCTTGAGGAACCTCCACATTTAGCATAAGTTGGCAGTTCCTAGACGGTGGCTGCATGCAGGTGGCAGCAGCATCACTTGCAGACTAGTTAGAAATGAATATTTGGGGTGAGATGGCTCAGCAGGTAAAAGTTCCATTGCCAAGCCCAGTGATTGCTGTGTTCAATCCCTTGGACCTACATGATGGAAGGGGAGAATCAACTCCTGCAAATTGTTCTCCAACCTCTGTAAGCACAATAGATGAAAAATATAATTAAAAATTTTAAAAAGAAATGAGAAATTTGGGGAACCATCCGTGACCTATTAAATGAGAGGGTGATTCTGGGGAAGGGCCAGCTGCCTGTGTTTTAGCAAGCTCTCCAGGGGTCTCTGCTGCTGGGTAAAGCATGACAGCTGCTGGTGTCTAAATGGAAAGGAGTGGCCAGAGAAGAAGGAAGAACGTGTTGTTCGTTAAATTATTATCACTGGCCTGGCAGAGAGGAAGTATTCTAAAAGGACACTGTACTTCCTTCCCTTTGGCTGTCAGAGTTTTGAACTAATGGACCCTAAGAAATTCTACCCAGGAGACTCAATCTGGGAGAAGGGAAAGGTTGAATGAAGCCTGGTGCCAGCCAGAGGAGGAGCTTATCTCCTGGGAAGAGATTTCAGTCTGACAACTTGTCAGAACACCTTGAAGGAGAGACTGGAGCCCAGACAATGATGGGCCTGTGGTAGGCGGGTCCACACTTAGACCAGGACTGCTTAGATGGGCGTAACCCCGTCCTGCATTTAAACTTTAATCTCACTTCAGTACCGAAGATGGACTGGAGCAGCCACTGGGTCTTTGTCTTTCTTCCCAATTGAATGAATATTTGTTTCCCCTGTTTTTTAACTACCCATTTAGCTGTTTTAATAGGATTCTTAAGGTCAGGAGGCCAAACCCGGCTTCTGGGGTCCAGACTGTAACCCCAGGTTTGGTAACATCTTTTTTCTTTTGTGACGTTGGGACCGCACCCCCAGGACTTTGCGTGTGCTTGGCAAGCGAGCTAACAGTGCCCCCGCTCTTGGTTAAAGCGATCTAAAGAGGGAAACGGTGACTACTACTAAATACTTTTTTTTTAAGTTCAAACAGACTGAAAGGGAAGAAAAGACTTTTCCTGGCAGGAGGTTGCATAAAGCGATATGGAATCAGCCTGGTGGAGAGAGATAAACTACACGCATTGAAACCGCTAAGAGTCCGTAGACGTGATCCTGGGAACAGAACTGCTCTCGGCCCCGCTGCCTTAGCTCCGCGGTTCATGGACGTGTCCATCTTACTTTCAAGGTCCATAAATCACCACCAGGGGGTCCCAAAGCGTTTGTGTCTGATTTCAAGGACCATAGTCTCTCAGGGAGTGCAGATTATAAAACATCCCAGTGCAAACAGCCCCAGCGCCCTCGGCCCTGTTTGAAGTGCTTTTCTCCCACTGATCTTTTCACCCGGCATGTAGCAGCAGCTCTGAAACGGCTTTGGTATACTTTGAATTTTATCAGTTTTGTACTGTATCGTTGAATAATCTTTTACACCTCGGCATCTTTTTTATGAACTAAGTTTTGAAAAATAAATTTGATACTTGTTTGATAACAAAAATACATTTCGTATTTTCTCTAATGAAAGGCTAAAAAGAAGAAAGCTTACTTTCGCTTCATGGTGTCACCAAGCTAGAACAGCCCAGCATTTGTGAGGTCGGTGCTCAGTACGTGGTAGCTTACCATAATACCCCATATTTTGTGCCAGACTGAACCTAAAATTTTCCTTAGACTTCCTATTTCAAGAAAACTGTATTTTCTTTATAAATTTTTATTTTATGTGTATTAATGTTTTTCCTGCATGTATGTAAGTGCACTATCTCAGCCTGCAGAGTCCAGAAAAGGACACTGGATCCTTAGGAACTGGAGTTATGGATGCTTATGAGCCACCATGTGGGTCCTGGGAACAGAACCTAGGTCTTTTGGAAGAGCAGCCATTGCTCTTAATTTCACAGCCATCTCTCCAGCCCAGACTCCCTGTAATTTTAATTAATACTTAACTGTAGTCCTTCTCAGGCAACTGTTAATTGCTTAAAGAAACATGATTTGCAGCCATAAAATATTTGCCTTGGTCAGTTTGAGCTGTTATGGCTGATGCCATAATTTGGGTGGCTTAGAAACAACTTATTTCTCAGTGTTCTGGAAGCTTGCAAACTAGTTAGAAATGAAGATATCGGGAAGACGAGATGGCTCAGCAGGCAGAGGCAGCTGCCTTCAAGCCTGATGATCTGAGTTCAGTCCCTTGTATCTGCATGGTGGATATACTAGTAATGATAGGATAAATCTAGAAGTAATCCCAGAGCTCTCTGACCCACACTCAGGGTTAGACAGGCTCAGCACTTGGCAGGAAGGCTAGAGAAGGCCATCCTTACAAACCTTGTTGGTGTTGGTAGAGATGCCTAGAGGCAACTCAACTCTTAGTATCTGTTCTAGTTTGCTCTGCTATTGCTGTGACAGAACATTCTGACCAATATCACACTGGGGGAGGAAAGGGTTTATTTGCCTTACCCAGGTCACAGTTCATCACTGAGGGAGCCCAAGGTAGGAATACAGGGCAGGAACCTGGAGGCAAGACTGAAGCACAGGCCATGGAGGAACACGGTTACTGGCTTGCTCCCCTGGCCCATGCTCAGTCTGCTTGCTTATACAATACATAACAAATGGCCCAAGAGTGGCACTGCCCATAGTGGGCAGGGCCCTCACACATCACTCAGCAGTCAAGAAAATGCCTCACAGATGTGTGGCCACAGGCCAGTCTAATTGAGGACATTCCTCAACTGAGACTCCCTTTATCCAGGTGTATCAGGTTGACACTAAAGCTATCCAGCACAGTTTGTATTTGGAAATCTGGAAATCAGAATCATTGGTGTTTGACTGTCAAAATGAATCACTCAGATTTCAGAATGCAAAACCCAGTTACTTATTCAAGCAAGAGCCTCTCAACAAAAGCAACTTAAGGAAGGAAGGGCTTATTTTTATCTCACAGTGTGAGGGTACAGTCCATTATGAAAGGCATGGCAGCAGGAGCCTGAGGCAGCTGGTCACAGTGTGTCCACAGACAGGAAGCAGAGAGAGATGAGTGTGGGCGCTCTGCTCCCTTTTATTTACTCTTGGATGCCAACCAAGGGAATGATGCTGCCACATTTATTGCAAGTCTTCCTATCTCAGTTAACTTTAATTAGCTATCTAGAAACTTCCTTGCAGACATGTTCAGAGGTTTGTTTCCATGGTGATTCTAAATCCCATCAGGTTGGCAATCAAAATTAACCATTATATCCCTCGTCTGGAAGATTTCCCAGCCCACAGGAAGCACAGGCAACAAGGCTGGGTGGCCGGAAGAGAGCCTGGGATAAAAGGGAAAATTTACGGATAGTGGTAGGAAGGACTGTGAACATTGTGGACTCCACAAAATACATTTGAGTGTCAGAGACTCTGGTGATCTTGGGTGGCAACGTAGCACTGCTGAGTCCAGCAGCGTCCTTCTCTCTCCCCGTGTCATCTCTGTGCACACTTGTGTGGTGGCTTCCAGCAGCGCTTCCAGAGTGGAGCACGGAGATAAAGTGGGTGATACGGGCCACTCCCCATCGCTTCAGACTCTTTGTATCTGTTCTGCATGCTAGAATTCTATAAGATGACTTCTCAGCTAAAATGTACATTTCAAAACCATTTTAGCTTATACTTTGTGCCACAATGAAACTGAGTCAGAAAGAAAAGCTTCTTTTTACCACTCTGTGTAAGAAGCAAGGAAAGGTAGAAAATATTCCAGAAATATTTATTATACATTAAATGCTGAAATCTTAAGCACAGTAGATTCTAAGTAAATAGTTGTTGACTGGGTGAATTACTAAAAGCAAAGAGAAACTCCAACTGAGAAGTTACCTCCCCCACATCACTGAGCAAACAAGGCAAGTGGAATATAGCTCTTCTGCTGAGTTTTTTTTTCTTGTGTGTTTGTGTTTATAGGTGCCTGGTTCAGTCTTCAAATAGAGATGTGGCAACATTTGGCATAGAACTTGTCACAAGTGCCTTCAAGTATCATTCAACCATCTTTAAAACATGTTTAAGAAACATATCATCTAAGTACCTGGAGAGAAACCTGATGATTCTGTCTCTTGAAGATGCAGATTTTGTGAACAAAATCAGTTCTAGAGGCAAGTACAGTTTGTCTATGTAATCAATCTGTTTAATTAAGGAAAAGATTATTAATTGTCTTAAAGGTAATTGATATATCTTATGCACGATATATCTATTGCCAAACATGAAGCAGATTTAAACATGGAATGTAGTTGTTTGCATACATATTGCTTCTGATATACAACCTATATGCAAGAGAAGTATATAAAAAGAAATGGGAATGATAAAATATAAAACAACCCAACTATCTGTGTAAAAGACCAAATGGAAAATATATTAAGCCTCATGCATCATCTCGTCTCTCCCAATTATTCAATTCTGCAATGCTTTTTTGCTCCATTTAGAATTAGCGCTTAACTATTTGCACAAGATCATGAATTTCACAGTGACTTTTCCATAGACATATGTAACATAGTTTGATCACATTGCCTTTCTCTTCCTGTTCAACAGTAGTCTCCCTTCTACTTGCTTGTCTGTTGTTCATAGGTTCTACATACAACAAAAATGTACCTCCCTCCTTCCTTTCCTTCTTTCCATTTATTTATTTATTTTTTTGGTCTTATATAGCCCAATCTGTCCTTAAACTTGATATATACCTAAGGAAAGGCTTAAGCTCCTGATCTAGCCTTTCCTTCCCTAGCGCTTGGATTATATAGGTATGCATCATGACATTCATTTTTGTGAATCAGAGTCAGGCTTATTTCAGTTAAAACGATGATTTCCAGTTCCATCCATTTCCTGCAAACTAATGCTCTTTTTATGACTGAACAAGCCTATATTGTGTATAAACACTCCATTTGTTCTTTATACTCTCATTCATCATTGGGCACCTAGGCTGAACTCATGACTTGGTCATTGCCAACAACATCAGGAAAAACACAGGTGTACAGGGATCTATGACACTATGAAAACAATATGGCTATGTTTCAATAAAATTTATTTACAAAAAAACAGGTGGACCACTGAGTTTGAGCCTTGTACGTGGTTTACCAATGTGATTTATTACTATGTAAACCCTGGTGTTAGGTCTATAGAGATGGCTCAATGGTTAAGAGTTCATACTGGGGGCTGGAGAGATGGCTCAGCAGTTAAGAGCATGCACTGCTCTTGCAGAAGACTCAGGTTCAATTCCCCGCACCCACATGGTGGCTAATAACTGTCCCTAACTCCAGTCCCAGGGGGTTCAATGCCTTCTGGCCTCCTCGGGCATCGCACACCAGGGGTGTACTTACACACATGCAGGCAATACAATCATACATATAACATATACTATTTAAAAGAGAACATACTTCTCTTGCAGAGGACTTGAGTTGGGTTCTTAACACCCACATCAGGGAGCTCACCACCACCCAAGACTCGAGATTCAGGGAATGCAATGCCTTCTTTTGGCTTCCATTGGAAACTGGACTCATGTGCACATTCCCCTACACAGACACAGATACACGCATACCGTTAAAAAGTTCTTTAAACCCTGGTATTAACCACCGTGGACCAGAAATATGAGACCATCAACATTACAACAGGATTATGGCTTCTTCAGTCACCATGGCTACTCTTTTTGACTTTTATGATCGATTCCTTGTTTTTCTTTATAGTTTAGTCAAACATATTAATTCATGTGCTCAGATAGTGTGTTTTCTTTTTCTATTCAACATTGTCAGATTCAGCTCTGCTATATGAAGTGGTAACCTGTCCGTTCTCACTGACAGGAAGAATTTCATTGTGTGAATACATTATCATTCATCTTCCTATCTTATTTTTAAAGCAGTTTTTCTTCTGTGTGTGTGTACATGCATGTATATGAGATCATCTGTGCCATGATATGCATGTGGAGGTCAGAGGACAACTTGTGAGAGTGGGTTTTCTCCTTCTACCATGTAGGTCCCAGAAATTGAACTCAAATCAGACTTGGAGGTAGGCACTTTTGCCTGCTGAGCCATCTCACCACCTCTCCCACTATGTTTAGTCTGTGTGGTCCTGAGGATCAGATCCTGGGCTTCCTGTATTCTAAGGAAGCACTCTACCAGCTAAGCCACATCTCTAGCCCCCATTTCTCTGATTTGTAAGGACATTCCTTACCTTATCATGTTGAGTGATCATTTGGGTATCTTCTCAGGAATTTTTGATTTTCTTCTCACTTGTGCTTGTCATTTTCCATAGCCATGCCATGTACCCAAGATAAGCAGCTTATAAGAAGGACAGACTTATTTTGGGCTTACAATTTGAGAGATTCCAGTCCATGGCCGCTTAGTCTCATTGCTTTGGGTCAGTGGTGGGACAGTGTGTCAGGGCAGGAACTCCTGACACAGGAAAACTGTTCACTTCATGAACACCAGGAAATGAGAGAGACAGAGAGACAGAGACAGAGAGAGAGAGAGGGAGAGGGAGAGAGACAGAGACAGAGAGAGGAAGGAGGAAGGTGCTAGGGCCCCAACACCCCCTTCAAAGGCACATATGTACCCAAGACCAAACTCCCTTCTCTTAGATCCTCCTTCTTAACAGTTCTGGCCCCTTCAACAGCTCCAGAAGGTGATAATGAAGCCTTTAGTTGCCAGCCTTTGGGGAACATTTCAGATTCCAGGCATCACATTGTTAAGTTCTTTGCAGGATATCTCTGTCTTACTTATGCGTAAGAGCACTTCAGATGTTCTAGCTATGAGCCTCTGTTGCTCAGGAGTTGCAAATGTCTTCTGCTGTGTAGCTTGTCCTTGTTTACTCCTGCTCCTGGTATCACGTGGGGAACTGCACTTTTAAATCTTTATTTACTCTTCCTTTTTTTTAAGAAGACAGTGTGTGTGTGTGTGTGTGTGTGTGTGTGTGTGTGTGTGTGTAGGCCAGATGTGAGCCTCAGGTCTTGTTCCTCGGCTGCCATCCATCTTGCTGTTTTGAGACAGTTACTGGCCTGAAGCTCACCAAGTACCTAGAATAACTGACCAATGAGCCCCAGGGATCCCCTACCTGGATCTCTGCCTACCCACCAGCACTGGTATTACAAGTGTGCCATACCTGGCTCTTTTTGTGTAAGTTCTGGGGATCAACTCGGGTCCTCAAGCAAGATGTTTACTGACTGAACCCCATGTTCTCTCCATAACCCCATATTTTCTTTTCATATGGCAATTGTGTTTAAGAAGACTTTAAAAAATTGATCGCAAAACATTTTCTTAAATTAGCTTACAAAATGGTGACTCTCAAACTGAGTGTGCATCAGAGTTGCCTAGACGTCTTGTCAAAACAGCCTGCTGCCTCACTGCCAAAACTTTCTGACTTGACAATCATGGATTAGCAAAGTCTTTCATCTGCCTTCCCAGGTGATGCTGAGGTTGGTCTGGTTCTGTAGCAACCACTGACCTGGAAGCTTTGGTGTTTTGCCTCTAATGTTCTGTCACAAATTATGAAGTAAGAGTCAGTTGTTATTTCTTTCATAGGAGAACCCAGTGTGTTGGAAGACTGGCGCTGTACGAGAATTATATAGAAACCAAGCATCTAAATGTGTGGGAATATGCTTCTGGGCACTCTAGTTTGCTCTATCCATCTTCTAGTCTACTGTTGGTCCAGTGCCACACTGAATGAATTATTGTAGCAAAATACTAAGTCCTGATATATAGTTAGGAGACTTTCTGGGGTGGGGATGTAGTAGAGCATCATGTAGCAGTAGAGCAACATGAAGCTAGCACATGCCAAGTTGTGGGTCCAATTACCCAGTACTATAAACAAAACAAAATCAAGCAAAACATCAAAAAAGATTTTTTCCATTTCTCCAGTGTACATAATATTCTCTCTCTCTCTCTCTCTCTCTCTCTCTCCATACATCATAAATCTATATGTACATGCACATGCACAGACATGTAGGATTCCATTAGAAGTGCATTTTATCTGTGCATCAGTGGAAGGGTTAAGATTTACAGTGATGACTTTCCTAATCCTTTGCATCTTAATCTTCTTTCTTTTATGCTTTTACACATTTTCCCCAATTCCTTCCCCTTCCCTGGGAAAATGTAATAGCATAGATAAATCTTATATTCATATATTCACATTTTTTACCCCTCTTAGAGTGATCCACCCCCAATAGGGTCACATGTTCTATCACCTGATATGATGGCTAATCTCAGTTGTGAATTTAATAAGCTCTAGAATCACCTGTGAGGTGGTTCTCTGGGCATGCCTGTGGGAGATTATCTTGATTGGGTTAATTGAGACAGGAGGATCTGCCCACAGTGCATGGGCATCCTAGATTGTATAAAAAGGAGAGAGGTGGGAGGAGGAGGAGGAGGAGGAGGTTGCAGTTGGTTGCTGGGGGCGGGCTTGGAGTTCACAGCCTTGCCCTACTTCATTTGCCTTCTCTCTGCTTCCTACAAGTGGTTGAAGATGCGAGTGTTTAGCTTTCTGCTCTAACTGCTTCTTCCACCATGATAGAGCTTTATGTCTCTGGAACCATATGCAAAATACGCTCTTCTTTCTGTAAGTTGCCTTGGTCATGGTATCTTATCACAGCAACAGAAAGGCAACTAATACGAGCACTCTCTGTTTCCTGACTGTGGATGCAATGTGACCAGGTGCTTCAAAAAATCCTGCTGTCTTGGCTTCCTGCCATGATGAGATTATACCTTGAACTGTCAGTCAAAATAAACCCATTCTCACTAAATTTCTTTTGCCAGGGTATCTTATCAGAGAAACAGGAAAAGAAACTAAGACATGTAGTATAGCCTATCCATCTTATTTAGACTCCTCCTCCTCCTCTTCCTTCTCCTCCTCCTCCTCTCTCCTCCTCCTCCTCCTCCTCCTCCTCTTCATCCTCCTCTCTCCTTCATATTCTCCTTTCCCCTTCCTCCTGTCCAGTGTTTCCAAGTCTGGCCTTGAATTCACTATGTAGCAGAGGATGACCTTGAACTTCTGATTTTCTTGTCTCTACCTCTTGAATACTGAGGTTACAGCTACCTGTCATCATAGCCAGTGGTCCTGGGGGATGGAACCCAGGACTCTGTGCATGCCAGGCAAGGACTTTACCAACTGAGATACATCCCCACCCTTGGATGCTTATTTTTAATAATATTTTCCTAAGCCATTTTCTGTGTAGCCACCAGAAGCATCTATTTGTAGACTGATTTTGTGGGATGTGGAGTTCACACTGGCTATTCAGCTTCCAGACAGGATTTGAAGAGTACTATGGTCATTGCTCTTGGCTCCTCACTCAAGTTCCTAATACCTGATTGCCCCATCTCTTCAAGTCCTGATTTGTAGGCTCCATTTTTCAAGACAGATATTTGAAAGCTTTAGTCTAATTCCAAACTCATTTGTCATTTGTAGCTATAAAAGAAAATAATATATATAGCTTTAAGTGCAAAACAGACATTTGGAAGGCATTCATAATTAAGGCATAAACAACTGTATGCAATTACTTTTTTCTTGGTTTACAAGAAACAGGATGAAGTTATGTCAGTAGATGGCACTGTTTCTTAATGGATAGAATAAACCTGATCCTAGTGAAATAGGTTAGAGGAAAACTGTTACGCTGAAATTACGACTGATATAAATACAGCTCAGAAAGTTTTTCGGAATTCCTGTGTCTTCTTCTTCTGAGCTTAATTAAAGTCAATGAAGGGGCTTACACTCATCCTTGCTTCCTTTCAGTGGGCTTTCTCTTTGATGGTGTCTTTTCTCAGACCAGTCTAAGAGACAGCACAGATGTATAGCGGAGAGGCCAGAATAAAGTTGTCTAGAGAGGAATGGGGCTCAGTGGTGAAGCACTTTTTTCCTGCATTTGAGGTCCTATGTTTGAGTCTTCGAGCTGACAAGCATCTCCCTCACTGCAGTCTCCAACCCTAGTGTGTCACGGGTGTGGTCCTGTGCTCTGCAGTCTCCAACCCTAGTGTGTCACGGGTGTGGTCCTGTGCTCTGCAGTCTCCAACCCTAGTGTGTCATGGGTGTGGTCCTGTGTGCTGCCAAAAAGTAATACAGGTTTTTGCCCTGCTTCTGCCATACTTCATCCTGGATATTTGACCTTGATAAACATGTCCTCTCTCTGATTTCCTCTTTTAAAAATAATGTGCATATAGATATGTTTTAATGTATATATTAGCCTTTTGGTTTAAAAAGTGTTATTTGTTATTTTTATATTATGTGCATGAGTGTATTGCTTGCATGCACGTAAGTGCACCTGTGTTGTACAATGCCTGTGGAGGCACTGGTTCCCCTTGAACTGGAGTTACAGACGGTTGTTAGCCACCATCCATGTGGGTGCTAGGAATCAAACTCAGGTCCTCTACAAGAGCAGTCAATGCTCATAACTGCCGAGCCAACTCTCCAGCCCCAACTTTTTAGTTTCTTATTACTGTGTCTTGATTATATATAACAATGGGTTTCATCGTGACATTTTCATATATGTGTATAATGCGCTTATTTCTCTTTCTTGTTCCCCCTCACACTCCTGCTGATCTTCTCAACCAGCCTCCTGTCTATTTCCATGTCTGCATGTGTGTGTGTGTGTGTGTGTGTGAATCAATGAGTTTAATCAGGGTTATTTGCAGAATAATGGGTGAAGGATTATTCACAGGATTATGGGCACCTTACCAGTGTCTACGCCACTGAAGAAATTATCTCTTCCTCCTGCAGAAACTGTTCACTACACATAAATCCTCAGAGAGGCAGGTCTCATAGTCCCTTCCCCAGCAATAGGTAACTGTCTACAAATCCTCAGGGACAAGTGGGACCTGTGTGAGTCCCTTCCCTTCCTAAGGGAATGTTGACAGTTCAGGCTTATGCATGGCCTCTGTTTTGTTACCTAAAACAAATGAAGGTCACTACTGGTGCTGTGAGGATGAAGGTCATGACTGGGTGCTGTGTGATGACAGCTGTGACTGGTGCTGTGTGATGAAGGACATGACTGATGCTGTGAGGATTAAAGGATGCAGCCTAAGTAGAGCATCCAGCTTGGTGAAAATGGAGGCAATGTGATTTATTCTGTGCTCTTTGATTTTTGAAAGTGACACAGGAAGTAAAATTCAACCACAGGATGTTGTGTACACATACCAAGAATTCCAGCACTGGGGTGAAGCAAGAGGATCAGAATTTCAGTCTAGCTGGGGCTAAATCACAAGACTATCTAAACAAAAAAAGTAGAACTTGTGAATTTTGAGTGCTGATTGTGCAGAAACCATGCTGTTAAGCCTCACCACTAGCATTTCTCTGGTGCTCGGAGTCATCAAAATAGACCAGTGTACTGATTGCCTGAGCCCTGGAGATTTGGATGTAGCTGGCCTGGGATGCTCCAGGTCCCTGGGTGACGCTGACAGGCAAGTGAGTTGAGATGTCTAGTCTGTGGTGTGCTGTCTTTACACAGTGTCACTTGCTGAGGTGAAACCAGGTCTCAGGCTGGTGGAGCAGTTGCAAGTTTGCATCTGCTATCAGTGAGATGTCAGTGTGATGGCCTCCGCCTGGGCACTGCACAGTCAGAGCAGGAAGGCTGCTGACAGGTCTTTTTGGCTGCAGGTTCTGACACGGCAGAGAGGAGGCTAAAATGCAAGACGCATGTCTACCCCTCAGAGATGCTTCCTGAAATAGAAATAAAGTCCCATGTGGAAATCGCACAGATAGACAGTCCCTGATACAGGAGTTACAGACAGCATCATGGACTTGTGTACTTTCTCATGTTTTCCCTCTGGCTGTTTTGGCTTCTGTTTGTAGCTGTGAATGCCTATCTGCTCCTTTGTTGTGATGGTTCCTGTCTTCCTTTTCCCATGTCTCCCTGCTCTGGACCTGTTGCCTGATCACTCCCCACGACTTTCATTTTTGGTGGTAATGGGAACTGAACCTAGCACTTAACAATGCTGTACAAGCACCATACCACCGAGGCACTTCCTGGCTAGGAAGGCACTCCACCACTGTTCTATTCTCCCCAGTTTTCACTGACTGTTTCTGTATCTGTATTTTATTTCTATCTGCCAATCTCTGTCTGTCTGTCTGTCTGTCTGTCTCTTGACACCATTGTCCTGTACTGGTTATGACCCCAGAACTACATTAGAACAATATATATATATATATATATATATATTATGTATCTGTGTCTGTAACCACACATGCACAGATAGTCTCTGACATAGTGAATGAACTTTCAATTTTTCAACTATATCAGGTACGAAGGCATACCCATCTTCTGTTTGTTACTTTCAGTACAGTGAACTAGATTATACAAGCTAGTCAACACCGTATTATAAACTAGGGTTTGTGTTAGGTGATTTCCTCCTATTGTATAAGTGTTCTGAACATGGGCAAGGTAGGCAAGACTAAGCCAGGGTGTTCCAGTTGTTAGGTGTGTTAAGTGCATCCTTTACTTACAATATTTTCAATTTACAATGGCTTTATTAGGACTGTGAGATGATTTATATTGCTCACAACCTGAAGATCTAGAATCACTCAGGAAAGGAGTGTCTGGGCATGCCTGTGAGGGACTATCTAGATTAGGTTTAGCCTCTGGTCGTGCCTGTGAAGGTTTTTCTTGATTAGGTTGAGACAAGCAAACCCATTCTAAGTATGGGTCGCACTAATTCATGGGCTAGACTGAATAAAAAGGAGAAAAGGAGCTAAACACCAACATTCATCTCTCTGCTTCCTAGCTGTAGATGCAATGTGACCTGTGGCCTCAGGCTCCTGCAATCATGCCTTCCCCACTAAGACACACTGCACCATCAAACTGTGAGTCAGAGTAGTCTTCTTTTCTTAAGTTGCTTAGGTCTGGTGTTTTGTCACAGCAACAGGAAAAGTAACCAATACAGTGAGCGTCTCTCTCTGTCTCTCCTCTTTCCCCTTCTTGCTCTTTCTGTGTGAATGTGTGTTTAGTAAGGAATTGGCTTTCATGGCTACAGGGAACCAAGAAGAAATTCCAAGCTCTGTAGTTGTCAGACTGGCGACCCAGGAGAGGTGACACAGTTTAAGACAGAGACTGAAGACAAAACTGATCCTGGACTGAAGATAAACAGAGAAATAGAATTTTTTTCTTACTCTTTTGTCCCACTGAAGCCTTTAATAGATTGGACAAGGTCCACCCCCGTTTTGGAGGGCTGTCACTTTTACTCAACACATTGAGTATTGATTCAAATGCTAAATTCACTCAGACCTCCTCCCCTCCAATAATGTTTCACCAAATGTCAGGGTGCCCATGTGGTCTCTCAAGTTGATGCATAGGGTTGGGGAGATAGTAGTCGGTGAAGTCTTGCAAGTGTGACTGTCTGAGTTTGATTCCCAGACCCATGTCAAAAAAAAACCAGTGTGGTAGAGCATGCTTGTTATCCCAGTGCTGAGGAGGCAGGCAGGCAAATCCCTGGAGCTCACTGGACAGCTAGCCTAGCTGAATTGGTGAGCTCCAGGCCAAGTAAGAGGGCCTTCTTTCAATAAACAAGGTGAATGGTACCCACCTGAGAATGACACCTGAAGTTGATCTCTGACCTCCAGATCTACATGCACTTGTGTGCACTTAAATACACACACACACACACACACACACACACACACACACACAGAGAGAGAGAGAGAGAGAGAGAGAGAGAGAGAGAGAGAGGTAGTGTAAAATTAGTCATTGTATTATAGAAGTCCCTATGCCCACCATTCTAGAACTTGTGGAAGACAGAGGTCTCAGACAGGCTGACCAAAGTTCAGTTTTGGGTCTTAGGCACATGCTGCTGATGTCCCTTCCCCCATCTCATCTTCATTACATTCAATGAACTTCCCTCTGTATATTAAGGTCTTGACCACTTTTCTAGGTCATGGTTGGTCAAGGTTATTGAATTTGTAACTCCTTTTCTATCTCTTCTAAATTAGCAAGGCTAAACTATAGTTTATTTCACTGGCAAAATAAAAAATATACTCTTAGCTCCCTCTGGCAATATTACCCAGTGAAAGAATTCAGAATCTGGTTACATAACTATCTGGTTTCTTGTTAGTCCTCTCTCTAGAGAAGAAAACTCATTTCCTGATGGGTTTATCCACAAAAAGAAGAGGATTTCAGTCTTTTGTGCCATCTTTACCAGGGTGAAACCCAGGGTGTTTTGTTTATTAAGAAAGAGGGTCTCCCCTCCAACTATCCCTGAATCCTGTCTTTCTTTTCTAGGTCACTTCATGCTCCCTCTCTGCTGGAACTTTGTCTGACATTCCCACTCTGCTAAATCCCCTATGGACGTGGACAGACCCCATGGGGTACTCTCAATACAGACTGTTTTCTGAAAATAACTTGGAGTTTGAAAATACAAATTTTCCAGGGTACACAATTTATGATGTTTAAATAGAACTTTAAAAGATCTTAAAAACAAATAGTTCTATCCAGTGGGAATAAAAGAAAAAGCAGGGCCATAAGCATGTGATGGAATTATAACACCCTAGGCTAAATATTATGTTTCATATTCTTTCTAAAAACTTTATGATAAGTTATTATTATGATGAGTTGCTTTATATAGCACAGTGAAATGTTTCCAACAGTGCTGTGTTTGGGAAGGCACAGGGGAAAAGTAGATCAAATACTAAAAATAGGAGCTGGAGAGAGATGATTCAGTTGGCACAGTACTTACAAGTATGAGGACCTGAATTCCAGTCCTGGAACCCACTTAGAATTACCAGGCATGGTGGCAAATGCTTGTCATTCTGGCACTGGAGAAACAGAGGCAGGAGGATTCCTGGGCCAGCCAGCTGATCAGTGAAACCCAGGTCAGTGAGAGACCCTATCTCAAGAAACAAGGTGAATGACTCCTAAGGAACAACAGCTAATATCCTCTGGCCTCCAACACACTCATACACACCCAGACATATACACATAGAGTATTAAAAACAGTTGAAAAGACAGTTTTTGTGCCCTTGCTATTTGGTCGTTGGAGGAGGGCAGGTGAGAGATGGTGAAGAAGGCTCTGGGATGGATGTCACAGGAGACCTGAGGGTGTAGAATTGCTGAGGAGAAAGTAGAGAGGGCGTGGGAAACGGGAATGGCTCTGACTCCCTCCCAGCATCCGTCTCTTGATAGAGACAGGGTTAGATTTCTATCGCATAATTGTGGATCTACCTTTTCTTATAGTCCTGTTGGGTAGAACAATGTGCTTTAAAATTGTGTGTGGTGTGTGTGTGTGTGCGTGTGCATGTGCAGACCAGGAATCAACCTCTGCTGTCCACCTTTGTTTTTGAGAGTCTATCTTTCACTAGGACCTTGGGCTCACTGATTATGCTAGACAGGCTGGCCCTGAGGATCCATTTGTCTCTACCAACACTGGATTACAATCACACACTACCACACTTGACTTTTTAACTTGGGTTTTGGGGAATCAAACTCAGACCCTCATGCTCCTGTAGCAAATACTTTACTGACTGAGCCACCTTCTCACTCTTGCATTTTTAAATCTTTCAAGTTCTGTTTAAACATTAGGAGGTGCTTCAGCTCCCTGAGACAGCACTGTGTGTTGTTGTCCTCTGGGAGCAATTTCAGTAGCCACTGGGCCATTTACAATCAACTCGGCAGAGTTTCCAGGTCTGCTACGGGTAGGGGTAACCTTGGCCGTCAGTCCCGTGGTTCTGCTGGAGTTTCCCAGTCAGTTTAGATGTAGACTTTTTTTTTTTTTTTGTACTTCAAAGTATTTAGCTTTTCAAAAAACAAAATGGAAGCAAGAAGCCAAGATGCTCCAGTAACATTCTGTTTCAGGGTTGGCTGAGCACAATCAAGGATTTGATTAGTGGCACCAAGGAAGGAGATGAAAAGAGAACAAAGGCGGGCTCCTGAAGACGCGCCTGTTGGATTTGCTTTGAGAAAATGAAGGCAGGAGGCGCCTGGGGAGAACCTGCTCAGCCTAGGATGAGCCAACATGTGTTTGCTTTTCCAAATTATTGAGTGCCAAGCAGAGACAGAACCCGACAGGCCGTGGAGTCATTTCCACACACTCTGAGTTGCTCTAGTACCGCTGCATCCCCGGTTTGACCGCATCACAGCACCTAGGGCACCTTCTGCACTTCTCTTCGATGCTTTCAGAAGCCAAGTCCACACATGCAGAGCCTTATTTCTTTGTGTCCTTGTGTTCCCATGTGTATGTATAAGTTCGGGCATGCTTGCCATGAAGCGCCTGCAGAAGTCAGAGGACAAGCTCGGTTGTGGGGCTTTAACTTTCCACTTTGTTTGAAACAGAGTCTCTCGTCGTTCACTGCTGTGTGCACCAGGCAAGCTTCTTGGAATTTTCCTGTTTGTGTATCCCATCCTCCCTACAGAAGTGCTGGGATTATAACACATGCTACTCTGTCTCACTTTACCTGAGTTCTAGGGATCTGAACTCTGGTCCTCTTGCTTATGTGGCAAGTGCTTTACCCATTGAGCTATCTTTATAGCCCCTCAGAAGCTATCTAGCTTCTATATAGCCCTTCAGAAGCCCCTCTTACAATGCCTTGTTAGATTCTTCCTCTTGGGAACTGCGTTCATTTGGTCCCACTCTGCTGCATTCTCTCTGCGGCCATGATCTTCACTTGTTTTTTTCCTTCCTTGTGTATCAATATGTTTGTTGATGTACACATATGGACATTGGGAAAGGGTACTAGTGTTTTTATTTCTGATACTTTGGAAAATCTCCTACCACAGTTTCAGAGGTGTCTAGCCACAGAAGGGTATTATAATCATCGGAAGACACAGCTGCCAATATACAGCTGTAGTTTCCTTGGTTACTTCACATCTCACTCCTTATATATCCAATCAGGACGAGAGGCTAACCATCAAAAAGTGAATCTCCATGACACCCTCCTCCCTCCTGCCCATGTCTGCATAGTTACTGACTCTAATGGATACTTGATTAATGTTTGAAAGGAGGAAGGAATAAAATGTAGAAAGAAAGCTGCGCAGGGTGGCGTGTGCCTGTAATTTCTTCCCAGTATTTCAGAGGCTAAGGATGGCTGTATACTGGGATCTTGTATCAAACCAAAAAGAAAGAAAGGTAGCTTAGGTAAGCATACACCCTTGAAGCCCACAGATCTGCCTCTAGATCCCAGTTCTGGTAGTGACTAGCTCTGTGATTGCAGGCTACTTGTGTGAGACTATTCCTGGGGAGAGGTGCACAAATATCTACCAAGTCCAGGTCGGATCTGATATCAGACCAAGTAAGGTGTATGAATGAGAAGTTACCTATAAGTATGTAGGTGAGGGGTTACCTACAGGAGCAGAAGTGACTCAAAAACTACATCATCAAAAGTCCACCCCAGCATGCGTGATGGCTCATGAATGCTGCAAACTGGGAGGCACTGCCCAATTTGTAGGCAGCTGAACAGGTTGAGGATAACTATCTTTTTCGGGCAGCTCAGTTTCTGAGTCTCTTTCAGGTAGCTTGACTAGTCCTATCCAATCTCAGTGGTCCTTACTGCTCATGTAAGTTTGTGGGAGGGAGGGGTCTAGTGAATCTGATCAGTTTCAGGGACTTGAAGTTATTGAGTTGTCTGTGGAGCTTAACAAAGCTTTCCTGTAGGATGGAATGTTTCACCTCCCTTTAGAACATCTTGCATCTTAACAAGATTTCCTCCAGGTATGAAGGTTTTATCTTGGAAGGAAATTCCTACACAACACTACTGAACCCATATTGAGCTTTCTCAGTCTGAAAGAATGAGGGCCTTATTCAGACTATTTGATAGAACTGTTGTGAGGAACAAAAGCAAAACTGTGATGTGTTAGGTACTTGGTTTTGATTGATAAATAGATGTCCTTGTTATGAGCACAGTAAAATGAAGGATGGATAGAGGTGTACCTTACAGCTTGGGGCATGTAAAGTATATCTATCTATATATTCCATCTAGAGTTGCTATGAATTCCAAGGCTTTCTTTCCTGTTATGGACTGAACTTCGGGATCCATGTGTTGACTCTCTGATCCCCATGGCTACGATATTTTGAAACAGGACTTATAAGGAAGCACAGCACTTCTTCAGCATCTTCTGGGAATTGGGCTCTAGGACCCCCATGGGCACCCAAATCTGTGGATGTTTAAATTTCTTATATGAAATGATATAGCATTTGCATATAACCTATACATACCCTCCCATGCTTTACACCTTGGAGGTCCCAAATCATTTTAGGTTACTTAAAATATTTACTGTGGGGATCTGGTTACTGAGCAAGGCAAGCAACTCCTGATACCCTAAAGGGATGGCAGGTGTCTGACCTGCTCTGCATGATGTGATAACCTGAAGCTACTGTAGATATGAATCTTCCTTTCCCCCACCCCAGACCAGAACCAAGCTTTTGGGTTTCGTTTCCTCGTTCCTGAACTTCCACAGCCTTCCCACCCTTTACCCACAAACTCCACTTTAACTTTCCCGCCTTCTGTAACGGTCAGGAGGCCTCCCTATATAAACCCCTGCATTGGCTCTAATAACTGAACTACCCACCGACTTAGTCTCCCGGGAGGGAACTCCTCCCGCTGCAATCTGAGCCACCTGAGGTCCCGTTCGATCGTCCTCCATTCTCTGGCATGGCTGGAGCACAACAGCCGTGCTGGAGATGGAGACCCACCCACAATTTAGTACAATGGAAATACCATGCAAATGCTTGTTAAACTGGTTGGGAGGGGATAATGTTGGAAAAATATCTGTATGTGTTCAAGACAGATAAAAATTTTTTCTGAAAAAAAATTTTTTTACTTTTATTTTGTATGTGTGCATGTGTAGGGTGTAGGCAAGAGGACAGCAGACTGGGAAGACTTCACGAAGGCGCTATTCCAGGGTAAGAAGGAAATCAGTTTCATTGTATTAGGCTGAAAGAAGGCAGCAGGTTACAGTTTTGAGGTACTGAGCGAGCTAACAGATGCTTTTAATCCAGCTTCAAAAGGAGTAAATCCCTTCCCATAACACAATAGCTAGGTTCCAGCTATTTATTGCCTAACAAACCACCACCTAATTTAATGGCTTAAAATAACCGTGATTGTTTGTTTTGCCTAGGAGTCTGAAGTCTGTTTAGGCAGGCTAGTGTGTCTCTGTTCCACCTGATGGCAGCCAAGCCAACTCTTCAGGCCACTGGAGGATCCACTGACAGAAAAATGTACCTACAGGGCTGGCGGTCCTGGGAGCTCTCTATGAGGGTCCCTCCATAAGCCTCTTGGGCTTCCTCACAGCATAGGAGCTGGATTCCAAGACTGAGAACTCAGGAGTCAGGAAGAACATGAAAGCTGCTGGTGATGAAAGCCTGCACTTGGAAATGGGCACAGCATCCATTTTGCCTTAGTCTCCTGACTGAGCTATAAGTGGAGTTTTGAGGCAAGTCTTAGCTCTGGGAGCCCCAAGGAAGGAGGCTTGCCCACTTGTTCTAATTCACCAGCATGAGGATGAGTGACTCTAAAAAGAAGACATTTTATTAATGCACATTGGGAAGAGGACCAGCTATAGGGAGTCAGTGACCTCAAGTTTGTCTGACAGGAGCTCCAGCCTTACCTAGAGAAAAAGTTATGGCAGGGGCAAGAGGCACACATCATTAAACAGCCTTGCTCAAGATGTGGTCTGATTGATCGTTATCCCTGGTCTGGTTCTGTCAGGTGGTTCCAAGAAATTGTGATTGCCGTGACCACCTGAGGGGAGCAGTCTGTTTCCCATGAGATGTTTTCTTCTGCTCCAGGGTACAGCATGGCCTCTATAGTTAATTGCTTTCATTTTGTGGGCAGTTTGTCCTGTGAGGCTCACTGTCGCTTGGGGACAGTTTCAGTCCCTTGTCACAAAGATGTTTATTGATTGGTGCTCTTGTTTTTGGAATCCAAGGTGACTTCAGGAGAGACTGACTCAAAAGGAAAGGTAAAAGAGGCAAGGTTGAGGTAAAAGGTAAAAGGTTGAGCCAGGGAGGGTCAGGCCAGTGCCAGGTACTTTTTGTTTTCACAGAGCCCAGCTTCCAGGGTAGAGGTCTAGCACCCTATCTTCTGATGGGAGGCATGTCAATTAATTTGGGGACATGTTTTCTTGAGTGTGTGTGTGTGTGTGTGTGTGCCCATTTGTGTTTGGGAGTGTGGGTGTGTATGGGCCATGTGTGTGGAAGTCAGAGGACAATCTCAGACATCAGTCCTTGCCTTCCACTTTGTTTGAGACAGGGCCATTTTTGTTGTTTTTCTGATGTGTGCATTAAGCTAACTCACTAGCTTCTGAGATTCTCCTGCACTGCCCACCATCTGGGCAGGAGCACTAGGATTGTAGACACTCTTGCTACTGAACCTGGCCTTTATGTGGATTCTTCGGAATTGAACTTGGTTCCTCATGCTTGCACAGCAGGTGCTTTACTGACTGAGTGATGGTGGTATATTTCTGTAATCCCAGCCCTGGAGAGGTAGACATAGGCAGATCATGGGGCTCACTGTCCAGACAGTCCAGTCTATGTGGTTCCAGGTAAGCAAGAAACATTGTCTTAAAAAGATGGGCGATGCCAGAGGAATGATACTAGAGAGTATCTTCTGACCTTTACACACATACGCATGCACACGTATGCACTCACACACATGTCGTGATGGTTAGAACTGGTTGTCAACCTGAGAGGATCTAGAATCACCTAGGAGACAAGTGTCCATTATCTAGATTAGGTGAGCTTCTCAGCACAGTGGGAGCAGTCATCTTGACTCAGTTAATTGAGGAAGGAAACCCATCTTGACTGCATGTGGCACCATTCCAAGGGATGTGTGGTCTTCAATGAAAAGGAGAATGGAATTCACTTCTCTTCATTTCCTGATTGTGGATGCAATGACTAGTTGCCTCACGCTCCTGGCACCATGACCTACCCACCCATGAACCCCTGGAACTGAGAGTCGGGTATTTTGTTAAAATTGTAAGACAAGTCTCTCTCTCTCTCTCTCTCTCTCTCTCTCTCTCTCTCTCTCTCTCTCTCTGTCTCTCTCTCTCTCTCTCTCTCTCTCACACACACACACACACACACCACAACTAAGATAGCACTATATCTTATAACTGCCCCAAGAGATTCTGGTTTCATTTGACTAGGGGGAGGCCTAGAAAACTGCATTTAGAGAATTTCTAGATGATTCTAAGGCGGTAGAGGAGGCTCCTCCTGCCACCCACCCCTGCTGGAAAGAAATACAGCTCAGAAACAGTCACTCAGAAATTTTCTGGTAGTGCTGCCTGAAGGAACGGGTAGATTGCTTTCCAATGAGAACAGAGGAAAAAAAGCCAAAAACCAACGCTTTCAAGTGAGCGGACCTGCCGACGTTTCTGCTTTTCCTCACCTTCCATTTTCCTCGCGGTCTGTAAATATTACAAAAAAATCAATAAAGCTGCCACATTGTCCTACTCTAATTTGTCTTTCCTGATTGTGTGGAGCACCGAAGGTGTTTGGCATCACAGACCTTGAAGAGTCATCTTAAACATTTATACTGTGCTTAATCATTGTCAGAAATGTACCAAGGCATACCACCTCATTCATAATGATTAAATCATGACTCCATTCAGAGCATATTTCCCTCTTTACTTACATAATGACCCGTAACCACCAACACGAGGTCATTTGTGATATATAAACAGCGTCTCTGATGGTAGACTCTTGGGCTGGATAGCTTCAGTTGTCAACTTGCCACACCCAGGTGGAGAGAACCTTAGCTGAGGAATTGCTTCCATTGGATTCAACTGTGGCCATGTCTGTGGGGCATTTTCTTGATTTCTGAGTAATGTGGGTGGGCCCAGCCCACAGTGGGAAGTGCCACCTCTGGGCAGGAGGTCCTTTGTTGTTTAAGAAAGCAGGCTGAGCACAGGCCTAGGAAACAAGCCAATAAGTAGCATACCTCTGTGATCAGCTCTCACCTCCAGGTTACTTGCCCTGGTTTTTCTCTACCATGTAAGCTGAAGGTGAAATAAACCTTTTCCTCCTCAAGTTGGTTTTGGTCAGCAATAGAAAGCTATCTAGAACAAATCTACCTGAAGAAATGAATAAGAAATATTACTCAGAGGGTTGGGGAGACATTCGGTATGCAAAGCACTTATCTTGAAATTGTGAGGACCGGAGTTCAGGCTCCCAGAGCCCACATAAAGCCTGGTATGGTTGTATGTACCAGTGATCCCAGTGCTCCTGGGCAGAGAGATAGGACGTGGAGACAGGAGAATCTCAGAAACTAGCAACCTGCTAGCCTGGTGTTTGCCAGTGAGTGACCAGAGACCCTGTCTCAAGATGAAAGGTAAGGACCAATCCTTGAGGTTGTCCTCTAACCACATGCTCACCTAGGCATATGGGCCTTCACATACACACACACGATTAAAAAATAAACCTTATTCATAGCAAGGATTTAGTCAGGAAGCAATCACATACACATGATTGTTGCAATATTTGTCCAGGGCAAATAGATGCTTCTTGGTGATAAGAGTCAGGTTAAAATTCAGTCAGATAATTGTGGGG
Organism: Eospalax fontanierii; assembly: GCA_035773235.1. Classification (NCBI taxonomy): domain Eukaryota; kingdom Metazoa; phylum Chordata; class Mammalia; order Rodentia; family Spalacidae; genus Eospalax; species Eospalax fontanierii. The sequence continues at coordinate 119,043,901 of CM069524.1, forward strand.
AGTGAAGAGATTTGAAAGGAAATGATCTTATTTGCTTTCAGAGGTTAGATAACTCATTTCGAAGAGGCCTGACTTTGGACTTCTATCCATCAGTCCATGTCTCACTTTGTGAGAAAGGAGAGGCATATTTTGGTTTGAAATGAGGTCAGAATGGATAGTGCTGTCTGGATTTTTCAGGACCTGAATTTTTTTATTTTTATGCTGTTTGTGAGGATTTGATATGAAATGCTCTAATATCCGCAATGCCATTTCAATAACAGAATGCAAGGACTGGGTTATGCCTGGCCCGATGCTGGTGTCATGCCCACCTCCAGCGCTCAGCCCAGATAATTCAAGTGTTAGTCTTTACAGCAATTGATATGGCATCCTCTGGTATTCATTTTCTACCATACGGGTTTATTTTCATTTTCTTGTTCTGGGTATGAAAGCTTTGCTACCAATAGCAGGTGACAGTCAAATGGACCAGTCAAGCAAAGTGGTGCTGAGATTGTTATGAGTGTCACTTGCAGTTACTGTCGCTTCCGTCTGACATTCTCTGTCAACTATTCTGTAGTCAAGCGTTGTCTTTTCCTTTCTCCCCTTTCTTCTTCTCTCCCATCTTCATCTTTCCATTTCTCTCCCCATTTCCCTTCTCTTCTTCAGCTTTCCCTCATCCCCATCTCTGCTACAGATGGAACCCAAGGCCTTGGGCATGCTCTGCAAGCACTCTTCCACTGAGTTGCAACTCCCACTATAGTCTTTCATGCATTGCTCTGATGATGAGCTAAAGCTGATCTTTGATAAAATGCTCTTTAAAATTTATTTATTTTTATTTTACATGTGTGAGTGTTTTACCTGCTGTATGTAAGTACACCTGTGCATACAATCCCCATAGAGGCCAGAAGAGAGCACTAGGACTGGAGTTATGTGTTAGCTGTAATGTGTGTGCTGGGAACCAAACCTAGGTCCTCTGTAAGAGCAGCAGCGCTCTTAACCACTGAACTATCTCTCCAGCCCTGTAAAATAATCTTTGATAAAAGTATTAAGCAGGAGATTCCTGCCTTGGAGCGCCTCCCAGTGTTGGGACTTGTTTTTCACATTTCCTGTGAAGATGCAGTTACTGAGAGAGTACTTTCCTGGATGGCTCTGTTTCAGTTCTGCCGGGAGGTGAGTGCAAAGGCAGAGACTAGATTATGCTTTACTACTTGTGAGCATTCTGTAATTTCTGTTTCAGGAACATGAGAATCAAAGGATATGGGGTGATGAATGGTAGCAGTCAAGGCGAGGATGGGAGGTAGGACGGTCAATTTGTATGGATTACAAGTACGTCTAAGTGGAGCTCTCTGACAAAGTCATCCATTCCTTAGCCCTTTTATTCCTGCAGCACCTTTTAGGACTAGCTTCTGGAACCATGGTGCTGGGTACTGGGCATGCAAAGAGAAAGGAGGAAAGGTTGGTCCTCTCTCTTTTTTCCTTTCCTTGTTCCATAGGTAGCTTGATATCCTGTTGCTCTTCATGGATGTTTTGGATTTACAATTTGTTTTCCACCTTCTGAGTGGCTGTAAAGAGCCAGGGCCACGCCTACTAATACAGCCATGTAAGGGCTTCAGTTCTGCGTTCTGCTGGTGCCAGGGCTCCTATGTCAAGGACACAGCTGTCTTCGTTCTCTGTGTTCTAAGTTGAGAACTAAAATGACAGGAAGCACTGTAAGCTACGGGGCCAGGAAGGAGTCATCTGGACTTTCACTGGAATAACTGTTGGGAAAGCCTTAGTTTTATGCTGAATTATTTTGAAAATGGCTGTTTTCTTAAATGTCAGTAATAGCAGAAAAAACATTTTATTCTGAGCAGGGAATGAAATTTTGTGAACTGTGTTTTTTAGAATATCCTCTTTCCTCGTGTGTGCATGCATGGTGTGCATGAATATGCAAAGGCCAGAGGATGGCTTTGGGTATCAATTCTTAGGAGCCATCTGCTGTATTTTTTGAGACAAAGTCTCTCACAGGGACTGGAGCTTACCAATTAGGCTAGCTGGCCAGGGAACTCCAGGGATCTGCCTGGCTTTACCTCTTCATGCTTGGGATTACAAGCATGTGCCACCATGCCTAGCTTTTTATTTATTATTACTGTTGTTGTGCATTCTGGGTATTGAGCTCAGGCCTGGGCAAGGCAGACACTTCACAGACTGAGCTGTCTGCCCAGCTTGTGTCTTAGTTTTATGCTGAATGATTTTGAATGCTAATTATTCAATTTTAATGGCTATTTTTTAAAATGTCTGTAATAGCAGGAGAAAAACCTTATATTCTTAAGAATTAGCAAACTACAACCCAGTCAAATGCAGAGAACAAGTAAGTGTCCCTGAGACACTTAGTCCTAAGTGACACATTTTCAATGCAACCTCTATACACAGGATAAATGCATCTCTCACCTCTCACCAGCAGTTTCCTCATTCAGCAGATGGTGATTAATACAGAAATCCACAGCTGGCCAATGTACAGAAAATAAGAGGCTGCTGAGGGCTTCTCCCTGAGTAGGAAACCTATCTCAAGCTTCTGCCTCCCAAGGCTCAGGAATCAGTGAGGGATGGGGCCAGAAAGATTTTAAGAGTCAGAGGTAGTAGATGACCACAAGGAAACAAGAGTTTTCCAGACAGCTGGTCAGTTATTTATATAAACTCACAGAAATTGTCACAGCATGCACAAATCCTATGCACAAGTCCAGACAAAACCTCAGCATAGACATGGGGAAGTGAGTAAGAAATCCCAACTCAACCAAAGGAACTTTTGGTAACTGATTGCTGCTGGGAGGGGCAGAGACAGTCTCTTACAGGGATGGGACTCTCTTGGTAGGTTAACCAGGCTCAGTGGATGAACCCACACTGAAGGACAGTAGGACATTATTTGGGGACATAAATAAGACTCTATATGATATATGATATATATGTATATAATAGAGTACATTAAATTGGGTGGGGGCAGGGGGAGGTGTGGATGGGGGGAGGGATCTAAATACCATCAAATTATACTGTATGAAAAATCACAAAAATTCAATAAAAAATAAAAAGAAAGAATTGTCAGGGAAGGAACAGTACAAACTTTTTTTGTTGAATTTTTTTTCTTCTTTTAAAAATATTACTGATTATTATTGTTTTATGTGTATGAGTATATTGCCTGCAAGTATGTAAGTATATAAGTGCAGTGCCATTGGAGGTTAGAGGAGGGCATCAGATTCCATGGAACTGGAGTTACCGATAGTTGTTAACTGCCATGTCGGTGCTGGGAACTGAACCCAGGTCCCCTGTAAGAGCAGCCGGTGCTCTTAACTGCTGAGCCATCTCTCCAGCACTCTTCTCTCCTTTTAAAATCGATGATCAAAGGCAGGATTGCCATCATGTGGGGAGATATAAACATGTGAGGAATGATGTGTAGGAGGGCTTAGATCTTTACTATGATGCAAAAATCCATGGAACAGGCTGGCATTCACACTAGAAGGGAACATGTATCCCAATCATTTCATTTTGTAGGTACAGAATTTGTTTTCTTATACATGTGTGTGGCGGGAGTCATGGCTTCCAAGTATCACAAGTTTGATGGGAGAACAAGTGTAGGTGCTTGGCAACACGAGGAAGGGGCTATGTACCCATAAACATGAAGTGAGTTGAAAACTCTGTGTGTGTGTTCATATATGGGCAGTTCTCTGTGTGGAAGCTGAAGGACTAATTTGGGTACTATTTCTCAGGATGCTGTCCACCTTGGTTTTAGGAAAATATTTATTTGATTTTTGATTATGTGTGTATTTGTCTCTGTGTGGGTATGTGAATGTGTGAGTGCAGATACCTGTGGAGTCTAGCAGAGGGTGCCAGATCCCCTGAAGCTGGAGTTATAGGTGGTTGTGAGCTGCTCAGTATGAGTACTGGGAACCACCCTCTGCAAGAGCAGCAAGTACTCCTTTTAACTATTGAGCTAACTCTCCAGCCATCACCTTGTTTTGGGAGACATAGTCTCTCATTGGCCTGGAGCTAACCAGGGTTAGCTGGGCTGGGGGCCACTGAGTCTCAGTCATCTCCTACCTGCACCCTCCTTCCCAATGCTAGAATTCCAAGCATGTGCGACACACCCAGCTTTAAAGTTATTATATTAATTCTTCGAGCATTTAATCCAATGTATTTTGATCATATTCAATCCCCCGTCTCCTCTCAGATCCATCCCATCTCTCTAATCCCCCAACTTCTTTTTTTTTTAATCCCACCAAGTCCTATTTGTGTTCCCTAAACACTCTTGGGTATGAGATGATCCCCCACATTGTGGTCAACCTAGTAGGGGTCACACCTTTAAGAAAACTGATTCTCCATCTCCCAGCAGCCAATAGCTCCTCAGCTAGGTCTTGGGTTTTGTGCCCATACTCCCCTCCATGCCGGGATTTTGTCTGGCGTGAGCTTGCTCAGGTCTTATCCGTGCTGTCACAACCACTGTGGGTTCATGTGTGCAAGTTTCATGTTGTGTCCAGAAAACACATTTTCCTGTACTCATCCACCACCTCTGGCTCTCACAATCTTTCTTCTCCTCTCTTGCATGAAGATCCTTGAGCCCTGCAGAGAGGATATAATATAGATGTTCCATTTAAGGCTAAGCACTCTGCAGTCTCTTATTCTCTATAAGTTAACCACTTGTGGGTGTCTGTGTTAACCATCATCTTCTGCAAAAAGAAGCCTCTCTGATAAGGTCTGAGAGATGCATTGATCTATGGATGTAATGATAAACCATTAAGAGTCAGTTTAATACTAAGTCTTTTTAGCAGAATAATAAATGGTAGGCTCTCTCCTCGGGTCTATGATCTATCTAGCCACATGCTCTTGGTCCCAGTGCCAGGTATGGCTCCATCTTGTGAAGTGGGCTTTAAATCCAACCAGAAAGTAGTTACTCTCATAACACTGCATGCCCAATTAGCATATCTTACCAGGTCATTTGTAATTGTTGCTTTCGTGGTTCATGACTGGGTGAGACTGATGGTGATTTTTCCTTTCTGGTAATATACATAGCATCTTCTAGCGCCATGAAAGATGGCTAGTAAGAATAAAGCTTCAAGGTCAGTACCAGCTAGATTTCTTCATGTTCTACAGTTCAAATATGTAGTGTCTTACTGTCAAGTTCTAGAGGATATCAAAGAATAATGGCAGTAATTGAGGGGGATCTATGTAGCCTCCCTGGCTAGCAACTCCCAAAGAGGTACCCCATTCCTGGCACTGACACCCAGATTCTTATATGTGAGTTATGTGAATTGAACTCAGGTCCTTGTGCTGGGAAGGCAAGCACTTTGCTATCTTCTAGCTCCTCAGAACAATATTTCTGTTTAACTATAGATCACACCAACACTGTTGTAAAGGTGAAAAATCACAACTTGAACCACTGTAAGTTGGGAACCATCTACATTGAGTTTGTGACTCTGCTTTCTGAATCTAGTGGTCCACTAGTGTGTCTAGTAGGACACTGAATGTCCCATTCCTCCTGTTCTTGAGAGGTTCACCATGTTGCTCTTGTGATGTGCCATACACAGTAGATAGTGAACATCGGGGCACCCACCCCCTTTTCTATGAGTGTGCTCTGACCTGTGAGATGTAAATGAAGCTTTGTTCATGTTCTTTGGAAAAACTTTGCTCTTCCAACAAGAGGTAGACTAGATCTTTTTTTATGAATATCCCGTTTTCTTCTCTGGGCACTGCTGCTGGAAGGCACAAGGCTCAGAGCTGTGGAAGCTTCCTCATGACTATAAGAGGACACTGTGGCCATGGCACTGGTGTTGGTGGACTGGAAACAGGAAGTCAGTCTCATCCTTCTTGACTTCATTGATCTTCTGAGTAAGCCTGGGACTAACTACATCTTCCTGATAGGCTAGTGGGGCTCTCATTTTCTTTAAGCCAGTGGACAAAGATTCTGGTATATTCAAAAGTAAGCCAGGGGCTAATGTGGTCATAGAGCTGTGAATGAGAGGGAGTGTGGAAGGGGAAGAGAAGAGGAGATAATGAGTGGGAGGCCGAAGCATGTGGTAAGGAGCTTTAGCTTTTCTCCTATGGTCAGAGGGGTCATTGGAGGGTGGTGGGCAGAAACACAGAGTGTTCTGGGTTACATGTGACTGGCTCACTCTTGTCAATAGGTTAAGTATACACTCTGGGCTTTGAGTACATGTTGATTTTTTTGTGTGTATTTATTTTCCTACTTTACCTTTTAACATATATCACTGCCACTGACCCTGTATCTCTACATATCAAGCACTGTTTTAGGCTCTGAAGATAAGTACTAAACAATATAAACATGGGGAACTGAGTCATAAAAAGAGATGATAGAGACAACCAGGGTTCAGAAATCCTAGAAATGGTTTTTAGCGTCCTGACTCTCAACTTTGCCTTTTAGTAAGCCAAGAAATTCTCATCCAGAGTATGAGATGCTTTTCCACCCCACAGTGGACCAAAAAACTATCCAAGGGAAAGCTCAAGCATTTCTCCTTGCCAATAGAGAAATGAAAAGAGAAAGGGCACATGCAGGACCAGACTCCACAACTTTACTTCTTTGAAGACCTTTTTGTTGCGTTTTAAAATCTATTGTTTTGTTAGCTAGGAATTCCTAGAACACAATTCCAGATGCTGGACAGTCTAGAAAGTATACTTGAATTTAACAGGAAAAGAAGGCTGGTGAGATGACTCAGTCAGTAAAATGCTTATCATGAAAGCATGAGGACCCATGGGCATGGCATTGAATGCCTGTAATTCTAGCACCGGGAGGTGGAGACAAGAAGATATTGGGGTTCGTAGGCTAGCCAGCAAGCTGAATGAGTGAGCTCCAGGTTCAGCGAGAGACCCTGTTTCTGTGGGACCCTCCGCTATATCACTTAGTCCATGCCTGTTAGTTCTAATCACTCTTTTTGCTTCTGTAAATTGCTTGGCCTTAGGAGATTGGTAATGAAGTCCCTCCATGTTGCAAGCCTTGAGTTTTTGCAGGCCTCTAGTCACAAGGGCAAAGAGGAAGATGCAGATACCGGCCAGAACATGTCAGGCAAGCCTGAAAACAATGAGGCCAAATAAGGTAAAAACAGAACCTAGCAACAGGCTTAGGTAATAGTCAGCACATTCCTTTGCCCTGAAGACAGCACCCACTGGTGAGAGCTGTGTGCCCCGCCCCCAGCCTCCTTTAACCAATTTTTGTATGTGGCTTGTTGTAACCAATCAATTTAAAATATGTTTGGCTCCCTTAACCGATTAGAATATAACACTGCAATTCTCCTCCTCCCTTTGTCTCAAACCTATAAAAAGCTCCTTCCCACTCCCCCCGGAGCTCTCAGCCCGGATCCACTGTATTGGTGAGGTCTGAGAGTCCGGGCTTAAGCTTGAATAAAGGCTCTTTGTTCTTGCACACACTCCAAACCCCTTGGTGGTTCTTGGGGAACTGTTCTCTGGGCACAACATTTCAAAAATTAAGGTGGAGAGTGATTAAGGAAGACAGCAGCACCAACTTCTGGCCTACACACACACACACGCACACACACACACACGCACACACACACATGCACACACACACACGCACACACACACACACATCCATCCTTTCCTTCATAAAGTCAGCTCTTCAAGGAAGTTTCCAGTAGCTCTGAAGGAACTGGAGAAGTGATTTACTGCATTCCTCTCTTGCCTTTTCTTTAGACCTTTGATAGTTATTCAATGAGGAAGATACTCTGATTCCTCAGGGATCTTCAGAAGAACGACTTCACTGAGAGCCTGCTGTGGGCCAGAGGCTACTGAGGGGATACAGTGCCTATGCCAAGCGTTTCTTCTCAAAGTGCTTACATGTAGTTACTTTGAGTGGCAAACAAGATGCACTATGGTATATACTGATATGCATGTGTGTTATGTTGATATGGAAATCAGTTTTGGAGGAAAGAAATATTCTATAGGATGGGATACCAGGCAGGAAGTGTAGGAGTTTCCAAGCATGGCAAGTGGGAAGCCAACAGGAGAAAGAAAAACATATATTTTTTGAGATTCTTGAAATTTAGCATTAGCTGAATAGGTAGGGATCATGAGCTAAAGTCATGATTCATTTCTGTTTGTGGTGTGGTAATTTCCACTCACCTCCATCATTTCAATTTTCTTAGCTGATGCCTTCCCATATCTTCATGGATCAGTTACAGAACTTATGTATTTTCTTGTTTTGCTTAAAAATGGCAAATATGGGGCTGGAGAGATGGCTCTGCAGTTAAGAACACTGACTGTTCTTACAGAAGACCTGGCTAGAAATTCCAGCTCCTGCATGGCAGCTAATAACCTTCTGTCACTCCAGTTCTAGGGGATCTGATGCCCTCTTGTGTCCTTTGTGGGCACTGCATGACAGGGTTGTACTGTAGACATAACACTGTGGTGTACTTGAGTGTAAATGCAAGACCTGCAGGGAGAAATGCTCAAGGGTAGCCATGGTGACCTCTTCAGAAGACAGGATTGGCGCTGGAGAGATGGCTGAGCAATTAATAGTGCTTACCACTCTTGTAGAGGACAAGAGTTCAGTTCCCAGCATCTATATGGGCAGCTCACAACTGCCTGTAACTCTACCTCCAGGGATTCTGAGGCCCTCTTCTGGTGTCTGTGGGTAACTGCACTTACATGGACATACATGCACATATATACAAAAAATAAATACTAGAATAAATCTTTAAAAAGTCTTATCTTGAGTGGTTGTTTAAAGTCTGGCCCTGCTGAGTGGACTGTATAGTCTGCCTCATCCAGTCTCTACTTCAGGCTTCCACTTCCAACCATTCCCCTTGTGTAATTCTGTTAGGGAAAGGGCAAACGCTAATGGCTGCAGCAGTTAGGATTGACCTCGTGACATTAGAATGATAAATCAAGTGTTTGAAGAATGAGCTGGGATAAGGAATGGAGAAGGGGCGATTTGGTTAGTATGGGCTGCTGGTTGCATCACCATTCTGTTAGAATTGTTTTTTCTGTTCCATGGGCACTGCAATATAGAATTTGTGATCTTGTCTCTGAGATGCCATGGGAATATTGCTCCCTACACTGCAGAATTATTGTAAGTTGAAGTCCACATATCTGTTCTTACAAGTCCTTGGGATTAAAGAATCAAAAGAAATTTCAAAGGTAGCACTTTTCAGCCATAGAGGTACTTGATGCCCTCTCCCAGGTTAGAGTAGGTGGGGTCTGAACATGACCTAGAAATAGGGTCTTGGCATTATTGCGGTTTAGAGTCAGAGCTGATGCCTTGGCAGGCAGCACTGTCACATGTCCTCAATACACCAATTATAGAAATGAGTGAAAAGCAGAGAATGATTTATCCAGTGTAGTCATACTGGAGGAGGAGTAAAGAGATCCAACGACCTCTTACAAGCATCTTTGGGGCTCTGATATGAGGCTTAGATTTAAGTAGAGGGCAAGACATATGCATAGCCAAGCAATCCTGGTCCAGGTGTGGTCCCACCCATCAGTGACCCATCACTGTCTCAGCTCCAAAGTCTCCTAGAAGGTGGTCTGACAAATTATCAGAACTCTGAAATCTCTAAGAGACAAGTTCCTTCTTTGGCTGGTACCAGGCTTCAGCCTTTTCTTCTCCCAGCATGAAACTCCCAGGGAATTCCAATCTTTGAAATATTTTATTTAATGGATACGACTGTATTGCCTGTATGTATATAAGTGCACCCATGTGGTGCAATGCCCATCGAGATCAGAAGAGGGCATCAGATCCCCTGGAACTGGATTTATGATTGGTTGTTAGCTACCATGTTAATGCTGGGAATCGAACCTGGATCCTCTGCAAGAACAGCCAGTACTCTTACTGGCTGAGCCACTCTCCAGCCCTGGAATTCCAATTCTTAGGATGTGTTGTTTTAATAGTCTGATAGCCAAAGGGAGGGACAAGTATCTCTTTAGAATATCTTCATTCCTGCCAGAATGGTTACCTGGGAAGAGGATGGCTGAGCTGAGGAGGCACTGGTTCTGGAGTGGAAGTTAATCAAGGTCGGCGTCTAGAGAAATCAAGGCTGAACCTGGGAAAGCAGCAACATGTGAGACCTTAAGAGTAAGATAAGGATGTAAAATAGTAGGGTCCACACACTGCAGAGTAATTTCATAGACACACTGGGGTGTGGTGCACATGCCTGGGCAGGACAAACCTTCTATAAAATAGCCCTTGTAAGCTATATTAAGTGTGTTCTGGGTTCTGCCATGTGGAGGTAGCAAGTGTCTTGCAAATCTGTGTCATCAAGCTAGACTGTCACCACAGGATACCTCCAAATGATTTTCCTGGTGTGTCTGCATTCACTGACATTCATTGTCATCTTTCCTTCCCTGTTCCCGGGATTTCTTCTCCATTCTGCAGAGGCCCAGTGCACTTGACGCTCTCTTACTTCACTGCTCACCCTCTCTGGACATTTAAATGATCTTTTATCATCCCTATCCATAGAGCAAGGTTCACTAGCCAAACTTAGGGCTTTAGAGCTCTTTCAATGCTCAGTGCTGCAGCAATTGTTTGAATACAATGTAGCGACGTTTTTTTTGGTCTTTGGGTCACTAAGGCAGCTCATCAATCCCATCAGAGGAAAGCTGGCATCTGTGTGTGCCTGCTGTTTTAAAAATATTTTTTCATCTTAGGTATGATCCTAGATACTTTAAAGGATCGAGGAAAGAGAGCTTCAATTATTTTTCAGATTCACACTGGAGGCCTGTGTTCTGCATTCTATACAATTATGTCTCACAGTAAATTTTGCCTGATGCATAACTCAAATTTGTAAATGGACGCCATGGAAAAGCCACATGGAATGCAAGCCTCCTCTGAGTAGGTTAGAGCAGTCAGTGTCCACATCTCTTTCCCGCTGGGTTGTATTGTGCATCCTGCCTTTTTGTTGTTTGCTTTCTGCCTTCAGTCCTTCTCTGTAAAGTTGTCAGCAGGACTGACAAGCTGTACAGATTGTGTTCTAAAACAATAACCCTCCTTTAAAAGGATCCCGGTATACAGGTGGGATCGCAACTTACCGTGTTCAACTTAATTTTTTTTTTAAGTGTTGGTGTGAAACTGATATGTGTTGGGTAGAAACTGTTCTTCATCCTTGAAGTTTAAATTTTGGTGTTGTTCCTGGGCCAGCAGCACACAGTATGATAGTTTGAAGATACTAAGTGTTGAATCAGAAAACACATCTCTCTCATCAAAGAACAGAGGTTATTCTGGAGGCAAATATGAGTGCCCAGGGAAGGGAATCAGCCACAGTTTAACCTGAATTCCATGTGGCAGTGTAGTAACAGTTTCAAGATTTTAAAAAACAATTTGACAGTTTATTACAAAACTCAATATATATAATTAATCCAACAGTTATATATCCATGCATTTTCTCTAGATAAATAAAAATTTAACATTCATAAGGAACTTGTACATAAAGATTTATAGATTTTTCATGATGACTTAAAGCTGAAGGTAACTCAGATGCCCTTTAATTTACGATGGCTAAGCAGAATGTTATAATCATACCATGAGATAGTATTTTAATAAAAATGAATTGTTAATACATATAGTAACCTAGATGAATCTTTGTAAGTTTAAAAAAATCCAGAAGGAGGATGATGAGATGGTTCAGTGGGTAAAGCTGCTTGCTACCAACTCTGACATCCTGGGCTTCATTCCCAGAACACACATGGTAGAAGGAGAAAATGACTCTTACAAGTTGTCCTTTGACCTCTGCCCAGGCCTTCACATGCACATACATGCAAGTAAACAAGCGTATAAACATTTTTTCATTTGGTGGTCCTGGGGATTTGAACCCTAATGGTTTATTGTTATGTCCATAGATTAACTCTCAGCTCTCACCAGAGAAGTTTCCTTATGTAGAAAATGGTGATTAACACAGAAAACTACAACTGGCCAATGTGCAGAGAATAAGAACGTGCAGACTGTTTATTTCTGAATAGGACACCTGTATCAAACTTCTGCCTCCCAAGGCTCAGGAATTACTGTGGAAGATGAGGCAGAAAGATTGTAAGAGCCAGAGATGGTGATGGACCACAAGTAAACAGAGCTTTCCATACAGCTGGTTAGTTACACATATGAACACACAGCAATGGTGACAGCATGCGGAAGTCCTATATAAGTTCAAATCAGACAAAATTCCAGCACAGACTTGAGGAAGTGGGTTGCATGTCTTCCTTCATAGCCCAACCCAACCTAAGGAAATTGAAGCAACTGATGGCTGTTAAGAGGGGTAGAGACAGTGTCTTTCAAGGATGAGACTTGGTAGATTAACCAGCTCCAGTGGATAGTCCCATTCTGAAGGACATTTAGGGACACAAATTAGACTCTATAGGTCTTTATATATATAGTAGAGTACTATATCAGATACATTAAATTGGATGGGGCAGTAAGGGAAAGTGTGACTAGGGGAGGGGATCTAAATATCATCAGATTTTATTATATGAAAATTGCAAAAATTTACAAAGCAATAAAATTGGAGAAAAATTTTTCATGATGTTTTTATAGCAAAAGAGCAATGAAAATTATAAATCAAGATGATTTTTAAATTCATTAGCTGGGGCATCAGGTAGATGGGCTACACAAGGTAGAGGAGTCTAAGCTATTGGCCTCGAATATTTGATGACATTCTTAGCCTTCGAGTTGGTGGAAAAGCCAGTAGTCTGTTCATATATTCCAAAGGATTTACCTAATAGTAACAAGAATGTTAGGTCACACATACAGGTGGGCAATAAATGTTTGTTTAGGGGCCAAGATAGTCCAAGAAAATTGACCTGCAATATTCCAACTCTCTACAATCTTTGAAGTTCTAATCAGTTAGTCTTGTGGAAAGTTTAGGACAAGTATTTTGTTTGTTTTTTTTCTGAGAACTTTAGTTAACATGTCAGTGGCAACAAGCCTTAGTCCCCAGTTATACAACTGACAACAGAAGGAACTGTACTATTGAGCTAAGTTGTTTGACAGGTCAAGTGTACCAAAGGTATTTTTGACTTACGATATGTTCCATGTACAATGGTCCTACTGGGATGTAACACCACTGTAAGCCAAGCAGAGTCTGCCTTGTACACCCAGTGGCGTTATGCATTTATTACGGAAGTGAATGGCAGTGCAGGTCTTGTTCTAATAGACAGGAAAATTTCCTGACTGAGAGCAGTGATGAGTCCTGAGGAAGCTCTTCATTTTCATCATTGGCACAAAGGTTGTGTGATTGTTAATTTTGATTGCTAACTTGACAGGATCTAGAATCACCTAGGAGACTAGCCTTTGGTCGTGCCTGTTAAGGAGTTTCTTATCAGGTTAGCCTCAGGAAGCGTCTATGAGAGTTTCTAGATTAGTTTAACTGAAATGGGAAAATCACCATGAATGTGAGTAGCACCAGCCCATGTGCTGGGGTCCCAGACTCTATAAAAGAGCAGAAGAAAGCTGAGACCAGCATTCATCTCTCTCTGATTCCTGACTGTGGATCAACGTGACCAGTTGCCTCATACTCCTGCTGCCATGCCTTCCCTGCCATGATGGACTATGACCTCAGACTGTAAGCCAGAACAAACCTCTTCTTAAACTTTGTTACAGACACAAGTGTCTATGTGCCTATCCCAAGTATTACTTAGGAGTGGGGAGCTCATGGAGGAGATATAGAGAGGAACTTTAGATGGAAGGGGAGGAGGAAGTGGTGACCTGAATACCATCTCCCTCTGGAAATTGAAACAACTTCTCTCTGTCCAGGAAGGGGTTCCATGAGAATGAGGCCCAGGCCCTGTCTCCCACAATACCCCAAGTGGAATGATGGCTCCCTGCTGAGCCATCAGGGAGCAATATGCTTGGAAGTCTGAGCAAAAGATCTGAGAGGCTCAGATTTACATGTACCAGGGGAGCCTTAGGCCATAAACGGGCTTTGCCAGCTGCTGTGTGACTTCCTGGGAAGATGTGAGCAAATGTCTATTTACCCCAAATAGGGCATGGATGACACATCAAAGAAAAGATGCTACCAAATCTGAGCTTAATGAACCAGAGGGTTTTGGGGGGGTTACCTACAGGATTTTGGGTGAGGGGTTAGTTCTTAAAGGAGCATGGATGACTCAAAGGCAGCTGCATCACTGAAAAGCTCACCCCAGCATGGATGACAGTTCATGAAGCTGCATGCTTGGAGCTCCTGATCAACTTGCAGATAGCTCCACTTCTGAGTTTCATTTACTTCCTGAGTCTTAACACATCTTCCTCTGTGCAGGAGATTTTCAGTTTGGAGGACATTGCCACACAACACCAGCTTTGGCTCTGAACATCTTAACAGGAACCAAAGGGCTGTTAGAACCTCCTCAAATGTCTGTTTGTTACACAGGCCATTTTCTCCTTCCCAGAACTTCTGTAGGAAGGTGTATGACTAAACATCTCACAAAACCGTCTGACATAAAAGAGAAGCAAAGTGATGCTTCTTGTGTCTCAGTTCAGCAGAGCACCTGCATGCTCCACACAGGATGCTGTGCTCAGCTCTGAGCCATGATACTTCCACAACAGCCCTCTCCTGCCTGTCACCAGAAGCAGGAGAAGCTTAGATAAAGACTGTATTTGGCAGCTTTTCATACTCTGTGTGTGTGTTGTATAAGTGTGTATGTGTCCATGGATGTCTAAGCATGTGTGGGTACACGTGTGTGGTCAGAGGCCTATGTTGCATGTCTTCCTAAATAGCTCTCAACCTTATTTATTTAAAATAACTTAATTCCATTTGTTTATTTGTGTGCGTGTGTGCGTGTGCATGTGTGTAGGTACATGTATGCCACAGTGCATGGTCAAGGGTCAGAGAAGAACTTGTGAGAGTTGGTTCTCACCTTGCACCATGTGGGTCACAGGGATCAAACTCAGGTTTTCAGGCTGATAGCAGGCACCTTTACCTGTGACCCATCTCCCTGGCCTCCATCTTCCTTTTTTGAGATAGAGTCTCTTATTGAAACCCAAAGCTCACCTATTTGGCTATACTGGCTGACCAGAAACCCCCAAGGATCCTCCTGTCTCTGCCTTCCCAGGGTTTAGATTACAGGTATGCTATACCATGCCTGACTTTAAAAGTTATTATTATTATTATTATTAATGTGTATGAGTGTATTGCCTGTATGTGTGTAAGTGCACCTGTAGGGTCTGGCCCCCCTGCATTCCCTTCTCTCTTGGTGCTAGGCTCTCGGCCAAGAGCTAGCTGGATCTTGTCAATTGCAGTTCTGAAGTAAACAACTTGATCTTTATTGATTTGACTGCAGACTTCCTCAGTTTACATCAGATGTGTGTCATGTGGCTGGATGTCTCCTGAGAACCTGAACTTTTAACCTCCTGCAAAGCCCTGCCTCAGGGTATATAAGGCTTGCTGCTTCTCAATAAAGTCAGTCAGTCATTCTTTGTTCCTCCTACCTAGTGTGTGTGCCTGTGTCTCTGTCTTGTGTGTTTCTTTCAATCCACAGCCCTCTGCCGATCTGGACTCGGTCAAAGAAGGTAGCTCGGACGCTACATGCACCCATGTTGTTCAATGCTTGCAGAGGTCAGAAGAAGGGGCTAGAGTCTGCTAAACTGGAGTTATGGACGATTGTTAGCCACCCTGTGGGTATTAGGAGTCGAACCTGGGTCCTTTGCAAGAGCAGCAGCTGCTGTTCTTAACTGCTGAGCCATCTCTCCAGCCCCATCATGTCTGACTTTTTATGTGAATGCTGGGCATCTGAACTCAGGTCCTCCTGCCTGTGTGTCCAGTGCTTTCCCAAGTAAACCATTTTCTCAGTCTTTACAAAGACCCTATCCTAATCATTTTTACCCACATTTTTGCCCGAGGAACCTGGCACACCTGGTACATGCTGGTTGCTCCAGGCCCCTGTTCCGGCAGGAGGCATTCCACGCTCTCCTCTGTACCTCCCTTGACCCTATGCAAGTTTCCACGTCCTGTGACATCTTTTTACAACCTCCCCTGTGGTAACTAATCCAGGTGATGCATTCATACCTCATGGGGAATTAATGGGCTCTCCAACTGTCAAAGTGAAGAAATCAAGCTGGAGACCAATTTAACAAAGGCTGTGTGTTTCTAAGCCTGCAGCTGCAAGGGGACTGTTGTCACTTACCCTTCAGCAGGTGGTTGACGGGGCTTGAAAGGGTTCAGAGTATAAAAACAAGAAGTCTTGAGAGTCTCTGAGGAGTGAGCATTCAATTAGAGTGGCTTTTTGATTGATTTTTTTTTAAATTTTTAGACAGGTTCTCATGTATTCCAGCCTGGCCTTGAACTTCCTATGTAGTCTAGAATACCCTAATCAATAGCCAAAGCTCTAATCCTCCTGCCTCTGTCTCATGGATGCTGGAATTCCATCTAATTTATTTGCAGGGCCTTGTGTATTCTAGGCAAGCACTCTCTCAACTGAGCTACATCCTGAGCCCTTGCTTGGGTAATTTGATATTAAATTCGGATGATAAGGAATTTCTTCAAAAAAGCTTTCCAGGACTGAGGGGAAATGACCAAAGCTACCTTAAAAATGTGATGTTCTAAGTGTCCGTACGATATGAGTTTATTGTGCTTTGTAGTGTGTTACAAAAAGTCTTTTTTATATTTCTCTCATCTTTGGGGACCTGAGATCCTAAATGTGAAAGACTTGACCCAGAGCTAGCTCCTTTCCAATACCCCATAGCTTGCAGGCTTGGCAGGTGACAGGCATCAGCCACTGGAGGACATTTTCCAGATGTCCTGGCTTCTCATTGACTACCAGCATGATTCTCTCTGCAAATAGCATGTATCTTTAGTACATAAACACTACTCAAGGAAGCTGGTTTTAGTCACAGATCAGTATGGGGCCCCTGTGGGTGCAATGGGGGAACTATAATCAGGTGTTCAGAGAGTGGAGGGGTTTTAGTTACAGAGGAATGAGAAGTTTCCCCACCCAGATGCCTAATGAATGCAAATAGCAGGCAGGAGACCAATAAACAGATGTCTCTGTTGCCTGTGAATTTTATGGCAGAGGAGAAAAAAGGTTATCATGTAAATCAGAACAGACAGCCCATACGAATTATGTGTGACTTTTAAACAGTAGATGTGTACTCCTTCTCCATTGTTTTGTTCTATTCTGGATTCTTAGAAACTTGTACTCCTCTCTGCAGCTCTCAAGTCCTGTTGGAAAGATATAAATGGGCATGTCTGTGGTGGATTTTCTAGAGTTGATTAATTGAAGGAAGAAGATCCTCCATGAATGTGGGTGGCTTCATCCCATGGGCCAGGTCCCCAAACTGAATAAAAGAAGAAAGCAAGCTGAGCAGCAGTCTTTATCTCTCTGCTTCCTGACTGTGGACGCACTGTGATCAGCTGCCTCACACTCCTGATGCCATGCTGCCTCAACCATGACGGACTCGACGTTTCAACCATGACAGACTCGACCCTTCAACCGTGATGGACTCTACCCTTCAACCATGACGGACTGTACCCTTCAACTGTGCACAAAACAAACCCTTCTTTTCTAAGATTGCTTCCACTAGATATTTTGTCATGACAATGTGGAAACTAACAACTACAAAGGCCAATGAAGTAACTAATTACACACTGTATGCAAGATACTCTGCTCAATAGTTATTTAGAACTCTTTTGTTTGTGTCAAATGAGGCCAAGGAAGGGAATTAGCAGGAATTAGGATTAATTGAGAACTTAATATATACTGGACTCTGCTGTGAGCTGTCACACATTAACTCACTTTTTCTTCACAATAGTCCTGGGATGTTCACACTACTATTATTCCTACTTCACAGATGGGTTAACTGAGGACAGAGGCATTAAGTAGCTTTCTCAAGGGCACACGGGTAAGGAATGGAATCCACATATCTGTCTGGCTCCAGTGCCTTTACCCTTACAGGTCTGCCATTTCTTTTCCTTTTCACCAGTTTGTTTGTGAAAGGACACATTTTGCTTTCATGCCTAATCTCTTTCCATTGGTAGTGGGAAAAACTGACTCAAAAGTGTGTCTGATACTCTGTCTTGAAAGAAAGGAGGTGAAGAAGACAGCTATAGGTCTCTGCCTTTTTTGTAGATAGGGGAGAAACTTGGGAGACAGATCACTAAAGGGAAATGTGACCTTTGAATCAGATGGGTGTGAGCTGATACCTGTGTGAATTATTGTGTTCAACTGAGACTATTTGGTTACTTCTGGCTGACTGTGACTGTGGATACATGTGTAAAGTAGGTAAAATCACATGAATCTCAGCGTTGTCCTGGAACCTCCAAGAGTCTACAGATATAAAACTCCTGGACCATGTAAGCAATTCCTGGATCACGGTGTGCAGTTCCAGTGTGAATCCCTTACTTGCCTCTTTCTTTCCTTTCCACAGAACTCAAAAGCAGAGTCTAACAATAGGTCAATTTTATTGAAGTACTGTTGGATACAAACAAATGAAAATGGGGTTACTGGTCCTGTACAGTTTCTCTGTAGATCTGTTCTTTTGGTGGGGAATTGAAAAGCTCCTAATAATTAGCTCCCCCAAAAGAATGCTGAGTGAGGGGTTGAGAGACAGCTCATTTGGGAAAGTGCTTGCCTTGTAGGCATGAAGACCCAAGTTCAATTCTCATAACACACCAAAAGAAGCCAGGTGTGGTGGTGGTATGCATTAAATGACAGCACTGTGGAGACAAAGACAGGTGAATCCTTCAGGGCAGCTGGGCTGCCAGCTGAGCCTACTGGACAAGATTCAGGGCAGTGTGAGAGCCTATGTCAAAAGAACAAGATGAAGGATGGCCAAGGAATGACAGCTGAGGTTGTCCTTTGGCCTCTGCACACTAAGCATGCATGCACATACACATATACTTACTTTCACGAGAATGCACACATACACACCCACACTTATTCTCCCATGTACTCAGAGAAATATAGCCCGCATATATTAACAATTACTGAGTGGGAAGCTCTTTCACTAAGTCAGGCGTGGTAAAAACAGCCCTTATCCATGGACTGTCAGGAAGCAAGGGAACTGCCTGGCCTGTGGGTATCTCCTCCATAACTGGCATGTTGAATTGCTCTTGGGACTTCTGGATCCCAAATGAACTCAGTGAACCAAATATTGACTGTGCCCCTGGGAAAGCCTCCTTGGAATCTGTGCCTGACAAGTGTCTCAAGACTGGTCAGTAGCAAAGAACCGGAACAAGTATTCTTGAGGAAAAAATGTGTGAAGGAGAAATTCGCCTTGCAATTTTAAATTTTCTTCAGTAATCTTTCTTGTGAATCCTTGTTGAACTCATCGTGATTAGGATAATAAAAAAGCATTGTCATTTTGTTGACCTACCCTTGGCACTCATAAGAGTCATCATGAACTTAAGATTTTAGTGTGGTTACTAATATCATGTTAACTTTCCATGTTCTTTACTTTCTTTAATAATTATGTTGCACCAGATAATTTTTTCCTCAATTACTGTCTGGTGTATGTTATATGCAATTCCCAAAGTTTCAAAGAAATGTTCCATTAGTCTAAAAGATTATTATGGGAAATGAAAGTGGCTTTTGTGCTCAACCTTAGTGTCCTTTCTTGTGATAAGAGTGGCCTGATTCTCATTTTTGGCCTTTGAGGAAAGTGCTCTGAGGAAATTGATTCACTGCAGGATACAGGTATGTCACATGATTTAAGATAGACAGGGCAATGTAGCTTCCCAGCCAAGGTGATTCATTCAGGAAGAGGCTTGGGACCCAAATCAGGTTTGTCTAGCTCAATGAAGTCCTACTCAGGTATTACAAATATGGTATTGTAGGAAGTGGGTTTTCTCTGCTTCATAGCAATATCCTCTGAGATAAAACCTCCCATCTTGGAGGGAAGCTGGGTAAATAACAGCATGTGCTGAAGGGAGGGAAACATTCCATCAGGCAGGGAAACTCCTAAAGCTCAGGAAATAAACAAACCAGTAGCTTCAGGAAGTCCCTGAAGTTGACCAGGTTCACTAGGCCCCTATGCTTCCCCAGCATCTACCAGCCTTAAGGACAGCAGAGAGACTCTCCTGGACAAAACAGGCTGAAGAGAAGACTATCAAACAAGCCGAACTGCCTACAGGAGACTCACAGAGCCCAGGCACCCTGTAGAGGCAGTGAACAAGGCTGGTATCAATGGAGTCACTTGAAAGAGACAGTCTCCAATTTTTTGTGCTTTGTGTGCCAGGCTTCCAGCATTTGTGAACGGTCATGCATGTTGGTGTGGGCTTTGGTGATGTAGTCTTTTGAGTCATTTCTGCTCCTTTACGATAATCCTCATTCATATTCTTATAAGTAATCACAGTAAAACTTACTGGTTCACCAAGTTGGACATGGATGACATCCTTCCTTTGGTTTATATAGAAGTGAATAGATGTTTGTTCAAACTCAGAAATAGTGTCTTACAGCATCATGTCAATGGGTTTGCCAACTATTGACTCATTCCTAGAGATCTTAAATCTTAAGACTCAAACTACCAAAGATCATGGCAATGTGTTCTGAATCAGGCTCTAAATTAAGTTTACTTAATCTATAGAGTTTTGATGTGTAAAAAGATTTAAATTGTTTTTATTTAGGCTGATTGGGTCAAGTTATCTGCAATTTACAACTGTTAAGAGCCTTGACTTAATTTATTGACAGATTTTTAAATATATTTTTAAAGTTTGTTCTTTGAGGATTTCATGCATGTGTGCTGTTTACTTTGATCATATTCATCTCCTATAGCCCTGCCTCCACCTCCCCTCAGAAAATTCCCTCTCCCCTTCATGCTTTCTTCCTCTTCCTCTTTCTCATGGGAAGTTTACCCAGTAGCCACGTCCACAAAGAAAGATGCCTCCCCCAGCATTCAACAGCTGCCAATAGCCCCTCAGCACTGATGGTTCCTTGTGTCTCCCTCCCTGTCCATGCTGGAATGTTAGCTGGCTTGATCTTGTGTTGGAAACTATAACTGCTGCTGTGTGTGAATTTGTGAGTGCAGAGACCTGTTATGGGAATTAACCACAGACTGACCTGGTCCATAGAGAAGACTCAAATCATACTCATAATGTGGAAAAGTTACTATTTATTACTCATGAGCCCCAGACTGGGCAAACCTTCACTAGAGAAACAGAAGGCTTGACTAGAAGATTTTTCATGTCATCTCCTGGCAGTAATCATTTTGGTAGATTTAAGGCTTTGAGCACAGAAACATGCACCCCCTAGGTTATTAGATGGTGGTTTGTTGCCATGTGGGGACTGGGAATCAAACCTATTCTGCAAGAGCAGTCTCTGAAAAAGCAATGAGTGCTCCAAACCTCTGCAAGCAATGTACAAGATGGGTATACTTACATACATACAGGCAATACACTCCAGCAATCAGTGTGTCCAGCTGTAGGGTCTGGCCCCCTGCATTCCCTTCTCTCTTAGTGCTAGGTTCTTGGCCAAGAGCTAGCCGGATCTTGTCAGTTTCAAAGCTCAAGTAAACAACTTGACCTTTAAGCTAGCCCTCAGTTTACATCAGGTGTGCAGTCATGTGCCAGGATGTCTCCTGAGAACCTGAAATTTTACCCTCCTACAAAGCCCCAGTTAGGGTATATAAGGCTTGCTGCCTCTTAATAAAGTCAGTCATTCTCCTTTCCTCCTACTGAGTGTGTGTGTCTGTGTCTCTGTCTTATGTGTTTCATTCAATCCGCAGCCCTCCGCTGATCCGGACTCGGTCAATGAAGGTAGTCAGGGTGCTACATCCAGCTCTTGGTAAACTCAGGAAGTAAATACAATTCAAAAGTCTGAGAAAGCTCCTGAAATTTAGAAGATTCACAGAGCCCCTTGGCAAGGTTTACAGACTCTAGCCGTGGCTGCCAAGAGGAGACTCTCCAACATGTTGAACTTCCTGCAAATCTTGCAGAGAGCTCAAGACATGCAGCTGTGATGAGTCTCACCTATGCTGAGGTAGACTTCCCAGTGATGCAGTTGTGTTTGAGTGGTTCATGCTTCTGTAAATAACTCTCATTCATACTCCTGTACATAACCCAATAAACTCAATGGTTCACTTGCTAGATTGGAGCCAATTTTTGGTCTGTCTTTGGTGCCCTATCTGGGATGAATAGACATTTGTTCATGTCTCCCCAGGAAAATTTATCACAACTCCAGTGTGTAGGGTCTGGCCCCCCTGCAGCCCTTCTCTCTTAGTGTTAGGCTCTCAGCCAAGAGCTAGCAGGATCTTGTCAATTGCAAAGCTGAAGTAAACAACTTGACCTTTAAGCTAGCCAGACCACAACTTCCTTTTTCCTGTTTACAGCTGTGTATCAATAGAGAACCTGAACATTTAACCTCCTGTAAAGCCCCGCCCTCAGGGTATATAAGGCTTGCTGCCTCTGAATAAAGTCAGTCAGTCATTCTCCTTTCCTCTTACCTAGTGTATGTGTCTTTCTTAATTTCTCTTTTGACTAGTTAATCATTCAGGAGTGTGTTGTTTAGTCTCCGTGAGTTCATGAAATTGATAAGGCTTTTTTCAGTGTTGATTTTAAGTCTTATTGCATTGAGGTCTGAGAGACTTTCAATATTTTTGGATTTGATGAGGTTTATTTTGTGTCCCAGTATGTGGTCACTTTTGGAGACAGTTCCCACCGAGATCAGAAAGAGAGGACTTGCTGATGGATCACCTGGGAAGGCTGGCTGGCAAACGTAAGTATTTTTGGGCGTATTGGACAAATGGGTACTTCAGGCTCTCATGATCTTTTTACAGATCGACTGGTAACCGTACTTAAGAGACAGGATAGCTAGAGATTTCAGTCAATGTCTAATCATTTTTCTGATTTTTGATGTAGGCATTCAGAGCTTTAAATTTCCCTCTTAGGACTTCTTTTAAAGTGTCCCAGAAGTTTTGTTGTGCTGTCAAGAAAACTTTTATTTCTTAATTTCTCCTTTGACTCGATCATTCAGGAGTGTGTTGTTTGGTCCCCGTGAATTCGTGAAATTAATAAGGCTTCTTTCAGTGTTGATTTTAAGTTTTATTGCATTGAGGTCTAAGAGAATGCATGGAATTATTTCAGTATTTGTGAATTTGATGAGGTTTATTTTGTGCCCCAGTATGTGGTCAGTTTTGGAGAAAGTCCCAACAGGTGCTGAATAGAATGTGTACTCTTTGGTATTTGGATAAAATATTCAGTAGATGTCTGTTAGCTTCATTCAGTATATGGTGTTCTTTAATTAAGGTGTCTCTCTGTTTATTCTTTTTCCTGTTGAACTGTCTAATGGAGTTTAAATGTCTGGTAGAATTTTGCTGGGAATTTATCTGGGTCTCAGCTATTAACATTCCGGAGGTTTTTGTATTATTGTTTCAATTTCCTTATATGTGATGCGTGGTCAGGAACATTTTTTTTTTGTTTATGTTTTGAGGTGAAACATTCCATCCTACAGGGAAGCTCTTTAAGCACAGGAAACAAACAAGTCAAGAGCTTCAGGAAGTCCCTGAAATTGACCAGGTTCACTAATTTCACTTCCTGCCTGAATTTCTGTGCTCTGGGTAGGGGTATAAATACGTTGAGCAAAATAAAGTTGGGGCCTCAGTATTTCAGAGTCTGTTCAGATAGAAAAGGTTCAAAAAAAAAAGGAAAAGGCAAATGGGATCTGGGATCGAACCTCAAGAGGAGGAAGAAAGTAACCTAAAATCAAGCAGTTATTCAAGAGTCTTTAGATCCCAAAGAAAAAGAGGAGAGAGAGGAGGAAGCTGTTAGATATCTGAGAGAGGAGGATTTTCTACGATTTATTGCCTGGCAAAGCCCAAGGCTGAGCTGAAGGAAGAATATTTAGAAGAAATGTGACATTTAGAGGGCATGGTTGAATCTCTGTCTTTACAAATGCATCCTCCTACAGCAGCTCATGGTCGCACAGGCTAAAATCTCCAACATCAAAGGACCATGGTCACAGGGGTTTTTTTTGATAATTACTCTGGGTTTTTGGTTACTCAATTACCAGGTGAATCACGTAAATTCCACCAACTTCACACCTTGCCCTAGGGCGCTTTGTTTTCCACAACAATTACTAAATAGGATTTCAGCCTTTTTGCAGTTTGTAGTTTACTGAACTGAGGAAATAGATTATTGTTGGCATGCTTACCTAGCATACATAAGGCTGTGAGTTCAATTAAAAGATGATGTTAAAAAGATATGGAAATGGAGATATTTTTAAATGAAAAAAGCTATAAAAGTGTTTGAAGATCTGAGTAGATATGTTACGGTATATACAAGGTAAAAGAAAACTATATGCAATCTTAAAATTTCTAGCCAAGGTTTATTCAGGAATGTTTGGTCTTTGCCCAAGTTTCAGCTACATAGGATACAGTAATTAAAAGTACCAGATTGGTGGAAGTTCGTGCAGTAACTACTGTGTCTCAAATTATGATTGCTTCTCCCTTTAACCTGTATGGATAGATTAGTGGCCCCTTACTGTAAACAAAATTTGGGCTGCGGAGCAGTTCAAGAACAGCTAGAAAATGGTTATACAGAGCCTTCTAATTCACCAATTTTTGTCATAAAAAAAGTCAGAAAATGGAGGTTATTATAAGATCTTAGAAAGAAAAAATAGAACTTTAAAAAAATCAATTACAAAAAATAATGGCCCAAACCCGGTATTAATATGGGGAAGAGGGCATGTTTATTTTTCCACAGGGTGCTGAGAATGCCAGGTGGCTGCAAGAAAGGCTGGTTCGGTTCGTAGGGACTGAACAAGGGAAAAATGATGTTGCTGTTGCTGTGGAATCAGTTCCTGATGACACATGGAGAGCTGTATTGGATTTACATAATAAATTCAACGATGCTACATCTAGCCACATAGAAAGAAAAGGAGACTGCAGTGATGGTGAATGATACTCAACTGATGGGACATCATTACGTGAAAGAATAACAGTAAATCAGGATTCTACTGCAGGGAATGCTGATAAATGAGAAAAAGGACTAAGTGCAGAACTTTGGTGATCAGATGACAGTTTCCCGCAGACTTAATAGGGAAACAGGCAGCAGCCATGGACAAAGTCAAGGAAGAGTGATAGCTTGCATTGCTGACTTTCATAAATGAGTAGCCAGAGACGGGTAAGCCCAAGGGGATGTCTGTCAACCCAAGACAAGGACTCAGCCTCTGTGGCCAGAGATTGTGGCTGGTTTTCCAATGACGGGTAAGACAGGCACTGACATTCTTGGCGACCTAAGACAGACACTCAATTATGTAAGAGAAAAGGGGGAAATGTAGGGCTCTGGCCCTCCTGCATGCCTGCTCTCTTAGTGCTAGGCTCTTGGCCAAGAGCTAGCCAGATTTTTTCAGTTGCAAAGCTCAAGTAAACAACTTGACCTTTAAGCTAGCCCCACCACAACTTCCTTTTTCCTGTTTACAGCTGTGTGTCATCAATAGAGGATGTCTCCTGAGAACCTGAAATTTTACCTTCCTACAAAGCCTCACAAACTGGTAATGATACTAGAACACAAAAATCACTTAATTATCTATGTGCCAAATATTTAATAGTACCATTGTAGCTAAAGGCAAAGTTTTGATGTGGACTATATTCTTCTAGGTCTTAAAGAGCTTTTTGTGGACTCGAAATTGACTAGTCCATGTTGTCTGTACTGGAGTGTAGCACCCGGGCTATGTTTGTTGACCGAGTCTGGGTCAGCGGAGGGCTGCGGATTGAATGACACACACAACAGATACACAGACACACACACTAGGTAGGAAGAAAGGAGAATGACTGACTGACTTTACTGAGAGGCAGCAAGCCTTATATACCCTGAGGCGGGGCTTTTCGGGAGGTTAAAAGTTCAGGTTCTCTATTGACACACAGCTGTAAACAGGAAAAAGGAAGTTGTGGTCTGGCTAGCTTAAAGGTCAAGTTGTTTACTTGAGCTTTGCAATTGACAAGATCTGGCTAGCTCTTGGCGGGGACACTAGCACTAAGAGAGAAGGGCATGCAGCGGGGCCAGAGCCCTACAGCAGAGGACCGGGGTTTGAATCCTAGCACCACACAGAAGCCAACAACTGTCAGTAACTCTAGTTTCAGGGGATCCAATGCCCACTTCTGGCTTCTGTGGGCACTATACAACATGGCATCATGGATGCACTCAAATACATGCAGGCATGACACTCATACACATAAAGTAAAAAGAAGTAAAAAGTTAAAAAAATTTAAGTATTCAGGTACATAACTATTATATGTATTTTTACCATAGTGATGGATCATTCATACAGTGCATTCTTTTTCACGTTTTTAATATCATTCATCTATGAGGATCTGTAGGTATGACATATATGACTACATTTAGGTGTCTTGATATCAAGTTTTTCCTTGATACTTTTGATGATCCTGGGACTTGAACCCTGAGGCATATGCATACTAGGCAAACATTCTATTACATTCTGAGCCTTTCCTTGATTTTTTATAGTCATGGTTTT
Organism: Eospalax fontanierii; assembly: GCA_035773235.1. Lineage (NCBI taxonomy): Eukaryota > Metazoa > Chordata > Mammalia > Rodentia > Spalacidae > Eospalax > Eospalax fontanierii. The sequence goes on from CM069524.1 coordinate 119,070,256, forward strand.
GGTATCTAGAGTGCCGATAAGCCTCCTGAAGTATTCTATCTTAACAAGACTTATTTCTTCCAGGGCCTGGTATCTGTTACACCAGCACATAAACAGACCACTATCTTGACATATTTTTTCATGGCTTTCTATGGAGAAATTCTTGCTGACAATTCTCACTGCAGAAGAGTTATGTATTATGTCTATGGAAGGCCAGAAAACAATTCTTTAGTTTCAGTCATTCATCTCCAAATAACAGCATTGAGTTCTTTGCTTAAAAGAGAAGAACATGTTTTTTTCCCAGATGGTTTTGAAAAAGAGATCCACTTTTGCTACCAGTTTAGCTCCTGAGCTGCATTAATCTAGATTATGAATTACATCAGAAGGCCAGCTCTATGATAAATGCAATCGTGGTCACTTCACTCCCACCTCAGCTGTTATCACAGCCTTGTTGGAGGTAGACACTCCTTGTCTCCCCCTAAGCAAAGCTGTTGTCCCACATCCTAGACAGCCTTCTTTGGAAATGACACTTTATTTTTTTTCTGGAGCCAATATTAATGAAGTGGTTGCTGTATGCCAGGCACTGAATTTGATATTCACAGTAAGCCCACAGGTTGCGGCCCCACCCCGCCCGCCCCGCCCCCTGCCTCACCGTGCCCCGCCCCCTGCCTCACCATGCCCCGGCCTTGCCCTCCCTTTCCCTTTTCTCTTCTTTCCTCCCCCATGAGACAGGATCTCAGGTAGGTCAGGTTGTTCACAAACTTACTGTGAAGCCAAGGATGATCTTGAACTTTTGATCCTTCAGTCTCTACCTCCCTGAATTACAGGCGTGTGCCACCACACCTGGCTTACCTTGTGTTGGGGCTTGGGACCTAGGAATTTGTGTACATTGTGCAAGCACCTTGCCAAATGGAACTACATCCCTTTCTTCTGAGGACCCAAATCCTGAAAATAGTTCTGGGTAAAAGTTCTTTAAAAGACATTTATTTACAGCTTTTAAAAGGGAGCTATTTAAGCAACATAAAAACAGAACAGAATATTTTGTAGGTCTCTTCACATAACAAAACAGGCAAGAAAAATGTACGTATTTTGCTGGAATAAATATCAAGTTACACTAATTATAGTCACTCACAAGGTTCCAACAGTTATGAGCAGATGAACTGTACTCATACAGAAATAGACCAAACAGCAAATTTTATAAACACATGCCCTTTTGTTTGGTCATGGTGTACACTCATTTTTTAACTACCATTGGCTATGTGTGCATACATGTACATGTATGTGCACATGTGTGTGCATGCATATGGAGGCAACAAGTTGACATCAGATGTCTTCCTCATTCACTATGTATCCTTTTTCTTGTTGAGACAGGGTCTCTTGCTGAACCTGGCTAGACTGGCTGGCCAGCAAGCTCCAGGGTACCACTGGTCACCCTCACCAGTGATGGGATTACAGGCATGCATGACCATGCTCAACTTTTTCCAGTGGTGCTAGAGATCTGAATTCATACAAATACTTTATAGACTAAGCATCTCCTCCACCTGGAAGATTATTTATCTTTTGATGAGATGAATCCAAAATTGTGATGTGTTATCACTATCTGTGCAGTGGCCTAAAGTGACAAGATCTTAAGAAATTGTATTTTCAATGTTTT